>CM062925.1:104979812-106179812 GCA_031878705.1 Tapirus indicus | reverse complement strand
TTTTGCTGATGGTTTTATGGTTTTAGGTCTTACGTTCAAGTCTTTAATCCATTTTGAGTTAATTTTTGTGTATGGTCTAGGATAACAGTTGAGTTCCATTCTTTTACATGTGGCTGTTCAGTTTTTCCAACTCCATTTATTAGAGACTGTCCTTTTCCCATTTATATTCTTGGCTTTGTTGACATAAATTATTTGACCATATATGTTTAGTTTTATTTCTGGGCTCTGTATTCTGTTCCATTGATCTCTGTGTCTGTTTCTATGCCAATACCATACCTTTTTTTTGTGAGGAAGACCAGCCCTGAGCTAACATCCATTGCCAATCCTGCTCTTTTTGCTGAGGAAGACTGGCCCTGGGCTAACATCGTGCCCATCTTCCTCTACTTTATATGGGACGCCGCCACAGCATGGCTGACAAGCAGTGCGTCGGAGGGCGCCCGGGATCCGAACCAGTGAACCCCGGGCTGCCAAGCACGAACTAAACTGCTGCGCCACCAGGCCAGCCCCAATACTATACCTTTTTAATTACTATAGCTTTGTAATATAGTTTGCAATCAGGGAGCACGATGCCTCCAGCTTTGTTCTGCTCTCTCAAGATTGCTTTGGCTGTTCCGGGTCTTTTGTGGCTCCACACAAATTTTAGGATGTTTTTTCTATTTCTGTGAAATATGTGGTTGGAATTTTGATAGGAATTGCATCGAATCTTTGCTTTGGGTGGTATGAACATTTTAACAATATTAAGTCTTCCAATCCATGAGTATAGAACATCTTTCCATTTATTTATGTCTTCTTCAATTTCTTTCATCAATGTCTTATAGTTTTCAGAGTACAAGTCTTTCACCTTCTTGGCTAAATTTTTTCCTAGGTATTTTATTATTTTTATGCAATTGTGAACAGGATTGTTTTCTTGATTTCTCTTTCTCATAGTTGGTTACTAGGTTATAGAAATGCAACAGATTTTTGTATGTTGATTTTGTATCTTGGTGCTTCTCCCATATTAAATGAAGGAGAAACGATTCCATACAAAATCAGCCAAGTATCTTCAGATTTTCAAGAGTTAGCAAACTAATTTGCTCAAATAAAGTTTAGAATTTCTGTGCTAGAATATACAAATTCATTACCATGTAGCTCTTGAAGGAGAATATTTCTGTATATTCTGAAATATTTTTGTTCAGCCCCTCTCTACCCATGACCCACAGTAACCTAGCGAGTTCCACAAAGTGAAAGACTTTTTTGTATGTCTTCAGTTTGATGAGGGGCCATCATTATGTTTTCAAAGGGCATACCAAACGTAAATGCAATTGCTTTATTTAAGATATTTTAACATCAAAAAGAAAGCATTGCATATGTATTGCCTGGAATAATACCAGAAACACGGTGGGCGCTCTGTAGACATTTGATGATGACAATGAGATGATGAGAATAAGCTACTGTAGTAGTCCAGATATACTGTCATGCTACCACGTGTCTTCTGTTAGGTATTCATAACAGGATATTAATAGATACCTGCAATAACCATAATTAACATTTGTAGAGCATGTTATATTTGACAAAGCTTTTCTTATGTGTATTGGTCAGGATAGGCTAAGTTTTGCTCTACTTACAACAATCTCCAAAATATTCTTGGCTTAACACAACAAAGGTTTATGTCTCCTTGCAAAGTCAGCTGCAGGGTGAAGTGCCCCTTTAGAGCCTGGGTCAAGGCTGCTGTTCCATGGGGCACTTCCATGTCAGTGTGTGCTACCAGAGTCATCACAGCAGGCAAAGAGAGAAGATGAAAAATCATGCATTGACTCTTGAGTGCTTCCTGGAAGTGACACGTGTCCCCTCTGCTCAAATTCCATTGGCCAAAGCAAGTTATGTGACCACCTCATAGGAGTGGGCAGTTGTACTCCTGTGACCCAGAAGGAAATGGGAAAATGAAATATTGGTGAGCAGCAGTAATATCACCACACCTACATTATCTTATTTATCACATATTCTTTCAAAGAGCTCATAGATTTTTGAGCTATGAGGCTCAAAATTTTAGTATTTTTGCTTTGCAGATGCAAGGAAAAAGAATCAGAAAAGTTAAATAACTTGCCCTTAGTTACCCAACTATTTAGAGATGGGGCCAGCATTTGACCCCAGTCCTGGAACTCCAAATCTCTTCTTCTTTCCATCTGCTATAGTGTAAAGCCTGCTGCTGAGAGTGTGTATTTAGAAACAGGCTTCACATTGACTTGGTTTTTTGCAGAGTAGCCACCATATTGCCAAGCACATAATTGTACCTAAAATATCAGTATGTGGCCTGTCCTCTGAAACTGCTGTCAGGGAGGGGCTGATTATTATGTTGCTGCCGAGAAAGTTGGGGTGAGGGAAAATCTGCCTGGGACCCTGGAACACTGTCTGCCGAGTAGGCCCAGAGGACCTGAGCAGAGGGAGTAGTTGGAACTTGGCTCTGCAGGTCTCATGTATGGATGACCTTCTGTGTATCCCATGGCATGACCTGCCCCACTCCCACAGCCAACAGGCCTGGAGATGAAGGAGTTTAGTCATCAGCTGGCCTTCCTTGAGGGGGCCTAAAGTGTGGTTTCCACTTTATAGATAATGACAGCAGGTCCTCGAAAAGGTTCAGTCGCTTGCCCAAGATCATAGAGATAAGGGGGTTGGGGAGAGCCCAGGACTCCACAGTCCTCAGGGAGACTCCTTCGACTATACCACACATCTCTGAAAGAGCCTCACAAAATGCTTTGCCACAGACTTGTGAGAAGAGATAAGAGGTAGAGAGAGGGGTATAGTTTGTACCCATCAGCTGGAAAGAGCCCATTCTTTAGTGAAAAGGGGGAAGAGTTAATGACTATCTCATTAATCAGACAGTAGTAGCCTTATCATCCCCCAACAACTTGAAACATTGAACAACAAATGTGAACCATTCCCCCCGAATTCCAAGAGTGAGATTGCCATAATAGGGGCATACACACATACACACACACAAACACACACACCCCAAACACATAATCAAGGCTTTCCTCGTGACCTTATGTTCCTGATTCATTACTCACCATTTTCCTAGAACAACCAGATGCAAAATGGAGTGTACTTAAACAACAAATGAGAAGTGGAGAAAGAAATTATGTTTGTAGATGGCTGGGGTTGGCATGCGCGATTTTAGTTTTTCTTTTGGGGTAAAAAGATAATTAGGGTCAATTTTTATTTTGATTTATGCAAAGTAGTCCTACAAAAATATTTCACAAGCTCCCCAATTTGCCATTTCTCATAGAATTGTGTCTGAGTGGACTGCTTAAGAAAGGTGATCATCTCCAGGACTGAATCCCCAACATGCATTTAGTTTCATAATTGCCATAACGTATTCTGGAATGTATGAGAGCAGTCCATAGGGTGAGCCAAGCAAAACTGCTGTTCTTTTGGCTGGAGCCCAACAGGTATGTGAACGTCAGAAGACAGAGAAGAGAAGGCTTGCTGTAGGGCTGATGTGAAATCCCCCCATCCTGGCTCAATTTCTTTGTAATTAATGGTCATCCAGACCAGTGCCGCCATGACTGAGTTCCCTTACATTTTATGAATGCCTTGTTTGAGAACATGTGCAATTTAATGGGCTAAATTCTATCACAGAGAGAATGTTTATGAGAAAAATAAGAGCCTTCCTCAATGACTCAAATATTTCTACACTGAGGTACTGAGAACACCAGTGTATATGAAGCTGCTTGAGCCAACTTAAAGCTCTTGATAGATTTCTATATATAAATAATTGACATGAAGATTGCACACCATTCTACTACGTGTATTAAAGCAAATGACCTAAGGATCTTTACTGGGCTGCTGCTTTGCTGGAGTAATTCAACAGATAGGCTGCATCTTTCTTTCTCCTTCCTTCTTTTCTTTCTTCAACAAATTATTATTGAGGGCTAACTATGTGCCTGCCCCTCTTCCAGGCTCTGGTGAAACAGCCGTGAACAAGGCATAACTCTCTTCTCATGGAGTTACCATTCAAGAGAAAAGGGGAAGCATAGCAGCAAGTACATGAAGATCATCCAGGGAGTGATGAGTGCCATGTGGTTACTGGGATGGGGCTTGGCGGCAATACCAGTGATGCAGATAGTCAGAGAAGGAGTCACATTTGAAATGTAAGCAAATGACCAGGAGAACACCGAGGGAAGAGAATTCTAGGAGGAGGGAAGAGCTGAAGCAAAAGCAGAAGGCAGGGGGCAAGTTTTGTTCAGAGAGCCTGTGTGGCTGGAGCCAAGACAGCAAGCGAGGACAGAAGCAGTATGACAAGGTGGGCAGTGTCCAGATGGTGTAGGGGTTGTCTGCTGTTAAGGAATTCAGATTTAAGAAGCTATTGGTATATCATTTTGTTTCAAAAACTTTCCACGGTTTGGCACCGGCCCAGTGGTGTGGTGGTTAAGTTTGTGTGCTCTGCTTCAGTGGCCTTGGGTTCACAGGTTCGGATCCCAGGCACAGACCTGTGCACCACTCATCAAGACATGCTGTGGTAGTGTGACACATACAAAATAGAGGAGGATGGGCAGGAATGTTAGCTCGAGGCCAATCTTCCTCAGCAAAAAAAAAAAGAAAGAAAGAAAGAAAATTTCCCACAATTTGGATTTCGTCTTCTCAGCTATACTTCCTCCAATTTCAAGACTAACACATTCCCCTTCAGAACAGGTGCCCTTACCTCCCTGATGGGGGCGGGGGACTTGCTCTCTCCTCATTTTCGTCCTATCTTTTCTAGACTGCTCTATCTCTGCTCCTTCACTGACTCCCTTCCTTGGCAAACCCCTCAGGGGTTGCTGTGCCAGGTATGACCTTTGACTATCTTCTTTCTCTGGACACCCTCTCTGGGTGACATCTTTTGAACCATGGTTTCTATTACCACTAGTTCTCCAACCAGCCCTGACTTCTCAGCTGAGCTTATGGGCCAGCTGGACATCTCCATTGGAAGATATCCAACCTTTTCAGTGTCAACTTTTTCAACGTCTCCCTATACCAAAAGGATAAAGCCAAAGCTCCTGAATGACCCTTATTCTGTGTCGCTGCTCCATCTTCAACCTCATACCTGCAACTTCCTCTGAAGGCTGTGAGACACAAATAGGGCAGCTTGTAGGTTACTCTCACCAACCCAAATCTTTCCCCAAATGCAGCTTCACTGAAGAGCTTGTTTTATGAGCCTCTGGCCACCTAATGTGTGTCAGGTGGTACCCTGTGGGCCCAGCACACAAAGATGAACAGGACCTCCTGGATTCATAGGTGAGACTGAGGAAGTCAAAGATGAGGATGATGGAGTCTGGGGCAACCAATAAGTACTCAGGCGAAATAACTGAAAGTGAAGAATGTGCTTTAAAATTTTAAAGGGTCATCAGTTTTTTTTAAAGGAACTTGAGCAAAAGCATGATTTGGGGAAAAGGGAGAATTAGTTAAAGAAAAATGAAAGTTATGTAGGAAAGAAAAGTGGAGGAAAAAGTAGACAAACTACTTCAGAACCTTAGGTGAAAATGCCTTCTGGAGAAGCAGGGAAAAGTGGGAATTTCTAGATAGGAAGAAAAGAACAGGCAGACTCCCAGGGAAATCTCGGCATTGCCTTGATTAGATTGTGGGCAATGGGTCCAGCGGCACGTTTGGCTCCTGCCAACATTATAATCTTCACCAAGGAAAGGAAAGGAAAGGAAACTCCCCTACACTAGGGGAGACCTCCCCTCAGAACAAGGGTTTGGGTTAAATAAAGGGAAGTGAAACACTCTGGGGAAGAAAATTCAGTTCTGGGTAATGAAACCTGAGCTGGGACAAATGACAAGGCAGATAAAGACAGCCTGAAGCTGTTTGTTTCAGTAGGACATTAGGTGTAAGCTGGTCCCTCCACACCACTGCCATGAACAGCCACAGGCCTGAGGGCTGGTCCATGGAGGTGATGTCTGGCCCCGAGCAGCACGGAGGGGGCTGACAAGAGAGAGGTCAAACCCTGGTCCAGTCTCTATTAGCAAGATGCTCGAACCTGATGGTCCCCTAGCATGGAGTGCAGATGGTGGTCTTCAAGACTCCTCCAAGGATCTATAGATCTGCACTACTCAGGATTGGAGTCAGTAATGTATGTGCTAAAGAAAAAGTTCTTCATGACAGTTGTTAAAGATGGTAAAGAAGACTGTATTCAAGTGGGACTACTACAATGGGGTTTTGCAGTAGGGGAGAGAGATTGGGCTCAACTCTGAATACAGTAAGGAGAAAGGGGGATTTAGAGCTACGGAGCAGGGTTGGGGGTTGGTGGATGGGAAATTACTTTGTCATATGTAACCTGTAATTTCAGGCATATGGAATGCCAGTCCTGGTCCCCAACACAATCTAGATTCCACCAACACTTAAAAGAATATCTACAAACTGCAAGGCGCTGTCAAGTACTTCTATATTTTATTTCATTTCATCCATACAACTATCCTGTGATGAAGGTGTCAGTATCCCAGTTTCAAAGGTGAGAATATTGAAAGTAGAAGTAACCAGCCCCAGGTCACATCTCTGATAAATGAAAAGCCAGGATTCAAGTCATCTGGCTCCAAGTTCAGAGGTATTTCCATGACTCTGTAACTGTCTATAAGGTTCTAGGGCTGACCGTATTATGTGCCTGCCTCGGGGCCCTTTATCACTTTGAAATGGTGAGAAAACACTCAAAACAACCTCTGTTCTCCACACATGCCCAGTGGATATTTCAAATTAGAACAGTTTTAATCATTGGCAGCTTTATAGTTTCCGCCATTGAAATGCAAACAATTCACTCTTTTCATTTTACCATCACACATGAGAACAGATGGTATAAGCAAAGTTTTTTTAAATGTATTTGTGTGCGTGTGTGTGTGTTTAGAGGATTTGTTTCTCAGACTAACCATTCTCTTCCCCAGCCAACTCCCAAATTAAAAATAAATAAATAATAGTTTTGAGAAGGAAATTTTATTTATCGTGGGTATGGCAAAACTGGACTTACATGACCCAGTGTTTTAGCACGGCATTTGATGGAGCTGGTCTTGTCCTCCATGATAAGGGTGGATGTCTAGCCATGACAGGAATGGTTATCCCGTTGAGACAGCAGAGGCTGTGCAATGCCTTCAGCTCTCGCTTCTGCAGAAGCACCGCTTTGTAGTCGGTAAGCAGCTGGGATGAGGATTCCTTGTCAATAAGCACCTGGCTCTATGCAGTTGTAAGTTGAGCTGTGATAGCATGGATTCCTTCAGTTAAGGAGGAACAGTAGGCAGGATGGGTGCAAATAAAACCCTCCCCTCCACCTCTCGCATGATCATAAGGGGCAGCCACTTACCTGCTTCTAGGAGATGTGGGTCCTTGACATGCTTCCTCCCCTATTTACCTACTCATCGATGCTGTGGATTCCATTAACAAAAAATTCCCCCCCACACCTCAGTTTTGAGGAGAGCTTTAAGTGCAAAGACGCTGAGGGAGGTAACACAGTGACCTAAATTGACATGGACATAACGGCTCCCAGTGGATTAGGCCTCAGGTTCTGAGCTTTGGGGAGCTGTTGTCCACCTTTCTGCACCCAGATTTAAATGAGCATTTAAGGTGGTCTATTAGAGAAGGTCTGGCAGCACCAGATGAACTGTCCAGAGGCTCTCAGGTAAAATTTAAGGCAGTGTGTAATAAAATAAAGAAGTCACTTGCCTGTCAACGTGATTAGAAGAATGGAATACATGTTCCACTGGACAGAATCTGAGAAGCGGAGTAAGAGCGGCAGAAACACAGAGCAGGCATTTAGGTACTGGGAGCAAAAGGAGACTGGGCATGCTACCCATCTTAGCGCCTCTTCACGGTCCTTTGTAAATACAGTGACACAGACTCGGCGCACTTTGGCCAGGCTGTCACTGGTGTTTTCCTTAGAATGTCACTTTCTCTCCTGAATTGCCTACATAGCGCGCAACATGGCACGGCTGCCAGAAGAGAACCAAAGTGATGTGATTTTCATTTATTTATCCTTAGGGACAAAGGTCACCCCTGGTAACTGTCCTTTCCTAAGACAGCCTGTGAGTTCACAATGACTTGTGACAGCCAGTCAGAGTCTTAATGGAGACCTTCCTTTTCCTGAGAAGAGCTCCCCTGAAGGCTCTGCATTAGCATTCTTCACTGCAGGCAGATAAAGGAGTTGTCATCCTGAATTGGCCCAGAGAACAGAGATGCTCTCAAGTACATGAGTTTATGCTGGCGAGCTCCATCATGTTGGTTCTTACCCAGTGCTTTTCTGTTCCTAAAAAAGGGAAAAGGAGGCGTTCCCTTGCTCCAGTGTTACCCCTGTCCCCACAACTTGCATTATGAAATTGCATGTGGGCCTGGAGGGCTTTTTGGATGAAAGTGAGGGCAGCAAGGAGAGTGGGAAGATGTATTTAATTAGAGGGCCAGGGGCTGCAATGGAGAGATAAGTGAGGGGGGTACCTAGAAGCCGCTGGAAAGTCCAGGTTGGTGGAGTGTGAGGCAGGCTGCCAGGGAAATTCCTGCTTCCAAAATAGTGTTGGCATTCCTGGTTGGCATATACTCTGAGAGAGAAACACATCAGCCAGATTCTTCAAATAGACTAATAAAAATAGTACTTATCCCATCCCTTTTCTAGTTCTGCCTTTGCACACTGGAGAGGCAGATAGTCAAATGGAGCAGCATCTTTGGGGGCTGAGGGGGAGCAGGTAGCTGCTTCCTGCTCCTTTGATCTGTTGTCCTCACATGTGCAAGGCATGGTTGGTCCATCTGCATTCACCTATTCAGGGTTTTACTTGACCAACATCCATCAGAACCTCCTGGGAGCCAGGCACTTCCTAGTTGCTGGGGATGCAGCAGTTGACAGAGACGCATTCTCTGCACCAGTGGAGGTCTGGGACACAGTGCTAACCCTGGAGTGTGAAGTTAAGAGAGGGGACCCAACCTAGTCTGAGGGCTCAGATAGGACTGCCCTAGGAAGGGGAAAGTTAGGCCAAGATTGAAGGATGGGTGGGCCTCGGCCAGCTTCCAGGTAGAAAAGACCCTTCCAAACAGAAAAAAATTCCTTCTTAAAGGCAGAATGCAACTTACAAAGGGGGCTTGCAGGAGGGTGTGACGGAGACAGATCTGAGGCCAGTCACCAGTGCATACACTTCCATCTTTTCCCTCTATCTTCGGACAAAATCCTGATGTCAGCTCTTACTCAGCTGCCGTGGCTCTGTGGGCATAATCAGATGTCACAGCAAGTTATGCTCCTTTACCTTTCTGTCGCCCCAGCCCAGGCTCACAGACAGTGTGAATACCTGTGCAACCTTCTGTGCTTAGGTCCAGGACGATTCTCCATTTCAGTCAAATCCATTCAAACAAGGAGGAAGTAATTTCCTGGTGAGCTGCCTGTTTTGTTGTGTGTGACAGACAGTCACTCTGTATCCAACTTTGTTACAATCCAAACTCCCAACCCATTGGCAAGATAGGACATGGCAGAATGCCCTCAAGATAGGGGGCAGTGGGCCCGGACCCAGGAATGGAGAAACTGAGATGAGGCTTCACCTGCCTGGGGAGAAGCCTGGGGGCGTTTGTAGATATGCTCTGCTGCTGTGATGCTCAAGGGAGATTTGGGGTGTAGACATAGGTTTCAGTCATCTGATCTATTTACTAATTGAAGAACTGAGTAAGATCTCTCAGCAAGAATGCCTTGAGTGAGAAGAAAAGAAATTATAGATCAGACCTGAGATAACCAACACTGAAGGGAAAGCAAGAGAAAAAGAACCTCACAGAGAAAAGGGAAAGGAGGGAAGGGGAGAGAAGAGAGGGAGGGGAGGGGAGAGTGGAGAGGGAGAGGATGGGGAGAGGAGACAGGATGGGAGGGAGTGGAGAGAGGAGAGGATGGGGAGGGGAGGGGAGAGGAGAAAGGGAGGGGAAGGAAGAAAGGAGAATGAGGAGAGGAAGGGAAGTGGAGGGGAGGAAGGAAAGGATGGAAGGAAGGAGGGAAGAAGAGAAATAGCTGGGAGGATGAGAGAAAGTGGCCAATGCTGCCAAGAAGTCATGTAGCCAAGAAAAAAGAAGTGGTCCTTGGGTTTAGAAACAGGTGGGTCATCAACAACATGGACAGAGTTTAGTGACTGCAGTGGGCTGAGATATAAACAGTTCACCTATGAGGCAGAAGGGAGGGAGGGCAGTAACTGAAGGAAGTCATGGACTTGGGGCAGAGGTTTAATACTATTAGGAATAGAAAAAAAAGAGATGAAGGGAAAACTGTGAAATTCAAATAAAGTCTGGAGTTTAGTTAATAGTAATATATCAATGTTGGTTCCTTAATTTTGGCAAATGGACCATGGTAATGTAAGATGTTAACGTTAGGGGAAGCTGAGCAAAGGGTATATGAGAACTCTCTCTAGTGTTTTTGTAACTTTTCTGGAAACCTAAGACTATTCTAAAAGAGAAGGTTTATTCTAAAATGGGCTATTGGGAAGATGCTTCTAGAGATGGAATGAGAGACCAAGAAGAGAGAAAGGAGCAAGATTGGTATGAAGGCAGGGCCAATGACCAGGCCTACAGGGAGGACTGGACAGGAAGAGAAGGACATTTGTAGATTTGATGGTGGGAAGTTCAAGGCCATCTCCTAGATGGCATCTGCTTTCTCTGTCAGAAAGAAGGTTCTATCATTGGCTAATCTGAGGGAGGAAGGAAATGGAAGATTTAGGGAGTAGAGATTCTTTTAAAAGCCACAGTGTATAATAGGACAGAGAGAATGCCTAAAACAACGTAGAATAATATTGGTGCGCCATGGATGTGTCTTGGGCATTTTATTGTATGCTGGTTATCAATATTCTATTCTGTCACTTAATAATATTCAGCCTCTGGTTGCATATACCACAGTCCAGTTACTGTTGGTACATTGTCTACGTGCTTTATCCTAATGAAAAAGTTCATCTAAAAATAGCTTTATAGATTGACTGATGTCCAGTGAGGATGAGCTGAGCTTTCAATTGTCTAGAGTCATAGTGACTGACAGACTGTGCCTATGAAACTTCACATAAACTGTGGGTTGGAGCAAAGTTAAATTAATGCTTGTTCATCCTTTGCCTCCCTCCTTGGCTCTGAGCAGTTCCAACCCAACACGCTCAGATGGTCCCTCCTCTGAACTCAGCAACATCCCACCCGGGCAATGTTACTTCTTTCACTGAGCGCTCACACCACTTCATATGTGCTTCAACTAGAGGTAGCATTATCCGTTGTATTGCAGTCACTTAGTTGTTTATTTAATGCTTTTGAGCTAGATTAGAATAAACACATGGTACCTTTCAAATGCTCAATGTAAAAGTGTTTCCTTGTAAAGGTTGCCAGAAGTGGTGACTGGAGGGTTTCTTGCCCATGTAGCTTAGAACCGTATCCTGACACCCCAATAAACTGGAATTCAAGTGTTTGACTTCTTTTCTTTCTCTCTCTTCTTATAGAACAGAATATATGCATACTAGTTGGGCCCTCAAATTTTAATGCTGTCACATTTTAGGTCATACTTCCAGTTCATTTTACTGTATTAATGACACCATGGTGGCTATCATGCTCAAATTAAACAGGAAGTGGTGGAGGAAAACTCAGATAAAGACAGCATTCCACAGAGAGCCTAAATTGATTCAACATGCAGAATGGAAGTCTTGCTGAATTGCAGTTTCCAAAACCACTGTTACTCACCAGAAAGGAACCATTATGATTTCAGCCCAGTCAGGAGCCAGGGCAGTAGAGCTTCCAGGACAGGGGGACACTCAGTTCCTTATTTCTCATTGTGAAATTCTCAGTGTTCTGAGAAAACTTGGCAGCAAGGCTACATCTGGTCAAAAGAGGGCGGTAGGAGTAGGAAGTGGAGGTTGCAGGACTGCCGTGGGGTGGGGGCAGGGAACAGGTGTGTTTGGGAGCCACAGAGAGAGAGAGGCAGCAGGATTAAGTAACAGATCAGAGATCTGGAACCAAGGACTCTGGCTGTGTAAGTGGAAAGTGGCTCGAGTTTTAGCTGGGAGATGTTATTTCCCAGAGCTGGCCTGTCACAGGCAATATGAAAGGTCAATGAAAAAGAACTAGCAAGAGAGTTCCAAATAGGTAACACAGGGCTCTCTCCAACTGTCCAAACAGCTGTCATGACAAATGATGTCTGGTTCCTGCTCCCACAGCTCATTGCAAGTGTGATCAGCAAGAGAGGATGAGGAAATGGACTGCATTGCCTAGAGCTAGGAAGGCCAACGACTCCGTCTTGCACCTGGTGAGGTTCCATCACTTGACTACCCTGTTTTTAGGTTGGTGGTATGTATTATGCATATCTGTATGGAGGTATGTGTGCATAGAATGAGCTAGCACAGTTTTAACTTAAATATTTTTAGATAGGATTTATTTTTTCAATTGAGAGGTAACACATGTTTTATCCCACAATTCTTAAAGAGAAAAAACCCAAGAGGCTAATGAGGAATTGGCTCATCTCGTCCATGTGAAAAGTGAGTGGAAAAACAACCAGTCACAAATGGATCTTGTCATGATAACGTAACATAACTGACCCTTGGCCAGTCCCCCTGGGAAGCTGTTTTTAGCCATGATAACCTTTGGGTGAGGCCTACTCCAGTGCTGGGTCACGGCTGAGATCCCTTGGGAATGTCACTGTTCCCACGGTTGCTTCAGCAGGAAGCTACTATGAGCCCTTGCTATATCGCAGACCTGCTGCCATCATCAGACCGCCACCAATCCTGCTCAGGACAAAATCAGAGTTCAGAGTGCTCCCAGCACTGAGTGGAACACGAGTAATTCTGTTTCCCATATATAGTGGTAGTTTTTTGTTCTTTAAGAATTTAAAGAAGAATGTACAGTCCGTGGCAATAACAGCACCAAAAAAAAAAAATAAAAGCTCCCAGAGAGCAAGTTTGCTGAGAGCAGATGTCAGTGTAATTGCCTTTGTACCAGTGAGGCTGCTACGGAGTCGGCTGGGTGTCCCTGAGCCTGATTAGAAGCCACCCATACGGGTCTTAGGCACATGGGGGTTGAAGGTACGTCTCCGAGGAATAAGGGGGCAGGGCCATGTGGCATCAGTAACTGATGCGAATAACTCATTGTCAGTTTGTGATGTTGAGAGAAATACAGTCATGCATCACTTAACAATGGGCATACGTTCTGAGAAATGCGTCGTTAGGCAATTTTGTTGTTGTGCAAACCTCATGGAGTGTACTTACACAACCTAGATGGTACGGCCTACTACACGCCTAGGCTCTATGGTGCTAACCTTGTGGGACCACCGTTGTATATGCCATCATTGACTGAAATGTCGTTAAGCGGCCCATGACTGTGGAAATGATTTCCCCGCCTCCACCTCACTCCATCATTCAGTGTTTACTGTCATTGTATTGGGACTGAGTGAAGATTTATATCATGGAATAGCAATCCCAGAGCCTCTAACCAGGAAGGTGCCCAATATCAAGTGTTACCCAGGTATGTGAAGCTAGAATCACAATCTTTGAAAAATTTATTCACTTGCCTTAGCTATCAACCACTCCCCACTAAATCCCAGTAGGCTATGGCTATGCAGCTTCCCTCATTCATTCCACAAATGTTATTCACACTTACTAAGTGGCCAGGTACTGTTCTAGGCTCTGGGAGCAAATGACAATGTCTATTAACCCAAAGCTTTTGTCTGAAATTCCATTCTGCTGGAGCTGGCCAAAGAGAATTGACCTGAATCTAGAAGAGTCTCTGTAACAAGATGGGGAAGACCTCCAAATCCTGTCCCATGCCTCCTTTCCCCTTGACCACCGAGTTCCCATGAGGCTTCTCCAGGGCAGAGCACTCCAAAGCTCACTGACATCTCAGAAGCAAGGAGCTTTATAGGACACATCCAGAATGAAAGGGCTTCCAAGAAAGACAAATCCAAGGGTCAATTGTCCAAGACTCCAAATAGGGTGACCTTAAAGGGGCCTTGCCACATGGACACGAAGGTCATCATCCCTGCGCTCCACACCCAGCAACTCTAGGACAGGACATTCCTTGGCTTTGACCCTGCTTCATGCCAGTGCTTCCACCAACGCAGTGACTCTCGGCCCTTTTCTGCCCCGATGCATTTTAGGGAGGACTCAGGTGAGAGGGAGAGGGCCTAGATGTCCTTTTCCAGGATCTCATTTGGGACCAATCTTGGGGATGCAGATTCAGAGGTGGCAATTGGACACTTTCTCTTTTAGTCTCTAGTCATCCTGTCCTAGCCTGTCCTCTCCTTTGGGAAGCTCTCTGACTGGTTGGATTGATTAAAGTGTATTCCTTTTCTGGACAGATAAAATTTTGTTTTGAAGGCACAGTGAGCTTTTTGGGTGGCCACAGAATTCACTGGTCTCTCTGAGGTCTTTCAGATTGATCCTTGAGATGAGTCCTCAGGCACTTTAGACTTGGCCTTTGAGTGATTAAACATCAAGTTTGCAAGAACTTTCGAGGATGTTAAGACTAATCACCTTCTCCACCCCCCTATTTGTTGCTTAAATTCCCTCTGCCACATTCTGAGAGGTAGTTATTTGGTTGCTTTTTCAGCATCATCAGTGATGGGACTTCTCTACCTCAAGGTGGCCCAGTCTACTGAAGCTCTAACGGAAGTTCTAATTATGTGAATCCAATTTTAGTTTATATTAAACTTGTTTCCATTTTAAAGACAATGTATTGTTTTCATCTTTATATAGGACCATTTCAACAACTGACACATTTATCTCTGGTGAAGTGCATATGTTGGCATTCCTATACCCAATAGGAAACAAATGATTTCTCTATGGAATTGGGTCAGAGAGACAGAACACTCCTTCACTGCAGCTGGAGCTCAAAACAGACAACTGAAGGCTCCTTGCGGCCCTATTTTCTGATCCAGTGAGCAGATTCCATCAGGGAGAGCTCTTTGATTTTTCCTGGCTCCATCTGCTTGAAAGATTTAGTTTGAGATCCAAGCACATTGTTCTCATTTCCTTCTCTCATGGTTGATGTAGTATGCCTATCTGCTGTTACAAAGATATTTCTTGTATGGTGCAAGATATCTTTTAAACTTTGCCCAGGGAAGTCAGAATCCAGTTGTCGGAAGGCTCAATAGCCTCTGTGTAAAATGTGTGATGTTTTGAGGTGGGTGCTCAGCATATTCTTTGCACGGTCCAGTGAGTTTTCTTCTGGGAGGATGCTCCAGGGTAAGCAGATTCTCCCTTGAAGAGAAGGGAGAGTGTCGCAGAGAAGTGCCTTTTGCCTTTTCAGAACAAGTGCCAATGTACTTGGTTCACGGCGTGACCCCTATCTGATTAGTAGCAAAACACTGTTATTTACCAGGTTGTGACTATGTGTGTCCTTGACTCAAGAGAGGAGAACATCAGAGTTCAACGGGCATTAGAGACTATAAGGGGGTTATTTTTTTTTTAATTTTACATTTTTAAATTTTACCCCAATATCATATCATATCATATCATACCCCAAGTGCTCTTTCTTTCTTTTTTTTTGAGGAAGTTTGGCCCTGAGCTAACATCTGTTGCCAATCTTCCTCTTTTTCTTTTTTTTTTCTCCCCAAAGTCCCAGTACATAGTTGTATATCCTAGTTGTAGGTCCTTCTAGTTCTTCTATATGGGACGCCGCCTCAGCATGGCTTGATGAGCAGTGAGTAGATCCGTGCCCAGGATCCAAACTGGTGAACCCGGGCCACCTAAGCAGCACGCGTGAACTTAACCTCTGCGCCACCGGGCCAGCCCTAAGGGGGTTATTTTAATGACAGAGACTGTTGCTAAGGAATAAGCCACTATAGGACAAAATAAAAGAAAATTTAGCCAGAACTAAGGCATTTGCTACAAGAAAAGAAGGTGTCTTAGTCCATCCAGGCTGCTATAACAAAAATATAAAGTAGGTGGCTTATAAAGAGCAGAAATTTATTCCTCACAGTTCTGAGATCCCTCTTCCAGTTTCAGAGTACTGACTTCCTGCTGTGTCTTCACACAGAAGGGGCAAGGGAGCTTTCTCAGGCCTCTTTTATAAGGATAAGGGTACTCATCCTGTTTAGGAAGGCTCTGCCCTCATGACACAATCCCTCCCAAAGGCCCACCTCCTATCACCTTGGGGGTAGGATTTCAACATATGAATTTGGGGAGGACATAAACATTCAGACCATAGCAGAAGGGGTAACATAATATTTAAAGAATAGAGTAAAAAACAGTTTTGATGCAGATTATAAAGTAAACCAAGTAAGACTTTTTAAAATAATAATTCTGTGTTCAGAATGGTGAGAAAAGCAGACTGTGGTAGGCTGAATAATGGCCCCTAAAGTTGTCTAAGTCCTAACCCTGGAACCTGTGAATGTTACTTCATATGGCAAAAGGGACTTTGCAGCTGTGTTTAAATTAGGGATTTTGAGATGGGGAGGTCACCCTGGATTATGCAGGTGGGCCCTAAATGTAATTTCAAGGGTCCTATAAGAGGGAGGCAGAGGAAGATCTGATCACACAGAAGATGTGACAATGGAACCGGAGATGGAGTGATGTGCTTTGAAGATGGAGGAAGTGGTCATAAGGCAAGGAATACAGGTGGCCACTAAAAGCTAGAAAAGGCAAAGAAACAGTTCTCCTCCCAGAGCTTCAAGAAGAAACAGGCCCTGCTGATACCTTGACTTTAGCCCTGTGAAACTGATTTCAGCTTCTGACCTCCACAACTGTAAGAATAAATTTATGTCATTTTAAGCCACTAAGTTTTTGGTAATTTGTTACAGCAGCAATAAGAAACCAATATACATACTTTTAAGTACTTTTTCAAGTGATTAGAGGGAAGTTAAAAATCTTGGATGGGGCTGACCTGCTGGTGTAGTGGTTGGGTTCATGCACTCTGCTTCGGCAGCCCGGGGTTTACAGGTTCAGATCCTGGGCACAGACCTAGGCACCACTTGTCAAACCATACTGTGGCAGGTGTCCCACATATAAAGTAGAGGAGAATGGACATGGATGTTAGCCCAGGGCCAACCTTCCTCAGCAAAAAGAGGAGGATTGGCAATGGATGTGAGCTCTGGGATAATCTTCCTCACCAAAAAACAAAAAACTTGGAGACTGACCAATGGAAATTATAATTACCAGAATGACCAAAGAACGAATGGAAAATTCTAATCATGAACATACAGTATACAAGTGAATTGGGAGGCCTCTGCCTAAGAAGAAAATATAAGATTATTTAATACTTGTAAATTGTCAGAGAAAGACATAAAGATTATACAATTTTTGTGACAAAATGAGAGCAGAGAATAGTGGTAGAATCAGAGTATTTTAGAAGGAAAGTGACCTTAAAGGTCTTTTTATCCATCCTCCCATATTGTAGATGAAGGGATTTAAACATAAAGAACTTCAAGAAACAGTCCTAAGTGACACAGCAACGCCATAGCAAGCTAGGACCACATCTTTGCTTCCTGACTCCAAAACCCTCCAGGGATTTTTCTCCTACTCCATGATATTTAAAAGTTTGCAAGGGCCAGCCCAGTGACATAGCAGTTGAGTTCGTACTCTCCGCTTCACGGGCCGGGGTTCTCAGGTTCGGATCCCAGGTGCAGACAGACGCACCGCTTGTCAGCCATGCCGTGGCGGTGTCCCATATAAAGTAGAGGAAGATGGGCACGGATGTTAGCCCAGGGCCAGTCTTCCTCAGCAAAAAGAGGAGGATTGGCAACGGATGTTAGCTCAGGGCTAGTCTTCCTCACACACACAAAAATACAATAAATAAAAGTTTGCAAATAATCTCTAATGAAAAGAGAAATGCTGTGGCTGAATCAGGCGCACAGGACACTGGGCTCAGTCTTCGCTGTGACTCTATTATGGGGTCTGAAAGAGGGAGGGGGAGGACATTATTGCAATTTGCAAATGCTACTAAATTAAGGTATGAAGTTCACCATTATGGAAAAAACAGGCAAAGAATTTAGAAGTGGTCATTAAATTAAGACCTTTTCAAGAGTAGATTTACTTAGAGAAAATCTTTTTCTAATCTGGTGGGCAAAATAGCATTATTCTGAGAGATCTGGAAACTTGATGGAAACCTGGAAACATGTTTTTCCCACCATCCTGACCTGAAAATGTCTTTGAGGTGAAATAGCCTAATTTTTTTGGTCCCCAAAATGTTAAAATTACTTAGAAACATAAAAGACGGAGGAGGAGAAAGAGGGGAGGAGGGACAGAGGAAGAAGAAGAAGGAGAAAGAGGGGGAGACAATTAAGGATGGTAATTGCTCACTCCTCTCCTTCTCCTCCAGCACCCACAGGCACGCACCCATTCAACAAATATTTGTGAAGCCAGAGCCAGGCCCTGAGCTTGGTCCTAGGGAGGCACTGTGAACAAAACTGCTGGAGCTTCTCTCCAGTGGGGAGACAGGCAATAAATTATAGACTTACTAAGGGAAAATTCATGCTAAGTCCTCCCTTCCTCTCCCACTCCACCTCCACCCTGCATTTTTCAGGATCAGTATCTTCTGACTGTCTCCGGCCTTTTTCAGTTTGCTTAATAATTTTCTAAGTTCTTTTTGGGGCCGGCCCGGTGTGCAGCAGTTTAGTTCGCCCTCTGGCAGCCCGGGGTTCGCCGGTTTGGATCCCGGGAGCCCGCCGACGCACTGTTTGTCAGCCGTGCCGTGGCGGCGTCCCATAGAAAGTAGGGGAAGATGGGCACGGATGTTAGCCCAGGGCCAGTCTTCCTCAGGAAAAAAAGAGGAGGATTGGCAACGGATGTTAGCTCAGGGCTGGTCTTCCTCACACACACACACACAAATAATAATAATTTTCTAAGTTTTTGAAAGAATTTCTTGAGCGAATTGCTGCTTAACTAGCTTTAATGCTACATTTCATGGCCACAAGCTTTGGCTTCTCACGAGTCCTTAACAATCTTTCAGAATTTGTCATCTGTGATTGTGATGCTGTCCTTATGTAGTCCTGGAGTGAAAAAGTGGAAAGAACCCTGGGCGAGTGTAGACAGGCTGGATTCATTTCTGATCCCTGTCTCTTTCTAGCTGTGGGATCTTAGACAAGTTACTGACTATCCCTAAGCTTGGGGCTTGAGATTCAAGGAGACCCAATAAGATAATGCTCCTCTTTCCTGCCTGAGTTTTGGTCAGTTGAGAATTGAAACAAAGTAGACAGCAGATGGATGTTAAAACCACACCGATATTCTAGATAAAGACGATATGGGAGAATTTGGCTTATATCTGCAGGCCAGTAGACTTTCTTATGGAATCTCAGGATGTGCATACTTACCCACACTGCATCACAGAGGTGCTCGGCCCAAGTACACTTCCTCCCACCGGGACAGAGCCGGCTCCTGAAGAAGCAGGGTAAAAACTGTGCCATATGATTTCACTTATATGTGGAATCTAAAAAACAAAACAAATGAACAAACAAAACAAAACAGAAGCAGACTCATAGATACAGAGAACCAACTGGTGGTTACCAGAGGGGGAAGGGGTTGGTGGGGGCAGAAATAGGTGAAGGGGATTAAGAGGTACAAACTTCCAGTTATAAAACAAATAAGTCACAGGGATGTAATTTATAGCATAGGGAATATAGTCAATAACATTGTAATAAGTTTGTATGGTGACAGATGGTAACTAGACATGGTGATCATTTTGTAATGTATATAAATATAAAATTCCTATGATGTACACCTGAAACTAATAGGATATTGTATGTCAATTGTACTTAAAAAAAAGAAAAGAAAACTGTGCTCAGGCCCATCAGTTCTCAGGAAAGAGAAGGAAGAAGGGGCAGCTGTATTCAGGCAGGTGTCCCCTCCCTGCTCCTCAGTGAGAGTGGATCACTACTCCACAGGGGCAGGTAGCAGGGGACAGGGGAGGGGCGGAGCTGGGGAGAGGGTTCTTAACAAATGAGGGGTGTAACAATTGGAGCTCCCTGCACCTAAAAGCAAGCATCAGGAGTCGAGAGAAACCTGAGTTTCTCATCTTTGAAATGGGGTTACTGCTCGTCTCATATGATATGACTGTGAAGAGGCTCATAGGGGATGCCCTATATCCAAGCGCCTGGACAATTCTCACCTGCCTGTCTCCTTCCTCCCTCCCTTTCTCCTTCCTCCTTGCCTTCCTTCAATCCCTCTCTCTCTCTGTTTAGTGGAAGTTATTTGAGAAAGGAATCTATCCTATTTATTTTAACTGCCTGAAAATTTTTACTACAAATGTGTTTCTGCTCTAGCAATAGTACCATTTTCTCTCACATGGCTTTCCCTAGCAAGTCACGAGAAAGCGGTATGTGTGTGTGGGTGTGTGTGTGAGAGAGAGATTCCATAAGAAAGTCTTGTTATCAGCAAGTCAAATTTTATCTGTAAGTCAAGGTTCTCTTCTTGCAATACTGCTGATAATTATTCTATTTAAAGTATAACATGGAAATAATATGAGAATTAGTGTTACATAAAACTTCCAATAAATTTAAGATAGAATTTTGAGGCATCAACATTGAATTTTATTTTACTATAAAAGAAGGATGGGATCACGCAGGGGGATGCTCAGATGTGGTCCACAGTGAAGATGTGAGCTCATGAAAGTAAAATCTTAAGGAAGATAAAATGGTTATGCGTTAGGCTTTGGGACAAATATATTTGAGATGGGATTCATAAACCCTCTGTTCTTTCCCAGAACAAATGCTTCTGAATGTTTTCTTGCTGTGCGTTCCCTGAATGTCACCTGTTTGTGGTGTCGTGAGTTCTGTAGCACAGTTGCAGGTATAAGCAGATGTGCTGTCCTGGCCTCTGGAGACAGAGAAGTTCTTTTTCAGGCTTAGTTCTGAAACTGTTGTGCAATAAACCAAATGTCACATTGAATGTAAGACTGGGAACACATGTATGAAAATAAGTATCATGATAATCACTAAATGACAAAAAAAATTAACCATAAACCTGCATAATCCAGTCACTGGTGCTGCTAAACTTTAGGTCAGAGGCAGCAACTAGTCCACAGCAAACCAGCCAACCCAAGTTCCTGTCACGGTGTCTTGCTCTCTGTTTAAAAGCATAACTTCAAAGAAAACAAGGTTAAGCTGTCGACCTCTGCAGTCTTAGCTGACTTTTGCATAATCATCAAGCAATTCAGAACCTCTCTGAGACACTGTGCTTTTGTATTTCACGAGCAAGCCTCGCTTGGAAGCTCTTGCCGAGAGGCACGGGGTCCCTTGAGAGTAGATTAGGCTTGGAAGAGCCGTGATCCAGATCTACGTGGTTTCCATCTCTTCATTTTCAAAGCAAACAACACATTCTAGTTGAAAACATTGCTTTTCAAACCAATTACCTGAGAAAGTAGCTTCCCAGAAGTTGCAGTGTCAAAATTTTAGAGTTTAGTATCATGGTAGACCTTTCTCTTTGCTAATGACCGTGGATTTACTGGTCAGTTTGTTCATTTATTTATTTATATAAATGTATACAGTCATCACTTAATAAGTAGTTATTGAGTGCCTACTCCATGCCAGGCATTATTCTAAGCTCTGGGGATATAGTATTGAATAGAAGGTCCTTGTTCTGTGGAACTTAGAGCCTTCAGTTGTGGGAAATAGTCAATGAACAATGAATCATGGACACACACGCCTGTGTGGTGCTTGCTATGCATCATGCTCCCAACGGTCTTATGACATAGATACTGTCATTATCTGCATTTTATAGATGAGGAAATTGAGGTCCTTGCAGCTCAAGGGCTCACACAAGTAGGGAGGAACTTGAACACAGGTGATGTGGCTCCAGAGTCTGTTTTCTTCACCTCCACTCGGAAAATTAAAATATGGCACAGCACTAGCCCCTTAGTGGCCACCTTAAATTGAGAGGTCTCAGCAGGCCTCTCTCTTGGAGGAGACGACCTGTGAGCTGAGGTCTGAATAACAAGAAGAAGTCAGCTGTGCAAAGACTGGAGCAAAGAACAGCATGTGCAAATGCTCTAAGGCACTAATGAGCTGGGCACGATAGAGCTTCAAAAAGAAGGCCAGTGCGGCTGGCAAGTCAGAGGAAAAAAGTACAAGATGCAGTGGTTATGCAGAGGTCAAATCAGGTAGGGCTTTGTACACCAACAAAAGGAGTGTGAACATTTATTTTTTTTAAATATTGCTATGCCAAAAAAATAAAATTAATGTTCAAACACAAAAACCTTTCATTTACTGTTGATTATTCATACAGTTTTTTTTTTTTTCATGGCTAACCACCGTGAAGTCTGCACCATTTAGAAAGAAAAAAACATATGGACACGCTGAAATAAGGGGTTTTAAAATCCACCCTTGGATCTTTAAAAATAAATACAGAAAACTGTCAGGCTTCTGTAACATCTGCTTCTATGTCATCTTACATCGTTGTTATCTAAATATTCAAACTGGAAAATGGTTGGAATTCCTAGTGAATGGCAGTTGTGCTTCAACAAAAGCAGTGTCCACATTTGTTCTATATCATACACTTTTTTATCTCAGTTCTATAGCTGACATTTTCTCACATGTGAATGTTTTCAAAATTGGTTTGCATCTTACAATCAAGATGTACATGTGTATACTACCAAAATAATTGGCAGGCTCTTTCAGAAGTTTCAGTTTCTGCATCTTGCTGAGAAAGGGCAATATGAAAATTGAGCTATTTACAGTTTCAGCAGAAGCCAGAGGCAGTGAAATAGATCCTTCAGGTGTGTCCCTGCCTCCTTGGGAAGGAGTCAGACATTTAAGGATGTTCTGTCCTTTTCTTCATCGCACTCTAGTTCCGTATGACTCACAAAAGTTGACTCAGTGAGAAGATGGTGTACCTAAAGTTAAGGCCTGGATTCCATGCCTTCAACAGTCTCTTGGTCTTCACAACCATGGATGGTCCCTCCCTTCGGTCTCCTGAAGGGTCCAGCCAATGAAATGGAACTTCTGGTTCAAATACCTCATTGTCTTTTTCAAATTAAAAGATCCATAATACATCTCAAATCTGGTGGGAGTATTATTATCATATAGAATGTAGCAGCAGAATATTACATTAAATGCTTTTCTATACTTTTTTATAGTCCCTATTTTAGGCTGAACTAACCCATCCTGCCTGCCTCTATCAGGTATCACGTATAACAAGAACTAGCCTTTATAGAATTCCTAAGAGTCAAACATCATATTATGTTCTTTACTTGGATGCCTTGAGTAATTCCTACAACACCCCTGGATGGCATTGTCATCTCCATTTTATGGATGAACAAACTGAGTCCCAGAGAGAATGAGTGACTTGTCCTTGGTCACATAACCATTCACTGGCAAAGCTAGGATTTGAATCAAGACAATTTTACATTTGTCCCCCCACTCACTATGCCCTTGCCTTTCACCTCTCTACCTAGAGATAGCAAAAGAAAGAAGATTCACTGTGTCACGGTCACTCCATCTAACACTTACCTAGACCAGCAACTAGACTGTAAACGCCTTGAGACAGGAATCATGTCTTATAGTTTTCCTGTTCCCTGACCAGTGCCTGACAGAAAATCTCTGCGTGATAATTATTTGTGGATGGATTATCCCTATTCAAGGGTAGGAAACCTTATCGGATTGACCTGAAAGTATTTGCTCACCTACAACAAATGAGCACCATTTTCTTTTCTTATTGGTGGTGTTAGATTTGCCTTCTAAATTTTTATTTGAATATATGGCAGATCTGCAGTTTCTTAGAACTCTTGTGTATCAGTCAGGGTCCTGGCAGGAAACAGATGATTCACTCAAGCTGAGTAATTGAGGAGCGTTTACTAACGGGGCTGTTTTACTAAAGGGTGGGTGGGGTTTCAAGGAACAGAGAAGGATCGTGCAGTCCTCTGGGGCTAGTGGCTTCAGGGGCTGTCATCACCCCTCCACCTGAAAAGGCAAGGGGGTCCCAGGTACTGGACTCCAGAGAGAGAGCTGAATGGAGGCTGTTGGTAGAGGAAAACCACCACAACAGCCCAGCAGGGAGAGACCGGAAGCATAAACATCTTGGCTTTCCCCTTCTCCCACCTCCATCTCCTGCCGCGCCTCCCTCCTATAGGCTGAAGGTAAAGAGAAGCGAAGGTTCAAGGGAGCCCTTACCAGAGTCTTAAAGTCAATTTCCTGGGCACAGATAAAGTGCAGAAGGTTGAGAATGCAGCTGTTGAGTAGGCAGACAATATTCACCACAGCTTGTGAGAAAAGCCAATTGTGTAGCCTGTGTAGTTCAAAACTGTATTGACGACATAGCACAGCTCTCACTTGTTCCATACAATATTCATTCATTTAACAACTAGTTGTTGATGGTCTCAAATGTGCTAAGCAAAATATATAAATTGAGCCAAATTCTTCTAATCTTTAAAGTGCAATTTTAGAGAATCTTGGAAACGTTAACTCTTCAAAGATGCTTGAGCAATATAATGCATCATCAACTCTGGGGGCCTAAGACACACCTTTGAAGACATTTATACATAGGGAGCGTGGAACAACTATAAAATTTTACACACACAGAACTCCCTCAGAGACCATTGAACCCTGTCCTCATGGAGAATTTTCTTTATGATTTTTAGATAGTAATATTTTAATATCATTTTTACTTTATACCATTGATATAAAATTTGTTTTTACACTAAAAAACATGAGTTCTGAAGTCATTGGGTGGTATCTTTTTTCAAAATATCTGAATGGGTGGTATTAACCATTACTGTCTATGCTGCGGATTATAAAAGAACTGGTTGTGCATCAAAACGAGTCTCTTTAAAGTGTGCTGGCCTCAATTAATAATTGTGATACAGATGCAGTGAAAATAAATAAATGAATAAGGTTGCTTGGAAGAATTAAAAAATATTAAGGCAAAATTAGGGCCATTTGTAAGTAATGCCCTTGTTTTCTTTGTTGTTACTTTGACAGGCAAATTGAAGATCATAAGAACCTGTTATGAACAATTAGTTAGTCAATTAGCTAGAACCACAGGCAGTTTATAATGTAAGTGCTGTAGAGGCATTGTATTAGCATTTCAACACTGCTCATGATTGCTATTATTTTGCCCATTTCACTTCCTGTATAATAAAATCAGCGTATTCTTTGCTGAGCATTGTGGAGCTAGGGTCTGTTGGCACACATTCCATGTTTGCATCTTCTCTGCACACTGTTGAACGACACTCCGAAGAGAGAGCTGATGATAGAAGTCGATGGAATTTTGGAGTAGCGGATATTATTTGAAAAGCCTCAAAGGGCAACACTCTCTTCATGTGAATTAGTTTCTGAGCTGAATGTTCTGCTTTGGACTAGGGCTCCAAGCACACAGGATTTGCTCTTTGCTAGGTGACCAATCCTTTTGCCTAGAGTAAGACTCTAGTCCCCCCGATGCTTCCTTTCTTCAGCTGCAAAATCATTACACTGACTTTTCATGGTTACCAAGTCATTTTCCAGCTCTGAAGTTCCATAATTTTCTGCTAACCAAAATATAAAGTGGTCTTAGGGCCTATTTTTTAAGTTCTCTAGACAAAACATATTTAAAAAAATACACATTAATTCCTCCAGCCTCCAGAGGTAAAGTCTACCATGATTATTGACCAGAGCATGGAACTGATGACTCTAAAAATCCATGGGCTATTCGTATTTTCCTCCACCACGTTGGTGGCATTTCTTGTTAAGGTAAGTAAGGTCTGTGTTCTCTAAGAAAATGAGTGACAGTGCAGAGAAAGGGAAGGTACCTCCTGTGTGTTGAATTCTTGGCCTGTCTCAAAGCTGAGAAAGCCAAAAGGTGGATAGGGAAGCATTTAAAAACCGTGAGTTTATTGCTAACTATTAAACTGACTTCAAGTCAATGTAAATGGACATATAAATGGAGAGTCAAGTCCAAATTTCAGACTTCTGTCAATCCCAGATCACTGAGGGAAAAACATCTGAGCATTCAGAATAGTTACCAGCAAACATCTGCATTTAAGCAGTGAACTTTATTTTATCTGTCCTCACTCAGCATTTATCGACTCTAATTTAACTTGGAATTCCCAATTGAACATGCAATTTAACCTGAAATTCTACAGACTAGATTATTTGATCCCTCAGACCAAAGTAAAAATAAACTAGCAGTTAAGCAAAGGAAGACACTTGAAATACATATAATAAAGGCAAGTGAAGTGAGGTTTCAGAGCCTGGATCTGAGGAATCAATAAAATAAATAAAAGGTAGACAGAAAATTATATAATTGCAACTATAACTAATATTAACAATAAATTTCCAGTATCATTAGTAATATATTGAATTATTTGCACTGGCATTCATTTAAGAAACAGTGTATAACATTATCTCTAAAGGTTTTCATCAAAATGGTTAATTTTTCTGTTGAGTTTTGGTGCTGAAAGAGATGAGCTACAAATATATATATGTTTAAAAATCACTTATTTGGAAGAACTGAAGCCCTACTGATGGTGGATAAATGTCAGGGTCCCAACAGGAACCAGATGGCACACACAAATTAGGATAATTCTAGATGGCTTGTTAATAAAGGGACTGATTACAAAGAAGACTGTAAGACAGATAGCAGGAGCTAGTAGACGCCAAGCTATCTCTACCCCTTGTTCCAAAGAACAAGAGGAAGAGTTTACTGGAGCTGGGAATGAGAGAGAGTCAAGTACAGCAGAAGGCCTGGTGACCTTTTGTCAAGGCACACAGCAAGGCTGCAGTGACCTCACAGAGGGGAACCAAGTAACTAAATTCTCTGGCTTCACTCTTAGTCCCTCCAGTTTCCTCCTGGGATTCCCCATTTGCTGAGCCAAAGGTCAAGGGAGTCCATTGATGTAGCCCATGTAGGTCAGCCTTCAGGGGCTGAAAGAATGATGGAGAAGGGTAAAGCATAGAATTGAGGGTCAAAGAAAGATACCATACTGGCACCATACTTGTGGTGGACTGAATTGTGTTCCCCAAAAAGATATGTCCAAGTTCTAACCCTGGTACCTGTGACTGTGACTTCATTTGGAAATAGGGTCTTTGCAGATGTAATCACGTTAAGATGAGGTCATAGTGGATCAGGGTGGGCCCTAAGTTCAATGACCGTTGTCTTTGTTAGAGAAAGCAGAGGGATATTTGGACACAGAGACACAGCGGATACACACAGGGAATAAGATGACTATGCAACAATGAAGACAGAGATTGGAGTGGCACAGATACAAGCCAAGGAATAGCAAGGATTGCCAGCAACCACCAGAACCTAGGAAGAGCCAAGGAAGGATTCTTCTCTAGAGCCTTCAGAGGAGCTCTGCTGATACCTGGATTTCAAACTTCTGGACTGCAGGGAATCAATTTCTGTTGTTTTAAGCAACCCAGTTAGTGGTGATTTGTTATGGCAGCCCTAGGAAACTAACATACATATAGCAGCCATGTTGTACAGTACCATTATAATACAAATGTAGTTGAATTCGCCTTCATTGGATTCTTTTTGTCAAGTGATCATGACCCCAAAGCTAGGTTACATATGATATAATCATGGGGTGGAAGTGTTTGGAAGTGAGGAAGGAGTATACCTACTAGGACTAAAAGATGGTGTTCTCAGGCTCCTGGGTTGGATAATACTATGCTCACTCAAACAAATGCTTCCCTATCTGACTACTCTGTGGCACACTGACCAACCAACCTTCTGGTTTCCCTGGGACTCATTCCTAGAACCTGTCCTCCCAACTCCCTGTGGTGACCTGCTTGTTCTTGTCCTCCTTCCAGATTCCACCCTTTTCACCATACACATCAGGCAGCGCTGCCTTAATTTTGTTCACCAGAATCTGTGCCTCTCCCAGCCCCGCTAACCAAGGTTTCATATGCTGCTTTCAAAAAAAAAAAAAGGCAGATTATGAAAGATTGCTAACAGGAAGATCCATAGACCAGCCAATTAATCCCTTCTTTGCTTCCCTACAGCACTTTGCTTAATTTGGCATCATCATAAATAAGTAGGAAATTCTGCTTTAGGCCAAATTGGAGTAACAGGTCCCAGGTTTGCTTTTCCTTGTCCCTGAAACAACTAATAAGCTAGAGAAAATATAAGGAACAATGGTTTTCAGACACTGAGCAGGAGGCAATGTGTTCACTGATTCCTGAGGGAGACGAAACGAATGAGGTGAGCCCTATCATTGCCCCAGTTTATTTCCTGCAGTGAGTCTCCAGACTCGAGCACAGGGAAAGGAAACCCAAGCAAAGATCAGAGAAATTCTTGAGTTGAGAAGACAGAGTTGGGAGTTCAGGGTAGCCAAGGGGGCTACTGTTCCCAGGGCAGTGTATTGAAGAGGGAAGAGCTGCTCAGAGAGGGACAGTGTGGGACATCTGGAGAGGGTCCCCCTCAAGTCTTCTGCTGAGTATCTTCAGCACATGTGTGTGAAGAAAGCTTCTAAGGTTGGAGAAGGAACCTCTTAAAAAGAGCAAACAAAAATTTCTTCAGAGCTCATGTAAGACTTGGGGTAGTTGGTGTTCCCACCAGGCACAGTAGGAATATCCCGTGACACATAAGGCATTAGATGGAGTGCTCAGACAGGTATTGCCTCAGTAGTGGGGAAAAAGTCAGCCCTAGATTAAACTCTGCTCTGATGTTCCTAACTGATCTTAAATGCAAGCGACAAAGAATCAAACTGCTTCCAAATAACTATATCCTAGAACAAAGCTCATACATAGATATGTAAATATATGTATGTGTGTGTAAGTATATACAGTATTCAACAAGGTAAAATTCACAATATGTGATATTCAATCAAAAATTAACAGTCATGTAAGAAAGCAGGAAAATATGACTGGCAATGAGGAAAGAAATCCATTTAAACCAATCCATAAATTTCACAGGTGATAGAATTAGTAGATAAGGACACTAAAACTGTATTCTAAGAAAGTAAAGAAAAAATAAGAATGTAAGGAGAGATATGGAAGGTAGACTGTGTTAAGTTAAAGATATGTACTACAAACTGTAACACAGCCACTTAATTAAGTATAGCTAAGAAGCCAAGAAAATAGTTACAATAAAATAATAAATAATAATTAATCAAAAGATCAGAAAAGGAAGAAAAAGGGAACAAAGAGCAAATGGAACAAATAGAAAAAAAAATAGCAAGGTGGTAGATTTAAACCCAGCTATATAAAAAATCACTTTAAATGTAAATGGTTGAAATATCTCAGTTAAAAGAGATTGTCAGATCAGACAATCCCTATATATGGGTGTGTGTGTGTGTGTGTGTGTACACTTTAAACTTAAAGACACAAATAGATTAAAAGTAAAAAGATAGAAAAAGATATACCATGCTAACACTAATCAAAAAAAACTGAGTGGCTTTATTAAATATCACATACAGTAGATTTCTGGGGAAAGAATATTACAAAGGATAAAGAGATTCATTTCTCAAAGACAGATGGGTCAATCATAAGGAGGACATAATAATCCTACATATTTATGCACCTAATTACAGAGCTTCAAAATACATGAAGCAACAACTCATACAACTCAAAAAAAGGTAGATAAATCTGTAATTATAGTCATAGATTTCAATGTTGCTGAATTATTGATAAAACAAGTAGACAGAAATCAACAAGTATATAGAAGATTTAAACAAGATTTCAACCAAACTGACCTAATGGACATATATAAAATACTCCACTCAATAACAGAATACACAGTGTTTACAAGTGCACATGGATCTTTTACCAAGATAGGGCATATTTAAGGCCAACGAAAAAACCCCACTATATTAAAAAGATTCCATCACACAATGTGTGTTCTATGATAACAAGGGAATTAAATTAGAAATCAATAACAAATATATTTGAAAACTCACACAAATAATTGGAAATTAAATAGCATACTTCTAAATAACTCATTGGTCAAAGAAGAAATAATAAATATGTAGGTATCTATTCTATAAAGTCTTTCTGATCACTGTCATGACATTCTAACTTTTCATTTCTAATTCTGTTTATGACTATACCAAACTAAATGGAACAATAAAAACATAAAATTCCCAAAAGAATGAGCAAGGAACTTCTCCCAAGTTTTGTGACAGACCAGCTCTGTCGGCAGGTGTCTGCACATCAAAATGGTTCAGGTTCCCACAGGCTTGCTGGAGGTATAGGCCATTACATCCCTGTTATTAAGGCACAGACAATTTTTAACTATGGTTCTTTGGGTAGTGAAATTATGGATCATTTTTGTTTCCTTACTATATTTTTTGAATTTTCAATATTATTCCATAACGAATTGATAATATATTTATAAAAAGCAAAAAAAAAAAATCATCCTTATTAAAAATAAATATGGAAGACATCTGGGTCCACTAATGGTGGAGTAGATTGGATTGGACTAATCATCCGATACAATAACAAGCTTAACTCCTGACAAAATATAAACAATAACTATCCAAGTCACTATAGTGACCAAACACAAGCAGAAACTAAAGGAGATAGGAGCCTGGATAAAGAAAACCACATTGAATCAGACCAACATTTGTATAGCTTTTGTTCTAAGACTACCCTTTGGCTATACAGCACCGAGTGACTAGAACTCAAATATAGCTGCATTCATACTGCCTTGATTTATCATAGTGGCTGGAAATTGAGGGAGAAAATTCCAGGAGGAGGCAGCCACAGGACGTGGAGCTGGCCTATTTGCATATAAAATCTCCTCAAATTCTTGGTTGACTCCTGACTTGAACATAGATAAAGGAAATTCCAAGGATCCCAGCAGAAAGTAACATATGAAAGTCCTAAAAGCCGAGTACTTCAGCTACTGCCTGACATAGGGGAGAAATTTTGGAACTTAAACTGAATCATGTTAAGGGGTTTGGTAAACATAAAAAAGTCCTATTGAAACTCCAAAAGAATCAAACCTTAGGAGTCAAGTCAATATCCCAAGACTAAGGATTCACTCTAGAGTAAGGGTAAAAAGTGAAACAGACCTGTTCTAACAAAATGGAAAAGCAATGCTTCACAGTGTCAAGACAGTCAACCAGTAATTTAACTGCCTGCCAGAACAAAGATCTACAGTCTTCAGAGGAAGAAACCAGAATTCAAAGCCTCTATAAGATGTCATTGACAATGTCCAGTATATAATAAAAATATACTAGGCATGTGAAGCAACAAGAAAATGTGACCAGGAATCAACAGGAAAAAGTAGTGAATAGAAACAGTCACTGAGACACCACGGATTTGGGGATTAGCAGAAAAGAACTTTTAAACAGTTTTTATAAACATGTTTAAGAACATAAAGGAAAAGATGGTAATAATAATGAATGGACAAATGAGGAATATCTGAAGAGAAATGGAAACTTTGAAAAAGAATCAAATGAAAATTCTAGACCTGAAAACTACAATAACAGAAGTGGAAAGATTCACTGGACAGGCTTAACAGCAGATTGGAGACAGAGGACAGGGACTATTAACTTGATTTCAGGTCAGCAGAAATTATACATTATGGAGAGCGGAGAGGAAGATAAACAAAACTTCAGTGAGAGAAAAAAATGGAGCAGAAAAAGTATTTGAAGAAATAATGGCCCCCCAAAATCCCTAAATTTATGAAAAACTTTAAGATACAGATGAACACATCTCAAGACACCAAGTTCTGATAAATCAAACACACACACACTTAAGTGCATCATAGTAACGTTGTAAATATCAAATATAAAATCCTGAAAGCAACCAAAGTAAAATGGTACATTATATATAAGGAAACAAGGATATTTACTCTCCCCACTTCTATTCATTGTCCTGGAGACCCTAGCCAATGCAACATGCTGAGAAACATATAGTTTCCATATATATTAATACCAAAATATATGGTACTTCCAAAAACTGGAAGTATAAGGGAAGGTAAAAAAAAGAAGTAAAAACTGTCCATATTTACAGATGACATGATTTTTTTTAGTAATTCCTGAGCAATCTAAAAATCAACTACTAGAACAATAAACTTACCAAGGTCCCAGAATTCAAGGTCAATATATAAAAATCAATTGTATATCTATGTAGTAGAAGCAAACAATTGTATGTGAAATTTTTTTAATCAAAAAACATAAAATAATTAGGAATAAATGTAACAAAATCATGTAATACCTGCACACTGAAAACTATAAAATATTGCTGAGAGAATTTATAGACGATCTAAATAAATGGAGAGATATATCATGCTTATGGATTAAAAAGTCAATATTATTAAGATATTTCTTCCAAAATTTATACATAGGTTCAGTGCAATTCTGAACAAAACCACAATAGGCCTTTTTGGAGTAGAAATTGACAAGTTGATTCTAAAATTTACATGGAAAAGCAAAGGTCCTAAATTCATTTAAAACATCTGGAAGAACAAAGTTGGAAGAACCACACTACCTGATTTCAAGACTTCTATAAAGCCAAAATAATCAGGACAGTATGGTAGTGTGGTAAGGATAGATGCATAGAGAATGGAATAGAATAGTCCAGAAATAGCTCCATACATATATGGTCAGTTGATTTTTTTACCAAGGTGCCAAGGCAATTCAATAAAGAAAGAAAGTTTTATCCACTAATGATGTGGGGAAAACTGGGCACACAGTGAAAGAGTCAACTTTCACATCTACTTCATCCTACACAGAGAAATTAATATTCAATGGATCTAAAAATAAAAGCTAAAACTATGAAGCATCTAGAAGTCAACATAGGTCAATCTCTTCACTACCTTATTTGGCAAAGATCATTTTAGAAAGGACATCAAAAGCTCTAAATGAAAAAGAAAAAAATGACAAATTGAACTTTAGCAAAATTAAAAACATCTGCTCATCAAAAGATGACAGGCATTAAGAAATGAAAAACTATATTCCCTATGTGTGAGAAACTTTACAACATAACAGCAAGAAGAGAAAAAACCATTGAAAAAGTTGGGAAAAGACTTGAACACATATCTTATCAAAAAAAGGCATACAAATGACCAATAAACACATATAAAAAAGGTCAACATCCTTGGTCATCAGGGAAATGCTAGAAAATTCCACAATAAGATATCATTTCACATCAACTAGAATGGCTAAACTTAAAAAGACTGATGACACCAACTGTTGATGAGAATATGGAGAAATTGGAACTGTCGTGAAGTGCTGATAGAGATACACGTTGGAAAAGAGTTTGGCAGTTTCTTATAAAGTTAAACGTACATCTACTCTGTGATCCAGTAAGTCCACTTCTAAGTGTTTAACCAAGAAAAATAAAATATAAATCCACAGAAAACATTTCTACAAGAATGTTCATAACAACTTTATTCATTATGTCCACAAATAATGCAATTTTCATCAATAGAGGAATGGACAAATTGTGATATGTTCATACAATGGAACACAGTTCAGCAATAAAAAAGAATGAAATATTGATACTTACAACCACATGGATGACTTTCAAAACCATTAAGCAAAAGAACTGGACACAAAAGACTGAATACTATATTAATTCATTAACATGAGGTGTAAAAAGAGACAAAAAGTAATTTGTGGTGTAGAAATTAGAACAGTGGCTGCCTATGGAGGGAGGTAGGAGTTAACTGCAAATGGACATAAGGGAACTTTCCACAGTGATGGAAATGTTCTATATTTCAATTGAGGAGGTGGTTACAAGAGTATATACATTTATCAAAACACAACAAATTTTACATGCAAGATCTGAGCCATGTGAATTTTATCTTAAAAAAAAAACTCGTCTCAAGGAACTCTGAGGCTATCAAATTTCTTTTATTATGAGTGAGAGATTTTTAAAATCAGATGTCTTAATTTAAAGTAAGTGGTACATTTGCTGGAACTTGGAAATGGTCCTCTTGTATATTTAGTTTCTAGTAGTAGTAATAGCTATTATTTTAAGAGTCCATTTCCGTAGGATTACACACATATGAAACGACAGGGCTATTAGCCAGAAAGAAGTAGAATGTCTGTTCTGACATATAAGGCTACTCACAGCTGCAGAGGGCTCTGCAAATCCTTGTACCTGTTTTCAGCTCTTGGGTAACTGTAAAGCCTGTTTTTACATCCTGAGAATATTTGACTATGGGACTTAGTCTAGTGGTTGGTAAAGCTCTGTGTAGATAATAGTTATAACCACACAGAATTCGTTCTGGCCATAATTGTTTTATGAAACCCCACTAACCCTTCTTCTGGACAACTTCCCATCCATCTCCACAGGCTTCTGCCTGAAGAAAATACACAGGCTGTGTGCCTCCAGTGTCTGTTCTGTTAAAAAGAGAAAAAAGTCAGGAAGCTGTTTGGCTTATAGAAGAGAAGATCATGTATAAAAACAACCTGACTAAAATCTCATTACGGCTTCATGATTTATTTCAGGGGCTACGATTGTGTAAGTGTTTCTTTAATTATATATGGACTCATTTTAAATTCATATTTTATCTACACACATAGCCATTGTTGAGCTGAAATTCACCTGCCCATAAAAAACAACAAATTTTCAAGCAAATACCATTGATGTCTTCACCTTCCACAGAAATTAAAAAACAGTAACGTAGAACAGCATTGTGTAGAAATGATCACTGCAAAATGTTACTTTCATCTTTCTTTTCCTTTTTTATTACTCTAATACTTAGGGGACAACTTATCATCACATTGCAATCTACATATAGACTCTTCAAGAGTTTATAAGAGCCCATCTTTCCAGTGGGGAAAATGTGTGGATCATTGTCTAGTTTGGAAAGATGGGGAGGAACTTTGGAAAGACCACATTATTCCTAGTGGAATTAAAATATAAGAATCAAATGTGTATAGATGTATAATGACACATATATGACTGGAAAAAAATGTTAAATAAAAATATTTCAAAAGAGCCTTTGTTGAGCTGGCCAAAAGCAGGATTGTGACTTTTAAATGGTGAATATTGATCTCATTAGCTAATTCTCCATTTCTATGACTTGTAATTACAGTAATCCTCTTATGTGCAATCCGTAGGTAAACATCTCAAGCTTTTCTTTTAGCCATGCCTATAAATTTCATCCCATGCCAAAGCTTTTCACCTAATGAATCATTTCAGTAAAAGCAGCATTTTTGCATTTCATAGTCTTTCCTCTCCTCCTCTCTTTTTTCAACAAGAGATATTAATAGGTGGTGACTGCAGTAAAGTTAAAATTGTAAAATTACCATCAAATTCCTCCAGCATTCAATTAGTTTTTATTGAGTGCCTTACTATATGGCTGGCACTGTTCTTGGCAAGAAGATGCAGCAGGAAACTAAATGGACTAAAGTTCTGCCCTTATGGGCTTATCCTCTAGTTTAGGGATACATACGATACACAAGATAAGTACATATATGACATTATAGATGGTGAGCATTAATAAGGGGGTAAATTAAGAAGAAACATCTAGAAAAGGGGAAATGCACCTAATCTAATTTTGAATAATTGAGAAATTACTGCATTCCCATCATCTCCGAGCCCTGACAGAGAAGAGGATCTTTTTCCTTGACTGGTAAACTCGGATCCTTCCAACGCTGCTCATTTACTCAGTTACTTTCCACTCATTGCAACGTGAGTGCAGAGAGTTTTCAACATGTCTGTGACTTAATCTGATGCCTTATCTGAGTGCTTATGTATTTCTTATGTATAAAATTGTATTACATATCGTCAATTTGTTTGCCTTCCTGAGGTTGGTTGGACGAGTGTTTACTGCGGTATCAATGGAAATCCGGTAGAAACACAAGAAGTTAGTCTGTTAGTAGACAAGAGCATAGATTCTAGAGAAAACTGCCTTGATTCAAATCCCAGCTCTCACCAGCTGTGTGACCATGGGCAAGATACTGAACTCTGTGCTTCAGTCTCTTCAGCTATAGAGTGAGGATTATACTAGTACAGTCATGTGCCATATAATGACTTTTCAGTCAATGATGGACCACATATAAGACCGTGGTCCCATGAGATTAGTACCATATAGCCTAGGTGTGTAATAGGCTACACGATCTAGGTTTGTGTGTAAGTACACTCTATGATGTTCACACAACGATGAAATTGCCTAACGACACATTTCTCAGAATATATTCCCGTCGTTAAACAGCACATGACTACTTAGTTCATAGGGTTGTTGTGTTGATGTATATGCAACAGTGCCTGGCAAATTGTGTATTACATAAAACCATACAAAGAAGACTACTTTGGACACTTGTTCACCAGGATTTCAAATTTAGGTTGAAAGTTATGTTCAGCGTCACACAGACTCCTCAAACATTGCAGGTAAATGCTACTTTGTTTAACACCTTGGAGTGATGCTGGATTTAGTGAAGTTTTCTGTGAGACTTAAAGAGATGAGCGATGCTATGTCTCCTAGTTATGCTGCAATTTTGAAAAGAAAACTGAGTCCCTACCTATCAGAAAAACTTCATTTGTTATTTGCTCTTTGTTGTCATTTTCCTTCCACTAAAACGTTGGCTCCATGAGGGCAGGGATTTTATTTTTGTTTTGCTTTTGTTTTATTTACAGACGTAACCCAAGAGCCTAGAATAATGTTTGGCACATGGTAGACATTCAATACACTGGGTAAATTAATGAACAAAAGAATGAATCAGTTAATGATGAATGAATGAGTGAATGAATTACAATGTAAATAGAAATCTGAGGAGCCAGGTTTAATTCTGGCTTGGTCACTCAACCCAATAGGGCTTTATTACTTATCTATCTGTAAAATGTATTCATTTTTGCAACTTTCATTGAATGCCAATATTATGGCATTTATTATTAATATTAACATAATTGTGATAACATTATTATTAATTATAATTAATTCTTATTATAATTATAACTTTATTAATATAATAATATTATATTATGCCACTCTCTATAAGACTGTGAACCCTCAACAAGCTTACAGTTTGGTTGCATAGATAGGAAAGGGACATAAATAAAGGATACAAGGTAGAAAGAGCTAGGTATTCTGAAAAGAAAAAAGAAAAATGAGAGTAGGAAAGTGGGAGAGAGAGGTGGAGGGATCAGAGAAGATTCCTTACTGGCCTTTTATCTTTTAGGAATCCTTGGGCTGATTCATGTGATCCCCCCAAGAAGTCTTCTTAAATAAATCTTTTGAAAATTAAAATATTTGTCAAGTTCCCAAACCCTGTGAAACTCTGACAGAAAATACATAGGGGTTCTCATAAAACACGAGCCCCTTATGTACAAAAGCAAATAAACAGGGGAGAGGACAGTTGTTTTCTAGGGAACTCTGATGATATTTTGAAAGTCTGGCTATTTTTTAGTTGATTCATGTATATTTACACTTCCAGTTGTTTTGTTACTTCTCAGAGTTATTTATGTTATTTAATTTGCAGAAATACACAAGATTGTGTGGCATATGCATAGTGAGAATTCGTTTCTCTGACAAAGATTACTTCTGCAGAAAAACATTACAAATGCATTAAATCCAGCTACCCAAGAGAAACTGCAGCTATGAATTTTCTTTACCAGAAAGGTAGACATCAACATTTCTTTATTTTTTACCTTTTTTAGATTTAATCTTTATAACATTGAAGAAAAGATTGTCTAGTTTTTTTAGAAGCAACTCTACCACCAGTCATTTACGATCAGGATAATGCAAGTACTATGAATGAAATTTTTATTTTAAAAAGTTGAAAAATGTTCAGTTTGTAGGTATAAAGTAATCAAGAAATATCAAAATGAGAAATTATAGTATTTTTATCACTAAAAGTCTCTAGTTTGTTTGCTAAACCATCTTCAGTTGCATTACGAAGTGAATAAAGTGGGATAGCAGGACGATCTTAAATCAGAATAATAACAGCTAACATTTACTGAACATTTCTTCCATGTCAGGCATTCTTCTAAGGCTTTTACATTTTTTAACTCATTGGATCCTTGTAACAACCATGAGAGCTGATGATTTTATTATCCCAGTCATATAGATTAATAAATCAAGTGAGAGGCATTAAGGGACTTGCAATCTTCCAGGGCCAGTAAGTGGCAGAGCAGAAATTTGAACCAAGACCCCTCTCCCTCTCACTCCACAGCCTTGAATGACCCTGTCCCAAGCGTGTTGACCCAACAGGCAAATAGTGGTTATATAGTAGTTGTAACCATACTAACAATCCAGCCCCTGTCTACAAAGTTTGGGGCTTTTTTTCACATAAGATTACTAGGAATTTTCTGGTAATCATTACACTGAAGTGCTCCAAGAATTCTATTAACACTTTATGAGAAGATAGCAGCTAAGATTAAAGTTCAAATACTTAATGTTGGAATATTTCAACATTTTTTCTTATATGTTTTCATGGCGTTAGCTTTAGATCTCATCATTTCTGATCCATTGAGGTTTTAAAGACGTAAATGACAAGACTCCATCACAGACAGGAGGATGGGGGAAAAGAAACATTTATAGAGCACTTAATTGGGCCAGACCTGTGCTAGGGCCTTTACTGGCATTATCTCACATAATACACAAAGTAATTCTATTTTTCATTTGTTCATTAATTCATTCATTGGGGATGGTAATAGAAATGAATTTCAAGTTGGAGAATTGTAGATGAAAATGGGATATGGTTAGAGACTGGGATGGGGCTGAGGTTGGGCCCAGGATATGGAAAAAGGGGATGGAGATGGTATGGGGGTGGGGATGAGAATAGGATGAGATTGGAGATAGTGTATCACCATCTGACATACTGTATATTTTATTTATTCATTTATTGTCTCTTCCCCCTACTAGAATATAAACTCCATGAGGGCTCAGGTTATTTTGTGTTGTCTTTACTGTTGTGTTTTCAGCATCTAAAACAAGGCCTAACATACAGTAGGCATAAATATTTACTGAATGAAGGAGGGATTTCATAAATATTCACTTTGCTGTGCCCGTCACTTCACCAGTGCTGGAGTGTCCATGACAAAAGAAACTGCCCTTGCTCTTAATAAACTTGCATTTGAGAGATGAACACTGGAACAAGATATTACTATTGATGTAAAAGGTACTACTGTGAAGGCAGGAATCAAGAAGCACCTGTGTGGTCCCATGAACCTAATCCAGTCCTGGGGAGGCAGAAAAGCCTTGGAGAAGAGGCAAGAGCATCTAAACTGAGACCTAAGGCAATATAGGAGAAGCCAGAAAAGTTAGGGGGATGGATGTTCCAGGCAAAGGAAACAATAAGGAAAAGACTGACAGGTAAGAGGAAGTAAGCGGGTTCAGGGAACTCTAAGGTTGCTGTCAATGCCTTCATTTTAGTTTTGAGAAAATTGAAGGTCAGAAAGTGCATAATTGGCCCAAGGTCACACTGAATCAAGACCTTGGTGATTCACATTGAATCAAGATTCCTACTCAGTTCTGTCTGCATTCAAATGCCACAGCTTTTCCAGCCTGCCCTATGCATGTGACCTCACAGACTAGAGTCCCCTAGTGTATCAAATGCCCTCCTCCTGTTTATGTGGTGATAACTTTCCAAGTAGAAAGCATTAGTTTCATTTCTTACTGTTTAACATATTCTTCAGAGAACCACAAAGTAAATTTTCTTTTTTTTCTCATGTGATGTAGACTGGGACCAAGCTAAACATTTAGGGAGTTGTGTTCACTTTCTTAGGACACCAGAGATTCATTTTGTGGATTAATATGTATATTGAATTGATGTAGCCTGAAGGGCGAGAAGAATTCTTGCGCCTTCCAAATAAAGGCTGTTTTTCTGCTGGGAAGTAGCTCACACACAGGGATCATCATCCCTGTTCCAAGAGAATAATTGCTCAACAATTGTTGGACCAAATTTTGTAATAAGCAGAGACTAACTTATGGAAGATTGGGCTTGTGTCCAGCCAATGCCATCTGCATATATAGCACTCATCCTACATTTCTGGTTAGCCAGCTTTGCCCTCTTCTGGAGACTTCCTTTGCCCTTGCCCATAGAACCACACATTTGCTGAGTTGGAAGTGTTTCTGTGCTCTTATTTTACAGCTCTGCTGTAACCATCACCACCCTTTGCTCTAGATCTTCCTGTCTCCGCTTCTTCTTTGTGTGCTCAGCAGGTATCTCACAAATGTAGGAACAGAGTGAAATTCAAGTCTGTAAAAGGCAGCCCTATTGCTATCTGTTCTTGGAACCATGGGGGCGTAATGGTGTCCACTGCTGAGAGAAATGGCCTCTGACTGAAAGCTACCAATAGGGCAAGTCTAAGTACCTGGGATCAACTGGGGATTCAAGAGTTTTTCCATCATGGCAGTGTCAACAAGACTCTTCAATACACTTCTTGGCCTTTTACTCCCACCTAGGAACAAGGTACTAGGATTTGGAAAACCTGAGTCTGAGTTTTAGCTCTGCCATTTAGAATTCCTTGGTGTTCTTGAGCCTCAATTTATTAATCTGTGAAATGGGGATAGTAACACTGGACTTGTCATGAGGAACGAATGAGACAAATTGTGTGAACATAACTATAAACCATAAGACTTTTTATAAATGTAAGCTGTTAATATGATGATGATGATGATGATGATGAATGGATTGAGAGACAATTGGGTATTTTCATTTCAGCTCTCTGACTATGACCAACTGTCATTTCAAGCAGGAGAACTCAGCCCAGTGTTGTAGAAACATAGTGCTGAGTGTCAGCACCTCCATATCACTTGGACTGCCTTCATTCACGAAAGTGAAGAAGGACGACAACATGGATTTCAGGGATTTCACACAAGGGGTTCTATTACTTTTTGTCCACTTTCTGAGAGAAGACAGTTGAGATATTCTATAATTCTATTCCATGATATCTTAAATATTATTAAAAGACTAAGTCTAGGACAGGGCACTTAGCAAATATGAGGTAAATGGTCCAGAAAATATCACACACTGGTTAAGAGTTTGGGCTCTGGAGTCTGCCCAATGTTCTAACATGGTGTTTTAGTTGAGATTATATTAGTTTATGCTAAAGGAACAAATTAATCTTGAAATATCCATGGTTTAACCTACTATAAGTATATTTACATTTTATGTAAAACCTGATGCAGGTCAATAACAGTTTTCCTTCATCCAGTGTCTCAGGAATTCAGGCTCCTTCCAACTTGAGACACTGCTGTCTCAACATGCAGCTTCTAAATTTGCCAAGACAAGGGAAAATGTTAGTATAAAATTGGCACACCAGCATTTGAATGCCTTAGTGTTGACATGTCGTCCATCACAGCCATTCATGTTTTATTGGCTAGAACATCACATGACTTTGTCTAACTCCCAGAGTCTGGGAAGTGTAGTCTTTCTGTGTTGCCAGGAAGGAGAGGACAACCAGTAGGAGAAGCATTAGGGGTCACTACCATACCCAGCTCCATCCCTTCTTAGCCTTAACTTGGGCAGGTTAGGTTTCCCTATGTATAGAATAGAAGTAAGAATAGTTTCCACCTTGTGTGGTTATCGTGCGGATCAAATGAGATAATGTACCTAAAACATTTAGCATAACACCTGGCACAAATAAGTATCTAATAAATGTTAGGTATTATTATTGTTGTTCTCGATGAACCGATTGGCCTAATAGTCACTTGTATTAGGAGTCACTGAAGGCACTCCACAGATGACCTCTGAATTACCTGGAGAAGAGCCTTCAGCACAAGATCCGGTTTATTTCCAAGATGCTTTGAGGTTTTTTCCCAACAACTGTTAAAACATCATGAGTCTTATCATTCTAGATGAAATTCTTCTCTTGTTAGGAAACAAATCCTCTTGATTCAGGTCAGTTTTATCCAAAGGCCAGATGAAAATGCTTTTGTGTGATAAGGTGTCAGCTCTTTGAAGGGTTTGTCATCTTCTGCATCCATTGAACAAGACCATGGTGTAATTTCTTTCAGGTGGTTGTTTTGTTTGTATTTAAAATCATCTGGAGCTTTCTTCATCTAGTAAGTCAATTGCAAGAAAGATTAGAGCAGATGTACCCAGCAGGCAGGAAGGTTCTTAGGAGTCCTGGTCACTGCTCCAAAGCCTCGTGAAGGGGAGGGAAAACCACCACACGCTGGTTGCCTGCTCGACACCGAGCGCTTGACATATCATTTCATTTAATCCTCACAGCAAATTCCTGAGGTTGGTACTATCCCCAGTTTACAGATGAGAAAACTGAGTCTCAGGAGGGTCCAGTAACTGGTCCAAGGACTCAGAGGGCTTGGATTTGAGCCATGCTTTGACGAAGCGGGAAATAACAGAAAGAATATATTCTTTGCAGTGGGAAAGAGCTGAGTTTGAATCCTGGCTTTGCCACTTACCAACACTGTGTCGCGATTAAGTTACTTAATCCATTTTACCCATCCATATAATGAAGATAATGATGCTGCCAACAATAACAACTAACACTTACACAGGGCTTTCTGGCAGGGATTTTTATATGGGGCTTACTGTGCCAAGTTCTTTTGATATGCTTTCTGTATATTATATGCATGTTATGTATTTATGTATATTAACCCACTTAATCTACACAACCATCTGATTGAGGTCGAGAACATAATTGTTCCTATTTTACAAAAGACAAAACTGAAACACTCAGTGATTAAGCAACTTGCCCAAGGTCACACAGCTAGGAAGCAGCAGAGCGTGAGTTCAAACCCAAGCACGCCAGCTCCAGAGTCGAGTCCTTAGCTACTAGCTGTCCTCCACGGAAGATAATACCGCCATGCAGGACGAATGGGAGAACACATAGAGTGCAGTACTTGCCCATGGTCGGGCCTCAGCAAATACACGTCATTATCATCATCACCTTTCCACTCTGCGATACTGAGATGGTATTTCCAAGGGGGTGTCTTCCCTCTGAGAAGGGGTGATCTAGCCTGGGGGACCACTGACCAGTGGCCCAGCTATGAATGACTCTTCACTCCCTTTAATCCTTATAAGCCTCCTTTCCCATCCTTTACATTGTCTTGGACTGTATCCTTACACGTAACAGGCATGTGCAATTTCTCTAATCTTAAGGAAATCAATTTTGGGATGGGACCGCCTAATTGGTATCAGCCTGTAGTGGGTAGGTTGTCTGCCCAGTGGGAAGGCTGTGGGTGATGAAATGCAAGGAAATTAAGGAGTCAAATCATGGCCTTTGAGAAGACTATCCATCAAATGGTGAGTTAGCTGGATGGTATAATTGCTTAGAGATTTTTATCACATATTTGGTTTTTGCTAATGGAGAGCTTAACTGTAATCCTCTTAAATTGATTAGCTGTTATTCCTGTTGTTCGGCCAAGTTGTTAAGAATCGTTCCTCATTTCCTTTCAGTTCATCTTACCACAGAAATCTAAGAGATGAAGAGAAGTTCTATTTTCAGATGAGCAGTTAAACGGACAGGAACAGTAAGAGAAACTGTGAAAGGCCTGAAATCTTTAGGTCAGATACAGCTGTCTATTGAATTTGGAGGAAACGCTGAAAGAGGGAATGACTTGCTAGCTGAACAGAAAGATGATTCACTATACTGACTATAGCGAGCAGTCATAGTAAGTGACTGCGAAAACATTTTCCGAACCTCCAGGCAAAAGCACAGGCTCAGTGAAGACAAATAGCTCTCAGAGTCGTTTTGTTAGGTGAATCCATGAGGGAGCGACAACTTATGAACTCTCTCTAATGGCCCTGTTTTAATCTTCTCCCTCTCTAAGACTGAACAAAAAAAGTAAAAGTCGAGGTTAAGCGAGAAAGCGATCTTTCATGACACCTCTGTGTTCCTATGTCTTTTGACAGATTCTTACCTCGAATTTAAGACCTAAAACATATATGTACACACACATGCACATGCATGCACACTTGTTTTACATTATTGTATATCATGTGAATTGCTGAGTATCCTTGATAACTTATGAGACCATTATAGTAGTTTAGTTCAATATACATCATTGAAGACGTATTATGTTCAAGGCAGTAGGCTAATTACCTCACTGCATTAAGAAAGACGTCTGCAGGAGTCACCTTGACATGCCTTCTAACCCCCATCTAATCAAGTTAGCAAATCCTGCAGACTCACTGCAAGGACTGCCCCCCCCCCCACCACCTCACGGCCTTCCGGTTACCACTGTTGTCTCAGGCCTGTGCCAACACACCAGCTTCTCACTGGCCTCCCCAGGTCTCTTCCCATCCTTTGAACAGCAATCTGTCCTTTAAAGGGTAAATCTCATCATGCCTCTTCCCCAGTGGTACCCAGCTGCTCGCAGCTTAATGATCAAATTCACCTCATACATTAGAAGGCTCTCCATGGGCTGCCCTCACATATCCCATGTTCCTATTTAAGCTGCACCATTCCCCAGTCTCACTCCCAGATATTTTGTCAAATGAGCCCTGTCCCTTCCTGCCCTACAGCCTTTACACATCTGCTGATTCTGCCTGTGCAGCTTTCCACCCTCACTTCACCTAGCTAACTCCTGTACCCCTTTTGAGCACTCTCCTTTTTTCACCTGTCTCTATCATCAGTTTATTTACATACCTAGTTGTATAGTTAAGTTGCAACCCCCACAAAAACAAACTCACAAACCTTAATGAGAAGGTGGTTGATTGCTGTATTCCCAGCGTCTAGCACAGTGCCCCATATGGAGAGATGCTAACCATTTGTTGAACAAATAAATGAAATAACTTACTCTTTTTTGGAGACAAAAAGAATCTTTGCAACTAACAACACAAAGCGGAAAGAAAGAAACACTGTGGAGGCCAGATAAGAGAGCTATTCATTCCCTGTAGTGGGACTGAGGAACTCTCCATAGATTTAAAGTGGACTTTTAAGGATACGCAGAATTAAGATATGCAAAATAGAGGGACAGTCCTTCCCATTCGAAGGTAAGCACTTAGCCAAAGGCAGCCAAGCACAGGGCACTTTTGAGGATTGGTGAGAAGTCTGGTAGAGACCAAACATAAGGGGCTATGGTGGATATGGTGGCAGGTGGCTGAAGGGGAAGTGGATTGGAAGGTGGTCTTGAATGCTGTTGGCACCACTCATATAAACAGTAATCTTTACTATGCATATTAAAGATTTTTGTTCTTGTTATCTTTAAATTAAATCAGGGTATAGGATGTTGCTCTGGTCTCTGGTGCATATCTAGTAAAAAAAAAGATTATCAGAAACTAAGACCAGATGTCTGCCCCACCCGGAGACCAGCCCGCTACATAACTGGCCTGTAGTCTTTGTTCTGTAAGATGGTTCTTTTCGGACACTAGTCAGCCATCTTCCTCCTTGCTAGCAAGCTATAATAAAACCCTTTCTCTCCTACCACCTTGCCTCTTGTCTATTGGCATGTCATGTGGGTGGTGGGCAGATGTCTCCCCTTGGGCTGCAACCATGCCACACCAAAAAGTTGGGACATGCATGTAGATAAAAACAGGCTTCATTGCCCTTGTGCGGGAGAATAGCATGACCCCAGCTGATTTTAGCAACACTTTATGGGTGGGCGAGAATAATCTAGGTAAAAAATACTGAAAGCCTGAACTAGGCTAATGTTGAAGTGAATGAAAGCGGGGAACAGATTCAAGAAACAGTGCAACAAATTGAAATTTCTTTCCACAGTGAAATCAAATACATGTTTAATATAAGAGTTTGTTGAAAACAACTATAACTTTTCCCCTGTGAATGATTCATTCATTTGAAATGACTCTTTCTAATTTTTCTGGGAAATGAGAGAAGGAGAGAGACAGAGAAAGATTGTTTGGTTGATTATTTTGGTTGCGAGGAAGATTAACTTAACTCAATTAGTTGAGGCAAAATGGGGAATTTGTTGGATGTCGTGCCATAGAAAGGCCGATGAACTGCTAGAGGCTCTCTACTTCTTGTCGTCTTTCATCTCTGTTTTACTTTGAGTATCTGTTTTTCTCTCTCAGGCATTTTCTGACCTTTTTCTTGCAAAGGTTGTCACCACACATCCTTTAGGTGCTATTAGAAAACTTCTGGAGAAGGGCTTTCAGTGACCTCGTTGGGATGCCCCTCAACTCCTGGGGTCCAGAGGAGGTGTTCTATGCCAGTCGTTCTCTAGAACCATAGGCCTGACATTGTCTGCTGAGGTGGATCTCTAAATTAAGAGAGGTTTCATTACAGAAAGAAAGAAAGGTCTAGTGAGACAAAACAGTAGATACCTATTACATATACCATGACATACAGCATCAGAAGTGCTAAATATTGTCCCAAATTTGGGGACCATAGATCAGCATAGCATTCACATGTCTCTTTCTGGCATTTACTCGCTTGTCTTATAATAATCAAAAATATCTTCTCCAGCATGCCGTACTTGCAACTGGAAGAAAATAGAAAGCCTTATTTTTCCTCTTATGGATCTTGGGTTTGATGAACTGAAAGATTATATTTCTCTTTTAATGAATTTGGAGAGTACTCTCTTCATTCCTGAAATGAGAGAATATTTGTGTAGAGAAGGAAATAGCTGGACACAATATTTCTGCTTCTTCTGATTCTACCTTGCTTGAATAATGTTCTAGATAGCCAAGGGGAAATAAATAATGGAATGAATATTTCACTTAGAAATTTAAACAAAGCAAAACAAATACCCATTAAATTTCTAGGACTCTAACCCAATTTGACACACCCTAATGGATTCATTAAGTCTTTATTCTTTATGTAAGTTCAGAATAATCCATTAAAAAATCCTGATGAGGGGCTGGCCGGGTGGCATATTGGTTAAGTTCACACACTCCGCTTTGGCGGCCCGGGTTTCAGAGGTTTGGATCCCAGGTGCGCACAGATGCACCGCTTGTCAAGCCATGCTGTGGCAGCGTCCCATATAAAATAGAGGAATATGGGCACGGATGTTAGCCCAGGGCCAGTCTTCTCAGCAAAAAAGAGGAGGATTGGCAACAGATGTTAGCTCAGGGCTGGTCTTCCTCACACACACACATGAAATCCCAATGAATATGATCTAACGCTTAATAGTTCATCTTATATTTCCTGTAATCACTCTCACATTATTTATTTTATAACAGCAAAATAGGATTCGACAGCTGTGGATTTGAGCAACTATATCTGGGGACAGATAATTTAAAGTACATCATATTTAAAAGAGATATCTTGATATTCTAAGGAAATCCCATTAAAATATGAAATTATAATGCATTAAGAATGTTCAAATTATATTTTTATGGATTATAAATTGTAAGATTTTTACAAAGCCTCCAGGGAATTTTAGAATTTGCATTGGAAGCCATTCTGTGGAATTCCATAAAGCACTTTAAAGGTAGGAATTTTCAAGGGTCACTAAGGACTTCTGTAAGGCCCCATAAAAGTGCAATTTCCATAAAATATCGTGTTAATACATTTTAGTTTATTTATCTTTGTGCCTTTCCTCCAGCTGTAACCTAACAATCATCCCATCTTTTACTTATGTGACTTTCTTACGATATATTCAGATATAAATCTGTACATTCATATTTCATGTGGCCTTTTGAGGACCATGTTATCCAAAAACAATATTTGAAATGGCACAGAGAAACATTTTTGTGAAGCTGTCCGCCAACAATGCCATGGGTTGGGAGTAGTTTGAAACAGAGACCTTCAACATTTCTAAATAAGAAGATTATACAGCAACAGATTACATGACAACATCTATAATTTAAAAAAAAAATTATTCAGCAAGGATTGCATTCATAGTTGTCCCTGGTTCCCTCTGTGTGTACCACAGGTTGGCTGGTAAAAGCATACTTCTTCATGTGTTATTCCACCTATAAACTATCTTAAAAATAACCCCTAAGCTTTTTTTGTAAATGTGACAAATCAAATTAAATGGCTCTAAGTAAGCCTATGAAACCTTCTTTTTTGGCAGCAACTGAGCTAAAATGGTGTATGAGTTGGCTAAGTCTGCTGCAGCCAACTATCACTGACTGAGTGGTTTACACAGTGGAAATGTATTGTCTCAGAACTCTGGGGGCTGGAAGTACAAAATCGTGGCGTCGGGAGAGTTGGATCTTTCTGAGAGCTGTGACTGAAGGATCTGTTTCAGGCCTTTTTCCTTGGCTGGCAGATGGCGTCCCCGTGTCTCTTCACATTGTCTTCCCTCTGTAAGTGTCTGTCTCTGTGTCCAAATTTCCGCTTCTTGTAAAGACAGCAGTCGTGTTAGAGCCCACCCTCATGACCTCATTTGAACTTGATTCCCTCTGTAGAGACTTCATCTTCAAATACAGTCGTATTCTGAGATACTGGAGGTTAGGATTTAAACACATGAATTTTGAAGGCACCTGATTTAACTTTTAACAGATGTGTGGACCTGGCTGTCTGACCACGCAGGCCTGCACTGGCCAAGGACGTTGTTAGGCGTTACTCTCGTAGAGAGTGGTTCAGAGAGTAGGTCCTGGAGTTGGGGGCTTGGATTAGAATATTGCTTCTGACACTTGTCACCTACCTGATCGGGGACTAATACTTAACGTCTCATGGTCTCAGTTTCCACATCTCTAAAATAGGAGTTAAAAAGAGCCTGCCTCATGTAGTGTTCTGAGGCTTAAATGACAGAATCCATGAAAGTGCTTAGTAACCAGAATAAATATCCACTCTGATACGGTACCTCCTTCTATAATTTTTATCATCATCACGTTATCTGACTTTTGTTTTGTTGCCCTTCTCTATTAAAACTTTTTGATAATAACACTTTTTATAATTACAATAACAAAAAAGGAGTTCCCTTGGTCTGGCTCAGTATTTGTAGCTCAGATATGCCTCAAAGAACTTTGAATGAAAGGTACTATGTACTGTGCCTGAAAGCTGGTTATATTTAGAAAACTAGTGGCCCACTGAATTGTCCTTTCCTCCACCCCAAGGAGTAAATATAAAAAATTCTGATTCCATCTATGACTTAAAAAATTATTTTGTGCACACAGGATTGGATTGGAAGTTAATTGGACTAGAAATTCTAGTCCAGGTTCTACTATTACTTCTCTGTGTCTGTTACGTCTTCTGCACAAAAGAGTATGCCTGACTCGAGGCTAAGATTTTGTTGTTTAGACCTGAGCAGGAATGACGACTCTTCAAACTTGGCTACTCATTGCCTATCATCAGACAGAGCGTACAAGGAGGTGGGCGCCCGTGCTCAGATCTTGCCTCATTTGTACTGGGTATTTTACAGACAAAATCTTATTAAAAATATAAAATCTCGGGGCCGGCCTGGTGGTGTAGTGGTTAAGTTCATGTGCTCCACTTCAGGGGCTCAGGGTTCACAGGTTCGGATCCCCGGCACAGACCTATGCACCACTCATCAAGCCATGCTGTGGCGGCATCCTATATACAAAAGAGAGGAAGATGGGCACAGATGTTAGCTCAGAGTTAATCTTTCTCAGCAAAAAGAGGAAGATTTGCAATGGATGTTAGCTCAAGTCAGTCTTCCTCACACACACAAAATATATAAATAAAATCTCTACAGATAAAACAGAAAAGATTTTCATATTCCAGGTAATTATATTCTTATTTTAAGTATTAGGTTGAACTATGATGAAACTGACAATATTTGACCTACAAAAAAATACATAAATGAAACGAAATAGTATATATTGGACTATATGAGGAGGCCTTTTGGTGTAGAACTAATTCCACCTGACCTTGTTTTTCTAAAAGGGCCTGATGTGGCCTGTTGAGCATGCATTGCACATCTGCTTTAACTTTCACTATGTCCCAAAGGCAGGAATGATGCCCCTAAAGATAGGGATGTAACCTCCCCCCTGTATTGGCATTTCTCCCTAAACTAAGACTTAATTACTGATCTGCTGTGCTCACCTTTTGACCACTCACCTTGTGACCATCAACCTGCTGTGTTCACTGATGTGCTGTGCTAGCAAAGCATCTCATAACAACTGTAAAAGGGGCATTCCTATCATATGTAATTGTATGCTCTTTGTTCCAAGATGGTATATAACCGCTCTGTACACCCCACTTTTGTGACTTTCCGTCACTGGGGAAGGAAGGCTGCGGGCTAGTCCTCAGATCTGGCTCATAATAAACTCACCCCAATTTTGATTTACAGATTGATTATGGATTATTTGTATTGACAAAAAGTAGCAGTTTCATGATTAACTGGGATAACTTCTTTTAGTGACAAAGGAACAAAACTGGCTTCAGCCCCGGCTGTATATTAAAGGGGAAATATAGGCATACAAACTATCACTGTTCTGTTTGAGACTTTCTCAAACTGAGATTTATAAATATTGTAAAACATATTTCTATGATTTGGAACTAGTAAAGATAACACACACACACACACACGTAAATTTAGAATGTCTTTTCAGAAAGAATTTAAGTTGTGCCTGAAAGTTTGTGTGAGCATCGTGCCCATCCAGAAAAGGTCCTCCACAAGTTTCCTCTGGGAACATGTGACCTGTAGATGCTGAGGGCTGCACTGAAGCATGCCTCATACCCACCTGTGCATGGTCGCATCAGCACAAGCCCTACAAGGCCTCCTGCTCCTAGATCAGTCAAAGGCAGCAGAATAGAGGTTAGTTTAGTCATTGTGAATTGAGAGCCTTGTGTTTTGGGTGCCTTTCCTTGTTTCCAGCTAGTTTCCACCTTAGGGTCTGGGCCTGGATCTCAACCTATAGCTGTGTATGGAAGGGGCTGGGGTCACACTGAGGTGTAAGTAGCTGGAACTCTGCTACATACAGGCATGGTCACATTGGAAACTCACAACATTGCCATCAGTTGCCATTCAGCACAGTGTAGGTGGGAAGGCAGCCTTCTGGAGTGACTGGAGTTCCATGGGGTGAAGTTTCTAGCACTTGAGGCTAAGGACATGTGGGAAGGAAACACCCTGCTTTGTGCCCACAGGGCCTCTGCAGAATTTGCCTCCTGTTACTCTAATTTCGTTAAAAGATACCCATTCACTTACAGCAAGGGGGTCCTGTAATTGTGTCCCTATAATTGCCACTGATTTAATGGCTTGTCCTTGACATGACATGATCCTTTCTGAACCATGGCATCATGGCATGTTTTGGCCAACATTGTCCCTAGGACAGGGGTTATCAGTGGTGCGGTTGGGAAGGCCACCGATGGCAGAGCTGGCTTCCTGGGTGTGTGTCCTGAGCGTGTCACAGAGCCCTGTGCTTGGAAGGGCCCCGTGCCTGGTTTAATGCTCTGCTGTTTCCATCTGGATATTCTTAATTTTTGGACAAGGGCCTCACATTTTCATTTTCCACTGGGACCTGCAAATTATGTTGCCGATGCTGACTGATGGGCAACAAACCTCCATGGGCACCATCTCTGGGGAAGTCTGAAGAGCCTGAACAAATGCTATAAGCATTGTGTATGGAATTGAAATGAATCTCAAAGATGGGGCATGTGAGTAATGAGAGTCTGAAGTCTGTGAGGGAGTGGTGTTTTGCAAGAACCTCACAGAAGAGCTTATGGGGAAAGGAAGCATCTCCAGGGTACCCCTAAAACCCGCCAGAGTGGACTGCTGCCAGCAGGACCCCTTTTGCACCCACTCTGCTTTCTCAAGGAGTGGCAGTCAGACTGCCCCAACTGACGCTCTTCTGCTGCCCTGCCCTGCTGTCTGTAGCCTCTGTCTTTCTAACCATGAGGGAGATGTTTGAAGCAAGAAAATAAAAAGGTGCTCTCATCCCTTCTTATGTACAGTAATGACTGTTTACCCAAGCTCCATTCTTCTCTAGACCTTCTTTTGTCTTCCAGAGAAACTGAAGAAGGCTGGAGATTATAGATTTATGATCTAGACTGATGAAGTCCCCTTTAACTGTTCATCCCAGTGAAAGTAATCATGTAGTAAGAAACTTAGGAAATGACTACATAATTATATAATTAATCCTCTCTGGGAAGGCAGTAAACTGAATAATATTAAACCATCACAGGCAGTTTCAATCTTATTCTCCTTAGTAGGCAAGCCATGTACCTCTTCTAAAAGTGTATAATACTTGATTTGGCAGATGACTTCTTTATTTTAAAACTAAACATATTGAAAAGTCACCACTCCGGTGTTTTCACAAAATTTTTATTTCATAGAATTGAATTTGATAAGCAAAGACTCATTAAGTTTTTAAAAGAACAACCACGTGGAAATATAGAAAACCCACTTTTAAACAACTCTTCAAAGAAAAAAGTGAAAACAAATTACAAAATAGATGGAAAATAAAAATCATAGAAACATGATGTAAGACTAAATTTATAATCCCTAATGCTTTCACATCTAAATCAAATAAAGGAAAGTAAATGAATTAAGAGTCCAATTCAAGAAATAGAAAAACAACTATAAATAAACCTAGGAAAGCAGAAACAAATAAATAAGAAAACTAAAAATCATACAGTTAATAAATAAACTCAAGGATAGCTTCTTGAAAAAGAAAAAGGAAAAACAAAAGGGTAAATCAATGACTGGTCTATTCAAGAAAAGAAAGAAGGATGTATAATTCACAATATTAAAAGATAACCAGCTAATCAAAGAACAATTTACATGACTTCACAAATAAACTTGAAATCCAGGATGAAGTTTTCTAGGAAAATAAATGTTACCAAAATTGACCTCAGGAGAGAGAAAAATCTGAATAGACCAATAAAACGAGAAGAAATTAACATTCTCAGCGCTTCTCCCTCTCCTTCAAATACACACACTCCATCAACATGAAGTTTGGATGAATTCAAACCTTTAAAAAAGATATAATTTGGATGCTGTATAAGCTTTTCTAAAGCATAGAAAAAAGAAACTTCCAAATTCTTCTTACAATGTCAAGAACTAAAACTTGGCAAAGATGTGGAGAAATAGGCATCGTCTTCAACTGCTGGTAGGAATGTAAATCGGTGCGACTTTGGGAGACAATTTGGTACTATAATTCCCCTTCAAAGAACTTATCCTATGGGTATACTGACAGAGATACTCCCAAAACTATACCAAAGTATGTATATGTATGAACGTACAATATAAATATATACATATATATTATGCTGTAACATCAAATTCAAGGCTAGAAGCATTCTGAGTCCATGATGAGGAAAATAGCTAAGTATATGATAGACAAGAATACCAAAGATCTGTTTAACAATGAAGTTGATAGGTATATGCTTAATAGGGAAGGCTCTCCATGAGGTATGGCTCATTTCCTTTCATTTCTTGGGTCGTGTAGACTGACTTCATGTAATTTGACTTCTGGAAAGCAGCCAGCACAACTTTCTTTTTTGTTTTGTTTTTAACCACTTTATTGAGATGTAACTCACATACCATACAATTCACACATATAAAGTGTACAGTTCAGTGGTTTTTAACATATTCAGAGTTGTGCAACCATCACCAATTTTTCTCCCTCTCAGAAGAAACACTGTAGCCAGTAACTGTCACTCCCCATTATCAACCAATCTCTCAGCCCTAGACAGCCACTAATCTCCTCTCTGTCTCTACAGATATGCTTATTCCAGATATTTCATATAAATGGAATTATACAACTTGTGGTCTTTTATGACTGGCTTCTTTTGCTTAGTGTAGTATTTTCAAGATTCATCCATCTTGTAGTGTGTATCAATACTTCCTTTTTTATGGCCAAATAATATTCCATTGTATGGATCTACCACATTTTATTTATCCATTTGTCAGTTGATGGAGATTTGGATTGTTTCCACTTTATGGCTATTATAAATAATGATATTATGAATATCTATGTACAAGTTTTCCCATGGACATATCATTTCATTTCTCTTGAGTACATAGCTAAGAGTAGAATGTTGGGGTCACAAAGAAACTCTATGTTTAACATTTTGAGGAATTGCCAAACTGTTTTCCAAAGTGGTTGTACCATTTTACATCCTTATCACAATACATGAGTGTTCTAATTTCTCCACATCCTTGTCAACACTTGTTATTATCTATCCTTTATTACAGCCATCCTAGTGTGTGTGAAGTGATATCTCATTGTGGTTTTGATTTGCATTTCCATGATGCATGTTGAGTATCTTTTCATGTGCTTATTGGCTATTTTGATATCTTCTTGGATAAATGTCTAGTCAGAACTTTTGCTCATTTTTCAATTGGATTATTTATTTTTTATTATTGAATTGTAAGAGTTCTTTATATATACATATTCTAGATACAAGTCCCTTATCAAATATATGATTTTCAAGTATTCACTCCTATTTTATGGGGTGTCTTTTCACTTTCTTAGTGGAATCATTTGCAGCACGAAAGTTTTTAATTTTGTTGAACTCCTATTTATCATCTATTTTTTTCTTTTTGTCATATGTGCTTTTGGAGTTATATCAAAGAAGATTTAATCCAGGGCCACAAAGATTTACTCGTATGTTTTCTTTATAGAGTTTTATAGTTTTAGCTCTTATATTTAGGTCTGAGATCCATTTTAAGTTAATTTTTACTTATGATGTTAAAAAGGGATACAACTTATTCTTTTGTGTGTGAATATCCAGTTAATCCAACACCATTTGTTGGAAACACTATTGTTTCCCTCATTGAATTGTTTTGCCAGCATCACCTTCTGAATATTCTAGAATCAAATGTTAATTGATGGTTGATGAATTTTTATGACTTTTTTGTTAAATAAAAATTTCCTTCCTTGTGAGAGAATTTACATTATATTTCATGAGAAAATTACCACATAACTTTTTGTTATACTTCAGTTTTCACACACATTTGTCAGTATTACGATTCTGCTTGAATTGAAAAGGCTCAGTTTGAAAGGCTATATGTCTATATGTCTTTGATTTTTCTCTATCATTGTAAAATTGCAATATCATTTTGTCAGCCAATGCTGATGATTTAAAAGTTTTTTACATCCTTATTATTTAGGTACACAGAGAATTAAGTATAGGAGAAAAAAATAGTTCTAGAGAGGAAAAAGGGAATTACTGAAGAATTTTATCTTGATCGTTATAATCATAGCTATCATTTATTGAGCACTTACTCTACACTATGTATCTTATCCGATTTAATCCTTAAAGCAAGCTATTTTACAGATTAGGAAACTAAGACTAGAAAGATTAAGCAATATCCATAAAGTCACCTTTTTTTTTTTTTGGTGAGGAAGATTGGCTCTGAGCTAACATCTGTGCCAGTCCTCTATTTTGTATGTGGGACACCACCACAGCATGGCTTGAAGAGCAGTGTGTAGGTCTGTGCTCGGGATCTGAACCCATGAATGGTGGGCCACCAAAGCAGAGCACGTGAACTCAACCACTACAGCACAAGGCCAGCTCCCAAAGAAGTCACCCATTTATAAATGGTGGAGTGGGATTCAAAGCCAGATCTACTTGAATCTAAAGTTCAAAGAAACCTTACTGCCCATTCCTGAAATGGTTCACAGCCTCATGGAGGGATCATGCTGAAATTCCACAAAATGGTATCATGCCCTAGGGGAACAAATACATGTATTTGTCCAGGTAAAAGATAGTAATTTTGCCCAGGTCAAGGAAGACAATTAGCAAATTCATCACTTGCTGAATATGCTTCAAACAAGGACACTGCTCCCTTCTGCAAAGTGAAGGGGAGGAAAAAATAATTTTCTTCTACCCTTCTAGGTTCTTGGCTGGGACCTCCCCCCCATAATAAATGACAGATTAACAGGACAAGAACAAACAGAAATTTAATGATATGCACACCACCTGTATACATGGGATATACCCAGGAAAACTGCATGACTCTCCCAAATGGCCCAAGCCATCATCTTAAATAGCATTTCCAGCTAAAGACAAAAGAAGATGGGGGTGGAGAGAGCCAGTTGTGGAAGGTTTTCAGGCAAAGCACAGTAACAGAGGGGGTTGTTAGATTTAAGTCCTTACCTTCTCTGTTGATAAGAGTTTCTGGTGGTTTGGCCATCCCCCTCTTCCTGGGACAAGAGGGAGATGCCATTACGAATGCAGATTTCCCTGGTTAACGTAAATGTCTTACAAAAGGGTAGCTTCTACTTGGTTTTCAGAGCTTCTCCTGTGTCTGCTATTTCTTAAAAATAAACAGTCTAAAATAATCCTTATGTCAAAGACGCATATTTTGGGGTGGCAAATGCTGCTCCCCTTCAAAATGTTCTCCCCTATCACAGGCAATTAGAGGTGATGATAAGAAACTGTGGTTCATGTTGCAAGCCTGTGTGCTTCTCTCAAGTCATAGCTTTCACACCAGTCTCTGTCAGCAATTTTTTTTCTATGGGAGCAACTTCTGACCAAGAAACAATGACTTGGAAAAAACTCGCATTTCACCTCTGGAAGGAAATGCAGTAACATTCCCACTGGTCTTTGGGATCAGTTCAACTCTGAAACAATCCTAGAATCAGATGTTCATCAAGTAGCCTCCAAAAACTCAACTGATTTTTAAAAAGTGGAAAATGAAAAAGGATGTGACTGATATAGAAGGCAGTTTGGATTAAATCGTTGACGAAAAGAAAGAAGCATTTGCTCTGACTGTGTACACCCCAGATTGAAAAACACAGATTTAAAGGCTTAGCCCTTAGCTTTAAGGTACTTCATTATTAAGTGTGCTGCATAATGAAGGTTTTATACCTGGTAGAGGAGTAAAAGCATGTGTTGTGAAGGACTGGGTTTGAAGTCTATGTCCAACAATTCCTAAAACGCTAACCTTGGAGAAATTACAAAACTCCAAATTTCACTTTCCTTGTCTATAAAATGAGGATGCTATCATAACCATGGACCCATTTAGAGCCAGTTTCAACAGACCCCATCTCGTATCAACAGAGTGATTAAGAAATTGTTTTTCAGAAAATTTGCAAAGTCACATAGCCAGACCATGTGCAGAAGTAATCTTGACCTGAAATGACCACGGAACCAAAGATTCTCCTCCCCACAGAACCAAAGGACCGGGACATGATGGGAACCTGAAAGTCAGACTGTTATCAGAAGTGATGGGTCTGTCATTCAGGAAGATCTGGTGTTAAAATTCCTTCCCCACCTTACCATAAATGTTTAGAACCTCATCATGAATGTTTAGAACCTCACCACAAATGCTTGAAGCCCACCAATCAAACCCTGTCCAGCCAGCATTTCTGCATGCCAGCCCGTTCTCCCTAACCTCTTAAATTTCACCCCAAACCCTGAACCGGGGAGACAGATCTGAGGGCACACCTCTCTGTCTCCCTGCAGATCGATCTCACAAAATAAAGCTGATTTCTTTTCCCAAAAGCTGATGCCATAATTAATTGGCTTGTTTATGTGCATCGGGTAGGAGAACCCCGTTTTTGTGTGGTAACACTACTAACTGTTAAACATATAGTCTGTGTAGAGAGCAGGGGACTGGGCTTTGTACTTATTTATACCAGAGTCCAAGTCCTCGTTCCTTTTCTTATCAACTATGCCTTATTGGGTAAATAGCTAGCCTCTCTGAACTTCAGTTTTTTCTTCTGTAATGGAGTTATTGATACAGAAGTTTTGTGAAGACTAAGTAAGATATCACATATAAATCACATAAGATTGAATTTGGCTCATATTATATGCTAAAAAATACATGCACCATTTGTTGTTTATTATCATTACTATTACTACTGCTACATGAAACACCTCGTACAATGCCTACTGTGAAGCAGGAACTCAGTATATATTACTTCTCTCTCCCCACTTTGTAATTTGAAAGAACGTTCATAAGTTTAATGATTATCCTTCCCTCCTATGGACAGGCATTTCCTCTTTGACCATAATGTAAAGGGAGAAAACTTCTGGCTCCTTTTCATGAGTTCTGGATGTAGCTGTGTTATTTCTTTCTCCTTAGCAGTTAACTTTGGAGTTTAGTTTGATTACTCAAAGCACATTGCAGAAAGCATGCCTTTCCTGGGTCAGTGATTCACACAGCTGGTACACACAGAAGTGAGGGAGCTGGGGCAATGGCTTGTCAGTGTCCCTTCTCCTTACACAGAAAATGTGCATTTTCAATTAGGAATCTCCATGGAAGCCACTGGCCCCAGAGGCAGAGACTATTTTTATCTGAAGAAGTTGGTCCTTAAAACTTTCTTGGCCATCGGATTTTACCACACCCTCGTTCCTGTTGTCTGGCTCCCACATTCCTTTCTGAGTGGAAGTGAGATCTAGTTTCAGGGAGATGCTTGGCTGGCAGGCAGGCAGGCAGGACACATTTTATAAAAAGCAAGTATCTGAAATTAAGATTTCAACCTGCTGTCCCAACAGCAGCTTCTTCCAGCTTTTCCTTTCTACCCTGAAATGGAATTAGAAATCCCACAAATTCCTTTGAAAATAAAAGGTTAAAAATGAAGCACTGCCTTGGTTCTGTTTAAAATGCTCAGGCCAATGCTTCCTTAACTTCCTTGTATGAGTCAAAAGGAACTCACAAAAAGGAACTCCAGTCATTTACCAGGGAGAAGTGACTTCCCGTGGAAGATGCTGTTGGTGGGAGGAAACGTGAAGGTCAGCCATTCCTGGATGACTTTGAGACTCCAACGATTATACCCAGAGCCTCACAGGTGCAAAGGCCCCTCTCCACCATGGCATGACACACCTCTCTGTTATATTTGATTTCCTGGAGTGAGGGATTTCCATTCCTCTTGCTTTCCTTCACTTTTGAAAATGTCACAGTGGATCTCTGTAATACAAGTTATTTATCTAGAAATAGAGATGGTTCCATGTGATTGTTGCAATCCCATGCCCAATTCCCTTTGTGACCCGGTGCACCCATTTTCCAGACAATTTTTCAGGTCTGTCCACGCAGATTCTGGGAACTCACCTGTCTCTGTAGGGACTGCTGCCACTAGCAGTCTGTGCCTATCTTTTGAGCCATCATCCCCAGATCCAGAATGAATTCAGAGACTCCCAGCTCCATGTCAGAACTAAATAGGACCCCACGATCACTCAATCGCATCCACTCATTTTTAGCTGAAGGACTGAATTGAGTCTTAGGGAGATAAAGCAATTAACCCCCAGTCACCCAAGCAGCTTGTGGCAAAACTCAGACTAGAAGTCAAAATCTTTCTTTGTCATTTCAGACTGCTCCTCTTCCTGGTCCCAAGCAGTGGGACTTTACTGAGTAGCGGCTTAGCTGGACGTGTTCTTCCTCTACAAGATTGTAAATGGTCTATTCTCAAATGACCTGCAACTGTTAAATTGTTAATAACAATTTAGGCATATTACAATATGATAATTTGTGCCCAAAGGCACAACTTCTATTTCTAGGCAGATGACACATGCATCTATGCCAAAATTCTCCCTCTTGACTCAGGCTCACATAATATTTTGTGTACAACATAATATTCCTCAATTCTCAGTCGGTGCATATTTAATGAGCACCTCTGATAGGCTCAGCACTCTTCTAGGTGCTGCAGAGATTAGAGGGAAAAAATCGTCAATACAGATTTAGAAGAATGAAGATGCCTATGGAGGCAATTGAGAAGGAAGGAGTCCAAAGACTTTGGTTCCCAAAGATAAGCGGGATCCAGAAGTGTCAGTGGCTGCTGGTGGTCAAGTGAGGGGGCAGAGATGTTATCCCGAGGCCTCAATGAAGATGATGTTATATCACACCGACCAGCTCAAGGGAAAACTCTTGACATTTCAAGGTGAAATATACTTTGCTTTGCTTAAGTCAAGACTCTGTGTGTGGGTTTAATTTATACAAAAGGAATACAGGAGCAAAGTCATTTGCAGTCAGAGAGCTAATAAAACCCCATGAGACACCACTTTCTTTCTCAGCAGAATAATAGCTAAATGTTAAAGACGATTATGACTTTTCGTCTGCAAGCCTTTCTGCTGACAGAGATCTTTTTCATGTGTTTTTTATATCTAAATGGAATGATGGGTACCCTTGAAAAAATGTTGCCTAAATCTAGAATTAGATCCTTCTTGGTTCCATAACAATGATTTGTGACCCAAGGTTTGAAAAGAATGTTGATTTAGGTGTAAGAAGAGAAGCCCATCTTGAAATGGTTTCAAAGTTTGTCAAACTTCTTTTGTGTAATGAATTAAGTGCCATCTTCCAGTTCCTAGTTTTTAGAATGCTATAAATTTATATAACTCTGAAGTTCATAAAGCACTTTCATTCCCCTGCTCAGAGAGGAAAGGAGAGCAAGTACCAATATCTTCATGTTATAAATGAACAAAGTTTCAGAGAGGTTAGGTGACTTGCCCAAGGTTATACAGCTAATAAGTGGCAGAGTTAGAGGAGGGGAGAAGTATTCACTCGTTTCATCCAGTGCCCTTTCTTTCACATTCAAATGGCCTAGCGTTAAAAGGAAGAAAGGGAAAGTAAATAAGATAAAGGGAGGAGTTAGGACTGATGGATACATCCTAAGGTAACCAGGTTCCCAAAAAGTAGAATGGTTGGAAAAGAAAATCCACTACATTTTTATACATTTTAAAGCCCTCACCAGTGTCATATAAAATGAAAAATTAATGAACACCTGTAAAAGATTTCATTGCCCAGCTCTCTGGGGTCACAATTTAAAGTTAATGTTATTTTCTATGTTAATAACTGCTCCCAATGATGTCTCCTTTTAAATTAATGCAGATGCCAGGTAATGTGGAAGAGACCAAATGGGCCAGGAGGAGCAGCTCATTTTGCTCACTCAGCAGTCCTCTGATTTAAAAAGAGAGCTTCAGGAGCGGTTACTACCACCGGGACCTCGTCCGGGGTCATTAGAAGCACACAAGTTACTCCTTAAAAATAACAGCCCCTATTTCTTATCCTTCAGAAAATTTGCAGGCTCCTAGTAATGGCAGAATAGAATCCCATTATCACAATACTCCTACTGAGTTTCTCTTCCACTCTTCATTTTTCAAACATTTTCCTTAAACACGACTCTTGCTCCAGCACCAATGAGGGAGTAGGATGATACACTTTGCTCGTAAAATGGCAATGATCATGATCATGGTGATTTCAGATGAAGAATGGAAGCGTCCTACGTCTGAGATCCAAGCTTAGTATTCAGAGACTTCCTCAAGATTCTCCAAGTCGTGTCTTTATTCTGGGAGAGCTAAGGCTGCATCCCAGCCTCCTGCAACCTTCAGCCTGACCTCCCTCAAGGAAAAAGAACCTCCCAAATGTTCCCAGGTCCGATGCTCCCCGCCTCTTCTGATCAGAGACATTATTTCTGTGAAGAGGAAACAAAGGAAATGTGTGGGTGTCTTTTCTGACACTGGTTCGAAGTTATTCTGATAGTTTAGCCTAAATTAGAGTGGAATTCCTCAAGTGCAGTGAATATTTCATGTGGAATTCATGTCAGGCCTTCATATATGCTGCTCCTTTCTTGTCAGTCTCTAAGTTTGTTTTTGAAGCACAATCTTATGGAGAATTAATGGACTAGCTGTAGAATTAATAGACTCCAAATATCACCAGTAATAGACCCACCTCATATATATAAATATATATAGAATGTATACATGCTACTCTATAAATATGTAGTAAGACACAATATGCATTTTAACACATACATAGAAAAAGCAAACTAAAAGATGAGATACAGTATTTTTTCTGTACTTCAATGAATCATCCTAAGTCCTTCTTTAACCAAATTTTTTTAAAATTATTTTATTGAGATCACATTGGTTTATAACATTGTATAAAGTTCAGGTGTACATCATTATATTTCAGCTTCTGTATAGACTGCATCATGTTTATCACCAAAAGTTTAGTTTCCCTCCATTATCATACGTGTGTGGCCTTTACCCCTTTCACCCTCCCCCCACACCCCCTTCCTCTCTAATAGTTTCAAAGTTTCAAACCACCAATCTGTTCTCTGTATCTATTTGTTTGTTTGTTTATCTTCCACACAAGAGTGAAATCGTATGGTATTTGTCTGTCTCTGTCTGACTTATTTCACTTAGCATGATACCCTCAAACTCCATCCTTGTTGTCACAAATGGGACAATTTCATATTTTTTATGGCTGAGTAGTATTCCATTGTGTGTGTGTGTGTGTATGTGTATATATATATATATATATATATATATATATATATATATATATATATATATACCACATCTTCTTTGTCCATTCATCCACTGATGGGCACTTGGGTTGCTTCCATGTCTTGGCTATTGTGAATAATGCATCAATGAACATAAGGGTGAATATATCTTTTCAAATTAGTGTTTTCATGTTCCTTGGATAAATACCCAGAAGTGGAATAGTTGGGTCTTATGATATTTCTATTTTTAATTTTTTGAGAAATCTCTTATGAGGCCAGTGGACTAACCATCATGTTCTACTACCCTTTTCTCTCTAGTGGCCCTGTTGAGATATGAAGGGACAGCGATCATAATGTACTTTGCTTGATTGTTTTCTGCTTCCCTGTTACCTGACTAGCAAAGCGATCAGGACACGTGGATGGGGGCAGAGGCTCATGTTCCCAAATACCCGGCACATCAAGCAAAGAACAGTGGGGTGGAGACCCAACTGTATCTTTTCCTCAAAGGCATGTCTCCAGTGAACAAGTCTTGATTGAATTACTCTTATATGAAATCACTTTGAACTACAGAAAATAGAAAAGAAGAAAAAAATATTACTCTTCCCAACATTCCTTAGATTTATGGACTTGAGATTTTAGTGGAGTCTTACAAGTAATTTTGCAGGTGGTTCACTGAGTCCTAAAGAGGTGACATGACATGCCCAAGTGTATGGAGCCAGTCCCAGTGGGTGGCAGATCCGGTGCTCAAATCCTTCTATGCTCTAGTACAATTTATATTTTAAGGTGGAGAAGCGTTGGATTCCCAGAGCATGGACAATTCCACATTTTATGCCCCCTTAAATATTTTTCTCCTCTTGCCTTTCTTCAGGAAAAATATATTGTAATAAAGTTTCATATGTGGCCTTCTCTTTTTCTGATTTGAGATACTTTTTTTATCAATTTATTGAAAAATGAAACATAGATACAGAAAACCACACAAAACACATTTTTTTGTCTTGTTTTCCCAAGAGGGACTTGGGAGCATTCTTGCCTGTCTCTTGGCAGGTTAGGTGTGCTTGCCTTTCTCTGCCCTGCCTCTCTCCCCCGACTTCTCCTGTCCTCTCCCAGATGGTGCCTCAGTGGGGAAGCTAACTCACAGCATTCCTCATGATCCCACTCCCTCCTGAGCCCCTCCATCCTCCTGTTTCTGGAGGGGCTGCTACAAAGCTCTCAACCTGGAACATTCCTTTGTTGATTTCAACTAATTTTCAATTTTTAAAAAAATTCTTTGTTTCTTATTTCTCCTCTCTTTGCTCTGCTTTCTGGAAGATTCCCTGAAATTTATCTTCCAGCGTATCATTTTTTAAAAAAATGTTGGATATTATCATTTTATTTTCCAAGAATTATTTCTTATTCACTGATTGAGAATCAATATTTTCTTTTATAGCATCTGTGTTTATTTTACAAATACAATATTTTCTCTTTCTCTCTGATGATAGGGTCGTATATATTTCAAGTTTTCCTCTGTTCTTTGCAGCGTCTCTTTGTCTGATGTGATCTTTCTTCCTGGTGTTGGTTTTGGTCTGTCTCTTTCAGGCAGGAAGTTTTGCTCAGTGTCTGATGACTTGACCGTCTGTCCTATTTGAGGGTGGGGCACTGAAAGTTTGACTGAGAGTTCATGTTGGGAGTGCTGACTGGTGAGCTTCACTATCAGGTGATCAGGGGACTGATCAAACAAATGACAGATGGCATCTGGAGACTATCTCTCTGAGCTCTTACATTTCCTCAGAGCAGAATCATCCAATGTAACTGGCTGCCAGCATTCTGGATGCAGGACTAGGGAAGGTGTCTGAGGATTCCACCACTCAACAGTGGAGTTTCACTTCATCATGTTTTGAGTCCTTCACTCCCCTTCCCTCTGGTGTTTTGAGTCTTGAGTTCACCCAGAGAGTGCACCTCAGATTTTCTGTGACAGAGTGTGTTGGGAGGTGGGTGGGTAGAGAAGGAAGGGGATAGCCATTTTGTAAGGCATTGGAGAAGTCCACTACTCTTTCGGCCATCCCGCTGCTTTGGCCTTGTCCTCCTTCTGTACCCCTCCACATTCCTGGTGCCTGGTGTTTCCAAGAACTTTGCTTTCATTGGTTCCACACGGTGAACCAGCCAGCTGTTTATTGACATGACCCTTGGCGGGGACATGAGCCATAATTCTGCTCTGCTCAATCTGTTATCACTCCTCCTTCTCTTTCCCCTCCCTAATACTTGTTAAAATTTCTCATCCATTGCTGTCTCTTCCAATTTTCCTTGTCCATATGGTTAATGCCTTTTTTGGTTTTGAGAAAGAGAGGTTAACTTGCTGTTTTAAAATCTGGTATCAATAGGCTTCATTTGCCTTCTCAATAGTAGTCAATATCTCCATAATGTAACTTCAGTTATACAGTCAATTGTTCAAGGTTGCTTAAAGTTTTAAAATAAAACTAGCTTTAGACCAAAGTACAGAGAAATTTTGTTTATGCACCAGTGGATCCTTTTAAAAGACAGAAAATGGGTTGTTTGCTCAGATAGCAATGATTTTATACTGGTGAAGACATTTACCAGTAACATCTATATGAGATTTGTTTGGGTACTTTTTGAAATCATAAAGAGATTTTGTTTAATTCAGGTATTCATTTCAAATTATAGCATTTTAGGTTAAGTCTTCAGTTTAGAGACTATTTTTCTGAAATAAAATTTTTATTTTAATCCTTTCAGATATGACTGCTGGGGTCTTGACCTAGTGTTGGCCTTTAATGACAGGGCCCTGGACTAGGTCTTTTCCTGAGGCAGTGTCTTGATGGCTTCATCTTTGACTTGCTAAGAAACAGTTTCATTTTCCAACCCTACAAGTCCCAAAATTTCTGGGCTGTCTATTCTGTTCGCAAACTGGCCTTTTCTGAACTCATCTCTTTCTTATAGTATCTAACCAAAGGAGCCAGCCCTTTCTGTCAACATTTTGCCTCAAAACTTTCTCACTCAACACTACAATTATTATGACTATTTTCTGTGTCCTGAGTTACCACAGAGGACAGTCTTACCAAATGGTTTGTCAGTTACATAACACAGGTCACAATTTTGCTATCTCCTATAATAATTTCCTTATTTTCTGTCTGTTGATCTCATAGCCAATTCACCAGAGATTTCTTTTACTAGCACTCTGCTTCTAGGTACCAATTTCTGTGTTCATCAAAGTTTGCCACATAACAACCAAAATCAAAACCTCAAGGGATAAAATAGCAAGTACGTATTTTTGGGTTCTTCAGATTTGCTTGGCAAGGCTCCAGGCTTTAGGTGGGGTTCAAGTTGGCTCCACATGTCTCCTCATTCTCTTTGGCCCAGTGACTACCCGAAGCATGGTCTCATGGTGGATCACAAGAGGGGCCATCAGAAATGCATGACGCCTCGTAGAGTCTCAGGTCAGAAGGAGGGCACTGTCACTTCTTCTCCCAGTCTCTTGTCCAAAGCTTGTCACATAGCTAAACCCCAAATCAATGCCTACTCTATTGTTCTGCAAGTCACATGACAGAAAAAGGGAAAGAATTGAGACAAATAATCAGTTTATCATGCATTTCATGATGTATCTTTGTTTTCATGTAATTTTTAAAATATTGTTATACTGAAGACTTCAAATAAAATCAATATTCCAGGATTATTTCATGGCTTTGAATTCTCCTGATACTCTACCAAGTGACCCCCAGGGGGGTATGATGTCCAATTTGGAAAGTAGACATTCATAAAACTGTGCCTCAAGCGTTGGGAAGGACGATGATCTTGCAGGTCCTTTCCAATAAGGGTTTCCTGATTTTATGACAAGGGATGGGGGGGACACTGAACACCTTATCCGATTCACATTTTTGTCTTAGGCTGGTCTGAGTCAAATTATGTCACTTCTGCAATGTGGCCTCACATGCTCCCTGTCTTCCAGCAACAAAATTATGAGAAGGACTGAGAATGAATGCAAGAGGAAGTCATCCTTTGAAAATATGTACAGGTTGTTGCCTACATGCACTGCAAAAGGAACAAAGCAAGAATATAATGTCCTTTTACTAACTAGTTCATTCAACAAATATCTTTTATGCATCTATTGTGTGTCAGAGAATGATGCTAGTGGCTAAGCATATGGTCTAGGGATCCTGAGTGTCCCTGAGAAATTTTCAGGTGGTTCTCCAGAGCCAAACTATTTCCACAATTTTTTCTTTCTTTTTTTTTTTTTTGGTGAGGAAGATTGGCCCTGAGCTAATATCTGTTGCCAATCTTCCTCTTTTTTTTGTTTGAGGAAGATTGTCGCAGAGTGAACATCTGTGCCAATCTTCCCCTATTTTGTATGTGGGACGCTGCCACAGTGTGACTTGAGTGGTATATGTCCGTGCCCAGGATCCGAACCCGCAAACCCTGGGCCACCAAAGTGGAACATGAGAACTTAACCACTATGACACCATTCTGGCCCTATTTCCATGTTAATACTAAAAAGTTTTTTGCATCTTTTGCTCTCGTTCTTAACATCTTAATAGAAGACACAGAACCTATTGTCCATTATGCCAGATATTAAAAAGATTTCCAAAAATGTAAAACAATGCCACTCTTCTCACTATTTTTTCTTTTATTTTAAAAAAATACAGCCATTTTTCATAAGAAATATATTTAGGTTAATAAGTAGTGATTTTATTATTGTTATTCTTAAATGAATTAATAAATTAACAGTGTTAAATGTTCACAGTTTTAATTTCCATTATGGTAAATATTGATAGATATAACCTGTATAAATAAAAGCTCTCATTGGTGTCCTCAGAAAATTTTAAGAGTGTAAAGGATGCTGAGACTGAAAAGTTTGCGAACGACTGTGAGAATAAATGAAGGCAGCATGAGCCTTCCCATTCAGAGCTTGTGGGGAATTATCTATAGGCCACCAAGCAACACTCACTATCTTCTGTGCACCGCTCACTCTCACAGGGGCTGGAAGCCTGGGAACTCATTTCCTAGAATCCCTCACCAGGAGGGTTTCAGATTAGATTCTGCCAATGAGGCGCATTCTCAAAAGATGTGGAAAATAGACAGAAGCCAAATCCTTATTCCATGGGCAGGTGTCTGGCTTCAGCAGATGTGAGATTTTTCGGCAGCTCTAGGTATTGTTATAGTCACTGTTTCAGTGATTCACGCAGCTGTGATTATCACCAATAATTCCCTGTGGTTCTAGAACCTTCCTGACTCTCTTAAAGCTAGTGGCAAACTTTAATTGCTCTCCGTCCACCTTTTCAACATTTTTGTAGTCATCGAATTCCCTTGTTTATATCCCTTTCTGCTTGGAATACCTGGGGAGGTTTTGTGTTCCTGAACCAGCTTCCTTTGTCACTAGGAAGCCAAACAAAGACCAAATGAACAAACAAATTATAAAATGCACGCAGATCATGACAAGTACCACAAGAGAAATGAAATGAGTGTTGTAATATAGACTAAGAATAGAGGCTTTACTTAGGTTAAAAAATGTATACATGAGAACTATCATTTATGTTGATGAATCTGTATCTGTTTTTGGTTTTCTAAGAAGGCATGTGTTTTGTTTTTTTTTTTTAAGAAGTTTCAAGGCATGAGGACATAAAGTCCTAAAATTAGATTGGAAAAGTGACATTAACTTTAAGAAATTAATACCAGTGTTCCTTGTCACAATGATTTGTGAATGTGTTATAAAATTTTACAGACTCTTACCATATGGAAATGTTTTACACAGAAATTCTTGGGAACATAATTTAGAATCTTGTTACATAACAGCTTGACATAAAACATTGATTTGCTGATGTGATTAATGAAAAGCAAAATTTCCATTAATTTTTATTTAATTTCTTAAAAGTTTTCTACTTCATCAACACTTCTGGAAATATCACCACAATCTGAGCCACATGAAACACAACTTCTAGTGACTGGAGCAGAAACCTTAGATTGCAGCAACGAAACATATCATACCTCAGCTTTGCAGAAATAAGCAATGTTCGCCATTACTAATTATTTAACATAAACATTTTACCAAAGTTATAAGGAAGACATAAATGTTGCAATTATATTCATCAGATAAAATGGGTGCAAGGTGTGTGTATATGTGTGTGCATGTGTGTGTGTGTGTGTGTGTGTGTGTGTGTGTATACATAGAATTAGATTTCCCTGAAACTTAAAGCTGTCTTCTTAGGTCTGTAAGACAAAAAAAGATGTGGCATGGAGGTACACAAGTTTGTCATTAGAAACAGCCTAAGAAGTTAAATACCAAATCAGTTCATTTTCCAGATTTCAAAAACCAATCGGGCTAATCGACTTGTCCAAGGGCACACCCAGAATGTGGCGACTCTCTGGGCTCTAGAGCTGTTAGTGAAGCCCAAACCCACTGGCCATGGAGAATTTCCAGAGCTCAACTTTCTGAATTTTGTATTATGAAAACAATAGAGCTTTAAACCTTTTCCTGACTATAAAATTTACTATAATGTCATAAATACTTTTGAATAACTCCGTCTTCTTCCCTAGAGATTATTGCAAGTCTCTCCCTTCCCAATCTCACCCCTCCGGAGAGAATTTCCCCCACTTGAGACTTTAGAGGAAGCTGTCTTTAAAGAAAGTGAAGAGGAATCAACTTGAAAGTGTATTTCTTACACTTTTAATTAGGGATTGTTATTCAGGAAGGCCACAATAGGAAGAAAATCGGTGTCAGATTTACCTTCAGATAACTGTAAATTACTTAGCAAGTAACTCACATCTCCTTTGTCCAACAGGCCCGAGAAGACAGCTCTAAGGTTCAAGGGAATCTAATTCTGTTGTACACAAGAGTAACTGCCAGTTACTCAGCCTTGCTGAGGCCTCAGTTTCCTAATCAAGAAAGGGGTGGTCATACCGAGCTGCTAGGACTGTAGCAGGAGCTAAACCAGTAAATGAACATGAAATGCCTCAGTCAGTACAGCATGCAGGAGATACTTAAAAACAGTGGCTCCCTCACACACTCACCTTGGACTGCAGGGGGCACAAGCTGTGAAAGTGAGTTGTTCCCGTCATGTCACATATAGTGAAGTTGAGAAATACTCAGGAGTGGAGCATGTTGTAAATTGATTTACTGGGATGACTTTATTGGTTATAAGCAATACGAAGAGGAGAAAAAAAGCTACTTGATTAAACGTATCGTCTTCTAACCTCAAAAGTGAATCACGGCACATATTTCCCAACCAAGTAGCTGCTGTGAAAAGCACCACACAAGCCAAGGGATTGGAGTTTTACCTTTTTGTTTGTGAATTTTATTTAAATCTTTCCCTTTTCTACTTCTTTTCATTAAAGACTTTAAAAAATCATTTTTATCTCTTTCCAATAAATATCAATATAATATCCTTCACCATTATTAATAATCTTTTTGAAATGAAGTGGCTTTTTTGTGTATATTCAATGGAAAAAATCCATGTTCTTTTCCTAATTTGGTTTCTATGGGTATCTCTCCCCACCTTTAATGATGAGTCATATCTGTGGGTGCTGAAGAAAAAGTTATCTCAAGTGTATTCAAGAAAAGCACGTACTTTATTTTTTTCTGAGTTTTTTTTCCCAAAGGAGACACATCTGTTTAAAGTACCACTAGCTTTGTCAAAACCAAATTACCATAGGAAGAGCAACAGAGCCATGATCAAATGAAAACTAAGGAACTGTTTTAATTATTTTTAAATTGCCACTCTATACCATTTTGACAAGAGGTCCTGATGAACAGATAAAATGACTGCCTTCTTTACCCAGTAACAGTGGATGTTAATGGGCAATTAACTGATGAATAGGGTGAAAGCCAGACAGGAAAGAAGGGGTAGTAGAGACAGGAAGTGGGTTATAAGGGCTTTGGATGCTGGAGGTAGAAAGAATCTTGGAGAACAATCCAATATTCCAAATCCCTCGTTTTATAAATGAGGAAATTACAGGGAAGTGAGATAAAGTGACAATAAAACTGAGAACCTGCTCCTGGAAAATCAAGAGTTACAGATGACTTCGTCTGCACAGGAAAAGCAAAGTTAGAAATGGAAGCTCTTCTCTGTGCTTAAATTCGGTTTAAGACAGGAATTGTCAAGGTGCGCTGTCTCTGTTGATTGGGTCATCAAACTAATCGGGTCTTTTCCTAATCTCTGCTAAAAGTTGTGCTTTGCAAACCCAGCCTGTGTGTCTACAGGAAAGTAAAGGTCCGGCCCTGCTCCCCTGCTGCTACCTTGACAGCTTTTAGCACCAGGCACAGCTCAGTTTTGTGCTGAGAAACTGCCTTCCTGCAATCCTGTTTACACTGGCTTCTCTGTTATTTTTCGTGTAGTCCGTCATCTATTTACTAAGCACCCAAGATAGGCATAGGCCTGGGTTCAGTGCTTAATGGGAATATTAAAGTACGAGGCGAGGTCCTTTAGGAGCCTTCAATCTACTTGGGAAATAAATGGATGAAGAAATGAAGTGACAGATACATTTCTGCGGGTATGAGGAGTCACTGCTGTGGTTCACCAGAGAAGTGACTTCTGTGCGCTGTCCTGGATTTGAACTGGACCAGGAAATGTGGACAGGTTCTAGTTATAGGAAGGAGACCAGGAACTGTTCCTTCTAGGGAAGGAACAGCATGTGTACACACTTTAAGAAGGTAATACACACCATCAGGACTGGAAAGGAAAATAATCTGTTGGGGGAGCAGGGATTCCTGGTGAGGAATAGTTAAATAGGTATGTTTTACAGTGACTTGAATACCAGGCTAAAGCACTTTATATTTATCTCATTAAATGCAACAGTCCTACTCATTACAAGCCTATGAGTAAAGAGCCTATTTGTGGTGGAAAGTAGAGAAGATAAATTGCCTTATGATCCATTAAAATAATGACATGAAGCCAAGTTTCTTGATTTCCAAAAAACCCGTCATTTTATGAGCTACTCCTCTAGTAAAATCACTTTTCTGACTCTGCAATGATAAAAAAGGATATTCTCCAAACCACAACACTGCAACAACTAGAGTGTTTTGGGTTTTGCTCCCCTTGTGCATTTATAAGTCTTTATTGCTATTTCATTGTGAAAATTGTTTTGGCAAATATGTGTTCAGAAGTACGTTCAAAATGTGAACGCTTATGAAGGGAAGGAACTAAAAATGTAATGGATTTGACAGAGCACCAGAGAAATAGAAATGATGAGGTTTGAATTTCCATTAAATGTATTAGTATTTTATGTGACTGAGCCAGAAGGAGATGCAATACCCTGCCTACCCCATAGCAACCTCTTAAAAGTCAAAATGAGACCTCAGAGAAACAGAGCAGTGATGGAGGCTGATGAAGGGAGGGTGACTCAAGGAAATCACTTTGAATATACTCATGGCCTGATCTGAGGTTGAGGACACACCAGGAGAAGGGATGGTCCACATGAGATATGTTTATTTGTCAGATAACAAAGGTCAAGGGAACCGAGTTCCATCATTTTTCCTTGGAGGATCTCATGTTGAGATAAGAAGAGCACCTTCCGGCCAAGGGTCTTGAAGGAGCCTTTGATGTCAGGATATGAGTTGTTGTGGGGTCCCACAGTTCCCTATCGCTCCCAAGCTGGGCATCCCTGTTGGCTCCTACAAACGGGCAAGAAGAGCTTGTTTGGGATTGTGGTACGGTCACACAGATTGTCCTACTCCACTGAGCTTGCAACTCCAGAAGGGACACATATGGAGTGCAGGGAGTGGGGGGGTGTCCGAGAGGAAGGGAGGGCAAACCCACTTAACCAGCCAAATCAACTGAATCAACACTGCAGGACAGTGGAATCAGTGATGTCACAGCCAGCTTCACTTCACCCTTCTTTATGTCTATATCATTTAAGAACTACTTGCAGTCCCTTCCCGTGGACTCTGATGGCTTTATTTTCATCCCCACCTGGATAAGTTGACTAAATAGCAAGCCGTGGGGCTCCCTTTATGTTCTCTTGTCTTTTCTTGTCCTGGGCTACTTGTCCAGCCCCCTAGTCCTAACTAGAAGCAGTCAGCACCTTCAGAACTCCATCTGAAGCTCTGGTGACCAGGTAGCTATCCAGCCATTTCAAATGCCTTTGGCTGGTTCAGGAGTTTAACTGTGTGTAGGCAGCCTTTTCTAAAGAGATGCTGGATGGGGGCAGGTCTTCTGAGTCTTCCTGGGTCTCAGACCTGGCTCCTAGGCATTTAGGGGAATGAAGAAATGATCCCGAAGTTAAAAGTCCTCCTGTTTCTCCCCATCCGGTGGACAGGGGCATGCACCAAGTTTAACAACAGCTCCAGCTCATCAGTAGATTTGGGGATCCCTAGAGGGAAAGGGAGCGATGTGAGTGATGTAACCAGTTCCCTTTGGATTCACCTGGTGATGACAGTGTTGTATTCCTAACCCAGCCTGGCCTAGAAACACCCTCATGCTGAAAACCCTTTCTTGGTTTCTAAACCACAAATTCATGACTACTGAAGCCAACCATGACCTCGATTATCTTTTAGCTGCTATATCATACCTGGGCTGGGAGTGTGGACATGTGGGAGTTTGAGGAATGAGGGATCAGGGCAGTTGATAACAGGAAATTTCCTTTGTGCTGATTTTAGGACCTCAGACAGTCCCATTGCCCAACACCATCTCACACAGGGGCCATCAGGGTTGCTGGGTTCTCTACTGGAATCCTAACACCCTCCCATAAGCAGTTTGCCTTCCTCCTTGCTACCCTGGGAAAACTTTGGAGAAATGGAACAGAGACAATATATGAAAGTTGAGGAGGGGCTTAAGACTAAGTTTATAAGTCTAAACTCAGGAGCCGTTCTTGAAGGAGTTTCTATAGAAGTCAAAAACTACGTCTGGGTTTTAATCCAAGATTGATGAAGTTTCTGGGCATAGTTGAGCAGGACACCACTAGGGGGCAGTATGAAGCTGTGTCCATTACCCATCATTTCGCTCTTGACCAAAGTGAAATTCAAACCAGGCAACTTTTCTGTCTCTGTATGGGAGCTTCGTGAGAGTCCTTAGGTAGCATTTCAACTTCAAAGCTGTAGGAATGTTTAGTCAATCTAACAGCATCCTTAAGAGCAGGTTGGACTTTTCCCCTTATAACCTATACAGAATTCAGTTTTACTGGGAGTCTGTCACCATTGATTTTCTCCTCTGAAATGGCCATTTTTCACAGGTTTCACCATCTGAAATAAGAATGCGTTATTTAAAATTATGTTATGGCCCCTGCCCTAAGCTGTAAAACAGAAAACTTGCTTTCCTGTGTCTGGTAAAACTTGGCCTTCAACCCGTGTGATTAAAATTTTAAAATATACAAGAGCAGCATGGTACCTGAGACGGATTCACACCCAGGTTAATTTTTTGTTCGGCTCTGGCCATGTGAAAAGTGTTGCCCTGGGAATGATGAGGCTCCTGCCCTCAGGGAGCTTACAGTCTCCCAGGGGATGCGACAAAATAACAGAAGAGCCAGTTCCCCGGTACTCTGCTAGCGTTTAGGGGAAAATTGGTCAGTTTGGAAAATGGAAAGAAGAAACACAATAGAATCATTTCTGGAACCATCTCAGCTTCGGGAATCTGACTTATTCATAATCTCAGATTTGCGGGTAATACCCCTCTAGTAAATTTTCTATTTTATTAATTCAATTTCAGCCAATTATGGCATGTGTGTGTTTGTGTGTGTGTGTGTGTGTGTCTCTCTCTCTCTCTGAATATGTATATATGTAACAGAATTAGGGTAAATGGCTTCTTCATCATTAAGAGAGCATTTTCCCCTTTTCCTAAAGTTTTCATTAGTTCCTAAGTAATGTTTTCTCAGGGCAATTTTGCAAATATATGATACATGGGAATAGACACAGGTTGAAACGCTAATCCAGAGACTCTCTCATAAAAGTGTTGCGAAGTTTGGAAGAATATTGAGTTTTTAGATCGAAACAGCAATAAAGTAATGTCACTGTGTTATGAACCAGGTGCTACCTTCTTGCCTAATGTGTCTTAATTCTAATTAGTTAAACAGCAAAATTGAGCCTTATTTTTTGGCAAGGTTAAGCGTATGGTTGAGTGCCCTCAGCACAGGAGAGGGATTTATAAACTCCGAATTCTGGTCCCAGGTCTATTATTAACTTTGGGAAAGTCATTTAACCTCGTGTTTCTTATTTCTCTGGAGTAAAATGGAGGTAATAAAATGGTTCATCACACTGGGATGCTGTGATTAATGTCACAAATGATGGAAATATATTTTGCAAATTCAAATTGGTATTGCAATGCCGGTGTGAACCCCTAGCAAAGGGGGCATGTGTTCTGTCTCAGAGAGAAGGAGCCCCTGTCCCTCCCTCTTTTGCCCACCTCCGTCCTCTGAGTATGTCCAGAATGTCACCCAGCCCTCCTTGCCTCTATGGGAAGTAGACACAATCATTTCAAAGAAATCTAGAAAATATCTTCTTTTTATGTTCTTCAGGAAGCAAGGTCTACTAAAGTCAAGTTATTATAGTTCTTCCTGCCTCAGGGTGATGGGGAAGGTGTAGGGTTTGGGGAAAGTAGGGGCGAAGTAGCTTTATTATGTAGGAAGGAGACAATTTCCTTACAAGAGAAGGAGAGCACTGGACCAGGACCCCTTGCGATGGGTTTCTCCTCATTAGACAGTGAGCATAAAAGCAGGAACCAGGCTCTCGTCTTGTTTACTGTGTGCCCAAGAGCTGGCACAGTGCCTAGCACAAAGTAGGCACACAATAAATGTTTGTTGAAGGAATGGTGGAGAAAAAAATCGGCTGGTTCACTTGAAACTTCTAATAGCCACACCAAACTGCTTAGAAGCTGCATTTTCACAAAGAGCTAAGTAATAATCATGAAATGATAGGAAGTAACACTAACCAATTTTACCTCAATTATGCATAAAATAAAAATGTAATACATTCCTAAATGAATTTTAACTTTCCCCTTTGTTATTTTTTGTTTTGGGGGTTTTCTTTAGCAGTTAAACTCTTCTAGAAGCCTGAGTGCCTAGAATATAAAAGAAAGAAGAGAGATGCTAGTTGAAACTTATATTGTGGAATTTCCAACTAAACTTAAGTAGTTCACATGGGAAAATGTAATTTCAGTGAGATGGATTTTATTCTTGTTTACTCCTGAGCATCCAAAATATTTTTAAATGTAAAGATAGAAAGAGTAGATGCAAATGCCTTCAAAACCTACTGTTATTTCTTAGAAGTCCAGTCTTGCTTGAGAATTGAAAAACAGTGTAGCTTAGTAGTCTAAAGTTTTTCAAATTTAGAAGTGATTCTCAAGTCTCACCTATTGATGATTCGTGCTGGGATTTCAGCAATTTATTCTTTCATGCTCTCTTAGGAAGAAGCTGCCACATTTCAAGACTTTCCACCAACTTACAGAAAGTTCTATCATGAAAGGAAAAAAGAATTTGGTATTACCTTGGGAGAAAAGTTATATTCTCTCAGATTACCACATCTCCCCAAAAAGCTCTTCTTGAAGGGAAAGTAGAGTTTTGCTTGAAAGAAAATGCAGGTTTAAAGCCATTTTCAAAAGAAATGCTTTATTTTTTTAAAGGACTTGGATCCATATTCAATAAAGAGCGTTGCTAATCATTTTTCCTAATTACTTTGGCTAACTCATATTTGCTGAAAAAAATATATTTTGAAAACTGCGGTGAAGTGTGAGTTGCTCTCCCATGTAATTAGTTTGTTCTGGGAGCGCATTTCTATTACAAAAATAATTTGTGGTAGGTAGTTATAAGGCTTCTGGATAATATTTCCTATATGAAACCTTCTCTACCATGACAATTCATTTTATTCCTTGGAAGTCAAACACGCACTTTACATCTAATTCCAGATATACAGACTTAGGCTCGGGCCCTGGACTGTCGGACAGCATTTCTGTGGCATTCCATTCATGGAGGAAATTAAAGGCTTCAGGCATCAGTGGCCATGTGTTTTCTTCCAGGGAACCAATTTCTGGGGCCCTGTTTCTCTTTCCTGCCTCTCTCTTCCTTCCAGTGCTAATTTGATTAGGAGATACAGGGACTGGTAGAGGATGGAGGGAGGGGAGAGCCATGACCATAGCCAGAGTGACTTTTGGGGACATTGACTGGTTTTGTTCATGGTTTCCTGAAGTCAGGAGGAAAGCAGGGGATGCTTTCATTTTCTTTTAAAACCAGTCTCTCTGCCAGTGCTCTGGATCCCATCTATACCAACCCCCTAGGAACTTTCAACTATTTTCAATTTTATCCTCCATTTGGCTCTCTCTCTTTTGCCTTCAAACATAAGTTAGTTCATTTGTATTTAAAAAAAAAGACTTAACCTTACCAAAGTCTTCAAACAAATGTTCTTTCCCTGGTGCTTTTCTTTCTTTGTGATCCACTTTCTGACTTTTATGTTCTTTGCAGTCTGGCCCAATCCTGAAATACCTTTATTTCTAAAATGTTAATTCAAGAAAATCAAACTTCAATACAGAAAAGAACCCCAAGAGATGATCTGATCTCAATCCATAACTTCAGGCATCAGTGGCCATAAATTTTTCCTCCATAGAACCTATTTCCAGGACCCTGTTTCTCTTTCCAACGTCTCTTTTCCTCCCAGTGCCGATTTGATTGTGTGAGAGACAGATGGGGAGACAGCAATACTGTGCCCGTACCTGCAGTGATTCTCCACTTTTTAGACAAGGCACTGGTGCCAACAGCCAGAGGAGGCCATGTCTTTGGCTAAATCTTAGGTGTTTTCCCATGCTCTTCAGTCTTTCAACCATGTCTGATACAGTTGAAAGGCCAGTTGAGTTTCCATGACACTGTGTTCTGACTTTAATTCTGAACAACAACAGGGAATTGGTTGGGGAACGGGATCTTTATAAAAGGTCTCAATGATGCTGTGGATCCCCAAAATCTATCATAACAGAAGGCCTTCACATTACATTGAAAAATCCTTGTATTCTGTGAGCAAAAGCCCAGCAGGACTCTCCTAGAGAAAGGTTATTGACTTAAAAACATTTCAGAGCTGAGTGCGAGTTCAAGATTCAGTGTTTGACTAGGGTTCTTTATTCAGAGTCTGGAAATATGTCCAAGAGAAAAAGGCATTGACTTACAGTAAAATGGACAGTATGTTTAGACATGCATTCAAATATGCAAAATTAAATCTCTCTCATTGGGACAGTTTTATATTCACATTTCTGAGAATAGCTCTATCAATAAAATAGCTAAACATAATTTTTTACTATTTTTTCTACTTTTCGTCTGGCCACTAATATTGAACAACTGATAAGACTCACTGCACTGTATCTTAAAATGAGACCACAGGTAAAGCGGATTGCATTGTTGGATGTGTATTTGGTGGTGTTTGCTGCGTTTAGTCTGTTGGTTGGTTTGTGTAGAAAGATTCGGAAGAACAAGACGAAGGCTGTGTTTTGCTCTGGGAGAGTTCCTGATTGCAGGAAACAGAAGCTGATCTGGGCCGGGAGACTGAGGCTCACAGACTGCGTAGCCGAGGTCAGGCTTGGACCATGGGCAGAACCGAGTGGGCTCTGACAATGAAGGACAGGAGCAATGTGACCAGGGCAGGGCCACCGCCATCCCTTGCCACCATCACTATGTCTAACCATCCTGTTGCCTTTGAGTCATTCCCTTGAGGTTTAGAGAGGAGACCAGGTCACCTGCCTGGACCCTGGCTGCCAGCACTGCTGAAAAGTGACGTGAGGAAAGAGGGGAAAATCTGAGAAGGATCCGACTCTTTTGGCTTCCTTAGATGGAGGGCGAAGGGACAGGTTCTCTCGACAAGTCTATACACCAGACAGAATTTCCCGACTATGGAAAGGGGCCTTGAACTCTGGACAGCTCCCCCCACTCCCCTCCCCACCCCCTCCATATTCATTATAGAAGGAAAATGTGTTAGAAGACTCTGGCTAATAAAAATTCCATATGCCCTCTCCTGATTTATTAAGATTACTATAGAGCTCAGAACACTGTTCTAAGCCTGGCTAAGATATTGTAATCATTTCTAGCATTGTATGCTTTTTTAGTCCAATTCAGTAAAGGTATACCTTTATACAATTAGCTCAGGCATTGAGGAATACAACATGCATGTTGGATGGGGTGATGTCATTTCTTCAGCTTCAGATGTCACTCTTGCTTCACTTTAAACCAACAGATATAACCAGCAAAGGGGTTAAATGCTTTATTTAGTAGGAACTAAATTAACAAGACCCCTGACCTTTATACTCTTCAAATCCTATTTCTTTAACTCTGTATGTCATCAACTATTTCACGTTTAGGGAAAAGCTCATCTTGCATTCTTGTGTTCTGTCTAGTTATGCAACCAGTCTGGATTTCTCAAATGAGAAAATTTGACTGGTAGCCAGTGGACCAGTGGGAGAAATTCTGTTGCCAAAAGGGGTGAGTTTCACAATTGCTTTTCTCATAAAGATTGTGCTGGCACAGAATAACCCTCTGATGACCAACATGCCACTCTGAATCATAGGATATTTTCCATAATTCTGTTACTAATAGTAATTTCCAGTAGTTAATAAAATTTCATTCATTCAGACTCAGTAGTTTTCATATTTCTCTCATCTCAAAGCCTTTCAATTTTGATCCAATTTGAAGTTCAGCTGGTTTGAAGTTAATATTTACTAAGTAAAGTCTCTCTTCCAAAATCTTACAAACTTGGCAGCAATATGCAAAATATTTCAGGCTTTTTATTTTATTCAAAGACAAGATTTTCAGGTAACACCAAGTACTTTGAAGGTACTCATTCATTTTTTAACAACCCCAATGATTGCAAATGTTCTTATTCATTCATTATAACAAAATTCATAAGGATTGCCACTGGGCCATCTTTGGTAATATAACTGAAGTTACTCTGTTTGTGTAAAAGTAATTAAACTGTAACTATTTGAAAATACATTATAATACTCTTTTTAATTACCTGCCCCAGTTAGTCTGAATTCACCAGATTTGACCCTATTGAACTTTTTTACAAAGATATCCAAGTAATGCATTATTATTATTATTACTTCTCAACAATACCCAGTGACCAGCAAATAATTCAGGATGTATTTTCCTGTCCTGTTGCAATATCTGCTCTGTTCACATGCAATTTGTCTGTTTTCTTATCTATAACTTTCTTGTATTGCCCTTCTTTTCTCTCACATGTGGTGGGACGAGTAGGAAGGGAAAGAAGAGAGGGAATTGGCAGTCACTGGGGCAAAGATTTCTGGGAGGAGGAGCAGAAAATTTGTATTAGGAAACTAATACAAATGTTTGGAACAGGAATGGAATTGGGCAAATAGCATGGGAAGGTAGGGCGGTGAACCTCGGAACCAGGGGTGATTGGGAAGCTGGTGTGGTGTCATGGGAGACCAGAATGGGGTGGGTGGAATGACAGGACTCAAGGAAAAGAGGGAGATGGTGGGAACAACTTGGCACTGTGTGTCCCGAACTTATTCACACAGAATTGTAAACTCTCGCAAATACAGAAAACAAGTATCCTCTGAAAGAATGAGCTCTAGAGTTAGGCTGACATGGGTTTGAGATCAGGCTCTGCCACTTACGAGGTGATTTTGGACAACTTATTTAACCTGTGTGAGCAGCCTCACACCCCTCTGTAAAATGAAGCTAACAATGCCTCACTCATGGGCTTGTCGTGATGGTTACATGACCTAATGTGTGGGGAGCAAAGCTAGTTATTGTCTTTATTAATAAAGCAATCAAATAGCTATGTTAAAAATATTTTATTTAGTAAAATACTCATTCCATGGTCTGGTCAGTGGTTTATGTAAGTGGAAGGATCCTAGACTTTGAAGTCAGATTGACCTGGGTTTGAATCTTGAGTCCACTCCTTGCTAGGACTATAATTTTTAATCTGGAGACTCTCTTTCCTTGTGAGCAATGGGGGATCGAGTCTACCTTTCTCAGAGAGTAGTTGGTAGCATTTAAAGTGATACTAATGGGCTCAGGAGGGTGCTTTATTAAAGTTCCAGTGAGTTGGCATAGTGATTTTCAATTTTCAGCATTTCATAACTTTTGTCACTCAGTGGCCAGCAGAACTTAGTGTGGTGAGTAGAGGAAATGTTGTCACAAGTTTTAAACAAAGGAAGGACTCAGAGTAGGTAAGAATGTGCGTAGTTTCAGGAAGTAGTGGTCGAGTCAGCATTAGAACCTGGAATATACATTAGCAGAGCTGGGGGGACTATTTTCCATAATAATAGCATTTATAACTAATTGAACAGAGCCTAAGAAATAATCTAAATTGTATGGACATAGCCAATATTTTAAAAGTTTAATAACGTGACTCTTTCAGGGTCAAAACTCAATAATGCCTTTGCAATATATTTTAATTGTGGCATCACTGAAATTTTAATAACATGGCTATTTTAGGGTCAACACTCAATAATGTGCCTCTGACACATTTTAATTGTGTTCAAAGAATTTTTTTCATCATTTCATCCGTGATTTTTTTTTGCACTTAGAAATGTGTTTCTCTGGATCTGAAGAAGGGTTGATATAAACAGATTTCCATCTGGGGCAATGTTGTTCTGAAGGGTTGTACTATCCTGTGTGCGCTCAGTTCACTAACATCAACAGAACTCACCACAGCTTCGGGCAGCATAGAAATGTGCTATCTGTAGGGGCAGGTTGCAATGTCAAGCTCAATTTTCTGGCGCTCCTCGATGATCTGGAAACTTCCTCTGCAGAAGAGGTGCCTCTCGGCTTCATCCATAATTTCAAAATCTTTATGTTGGAAACTGGTGTTCTTTAGTGACCCAGCCTCCCGCACCCATCCTCAAGCCCATGGTTATTTTCCATTTGGCCCGGCTAACGGAATCCAGGCATTCCAGTGTAGCAGGATCTTCAAATGATACAGCAATTGCAGCTGCCCTGACATTCCCTGGTCATTCCCTGACAAAGGAAGCAGAGAGGGAATCGGAGATGTTTCAGCCTTTCGGTCAGCCTCTTGTTTCTCAATTGGCCTCTCCTGATTTCCTTCTGCCCTCAACTACATAAGCTTGCTCTTATTATCAAGGTTGATCTAGTTTAATGTGTTTACCTTCCTCTTCAAAGTCCAACTAATGTTTTGTGGAAAACTGGAAATTAAAACCTCTAATTTTGGGTATCCAGTACAGAGGTGTAGACATTTTGTGCTATACCTCGTATATGCATTTTACTCCTTGTTCTTCCTGTGTTTTTTAATCAGCATGAATTTCTAATTACTCGCTTAGCAGTTACTTGGTGGAAACAATGACATCATTATTTGCATTTTACAGATGGAGAGACTGAAGTCCTAAATTTGTACTGATTGCTCTGTGAGCTTTCTGTGTCCTGGAGACAGAGTTGGACCCCCAATCCAGAGACCCTGGGTATCGCCCCAAAAGACTGCACTGCTTCTCTGTGGAGTACTCCTCCTCATTTTCTTTTTAGGTAAGGCCTATCTTTTTATTAAATCATAAAATGAGCATTCATCACCTTACAGTGAATGAATTATGAGCTAAAGGCCTATCTATAAAACTTGGCTTCTGTTAATTCCCTCCCGGAGCCCAGTGGAACAAAATGTCTGGGTTGAGCCATGTGATCTTCCCCCAATGTATATTTGTTCTGATATGCAGCTGTTTTGTTTTTCTAGCCATTCTTTCTTGAGCTTTCAGGCAGCGCCATCGATATATGTGTTACTTCTCAGGTCATGTTTTAAATTCACGTATATGCCTGTCTTTAGTTCAGACTCTGGCTTGAAGCCATCATAATGACTAAAGAATAAGAGAATGCTCAAAGAACATGAACTTTTGGCAAAAGATATGTGGACCTGTGTAGGTATCCGATGACTTTGTGTCCATGGAGTAAACAGAATGAATCAAAAATAACTGTCCCTTTGAGGCTTACCCCGTAATATGACTTTGACCAAAGTCAGGATCCCACAAAAGTAGCAAAATAAATTTGCCAGTTTCATTGAGGTCCTTTGGCTTTGCCCAAACCAGCCTTCACAGGTGGACTCAAGTGTCTGGGATGGTGGGATGACCAAATTGGCTCTCAGCTTTAGCTGTATTCATTTGGCCTGAGTTCTGATCATAAATCCACCAGTGTGACATTTATACTAAGAGAAGGGATTTCCACTTTGAGTTTTCTCCCATCACAGAGGAGCCCTCACCATTCTGAAACCACATTGTGAAATTTTTATATTTGATTGGGAGGAAAATAGGAAAGAGAATAGATAGATCCTATCCCGGTACAATTTTGATTCAACTTGGATTTTGCTTTGGTGGGCACTGTAAATCAACACTCAGCCACGTTGCAGGTCAGCTAAGAATGTCATGATCCAAGAATCGCTGTCAAGGAGTCATTGAACTTAGCTTCAACAACTTCAGAAGTGGGAAGTCATGGCTCCCATGTTTGCACCAGCTCTGACGCAGGAAGTTCACTGAGTAATGCAAGAGTCAGACTTGCAAAGCAGCTTCTGAATTCAAGGAGCCAAAGAGGGTGTTTTCCTTCTTTCTGTAAAGAGATAGTGTTGGTGGAACACCTTCAGATGAAAGAGGGCATGTGGATGCTGGATTTTGTGCAGCTAGAGAGCTGGTTAGCAGGTCCTTGTTTACTCACAGCCAGAAGCTGAACCGGCCTCAGAAAGGGAGTCCAGGAGTCCTCTTAGCTCCCAGTGATTTACTCTGATTTCCCTTTACAGGCATATGGAGTCGATTTTCTACTGTCTCTATAAATACTGGTGTGTCTGTCTCTCTGCCAAACCAGCTACCTTTCTCACCCCAGGGAGAAGCCAGAGATCAGACATTCCTCCACTACAACGCCATTAGACACCACAAGGGGAGGGAGCAGTCTTGGCAGTCAAAATGATGTGTGTATTTGAATCTTGAAAGAGCCAGGCTAAACGTAGAGTCAGTGGGCCCCCATAAATAACCTGTGCTCCTCTCTCTTTGTGTGGTTTGGACTGGAATGCCTTTCTCTTTAGAGCTGTACAAGCAGCTAGAGATCAAAGAGTCAACCCGTTTATGGATCCGTAGTCATTACAAAGTCATCGTGATCAGCGGGAAGACTCTGGCAACAGCGCTAATAATTTTCTCCCGTTATTATTTTGTTACATGGATTGGGGTTGGAGGGCACCGAAAGAACTTGCAACTACTTTAAATAACTTGAAAAAAAGTAGAGATGAAAATTCACTTTCAAAGCAGGGTTAAAACTTAACTGGCATCTTTTTAGGGTCTGGAATGTGGTAGGAGGGAAGAGGAAGTAAAGAAATTGACCCATTACCACATGGAATGTGGTTCAAGAAGAATGATAGAAGGCAGAACAGTATCCTGTGTAATTGACTTACCCTTGGGTAAGCATTATGGAGAGCCTTTGATAAGCGGAGCAGAACATACACAGGGACTTTTTGAAAGCCCAAACTAGATAATGTTTTTGCAAAAACAGGCTTTGAACTAGTTTGCTAGAATGTAAAGTATAAATGTGTTTCAAATTATAGCACTGGTGATGTTAACAATCCCAGGATTGTGGATAATCACAATGATACAAAATTATAACTACTAGTTATTCAACATCAATGGTGTCCGCGTGCTCTGCAGTGTATGTGATGTCTCTTAATCCTCCCGACCATGCACAGGGAGGTGTTGTTACCCCACTGACACACAAGGAAATGGGACCCTACAAAGTTTAAGTGCTTTGCTCAAGGTCACGCAGTCATTAAGTGGGGAGCCCTGGATTGGAACCGAGTTCTGGAATGAGCGGAAGCACTACCACTTAGCCAGTAGTCAGTGTGGCTCCTAGCTCCTCCTGGCCTCTGCTGCAGGAGTTGTTGGAGCTCTTCTGCTTTCTGAGCTGGGGAGCCTTGCTCTCAAAGAGCTACCTCAGTCTGTGACTGCAGCTGTTCCTGCCGGGGTAGACCATCTCCAAGTCCGGCTTCCCTCCGTTCTCATTTCCCTTACCCACACAGTCCTGATCCGGCTTCTAGAACTGCTGCTGACCACACACAGGCCTTCCACCGGGGACATTGCCCAGAATGTGTGATGAAGAAAGCACTTAAAAAATACTTTGTCAGGTCTGTGCGGGGGCCACGCTGGTGTGTTGTCCATAGGTGCTCAGACTACATCACTGACAGCTCGTACAACGTGTTGCGTAGGTAAGGTCCTTGATCTGCTGTTTTTCGCATGGATGTCAGGGACTGTATATTTAGTGGAAGAACTCCTGTCACATGCTTGATCGGTTACAGTGATAGCTGAAGAAACATTTCATCAAATGTATTATTTTTAACGGGAATCGTGTTCTAATTTCCCATACTTTATGTGAACTGTGTGAATCTTAAAAAATTGGAAAAAAAGCCACATGGCATAGTGCAAAGAACTCAACGAGTAGAGTCAATATAAAGTCTCAGTGGCTGTGTAAACCCTTTGTCCTTGTCATTGATAAAGACATCACAGGGATGCCACAAGATCACATAATTCAGTTGATTGGAAAACTACAACGCTCTGCAAATGGTATCTTCTTTCTGTTTTTTCCAGTGTTATTGCCTTTTGTTCAACCCATCTCTTCACACTGCTTAAAAAATAGTTTAAGAGTCAGAAATAGAAGCAAGTAATCGATCAACTCTTTTTTACTGATTTAATGGAAAAGCAATTGAGAGCATCATCCAAAATCCTGTGGCTCTTCCTCTCTCCAAGTTTTCTTGAAAGATTTCACACGTGCAGTGTAAGAAATTGTGAGTCAGCCTTCTCTAATCCTGACTTTAAGAGCTGCAGAAATCATCTGCCAGGCAGCACATATGTTCTTAGTTCTATGAGAGGAAGAAAACACATTTGCTGAAAAGAAATGGAAAGTTTAAAACCAGCAGAGTTGTAATAAAGACACTTTGCATTTTGCTAACTTCTTTTTCCCTCTGGTGCCCGACTGCTTTGCTGTCCCTGGACAGGTTCTCCAGCTCATGAGGAATCTGTCACGCCAAACACTCCCTCCCTGGGACGTGGGCTCGAGCTAACCATGGGAGGGGAGGCAGAATGACCAAAAGATAGGATTATGATGCAGAAATAAATCAGTAGTGACTACTTCTTGAATGTAAGTCTCTCAAAGGCTGTAAATCCATTCTCTTATTAAGATCTTGTAACAATTCGATGTAATAATAAACTTCGGTAATAAACTCCAGCCTGCAGTTGAGGAGACCTGGCCTTAGCAGGCGTAGTCACTCGGCCAAGGTCACACAGCTAGCGAGCCAGGCAGAGGCGAATAATTCAGCCTTTAAGTGTCACATTATATGTGCAGCATTACACATGGGACCTCCAGATGCTGGAAAGGTATTTTCTTCTGGGCACTTGTCTTCAGCAAAGCATATACATGAGCTCCCTAACATCCTAAAGGGGCAGACTGCTGGCAAGTACTTATTGCCTCTATATTAATATTGTAGAAGCCAGATTCAAGCAAGTTGTGGGTTTCTCTTAAACCAAAAGAAGTCAATTACAGGGAAAATGAAACTCTCAACTTAGTGCTTTACTTAAGAAATTTTAAGCTCATTTCATGATGTTTTGCCCTTCATCACCTCTCACTGAAGCAGTTCTCTTCTTCAGTAATTGGGATTCGGTTGTGTGGATTGTCGGTTATCGTGTTTTTATTCATTAAATTGTGTAAGTAAAAATGGATGTGCTAGAAGAAGCATGGCAGCCTCGGCAACAGAACAAAGGTTTTTCTAAACCAGCATTTCTCCCATAACATCTGGGTGGATGTTTCATGTGGGTTTTCTTTCCCCATGTATCCAATGGCATGATTCTATGTTCAGGAAAAATTGACAGTGACATTTCATTGACAAAAAAAAGTAAAGAAAAAAGAAACATTTCTACATTTAACCAAACCTAAAGGTAACTTGAAAAATGCTTTGAAAATTTATGTCCATTCTGCGATCTAAAGCAGACCTAAGGTGTGTCTGCAGACAGCTGGTGCCCATTGCAGTTCTGCTGTGAGTCCTTGCAAAGAGGATCATGTTGACTTCCTGAGAACATTTCAGGTTTATTCATCACAAAGGACTTTGAAGCATGGTTTTAAACTCTCATTGGCATGGGTCACAAGGTATATCCTAAAGAGAAAACCAAGCTGGGTAAACCCAGGATCTTGGTTCCATGTCAAGCCTTACCATTTGAAACCCCAGCTCATACCTCTAGAAGTTCTCTAAAGCAGACTTCTCTGAGCCCATCCTTGCCACAGCCACTGACCCTGTGGCTTCCTTGATCCTGCTAAAACTCAGCCAAGAAGCAAAAGTTCACTGAGTGCCATTTTGCATAATACTCTCAGGCAGGATGGAAAGAGAGCAGGAAGAAAGGAATTCCTCCATCATAGAAAACTGAGGTGTTTGATGGTAAGACAGTAGTCTTTTCCTTCAGAATTTGTGGGGAAAATTCTCCCTTGTGCCTTTGAATGAGGGATTTCCCTAAAGACCATACTGAATTCTGCATTTAGTTGCTAGAATTCTGCAGACCTGGGACTTTAAAAAAAAAGTCAGGGACTGGCCCCATGGCCTAGCATTCAAGTTTGGTGTGTTTGGCCTGGGTTCAGTTCCTGAGCGTGGACCTACACTCATTGGCAGCCATGCTATGGTGGCATTCCACATACAAAATAGAGGAAGATGGGCACAGACGTTAGCTCAGGGTGAATCTTCCTCAGCAAAAATAAAAAAAAAATATATATATATATAAAATATAAATATAAAAAATATAAAAAAAAAAATATATATATATATGTCAGAACTTTCAGAGGAATATAATGCCCACTATGGTGAACTGTAACTTAGAAGCATCCTACAGAGACAAGAGAATTTAAGGCTTTTAAACACAGTTTTAACAAAACTTTAAACTTCAGCTGGATTAAGCTGTCACTGATTTCCACATTCCTCGATCAGCAGAAAATGTACCTTTTAAATCTGGAACTTTTTTTTAGTCACTGTTAGCATCCTAACCCACAACATTTTTATGATTGAAATACAGTCCATCCTCATGATTCACAGATTCTATATTTGCCAATTCACCTCCTCACTAAAATTTATTTGTAATCCCCAAATCAATACTTATGGTGCTTTCATGGTCATTCACAGACCAGCACAGGGCGGCAAAAAATTTGAGTCACCCAAAATGCGTGCACGTTCCCAGCTGAGGGAACAAGGCGAAGCTCTGCCTCTTTGTTTCGGTTCATATTATATACAAGTGTCCTTTTTCACAGTCTATTTAATGCCACATTTTTGTGCTGTGCGTTGACGATTTCACTGTTTAAAATGGCCGCCCACCAAAGTGCAGAAGTTCTCTCTGGTGTTTCTAAGCACAGGGAGGCTGTGATGTGCTTTACAGAGAAAATACGTGTTAGATAAGCCTCATTCAGGCACAAGTTACAGCGCTGTTGGCCGTGAGTTCCATGTTAATTAACCAACAATATACATTAAATAAGATGTCCTTAAACAGAAACACACATAAAACAAGGTTATGCATTGATGATCAGTTGATGAAAATGTGACCAGAGGCTCTCATGAACCAAACTCCATATTTCCCCTAGGAGCAGTGGTTCAGGATCTGCTAATTCAGTGTTGGCACAGATATTATAGAACTCAACTACTGCAGATAACGAGAACCGGCTGGATTTGATTGAAAGCTCTGTGTCATCTGCTTACTTGAGTGGCTGTGCTGTGTGTAGATAGTCTTCACTTACCATCTCAAATGTGACTCAGAAATGTCCTGCTATGTTTGGGACTATGTGTCAGATAAGTTGGGAGTTATGTAGACTGGATGAGAATCCAGGGAATTTTATACATGAGGCAAAGAAGGGAAGCTGGTACTGGAATGTAGGGAGAGAAGGGAAACATGGCCATTGGCCATGGCAAGGGTTGCCATAAGGGGAGGCAGATGGAGGTGGAGGAAGAAGCTGAAGAAAGAAACCTGAAAGTAGAAGAAAAAAATGGGTATGTTCATAGTGAAACTAAGAGTCAGTACTCAAGATAATGCTCTTAACCATGGGATGTGCCACTGTCCGACAGTATTCAACATAATCCTCCCACTAAAGTATAGAATAGGAAAATTAATATGAATAAAATGTCATCTGTTATACTTTCTTGAGAAGCAGTAGGTAAGATTCCAATACATTCTGCAGAACTTAATTACATTGTTTTTATGTAAATTGAGTTTTGTTTATTTGTTTTTCCTGTCTCATGTAAGGTCATGACTCTTTATTTCATGGCTACTCAGAAAAGACACTTTTGATTCTGGATAAATAGTATCTGTAGAAATGTTTCTCTTAAGCCAGTGGTACTTGCATGCACTTAAGTTAATGGAATTTAATAACCTATTTAATAGGCTATGGCAAAAGAGAGACTTTTACTAGCTAACTTAGAGAAACTATGTGTTCTCATATTCATGGAAATGGTAATTTGTTTTATAGGCAGAAAATAGAGTTTACAGTCTGAAATAAACAAATCATTACTTTAAACAGTGTAAGAGAAAGTACACTACTTCAAAAATAATTGCTTGTTTACATGCATTTGCTTGTTGGAAACAAAAGACTGAAATGAGAGCTCCTCTATCATTAGTCTGTTATGTGAAGAAATGAGAAAGTATATACAGGGACCCAAAGCAGTAGAGAGAATTTCCATAATTCCATGTGGACATGATAAATTGTACCATTTTGCCACTTAATGGTATATTAGATCAATACAGCATCTAACTCATGAGCTTCAGTTAGAAATCTCAAGTGTGATAGAAAAGCATTTTTTGGTATTTCAGGACAGATTCTCAAAACTTTAGGAAAAATCAGTGCTGATGAAATATGGCCAAGTTACATCTTCGCATGTGAAAAATGGACTATTTTTTCCTTCTAGGAGATCAAAAAACATTTTGAGCACTAAGTGTTTTTTAAAGCAGTGTTAAAACCACATTGAACTGCTGCTACAGAGTAATAATCATACCCATCTTATAGTTTTTTTGAAAATTAAATAAAATAAGGCACATAAAATACATAGAACAAAAATTAATGCAAATTGTTCAATAACTATTAGCTATTATAGTAATATTGTTGTTATAGTGAATGTTGACCCTAAAACACTATATAATTATCAATTTGTCCTAAACCAAGTATCATTTTCTTTTGACTATCATACAAACAACCTTGTCACTCTTGAAAATCCCTACAAATGACAAAGTAAAAGATAGGAAACAGTGAGGCAAAAGGGAATTTGGAGGGCTACAAAGACCTGTTACTGAATTCTCCAAGACATATTCTATAAAGGACTGTGCAAACGTTTTGCTGGTCTGCATTCATATCTGTTTCGTTAGGGTAATTAAAACTCACTGCTATAACAAATAACCTCAAAATCTCAGTAGCTTAAAACAATAAAGATTTGTTTATTGCTCATGCCATAGTTACATAAGAATCAGACGGCTCTTTGGGGGATTCTCCTTAGATAGTTTTTTCTATCTTGTAGCTTCTCCAGTCTAAGCGGAAGGGTCAGAGTTTGTATGATTGTTTGGGAGGTCTATGGCCAGGCCTAGAAAAGCAACATGACTTCCACTCATATTCTTTAGACCACAATCTAGTCCTAAGGACACAATGTAACTTCAAGGTGTTCTGGGAACTGTTGTCTTTCTGTTTCCATGGGGGAAAGAAACAGGATGTGCTTTCTTGATTCTTCAGAGATAATAAAGGTTTAAACTTTGCAGTATGCTCAGTTTATTTCTTAGCATGCCATTAAATGGGGTTAAATATTTATTATAAGAGAAAAAAGGCACCAGTTGACACCATAATTTATGTATCTCAGCATGCACAGTAGAGATTGGTCTTGAGCACAGCTAAAGTTCCAAGTCTTCCAAGAAGCTTCCCTGGTCATCTCACCACACCCTGTGGTGATCCTCTTATCTATGCTGTTACAATGATATTTAGCAAATACTTCTTTGTACAATAGTGCCCCCTTATCCGCAGTTTCTCTTTCCAAGGTTTCAGTTACCCGTGGTCAACTGCCATCTGAAAATATTAAATGGAAAATTCTAGAAATAAACAATTCATAAATTTTGAATTGCTCATTGTTCTGAGTAGCATAGTGAAATCTCTCACTGTCTCGCTCTGTCCCGCCTGGGATGTGAATCATCCCTTTGTCCAGCGTATCCACACTGTGTACGCTACCCGTTCCTTAGTCACTTAGAAACTGCCCTTGTTATCAGATCATCTTTGTGGTATCACAGTGCTTGTGTTCAAATAATCCTTATTTTACTTAATAATGGCCCAAAAGCAAGAGTAGTGATGCTAGCAATACGGATATGCCACAGAGAAGCCAACAAGTGCTTCCCTTACTTGAAGAGGTGAAAGTTCTCGACTTAATAAGGGAAGACCAAAAATCATGTGCTGAGGTTGCTAAGATCTATGGTAAGAATGAATATTCTATCTGTGAAATTCTGAAGAAGGAAAAAGAAATTTGTGCCAGTTTTGCTGTTGCACGTCAAACTGCAAAAGTTATAGCCACAGTGCGTGATAATTGCTTAGTTAAGATGGAAAAGGCATTAAATTTGTGGGTGGAAGACATGAACAGAAAATATGTTCCAACTGACGGCAATGTGTTGCGCCAGAAAGCATTGAGCCTATACAAAGACTTCAGCAAGGAATCCCCTGAAACGAGTGACATCAAGCCATTTACTGCAAGTAAGGGATGGTTACACTGATTCAGGAATAGGTTTGGACTGAAAAGAAAAAGACCACATTCATATAAGTTTTATTATAGTGTATTGTTATAATTGTTCTATTTTATTATTAGTTATTGTTAATCTCTTACTATGCCTAATTTATAAATTAAACTTTATCATAGGTATGTATATATAGGAAAGAACATAGTATATACAGGAGTTGGTACTATATGCAGTTTCAGGCATCCACTGGGAATCTTGGAATGCATTCTCTGAGGATAAGAGGAGACTACTGTAGTCTTTATTCTTTCTAATTATTGTGTCTACTATCTTCCTATTAGACTCCAGGCTTCTTACATATAACAGTATAGAGTAGTCTAGTAGTATATAACATTGTATCGTATAGTATCATACAGTGGTTAAGGGCATTGGCTCTGCAGTCAGACTGCAAGGATTTGAATCCTGGTTTCATTACTTACTAGCTATTTACCTAACCTAATTATTTAACCTCCGCATACTCCAGTTTCCTCATTTAAAAATAAGCATGATAACTAAAGTACATACCTCATATATGTTGTAAGAATCACACATGATGAAATATATAAAGCACTGAGAGTAGTAAGCATTTAAAACATACATAGCAAATCCTTGGGAAATGTTAAATATAATTACTAATACCATGAAGAACTTTGACTTTATATTTATGAATCCTCCACTGCAGCTAGCATATAGGCCTGCCCACAGTAGGTCACAATAAACGTTTGCTAAAAGAAATAATGAAGATTTTTGATTGGTGAAGTAGAGAGCCTTCAACTTCTGCGTAAGAATCCTTTCCCCATATATTTCCTCCAGTTCCACACAGATGCCGGCATTAAGATATAATCTTTTTCTTTATAATTAGAAATCCACCTTAAGATGTAAATAAATATCAAAAAGTGACATATTAGCTTAAATTAACACTATATTTTTCCATTTGAGCAATACGATGCACTAAACTTTAAGTGAAATGCCTCCTAATACAGCATATCTAATATGCTAGATAAAATATAACATCTAATTTTTTTTTATGTATCCCTGAGCTGTTATGAAAGTAAAGGAGTTCCTGCAAAGACTAGAAATTATATGTAAGTGCAATTCCATAGAAGTACAGTCATTTACCCTGGGTGCTTGTCTATTCCTTGTGACCCAGAACCTGGGTTCCCATGAGGTAATAATGGTGGGTAAGAAATAAAGCCCAGGACCAGCTCAGAGTGGGAGGATAGATTGGAGACACAGATAAAAAGCAAGAAGGGGGATTAGTATAAGAAACTGCACATTTCATAGAGAGTTACTGGAGATAATTGCTTGCCTCAGTCTTCACTCCAAGAGGAACAGGAAAGAGAAGACATTTGCCTTCAAAATATCTAGGTTCAACCCTACCAAGTTACCCTTGTAGCCAAAAAAAGGGCAAAATTTGAGTTTAAAGTGGCCTCAAGTATCCCAGGTGCTTGACAGGAGAAATACAAATCCTCTCAGAAAGAATGCATTTTAAACTTAAGCCTCACATTAAAAAAAAGTTTCCAAGCAACATGAGCTCACAAACAAAAATTGTCAAACACAAAGACCTAAGATTCTATTAACAAAAGTCAAGAGAAACGACAAAGTGAAGAATTTCAGAAGTTTTTCCTGGAGTTTTTATACCAGGAATATATAATAAGTTTTATATCTTTAATATGTTCAAGAAACTAAAAGCATATAGTTACATGACAAGTATCATAATGTTACATGAAATTAAATTGAAATTTGAAAAAAAGTTAAACTGGAAATGAGAAATATAATAATTGAAATTAGAAACTGCTTTACACATCAGATTAGACTCACCAAAGAAAGAATATATGAACTGGAAGATAAATTAATAGTAATAATTAAGAATGCCACTTGGACAAAGAGGAGGTAAGTCTGAAAGAGGGGCTTAAGGATGAAGAAAATATAGTGGGGAAGATATAACATATGTTGAATTAGAGGTATAGGACAGGAGTGGGCAAACTTTTTCTGTAAAAGATCACATAGGCTTAGTGGGCCATGGGGTCTCTGTCAGGAATACTCAACTCTGTCATTAAAGTGAAAAAGCAGCTATAGATAATGATGTAAACAAATGAGCCTCACTGTTTTTCAATAAGACTTTATTTACAAAAAGATGGCAGATTCGATTTGGCCCGTGGGCCATCGTTTGTCACATCCTGGCCTAGGAAATAATAGAAAGTCAGGGCAGAACAAATTTGAGAATATAGTGGATTATATCTAAATCAAGATGGCTTCAAAAATAAAAGTAAAACAAGTAAATCTCAAAAGAAAGAGAAAAGGTACAATAATGGCTGGGAATTGTCCAGAAATAATCAAACACAACAATTCTCAGATGCAAGAAGACTAAGAAATTCAAAGCAGGATAAAATAAAAATAAATTCACACCTAGATAAATTATCGTGAAACTGCAGGTCAAGAATGACAAAGGGAAAAATTTTAAAGTAGCCATAAAAGTCAGTAAATTCTGCATCCCCCAAAGATATAGAAATTGGACAAAATTGTCAAAAATATAACCATATCGAGGTCCTGGAAATTGATCAAAGGCAAATAATAATTATAAAACATTTACATGAAAAAACTGATAGAATTTTGGGAAAGAATGGTAGAAATCTGTGATCTTCGTATCTGGAGTTAGTCAAAACACCCCACCACCATCACTGGCTTGGTTGATGCTGTAGTTTTGAAGGAGTAGGTCTAGCTGTGAAAACCAGCACTTTAAATGTCAGAGCAGGATGACTTAACTTGGAATAAAGGTGAAAACCTACACTCAGGAGTGCTTTCAGTAAAAATAGCAAACGAGGGGAAATGAATGGGAACGTCTGCTGCTTTTCACCTTGTGCTTATGGTTCCATTTGGACAATGGACAAGCAAGAAATTTAACAAGGAGATCTTGGAAGTGAGAAAGTTATAGAAGGACTAGATAAGCTCCACGCATCTGTGGCTGATTGAAAACTACTTCCATGCACAAGGGAGACCCTAGAGGGACCCGAAATTAAATTGTCAAAGCAGAGGTGAAAATGCCTAAAGTGTGAACATTCTCCCTGACCCATGTGCAGAAAGTGGAAGCCTTGCATCTTGGGGTATTTGAGCACAATCTCTGCCCAGTCATTGGTTGACCACTGAGCTGTACAGACAGCGGTGACTCCCTGGGAAGCCACACTGAAAATCTAAAAATAAGAATACAAAAACTAAGCCAAGACATCAGGGGCTACGCAAAGTAGGGGAGACAAATTCCACAGATTAATTCCTAACAAGTTTCTACAAAAAAAAACCTCAGAGAAAAAAATCAGAATTGTTATATTTATTATATTGTCCAATGTCAGTTTTCAACAAAATGGTACAAGGCATGTAAAGAAACAGGACAGTGTAACCCTCAGGACAGTGTAATACTCAGGAAAAAGAGTGGTTAATAGAAACTGACACAGAGTGGGCTCAGATATTAGATTTAGCAGACAAAGACTTCAACACAGCTATTCTAATTATGTTCAAAGAATTCAAGGAAACAGGATTTAAACAATTAAAGAAACATGTGATGAGAAGGACACAACAAACAGGGAATCTCGATAGAGAAATAGAAATTATTTTTAAAAGAATCAATGATCTACGTAGAAAATCCCAAAGAAGCAACAAAAAATTATTAGAACTAATAAGCAATTATAGCAAGGTCATAGGATACAAGATTAACATAAAAAAGTCAATTGCTTTCCTATATACCAGCAATGAACAATTAGAATTTTTAATTAAGAACACATCATTTAAGTTAGCACCAAAAAACTGAAATACTTTAAGTATATATCTAACAAAATATGTACAGGATCTACATGAGAAAAAAACTGTAACCTCTGATAAAAGAAATCAAAGAAGATTTAAATAAATGAAGAGAGATTCCATATTCATGGATAGGAAGATTCAGTTTTGTTAAGATGTCAGTTCTTCCCAACTTGATCCATAGATCTAAAGACTTGCATCCAAAATATACAAAGAACTGCTAAAACTCAACAATAAGAAAGTGAAAAACCCAATTTAAAAATGGGCAGAAGATCTGGACACCTCATCAAAGATGACACACAGATGGCAAATAAGCATATGAAATTATTCTCAATATCACTTGTCATTAGGGAATTGCAAATTAAAATAATAATAAAATAACATTGCACACATATTAGAATGGCTAAAATCCAAAACACTTAACAACAACAAATGCTGACTAGGATGTGGAACAACAGGGATGTTCATTTATTACTGGAGGGGGCACAAAATGGTATATCCACTTTTGAAGACAGTTTGGCAATTCCTTACAAAGTTAAACATGGACTTACCATATGATCCAGAAACCACATTCCTAGGTATTTACCCAAATGAGTTGAAAACTTATGTCCATATAAAAACCTACACACGAATGTTTATAGCAGCTTTCTTCATAATTGTCAAAAATTGGAAGGAACCAAGATGTCCTTCAACAGGTGAATGGAACAGCAAATTGTGGTGCCTCCATACAATGGAATACTATTCAGCAATTTTAAAAAAATCAGCTATACAGCCATAGAGGAAACTTAAACGCATACTGCTAAGTGAAATAGACAGTTTAAAAAGGCTACATACTGTATGATTCCAATTGCATGGTATTCTGTAAAAGGCAAAAATATAGGCACTAAAAAGATCAGTGATTGCAAGGTGGGAGAAGGGAAAGGGGAGAAGAATAGGGATGAATAGGTGAAGCACAGGAGATTTTTAGGGCAGGAAACTTATTCTGTATCATACTGTAATAGTGGATACATGACATTATACATTTGGCAAAACCCATAGAACTGCACAACACAAATTGTGAACTATAATGTAAGTATGGACTTTAGTTAATTATAATGTATCAATATTGGTTTGTCAATTTTAAATGTACTTCATACATGCAAGATGATAGTAAGAGAGAAAATTGTGTGCAGGAAGCTAGGGGGTATATGGCAAGTCTCTATACTTTTTGTGTACTTTTTCTATGTATAAAACAGATCTAAACACAGGCTATTAAAATTTTTAAAAGAATCAAATGAAAATTCTAGATTTGAAAAGTAAAATAATCAAAATGAAGAATATTCTGGATGGTCTCAACAGCAGGTTTGAGATGGTAGAAAAAAAGAATCCGTGGTGGCTGGCCCGGTGGCATAGCAGTTAAGTTCACGCACTCCGCTTTGGCGGCCCAGGGTTTGCAGGTTTGGATCCCCATATAAAGCAGAGGAAAGATGGGCATGGATGTTAGCCCAGGGCCAATCTTCCTCAGCAAAAAGAGGAGAATTGGCAATGGATATTAGCTCAAAGCTAATCTTCCTCACACACACACAAAAAAATCAGTTAACTTGAAAATAGACCAATAGAAATTATCCAATCTGAATAGCAGAGAGAAAAAATATTTTAGAAAAATGAACAAAGCCTCAGAGACCTGTTGATCTACATTGAATATACCAACATACATAAAATGCAAGCCCCAGGAAGAAAGAAAAGAGTGAAACAGGCAGAAAATTAATGGCCCAATACTTCCCAAATTTGATGAAAACTATTAATCCATAGATCCAAGAAGTTCTATGAACCCCAAGTAGGATAGAAAGAGAGAAAGAGAGTGAGAGATAGAAAGAGAGAGATCTATATCTAAAGATATCATAATCACACTGCTAGCAGAAAAAGCCAAAGATCAAGAAAAAACCTTGAAAGCAGCAAGAAGAAAATAACTTATCACATACAGGAGAATGACAAAAAGATTAACATGTGGCATCTCATCAGAAGCAATTGAGACTAGATGACAATGGAATGACATTGAAAGTGCTGAAAGAAAAAAAACTGTCAACCAAAGAATTCTATATTCAGTAAAACTATCCTTCAAAATTTTGGAAAATAAAGACATTCGCAGATGATCAAAGAAAGAAAATCCATTGCTCGTGGGTCTGCCTTACAAGAAATAGTAAAAAAATGATTTCAGTCTGAAAAGAAATGACAGTAGATAGCAATTTAAATCCAAAGAAAGCAATAAACAGGTCAGAAATTGTGAATATGTAGGTAAATATAAAGACTGTTAAAATAGTTTGTCTCAATTTCTGTAAAAAAATCACAAAATTATATAGAGCAATAATTTAACACTGTATTATTGGGCTTATAACACATATTTATGCAATATATATGACAATATAATAACAGCACAAAGTAGGGGAAGAATAAAGCTATATTGGAGGAAAATTGCTGTGTTTTAGTGGGATTTAATCAGCATTAACCTGAAGTGCATTGTGATAAGTTAGAATAAATATTATAATCCTTAAAGCAGCCCCTAAGAAAATAATTCAAAAGTAAAATTTAAAAAAAATAAAGGAATTAATAATACACTAAAATTTCTTAAACACAAGAGGCAGTAAAGGAGGGAAATAGGAAGGAAAAAAACCCATGAAATATTTAGGAAACAAATAATGGTAGGCATAAACCTAACCCTATTAATAAATACATTAAATATGAATGGACTAAAAACTCCAATCACAAGGTGAAACCAGTAAGGATCCAACCATATGCTGTATCTAAGAGACTCAATTTAGATTCTAAGACATAAATAGATTGAAAGTAGAAGAATGGAAAAACAAATATCATGCAAACAGTAATCATAAGAGAGCTGAAGTGATTATAGTTGTATAAGACAAAGAAAATCTTAAGACAAAAAATACTACTACTAGGGGCCGGCCCAGTGGCACAGCAGTTTAGTTCGTGCTTGGCAGCCTGGGGTTCACAGGTTCGGATCACAGGTACCTGCTGATGCACTGCTTGTCAGCCATGCTGTGGTGGCATCCCATATAAAGTAGAGGAGGATGGGCATGGATGTTAGCCCAGGGCCAGTCTTCCTTAGCAAAAAGAGGAGGATTAGCAACAGATGTTAGCTCAGGGCTGGTCTTCCTCACAAAAAAAAAAAAAAAAATACTACTACTAAAGAAAAACAGGGATATTTCATGAGAAAAGAGTTGATCAGGATGATACAATTATAAATGTATATGCATCTAATACCAAAACCCCAAAATACACAAAGCAAAAATTGGCAGGTTAAAAGGAAAAATAGACAATTCAACAATTATAGTGGCAAACTTCAAAAAGAAATATAGTGACAGATTTCATAGAGAAAAGATAGATTGCCCAAAAGAACAACAATTTGACCAAGTCTGATATCTCAACAACAATGGGAGTCAGATACAGTAGAATAATATCTTTAAAGGTCTGAGGAAAAATAACTGTCATGTTAGAATTTTATACCCAGCAAATTATCTTTAAAGAATGATGGTAAAAGGAAGACATTTTTTCAAAATAATAAAAAACTGAGATCATATTCTACTAACAGGACTTAACTAAAGGGATGCACATTAGACATCTCAGAATGACAATTTGAGATATGAGTATTAAGATTTGCTTTTTTAACTATGCGTGGTATACTTCAGTAATTTTTAAAGTGAATTTTGTATCCATGTAACAGCAACAAATAAAAAATACAAGTTGAAAACAATATCATTTTCAACAGTGCAACCAATATAGGCTATCTAGGAATATATTTAATAGATGCATAATTATAAAACATGACTAAAAGACTTTTTTATCTTAAACATGGTAATATATCTAAACAAACAATTGTAAAATTGTTAACAAACTGACAATATACTGACAGTGATGTTTAACTTGTAAGGTTTTTTTAAAAAAGTCAAGATAGAATTAAATAGTGGACCCCACTAGCACATAAGTAAGGAGGGAATGATTGAAAAAATATTTTCTGGGACCTCATAATTGTTCTGAAGAACATTTATGTTTAGAAACATAAGATAAAAATCTTAAAAATAGAACATATATTTCCAAAGTTATAGAAGAAAAGTTACAAGAAAAGAGAATTAAAAGTCTAAGTAAAGAAAAGGGAACAAAGAAAAATCAAACTAAATAAAAGGACAAAATATGAGAATAGAAATAAATTAAAATATGTCAGTAATCACAATCAATGTAATGTAAATGAACTGGTAATGTAATTCATTACATTATAAATGTATAAATGTATAATTCATTACATTAACAGTTCAAAGGAGAAAAACTATATGATTATCTCAAAAGATTCAAAAATAAAAATAAACTAAGGTACATAATAAAATTAGGGAATCATTTATGGTTACAACTTTTAACAACTAGGAATTAAAGAAAATATATTTAAACTTAAAAAAAGAATATCTACAGAAAACCTACAGCAAATATTTTAACCACTGGTGAAATATTGAAAGAATTCTCTTTATATTCAAGGACAAGACCCAAATGCTCACTATCACCATTTCTTTTCAGCATTGTACTAGTGAGCTTAGCCATCACAACAAGACAAGAAAGAGAAAAGGCGTAAAGATTAAGAAGGCGTAAAGATTAAGAAGAAGAAGCAAAAATGTCATTATTTGCTGATTATCCACCTAGGAAATCCAAATGAATCCATATGTTATTAGAGTTAATAAGGCAGTTTAGTAAAATTGCTACATGTCAGATCAAGCCACAAAGTTAACTTTCAATACCTAGTTGAGCATGTGAAGAAACTGAAATTCTCATACTTTGCTGAGTAAAGAGTAAAATTTCACAACCATTCTGGCAGACTATTTGTCAGCATCTGTTAAGCTAAACACAGTACAGTCCATCTTTCACCATTAAAATGTTACCTGTAAGTTTTTTACTGATGCCTTTTATAAGATTAATGAAATTCTCTTTTACTCTTAGTCTACTAAAATTTTTTTATTATGAATGTTGACTTTGATCAAATGCGTTTTCTGGTTCTACTGAGATGATCATATGTATTTTCTTTTTTAGTCTGTTAAAATGGTGAATTACATTGATTGATTTTCAAATGTTAGAGTAACTTTGCATTTCTGGGATATATCTTTCTTAGCCATAATGCATTATCATTTTATATATCGCTAGATTCAAATTGCTAAAATTTTCTTAGAGACTTTTACGTATATATTCATGATAAATTTTAGGGTTTTTTTCTTATAAAGATTCTGGTTTTGGTATCATAGTAATTTGGTCTCGTAGGATAAGTTAGGAAGTATTTCCTCTGCTTCCATTTTCTGGAGGAGTGTGGGTAGAATTTGTGTTCTGTTTTCCTTAAGTGTTTGGCATAATTCACCAATGAAGCCATCTCAGGCAGGAGTATTCATTGTGGTAAAGTTTTTAATTGCCAATACAATTTCTTTTATAGATATAGGAATATTACCTATATCTTCTTGAGTGAGTTCTGGTAATCTATATCTTTAAAGCAATTTGTACATTTCATCTAGGTGGTTGAATTTATTGCTATAAAGTTACTCATAATGCTTCCCTTATGTAGCTATGCCCTGTCTTTCATTCCTCTTACTGGTAATTTTGTGTAATTCTCCTTTTTTTCTCGATGAGGCTGGCTAGACTATTATAAATTTTGTGGCTCTTTTGATAGAATTAGCTTTTCCTTGCATTGATTATTCTCCATTGCTTTTTCATCTATTTCACTGATTTTTGTTCTTTATTGCTCTCCTCTTTATTCTTATTTTAGATTTAATTTTTTTCAAGGTGGAAGCTTAGACCATTGTTTCAGACCTCTTATTTTCTGGCAAAAATATCTATAATGTAAGCCTATATAATGCTATAACTTTCTCTTTAAGCATGCTTTAGCAACATCACTCAGATTTTTATGTCATGTTTTCATTTTCACTGAGTTCAGAATATTTTATAATTTTCCTTGTTATTTCTTCCTTAATTCATGGGTAATTTAGATGTTTGTTGTTTAATTTCCAAATGTTTGGGAGTTTTTCAACTGTGTTTCTGCTGTTGAGTTCTAATTTAATTCTGTTGTGATCAGAGAAAATACTTCAGATATTTCCATAACTCTGTGCAGCACCCTCCTGTGATAGTTTGCCCTGAAAATTATACTTTTGCCTCCCTGAACTTTGACAGCTGGCTTCGATTTGGGTGTCCCTTCTGTTCACTGTGGCCTGGAAACTCTCCCAGACAGTAACCTGGGACATTCATTGGGCTCACCTTATTTCTTATTATTCTCTCAGGAATCACTGTCCTGTGCTGTGTATTGCACAATGTCTGAAAATCGTTGTTTCATATATTTTGTCTATTTTCTTAGTTGTTTGGAGAGGAAGGGTAAATCTGGTCCCTTTTACTCCATCAATGTCAGAAGCAAGCCAATAACTGTTTAAAGTCAATTATGTTTCCTCGTAACAGTAAAAACAAAAAAAGTAACATTAAAATAACACCTTTTTCAGTAGGAGAAACAAGTAAAGGTACTTAGAAATATATTTAACAAAAGACGGGTAATTTGTAGACTATTATAAAACATGGTAAAAACAATTTATTTAATACCTAAATAAATAGGGAGAAATATCATGTTAACAGATAGGAAGACTCACAGTGTAAATTTATCTGTAGATTCAGTTCAACACCAATGAAAAACTTTTTTTCCAGCTTTATTGAGATACAGTTGACATACAACATTGTGAAAGTTTAAGGTATACAATGTGTTCATTTGATATACTTATATATTGCAAAATAATTACCACCATAGCATTTCCTTTGCTCTACAGATGCTTTTTAGTTTGTTGTAGTTCCACTTGTTTATTTTTGCTTTTGTTGCCTCTGTTTTTGGTGTCAAATCCAAGATCTGTGTTAAAGAGCTTACCCTCTGTTTTATTCTAGGAGTTTTACAGTTGTAGGTTTTATGTTCAAGTCTTTTTTTTTTTACCATTTTTTTAATTGATGTCTTAATAGTTTATAACACTGTGGGGTTTTAGTTGTACATTTTTGTTTGTCCGTCACCTTGTGGATGTAACCCTTCACCCCTTGTGCCCACCCCCACCCCCCTTCCCCTTGGTAACCACCAATCAGTTCTCTCTGTCCGTGTGTTCACTTATATTCCATATATGAGTGAGTTCATGCAGTGTCTGTCCTTCTCTCTCTGGCTTATTTCACTTAACATAATACCCTCTAGGTCCTTCCATGTTGTTGCAAATGGGACAATTGTGTCTTTTCTTATGGCTGAGTAGTATTCCATTGTATGTATATACCACATCTTCTTTAACCAATCATCAGTCGAGGGACACTTGGGTTGCTTCCACTTCTTGGCTATAGTGAATAATGCTGCAATGAACATAGGGGTGCATACGCCTCTTGTGATGGTTGATTTCATGTCCATTGGGTAGATGCCCAAGAGTGGGATTGCTGGATCATACAGTATTTCCATTTTTAATTTTTTGAGGACTCTCCATACTGTTTTCCATAGAGGCTGCACCAGTTTGCATTCCCACCAGCAGTGAATGAGGGTCCCCATTTCTCCACAACCTCTCCAGCATTTGTTGTTATTTGTCTTTGTGATTATAGCCATTCTAACCGGTGTAAGGTTATATCTTAGTGTAGTTTTGATTTGCATTTCCCTGATGATTAGTGATGTTGAACATCTTTTCATGTGTCTATTGGCCATCTGTATCTCTTCCTTGGAAAAATGTCTGTTCATATCCTCTGCCCATTTTTTGATTGGGTTGTTTGTTTTTTTGTTGCTCAGTTGTATGAGATCTTTATATATTACTGAGATTAATCCCTTGTCGGACAAACGATTTGCAAATATTTTCTCCCAGCTGGTGGGTTGTTTATTCATTTTGATCCTGGTTTCATTTGCCTTGTAGAAGCTCTTTAGTCTGATGAGGTCCCACTTGTTTATTTTTTCTTTTGTTTCCCTTGTGTGGGTAGACATGGAATCTGAAAGGATCCCTTTATGTCCAATCTCAATTAGTGTACTGCCTATATTTTCTTCCAGGAGTTTTATAGTTTCAGGTCTCACTTTCAGGTCTTTGATCCACTTTGAATTGATTTTTGTATATGGCGATAGGAGATGGTCTACTTTCATTCTTGTGCATGTTGCTGTCCAATTTTCCCAGCACCATTTATTGAAGAGACTTCCCTCGCTCCATCGTATGTTCTTTGCTCCTTTGTTGAAGATTAGCTGTTCATAGGTGTGTGGTTTTATTTCTGGGCTTTCAATTCTGTTCCATTGATCTGTGTGTCTATTCTTGTACCAGTACCATGCTGTTTTGATTACTGTAGCTTTATAGTATATTTTGAAATCAGGGATTGTGATGCCTCCAGCTTTGTTCTTTTTTTTCAGAATTGCTTTAGCTATTCGGGCTCTTTTGTTGCCCCATACGAATTTCAGTAGTTTTTGTTCTATTACCGTGAAGAATGACATTGGGATTCTGATTGGGATTGCATTGAATCTGTAGATTGCTTTAGGTAGAATGGACATTTTAACTATATTTATTCTTCCAATCCATGTGCATGGAATATGTTCAAGTCTTTAATCTATTTTGAGTTGATTCCTGTGTGTGGTGTAAGTTAGGGGTCCAGTTTCATTCTCTTGCATGTGGCTGTCCAGTTTTAACAGCACCATTTATTGAAAAGACTGTCCTTTCCCCATCATATATTCTTGGCTCCTTTGTCATGAATTAATTGACCATATATGCATGGGTTTATTTCTGGGCTCTCTATTCTGCTCCATTGGTCTATGTGTCTGTTTTTATGCCAACATTATACTATTTTAATTGTTATAGTTTTGTAATATAGTTTGAAAGCAAGAAGTGTAATGTTTCCAGCTTTGTTCTTCTTTCTCAAGATTGCTTTGGCTATTTGTGGTCTTCTGCAGTTCCGTACAAACTTTAAGATTATTTTTTCTATTTCTCTTGAAAATGCCATTGGAATTTTGATAAAGATTGCATTGAATCCATAGATTGCTTTGGGTAGTACGGACATGAGCATGGAGTGTCTGTCCATTTATTTGTGTCTTCTTCAATTTCTTTCAGCAATGTCTTATAGTTTTCAGTGTAGAGATCTTTTACCTCCTTGGTTGAATTTATTTCTAAATACTTTATTCTTTTTGATGCAATTGTAAATTAAATTGTTTTCTTAACTTCTCTTTTTGGTAATTTACTGTTAATGTACAGAAATGCAACTGAGTTTTGTATGTTGACTTTGTATCCTGCAACTTTACTGAATTTGTTTATTAGTTCTAACAGTGTGTTGGTGGAGTTTTTAGAGTTTTCTATATATAATACCATTTCATCTGAAATAGAGACAGTTTGACTTCTTCATTTCCAACTTGGATGACTTTTATTTCTTTTTCTTACCTAATTGCTCTGGCTAGGGCTTCCAGTACTATGTTGAATAAAAGTGGAGAGTGTGGCTATCCTTGTCTTATTTCTGATCTTAGAGGAAAACCTTTCAGCTTTTCACCATTGAATATGATGTTAGCTATGGGCTTGTGACATATGGCCTTTATTATGTTTAGGTATGTTCTCTCTATGCCCAGTTTGTTGAGAAATTTTGTCGTGAAGGGATGTTAAATTTTTTCAGATACTTACTCTTCATCTGTTGAGATGATCATATGATTTTTATCCTTCATTTTTTTAATGTGATGTCTCATAATGATTGATTTGCAGATGTTAAAACATCCTTGCACCACAGGAATAAATCCCACTTGATCGTGGTATTTGATCCTTTTAATGTGCTGTTGAATTTGGTTTGCTAATATTTTGTTGAGGATTTTTACATTTATGTTCATCAGCAATATTGGCCTATAATTTTCTTTTTCATGGTGGCCTTGTCTGGTTTTAGTATCAGGGTAGTGTTGGTCTTATAAAATGAATTTGGGAGTGTTCCCTCTTTTTTCTATTTTTTGGAAGTGTTTGAGATGGATTGGTATTAACTCTTCTTTAACTGTTGGGTAGAATTCACCAGTGAAGCCATCTGGTCCTGGACTTTTCTTTATTAGGACCAATAAAAAAATTTAATAGTTTTTGTTTTGCATGGAACTCAGCAAGATGTGTGTAAAATTTGCATGTAAGAGCAAAAGTCTAAGAATACCTAAGATGTTCCTTAAGAAGACCTGTTGCACAACCAGATAGCATGATTCATAATACGAGTCAGATTTGCACAATCTCTGTGGATAGATTGGGTTTCTAATCCTGCCTAGATACCTATAATTTATTTCTCTGAGCCTTAGTTTTTTCATCCATATAATAACAATGCTCACTTCGTAGAGTAATGATAGGGAATAAATTGGTTACCATTGTGAAAAATATGTCAGTGTCTGACATATCATAAATGTCAACATGTGTTAGCTATTTTTATTATTATTTAGCCCTAATTATTAAGACAATACAGCATAGGGATAGACAAATAGATAAACAAAACATGTTCAAGAACCCAGAAAAGACTCACGCAAAAATGGAAAGTAATCAATGACAAAGCTGACATTTCAGATTCAAGGATGGATCATGGTGTGGTATAATTGATTGATTGATTATCCATGTGGAAAAAAATGAAAATGGATTCTTTCTTCACAATAAAAACAAACCAAATACTCATCCACTGCAGAATATAAGCTCATTCATTGTAATATATGCATGTCATGGACCACTATACAAAGTGAAAGTGAATGAGTTACAGTATTCCAGGTACAAACATATGAATCTCAAGAAATGTAATGCTGAGCCTAAAGGTAAGTCACAGAAGAACATATACTATTTGACGTCATTTATATAAAGTAAAAAAAAAACACTAAACAATATATTATTTAGAGATATATACACATTTGTAAAACTATGAACAAAAGCAAAAGAATCATTAAAACTAAATCCAGGGAAGCTGTCACATCAGGATTCAAATGGCATGTGACCAACTGGAAGCATTTAGAGGACTTCAAATTCTTCAAAGGTAGTGTTTTATTTCTAAAGCTTGGCAATGGGCACATGTGTATCCTTTGTATTATTTTTATCTTTGCATTTTAGTATATATTTTTTTGTGTTTGCTATATTTAAATTTTTTTTTTAATTTTCTGAGGAGTACCAAAAAAATCTAAATATTATTTGTGGCATATCAATAGTTTGCTTCCATAAATAAGTATTATATTTGTTATTTTTAAATTGCCTTGACCTAAAAAAATATTTTGTTATAAATATCCCACGAAGAGCCTTTCCAGAAAGCAGGCTTTCACTGGGTTAGAATTAGGGGTCTCCTGAGGATGTAAAGAGAGATGTCAAGGAAGAAGCAGGATGTGAAGGGAGCCGAGGGCTATGAAGTGATGTTAAGATAGAATGGAAAATAAACTTGTATTTCACAATTTTCTTAACTGCCCATAAGTGGATACATTTTTGGTCTATGAAATTTTTTTAGGGAGGAAAAGAATCATCTGGTTAATCCTACCCTGCATTGGAGATGCAAGACAAATCGAAAAGAGACTTTTAGAGTCTCGTCTGGTTTTGTAAATTAGATTTAAATGTCTAAAAAAGAGCAAACACCAAACCTCTCTTTAAGATATACGCTGCTCTGTTTCTCTCCATAAATATCTATATTGCCTTGTTTGTGAACGTGAATCTGCAGAGACGTGAGGGTTATAGACTATTCTCACACAGCATGGCATAAATTCTTCCTTTCATTCACTCTAAAGAGTACTCAGGGACTGGTGCGAGCTTCTCTTGCTTCATAAAAACGAGCGCAGGGTGCTCAGTGGATCTTCATTTATTCGTCTAGAAAAAATGGAGCAGTCTAGTACAGGAGCTTCTATAAAATAATTCAGAGTAAGTTTTGGAAAGTCAGGGCCAAAGGATTTGCTACGAAGGATTCTGAAGCTAGGGTGGGGTGGGTGATCTCTCCCTCATTTTGAGGACAGTTTGCTATGCTTTTCAAGAAAAAGAGATGCCCTCCAGGGAGAACTTAAGGCCAGTGCCAGAGAACCGAAGAGCCAGGAGACAAGTTCTGAAAATGTGGTTTCAGTCTTTGTGAGGCAAATCCATCTCTGGCCTTACTCATTTCTATTAGAGCAGTAGTTTGCATTTGTCCGTGTTTGTGTGGGGGAGAGAGAATGGAATTAAGTTCCCTTACAAGGGCTTTGCATCATCTGCTTTGCAATGTGGCTGTGTGACAATGAGTCACACATTGTGATGTGGCTGTCACATTGAGTCTGTGGGGCAGTGGTGGTTAGGCCTCAGTCAGAAAACCACGTCTCTCCTCTGGTAGCAGAGTGACTCTGTCCATCTCCTTAAATCCACCTTGTGAATTTTTTTTTACACAAATTTTTTGTGTAAAATTTACTGTGGTTTGAATAAAGAGAAAAGGGAAATGTAATCTGTAAACACATTTAAAACCAATGTTTGTCTCGTCTTTGTTGATGGATTGCATTTCTTTCAAAATATTTAATGGATTCACTTTCTCCTCACTCCTCCTTCATCAAAAGTTAATTGGACACATAGACTTTCCCTAGAAGATTTAACATATTGTTAGTTTTATTCAAATTTGCTCATTCGCATCATGATTTCTCATTCGCCCCCTACCAACATTAAATCAGAGCATTTTAATGATTATGGGAACCGGAAAAGATTTCTATAGGTTTCTGAGAAAAGCAGCAGCTGTCTGTTGAACTCAATGACATTCCATGTTTCCACAAGTGCCTGGAAGTTCTGAAATAACCTCTTCTTACTTTCTTGTATTTTGAGATTTGGCTTTTACTCACTTGGAAAACTCAATATGTTGGATATTTTATAATAACTAAGAATTTGCACAAGATAATTTGAAATTATGCAAATGAAGCCCCATCCCCTTTTTAAGTTACAGTAAAAGAATTAAGAAACTCATCTGTATTGCATTTTAGGGCGAGTAAAAGGTACTGCCTGTTAGAATCACAACTATTTAAAACCTCGTGGATAAATCTGAATACACTATTACTACTACTAAGTCCTAAGAAGAACTTTTAAGTTACTTAACATTTTCAGGTGTTATATTTTAAGTTATATTTTCAATGACGTCACTGAAGTTGAGTTTAATAAGAAATAGCTTATCTTTACTTCAGGATTCTACTCTTATATATAAAATTTTAACTTGCACTTAGAGCCAATGTAATTCTTAAAATGGCACATGGAAAACCGTCTGTGACTACAAAATTCCAGCCTCCATCACAACCTGGCTGTCTAACACATCTTTGTACAACTTTTCCAAACTCCTTCCAAATCTACTGTTGTTTCAGAGAAGTCGTTCAGTCTTCTATGTATGGGAGTGTTTTGCAATAAAAACCAAAAAAGTTCTTGGCGCTGACAATTTTATAACATACCAAAGAATGTCCTAAATAATTTTAAGATTCTTTTACAACATAGAAGTGCAGATGGGTGACATCATGGTTGAAAGCAACTTTTATTGGACTCATAAAAAATGCTTTTTAAAGGATTCTTAGAAATTAGAGTTGTTAAATCAAGAAATCTCTGTAGTGTTTAACTAGGAAATTGAGGAATCTGAACTTACAAGCCTTTGTCTTGAATCTGTGAAGTGCACAAAATTTTACAAGATAAGTTTGGACCACAGATTCCGTTATTCTAGGATTTAAACCATGCCTCCCTACATGTGGCGATTTAGATAAATTAACTGTTGGTACAAAATGGCAGAGCCTGATATAACCCAGGTAGCCAGAGGTTCACGTTACTCCTGTCCCCGCTACTTTGTCATTGAGTTAGAATCAATACTGGCTGTTCATGGAGACCATGATGAGACTTACCTCGAGTCCCTGAGTGTGATGTAAAGTCCACAGAGTAGAGTGAGGTAAATTTCAGAAATTGCTCACGTCTGGGTTTGGAGCCAGAACCGAGTGCACTCATGTGGACCCAGAGTGAGAAAGGAATCCATACAGCAGGTTTAGTTAAGGAGACCCGAATCAGAATGATATTGTCATTCACTATGGGTTAATTACAGAACAGAGATCAACAAACAATGGCTGACTGTCTGGCCACCTGTTTTTGTAAATACAGTTTTATCAGAACACAACTTTGCCCAATCATTTACATTTTGTCTGTGGCTGCTTTCACACTCCAATGGCAAAGCTGAATAGTTGCAACAGAGATCATATGGCTTGCAAAGCTGAAAATGGCCCCTGTCTGGCCCCTTCCAGAAAAACTTTGCTGACCGCCGCTATAGAAGATTCTGCTCATATACCAAAGTAGTCTTTAGGCAGGACAAATAGGAAAAGTGGTACTTTATAACCATTAAAATTTTTACTGTTGGTTCATATGTTATGTAAAAGTTGGCAACCATAAAAGATTCATTCTCTCACTTGATTGTTGCAATAATCTTGTGATATAAACAGAGCAGATACTACGACACCTTTTTCAAGGTGATTTGGCCCTGGGAGGTGAAGCGACTTCTCTGTGGTTACATAAAGTGAGGTGTTCCATTCTAGGAGTATGGGCAGGGTGAGCTCAGAAGTCGGAGAAATCTTACCAAGTTGTTTTGCTTGACATCTGGCCAGAAAGCAAGATCAGGAGGCGGGGATGGGGAAAGGTCGAGAAACAGGAGACGCTGATGCTCAGACACCTGTACTCTTTGGGAGAGCACGGCTGCCACCTTCAAGCTCTTTCTCTCATTGACCTTCTCTGAGGGTTTGTTGGCTCCACGTCGGAAGAAGCTCGTTCACACCCTCCCGACTGCCGCTCTCCCCATCTGCTCCCCAACACGGGATGCTGTGCTTCCAGACTGGAGCTGCTTGATTCCCACGACACAAACTCAAGCACACACCCTATGCAGGGACTCTTGCAGCTGCACGGGTGAGGTGCATTTTGGGGTCTGGTGCATGACATTGAAGATCGCAGAGACACTTTTCCGAGGTCACAGCTGTGACCAAACAATCACTGAATGTTCACTTTTTTATTGTCTTGGGGTACCTGTTGCCTGTGAGTGCTTCAGTTTACTCACCTGTAAAATAGGGATCATAATAGCATCTACCTCTTAGGGTGACTGTGAGGGATAAATGACTCAGAACAGTGTTGGGTATATAATAAACGCACAATCAATATTAACAAGCGCTATTAATGATCTTTACTGTCTCAAGGAGAAGTAGAGCCCTGCAGTAGCATTTTCATCTTGGGTGGCATCTATATTGTCTTGGGGTACCTGTTGCCTTTACATCTTCAATTGGACATGAATTGTCACATACATTTTCTCACTCACCCAGAGGACCTCCTGCAGGTTGGAAAGAAGATAGAACTTAGGAAAACCCACTCCATATCTGCAACACCAAGGTGCTAGTACACTAGGAAGACACTAATCATTCCTGCTTCTAAGGCAGTGTGGCTGCCTGGGAAGGTGGCCAGAGCCAATTCAGATCTCCAGATCATGGGGAAAACCCCAATCAGACAGAACACAAAACTCTCCTCCTATGAGGTTTCTCTTATCGATCATGAAGAAATGAGGGAGGGTATTCCCTTCTAGATGATCTCAATTTCCATGTCAAAACAAGAGAAAGTTTGTTTGAGGCCTATAGGAAGGGTTAGCTATAAGAAAGAACTAGTAAGCCCAGAGATTTGGGGTCAGTTTATGCCTTCAGGATTTGGAAAACAGAATAGACTTAGAGAGGTGTGAGACGCTCTGAGTTTGGCGTTGCTGAACTAGGAGATTACAGGAGATGCTGTCCTAAGGCCAGACCCCAGCTCTGGATCAAAGGACAGTCATGGGTGGGTAGTCACTGGTGTCAAATTCTGATGAGAAAGCGGAAGCTGCAGATTAACAAGTAGAATGACTTGTAGACTGTGAGAGAGCCCGGGTAAAGGCCAGCCAAGTGCAGGGTCACCACAGGCCATGAGCTTGAGCCAGCCTCTGGGAGCAGTGCCCCAGCAGCCCCCTCCTTCCCTGGGGCAGCCGAAAATCATGCTTGGGCCAAGGCTGCTCAGGCAATTACAAAAGCAGAATTCAGGAGCTATACACAAAGTCAGAAGCCAAGAGGAGAGTTCATGGGAAGAGCTAGCTGATTTACTCAAGTCCCATACTGTAAACTCATAATATTGTCTCTTTGGTGAGGAATTATGTCAGCAGAATGTGGATTTCCAATGAGGCATGGGAAGCTAGAGGCACGCAGACATGCAGCTAAATAGAGATGTACGTGGGGAGGAGGTCGGGGAGGGACACAAGTGCATTATGGAATAATTCCACACCAATGACACTAAAAGTGGTTCAGCAAGATGTTCTAATGCTGAAAAAGTAATGGTGGCTGGGTTTGGAACAGACAGGCTAAGTACTTGGAATTTTAGAATAGGAAAGAAATGTCTGTCCCCACCCTTTCTGATCAGGTCAACTCCAGAGGAAGAAAATGTAGGGTGACTTGGGGGACAGACGTCATGACTTGCACATGTAGGGGACTTGTTACTTACAAAGAGTCTTAAGGCCAGTGTGGAGGTCCAGAGTGTTGAATCATACTGATTAGATCATTATGGGGAGAGAGTTACCAAGAAAGAGTAGCAAGCAGGAATGAAACCCAAGAATTCAAAGTAAACCTGAGTCTAGAAACACAGTAGGGATGACCCTCGCCTGGAAGTGCTAGGATCTGGGGTAGATGGGCAAGTTGCCTGTTGGTCACAGGAGAAAAGTTGTCCACTGTAGATTAAAGCAGCATTCTTGGATTAAGCTTATAGGTCTGTACTATTTCCCAGAGTGAGGCAAGGTTTGTTCTGTAGGGGTGGGTCTTTACCCTGAGGTCACTCACAATTTGGACTAGATCTTTGTGATCCAATGGCAGCTTCTTAATCTTTGGAATCAAACAAATGATAAAATAACATAGACTCTACAAACTCTCCTCTTTCCCTTTTCACTTTGGTGCTGGGAAGCTCAGAGCCAAATTTGCTATCTGCCTTTAGTACGGAAATACATTTCCAAGCTCTGACTTTTCCTCCAGTCTGTTATTATTCATTTCTTATTTTAGCATCACACCAAGTTCATTCTAGTAGTGTACGTATTTTTTAAGCCAACTCAGCTCCTTTTTAAGGAATGAGGCAGGGACAATAAAATTAATAAAACCTCCCCTCTTTGTTTCCATCTTTCATTTTTGTAGGGGTTTTTTTGGACTGGTTTGGGGTTGCATGGCCAAGCAAATGCTTCTGTGTCAACTTGCAATTCTTTTCTTGGTTTAAAGTAAAAACATACCATCATTGCTGACCAAACTTTTTGATGGCCTGAAGGTTTGATGTACACTAAATGACAAAGCATCCCAGGAAACTTCCAGTGAGTGGAGAGGAAAAATATTATACCGTGTGATGCTTCAATGTGCTTTAAAGTGTTGACCTTGTGGATGCTCCGGCATTATTTAAATGGATGCATGAGTGTTGGTATAAAGGCGTGAAGTCTATTTCTTGAGTGACAGGGGAGTACACGTACCCCAAGTGTTACAGCTTAAACCAAGCATGTTTACTGAAACCCTGGTTAAGTGACAAATGTAGTGAGTTTGGTGTTCTCAGACAGGTTCCCCGGGGCCCCCATAAAGGACCCACCACACAACCTGTGCATGGAAGGTGGTCTCTACAAAGCGGAAGGAGCGAAATGAGCAAGCAACCCTGCAGGTGGCCCGCCCCTCTGAGGTGCAGCAGCCCCAGGAGGCAGCCAGGAGAAGCCTGATCCAGCAGCTACTAGCGTGAGCACAGGGACGGGAGACGACCATCAGTGACTCCACTGAGCATCGGAACCACCTGAGAATCACTTTCATAAATTTCTGGGAACCCCTGCTGAGCTGTTCCCCAACATTTGAATCCACTGAGCCTGAGGTGGACCCTCAGGAATGTTCATTTTTAGAGGTTCTCTTCTCATTTTACAGCTTCTCCAGGTGACTCTAGAGCCTATCAGGTTTGGAAACCACAATGGCCTAGAGGCGGGTGCCCTGGCACATTGGCACATCCCCACCCCGGCAATCCAGGCATCCATGTCACAGCAAAGCTGCCTCTGATGGAGGGAGGGGCACAGGAAGGCGAGAGTGAATGAATCCCACCTGAGGGCGGCTTCCTCTGGAAGGGATGATGGTGGCGGAAGGGCCTCTGTGTAAGGAGGTGGAGAAGAGGGAGGAATGCAGCAGCCCCCACCATGCATCAGGGTAGGGAAGAAGGGAAAAAGGGCAGAAAGACAATGTGTGAGGCCTGGAGACACCACCGCACACAGCCAGGTGCTGCTCAGCACCAGCTCTGTTCTCTGTAATAAATGGCAACTCCAGAGGCTTCTTTTGCTGCCATGAAGGGGCGATTGTAGGAAGAAGAGGAAGGTATGTTTTTTTTCTCTCCTATAGGTCCTTGCTTATAATGGGATTAAATGAATGAGATCTTAGAACACCATGTTTTGGTCACACATTGGAACCAAATTCTGTGTTGAGGGGAGTTGTCTACATGGCCAATACATTCTTACTATTTGGGGGAACATTAAAAATCATACCTTCTCTTCTTTGTGTGGAAAGTAGCTTAGTATGGCAGCCTCCATGGGTTGAAACCTAGGAAGGATATAGTTTAGTCCCTGTAATAGTTAATTTTATGTGCCAACTTGGCTAGATTATGGTGCCCAGTTGTTTGGTCAAACACTAGATGTTGCTATGAAGATAATTTTTAGATGTGATTAACATTCAAATCAGTAGACTTTGAGTAAAGCAGATTACTCTCCATAATGTGGGTAGGCCTTCTCTAGTCAGTTGAGAAAAGACTGAGATTTCCTGAAGAAACAGCAATTCTGCCTTGAAACTGTGATATAGAGATTCTGCCTGGGTTTCCAGCCTGCAGATTTTGGACTTAAGACTGCAACACCAACTCTTCCCTGAATTTCCCTCCTGCTGGCTTGCTCTACAGATTTCCAACTTGCCAAACCCCACAATCACAGGAGCCAATTCCTTAAAATCTCTTTCATACATATATGTATATGTGTATGTATGTATGTGTATGTATATGTATATGTATATGTATATTCCCAGGGTTCTCCAGAGAAACAGAACTAATAGGAGATATATACATAGACACACATATACACACCCCAATAAGGTATATGTTATATGTGTGTGTGTGTATATATATATATATATATATATATATATATATATATATATCCGCATATACTTGTGTGTGCGTGTGTGTATAGCTCCTGTTGGTTCTGTTTCTCTGGAGACCGCTGATTAATACAACCCCCACCTCTACAAGTGGCCTATTGCATAGTTGCTTCACGTTTTCCTTCTGCTTTGTAAAGCGAGTCTAATTATACTGGGCTCTCCCAGAGAAAGAAAGTGCACTGTGAAAAGCCATAATTCCCTTCCTCTGAAATGCTTCTGTCCACTGTAAACCACTGCTTCCAAGGATGTTAGGACACAACCACACTTCTTTCCTGGCCCTAATCCTTCCAGTTGGCTTTCCATGCTACAGTCTACTGCCATGTACCACAGGTCTTCAGCAGCCCTGTGATTTGCATACCCCAGGGTCCAAAAGATGTCATTCTTAGTCATTGTTCTGAGGCATGAATTTAAGATGTGAGGCTGGCCTTTGGAGTGGTCATTTGGCTGGTGACTGCTGGCTCCTCCATCCCAACACAACTCAGATGCTGCCCACTTGACTTTCTATGAAGTGGTCGAAGTCAGTTTCTTTATGAAATCTCTTTCTGAAAAGAAAGCCAACTGCTAGTGCTGATAAAGAAAATGAAGAAACCCAAAGAGGCCTAAGAAAGCAATGGTTCTCTGGTAGAAGTAAAAGGTAATTTGGATAAATTAAAACATGGACTGTCCTTTTTGGACAGAATTATTATTAAGAGTAAAGGAGTCATAATTTGGTAGTTAGGCTTTCCAGTATTTAATGGGGTAGATTTCATGACAGAGCATTATTTGCAAAGCAGTGGTTCATTAAGTTCACGTGACACATTTCTCACAATATTCAGGGTCCACTCTCACATTGCTTTCTCTCAGATCCACAGGTCTAGAATCAGGAATGTGATTTTACTGTGGTCTCTCTGGTCTGGGTCGGGATTTGATTTTGTAACTGATGTTTTATAAGGCTGTACTAGACCCATTGGGAATCATTAAAACTGTGAATTTTTGGAAGGATGGGGTAAGGAAATTCAAATTTATTGAGTGTTACCGTGCGCCAGACAAGTACAGACTCGTCACTTCAGTTGATCTATATAGTGAACCTATGAGGCAAAATCACAACCCCAGTTTTATTGATGAAAAAAACCCTAAGAAGGTAACTCGCCCAGGGCTGGGCCCATATTTGGAGGTAACTTCAGGTTCAATTGATTCCAAAATTTATACTCTTTCCAGCATGTAATTCTGCCTGATAAAGTGCTAAGTAGCTGTGCATTTATCAACTATAAACGGGGAGTCGCATGGTATTTACACTTGGAGTGGGGTTGTGTGATCACATATTCCCAGATCCTTTTTATAGTTCATAGAGAGCTTGTGTAGACTCTCCCTAAGGGAACACAGAATAATTGAGGTTGGAAATAGCTTAACCCCAAGTCGTAAAAATCACTGACATGGGAAACTAAGAGGAAAATGGTTGCCCTTAGTGGGGAAGAGGTTGTGTGCTCCATACGGGCTATGTTCAATTGGTGGAAAGAATGTTTTCAGCCTAGAAAAATATGACCCCTTGAACACACTTTATTTTTACATCACAACTACTCGTCTTTCAGAAAGCATGGTAATTACAAATATCCGTTTGTTCATTAGAATAAAGTCTAAGCTCTTTAACAGGTAAAATAATTTACATCTCCAGAGACTCCTCACACCCCACACACACATGCACACGCATACACACACATCCCACGCACACACAACTCCTCGTCTCATCAATTCGTAGGCAAGCCGTGGCAGCCCAAACAGGTTTGGAAATTACATTCTCCTGTTTTCCTTCTTTTCCACGATGCTATGCGCGTTCTGTAAACAGCAGGAGAAATAATTATACAGGTGGGCATTCGTTGCATGGTCAACTCCTGAAATATAATATAGGAATGTGCTAAGGAGAAGAAATATTTGCTTGAACTAATGCCTGGAAACTGAAGGTGGTATGCACTCCATAGTAATATAAGCCACACATCTGGCTTACTTTCATTTATTGTACCTGAATGGGTGGGGTAATATTTACATTCTTTTTCCACTTCCAGGCTGTCCACTGTCATCTAGTCTGTGCATGCTAGGAATTTCCCTCTGTGTGTGTGTGTGTGTGTGTGTGTGTGTGTGTGTGTGTGTGTATTTTATATCGCCTATTCCAGCATCTGCCATTGACTCCGAGTTGGAGCATTTACCATTGCAAAACTGTCACCGGCATCTTCGAAACACACATTTACATTCCACAGGTCTAGTAAATGGGCTATGTGGCTGCGGGATGCCTTTTGTTTCAAAGAAATCCAAGTGGCAGCCCGGCACTTTCCATCCAGCTGCACTTTCTACTGTAACTGTGGCAGTTGAAAAGTGAAGCTCAAAGGATTTTTCAGAATCTGCTGCCCCAGCAGGTAACATTCTGGGGTTGGTTCTTTTTATTGTTGTTTTTTCTGCTGTTTAAAATGTCCAAACCTTCTCGCTTGGCTAGACCTTTCTTCGCTAATGCAGCTTCTAAGCTGTCATCATCTAGAAGGGACGATTTGAACAGCAAACAGAAAAAAAACAGTTTAGGTGAGAAGATTTTGAAAACTGGAAGTGAAGGAAATTTGGTCAAACAGCAGCAGGTGCAAACAGCAGCCCGTCCGGCTCAGCAAAAGGCTTCAGCACACAGAGGTAATGTTTTAAATCAGCTGTTTTGTCAGCTTATGCTTAGAAAACATCTTTCTTAATAATATTGCCTGGTAACTTAAATGAATGAGACTCTTTGTGGTTTCAAAAACTTATCCGTTTGTGTGCGGGTAACATTTTCTAAAATCCTAGATTACGTTGCTAAAACTACCAATAATTAGGAAGACGGAAGTAATAGAACTTTCTTTCATTAATTAAGGAATGATAAAAGAAAAACTGATTGTATTCACTTCTTTTTGAAAATAACAGATTTTATTCTTGGTTGTATTTCACAGTCTTTCATAATCCAGTCATACTTGCATGAAGTTTCGTTTTTATTGCTTATTGATATGAAAAGAAACACAAAAAGAAGGAAAATGTTCTAAAACCCCATGATTAACTAGCAGAAGAATTTTTGCATGCTTAACTTTTTGCAGTCTCCTTTAAAAATGAATTTGTATCTGAAATGATAATCTAATAATATGGTTCCTTGCCAGGCATGACAAAAATCTTTGCTAACATTGTTGCCTGGAGCATTTAAATAAGTCTTGTCAGGTGAATATCAGAATGTTTCACTTAGCAAGAATATTGTTGAATATTTGAGCTGGAGTTGAGAAATGTAGTAACCAAAGAAAGCTATCTATTATATTTGTGCATGTAATCACAGAGGGCAATGAAATCATAGCCTAAAATATAATAATATTTCCTCTGTTATACCAAGAACTATGTATTAAATCACTAAGCAACATTTATAATAGTTATTTTAATATCTTTTGTGCTCTTTACCAAAAATGTAATATTTGGCCCTGTGAGTTTATACTAAAATAAAAAATTGTTTTAATATTCTCATTCTTATAACTGAAAGTTTTTATTTTATAGAAAAAATTAATTTATTGTATAATTTTAATCCTGACCCCTTCTCTATTAAAAACTATTACAAATGGATATGCAGTGATATATCTTCATGCCATGCACTATTTCAAAGACACAAATTTTTGTCTGGAGAATTTTAATTTTTTCCTTAACTTGGCTTATTATTGTTTTATCCACCATGATCAATGAAATGTTTGTACAAAAATTATATTGTTGACCAAAATATTTTATAAAAGACATACAATGAACACTGAGGGACTTTGGAAGTATGGATGAAAGTTGCTTAATAGACTGAATTTTGGCTTCTTAAAAAGAAAGTTCTCTTTGATGTTTTAATATGTGTAAAAGTCTAAAAAGTTATTCTAAAAAGGAATGTCAACCACCTCAATCTGAAGAGTGTTGAAACATGTAAATAGTGTATATACCTTTGTCTACGTAAGGTATGCCAGGAAGGGAATTTTCAAACAATCTAAGGCTGAATACTTAATCCAAAGACTATTCAAAATACTGACCTTCTGGAAACCTATGGGAGCATCTGTGAATAGACTTAGCAGGTGAAAATAATTTTTCTTTAATAACAGATTTGGTTTGAGAGTTAGTTAAAGTCATTTGAAACCAAGAATGATTATCAAGGTACGAGGTCAATATGGATAAGGCACATTTTTGTAAAAAATAAACCAGGGGCAGATGATAAAATCATAAGATGGTGTTTCCTTTGAGTCTCCCTAAGGGGATTCAGGCTGTCCATAAGGAGAAGTTCTACCGCAAGAATTTTGAAATTGGCAGCAAGACTGGATTATTTTGAAAGGCAACACTCATCAGCATGTATATTTGTTCTTATTTTTAAACAAAATTCTTTTTTCACAGCTACACATCATGTCATATAAAACCAATGGAAATATTTAATTATTGGAGAACAGGACTAAGACTCTATAGTGTAGTGATGTTGTATTAGGCTTGTACTTAAAGTGCTTGTTGTAAGATCATGAAATCCAAATAACAGTCATGCTCTCTTAGGTTCGTGTTGAGTTGGGGTGAATTCTTGCCCACCACGTTAAGATCTTAGTGTTAGTTCTTTAGCATGTTTATTGCATTTGATCCACAAGGTTTAGTTTAGTCTCTTCATGTAGGTTCTCATGAATCTGACTTCCTTTTTTTCCCCCTTGTGTAATTTATTTAGTAATGTAAGTGTATTCTGGTACATTTCAAACTTTTTTAAAAAAAAAGTTTGCCTCTCATTTAGTTTATTTCTTAAATTAGTACAGTGACCATTCTCTTCACCTGTTTTCCTCTCCACCTCTTAAATTTTATCTTCTGTACTTTTGTTTTCTTATTAAAAAGTTGATAATTTTTTTATCATAATTAAGTCTTCCATGGTTTATTTTTAAGCTAATTCTAAAAGTTGCAAATCAGTAAAGTATATAACTAATAAGATTTCATAAATATTTTCATTGCTAAGCCAAAAAGTGTGCTATAATCATTTTCTTCTATAGTGTTCAAGTCTTTAGTCTTCCCCTCTCCTCAGCATTTCTAATTCTCCCAAGGACAATATGGATATGATCATATTCATAGAACCCTCTTTTCTTCCAGATACTTCTCTGTATCCCTCAGTCCTTTGCCCTACTCTTTCCTGACGGATTTCTAGAGCACCTGGACAGGTCTCATTTCGTTTGCTTCTTCATTTTGCAGAAGCATACTCCCAAGAAATTTCCTAAGAAAAGCTAAATGGGAGGTAAACTTTGAGTTTTACATGTCCAAAAAATATCTTTATTCTCGTTTCACATTTCAATGATAATTGGAACAGGCATAGATATTTAGACTGAAAATAATTTTTTCCTCATAATATTAAAGGCCTTTCCCCGTTACCTTTTGAGATCTAGAAGTGTTGAGAGAAGCCCTACGTCATTCACATGTTCACACGTTTCTTTGTAGTTGATTTTTCTCTCTCTGTCTCGAAGCTTTGAAGTTATTCTCTTTACCCTTGATGTTCTGAAATTTCACTGAAGTATTTAAAAGTGTGGGGTTTTTCCTGTGCATTTTGACTGGATACTTCATGGACCCTTTCAATTAAAAGAGTAATGGCCTTCAGTTCTGGGAGTTCTTTTATTAAATTATCTGATAATTTCTTCCTCTGTATTTGCTCTAAATTTTTTCTTTATGGATCTCCTATGAGTTGATTGTTGACTCTACTGCATCAATTTTTTGATACTTATCTTTCTCTTATATTTTTTAGCTCTGTCTTTTCATGTTTTCTAGATTTTTTTGACCTTATTTTCCAACTCTTCTACTGTCTAATTTTGATCATCATTATATTTTTAATTTCCAAGAAGCTTTTCTTACTCTGATTATTTTGGGACGGAAACAGATGGTGTTATTTTCTGTACATAAGCAGTAGATCTGTGTGCTTTATCTACCTAATGTAGTTACCTTTGTCTATTCCAGTTTGACAGTACCGTACATCCACGTTTAATGACGTGAGTAACCACATCACTGTGATGTAGATGGGCATTTCATTCTGAGCCAATGGTCCAGATTAGCCCCTAGAACAGAAGAGCTTGGCAATCAATAAACTTTAGGACAGCAGCATGGATGTCTAATTTTCACCCATGAAGAGCTTTCTTCATGATGAAAACCCACTAAATGAAAGATGAATGTTGAAGTGTGTGCTGATGTGTGCCAACAGTTTTAATCAGGATGAGGATATGAGTCAACATCTGAGAATGTGACATTTCTTCCTGAGTTTTCTGTATTCTCCTGAATTCTGTTTAGGTATATTTCCCCAAAATTGTTATGTCCTGATTTTATTTATTTGACCTCTGAAATGTTCTAAATAAAGGAAAGCATTTTTTTTTAGAAGTGGCCATGAACACTGGCCACTAACTTATTTTGAAAAAATACTTTTCACATCCTATATATTTATAATGATGATGATGATGATATCTAAGCTCTGCTGAGCTCTTCCTATGTGTTCAGCACAGTTCTAAGCATATTGTAATTATATTGTCTCATATAAGCCTTATGATAACCCTGTGGTGTACCACTATTCCTGTCCCTCTTTACAGGTGGGGAAACTGAGACAGAGAGTTTCCATTACTTTCCCAATATCATACAGACAGGAAAAGGTAGAACCAGAATTCTACTTCTGGCAGTTTTGACTCCTGAACTTGCACAGTTCACCACTATGCTGAAGTACCTTTTTGTAAAGAAAAACAATTCGTTCATCAAAGTTAATAAAATCAATGAAAACTTTGTGATTGGGTAATCTGGTCCCTGAAAAGACTGTCTGGTGACATTCTGGAGTTTAGAATATGGTCTTCTGGCTTCAGTCTTTTTATTTGTTGCCCGGTGTTGCTGTTTCTTAGACAAAACAAAGAAATGAAAAAGGAAGAAAACAAATTTCAGAGTTAATAAATTTATCACAATACTGTAAATGTCTTTCTAATATTGAGAAATAAAAAGGTAGACTGAATATAGGACTTTGCAATCCCAATATGTACACACATGTCTGCAGATTCGAGTGTGTATGCACACACACACACACACACACACACACACAGAAACGCAAATATCCGCATACAATTCAAGAAAGGCTCTTCCATCACACATGACCTGGTGGTCCAAGTACAAGCCTGTAAGCCAAAAATCACTCAAGTCTAATTCTTTTCTATCACAGCCTCCCTCTGTGGCCTTGAGCAAGGCAATTATCCTTCCTGACTGAGTTTCATCAACCATTAAGGAATAATAATATGAGGTTTATGGGGAGAAGTAGTGGTGAGGATTAATGTCTTAGTTAATGTGTGTCCAGTGCTTTCAAGAGCACATGTTTTGCGTGAATACTCTCAGTCAAGTGTAATGGGGCCTCTAGTTACCTTTAATTTTTGTGGAAGGTAAAAACTTATTCTCTCAAATATCACACATGTCCCTACACCAGGAAAACTCCATAATAAACCCCTGATTGCATGCCCTATGCTATTCTTCATGTACAAGGGGTAACATCACACGCATCTTATTTGCTATAGCAAATATTGATTGAGATTGTCCGTGAATGCCTGGAGGTCAATATTGTCCACCTCTGTAAATCAAACATATTGACAACTGGAGCACAGAAAGTATGTTTTCTCTTTAGTAGGGTTCAAATTCATTCTGGACACCAATGATGACTGCAGTGACCTTAGACACTTGCACAGTGAAGTAGCATGGAAGGTAATCGTGGCTATGGGTAGGCAGTGTTCCGACAGGTGTACTTGCTTTGCTGCTTTTTCCTGTAACAAACTGATAATACCAGTAAACAGTCATTACCCTCTAGTAGGGCCTGCAGTTTTCCTAGTATTTCCCAGAAGCAGCAGTGGGTTTGTGCTGATCATGCGTGTTCCTTTATTTGACTGCCTTTGTGACCAATACCACTTGTTTTTGAGGAGAACTAAGGTCAAGAGCACAGTATTTCTTCAACAGAGCAATGGCAACTTATGCTCACAGTTACTGAATCCATAGTTCTGGTTCATTATTGTTACCAGTTAGTCCAGAGTCTTACATTACACATCTGAAATAGGCCAGAAATTCTCTCTCCATCCCATTACTAAAACTCACATGGCTTACATTGGACAGTTGTTTTACAAATGAAAGCTACACATACTTAATGCTGCTTAACAGTATTTAGTGGCAATTTTTCTCCAACTAGATACAGTGTGAACTATGATTATGTAAATATTGAAAGTTAACCATTTTTTCTAGAGTTCTCCTTACTTTCCTTTATTGACCTTATCTATGTTTGTCTTCTTCTACCTAGCATTAGAAGAGAAGTAAGAAATATAAGTAACATATGTTCCCATATTTTGTTTGCTTACTTGATTCTGTTAAAATTCAATACGTGGGAAAAAGGAGTATGCGACCACCTCTTAAAATTAATCTGGAGTTTTCTTTGAATTAATCTGTGCATTTTTGGTTACTTTGACATAATCCACTTAGCCTAGAGAGGTCAATAAATCACAATTCTGATCAAAAATTAAACACACCTACTTTGGAGAAGCATGAGCCACTGAGGAAAAAGAGAAATAACAGTCTCAGAATTTTAGAGTAGGATAAAAACTTAAAGGTCATCCAATTTATCTCTCTCTTCTGATGCACATGGAAAAAGTCTAGTTACTTCTTTTGATCAAGACGAAAGGTGCACTGGCTTGAGCCAACGTCTTCTAACTCAATGCTTTTCGTCTTTTGTATATCCTATGCAGAAAAGGCAAAAACTGCTAAAACACCTCAAGTGTCCCTCCAAGTGTTCGCTTTCTGGACAGGGACTCCTACTGACCTGTGATATATAACGGCTCTTGGACTTTGCTATCTACACTCCTAGTTCTCTGTTGTTATTTGCTTACTCCAAGTTCAAGACGACTGGGCAGGGAGTTGTGCTGATTCTTTGCTGGATTTTATCTCTGTAAGTAAGTCATAATCAGGGATCATTTCATGCTGAAAAGTTGTGAGCCGTATCTCTTATTATGCTTATAATACACAGGTTTGCTTTTGGTTGCTCGTCTCTGATGGACCTGATAAAGGAATATATTTCTCAGCTTGATAAAGAAATTAGTTTCTCCTTTAACTAGAGCTGAAACCTAAAGTAACAAACTTTATTTTTACAAACAATTTTTCTAAAATCTGTATTTTTCAGTACCTTCCAAAATTTAGATCTGTGCCCCAGTAAAACTTGTCCCCTGTGAAAAACTTAAGAGATTGTATAGGCACAAATGAGAAATTTTGCCAATCTCAATAGAATATTTTACTACCTGAACTACCTCTTCACTTTCATGCCCTATACTCAGATTTTTACTTTGTTGTGTATATCCCTTTCAACTTTAAGTTTTTAAGTCTAATGAGCCACCTTATCTTCAAAATGCTTCTATTCCATTGGATTCATTTAAGAAATCAGAATTTGGCCTTTTGAAAAATAATCAGAATTAGTATAGATGCAAGAGTGCATGGTTACCTTGTCATTTGGGGATACATTTATAAAAATTCTCCCAAGTGAATAAATCATCTCTGTACATCATTATATGCTATATATGTTCTTAAAAATAGTTTCATTAATCTTGGCCAGTTAGGAGCAAACTGTCATGAGTCTCTACCTATCTGTCTGCTTATAAGGCTCCTTATCTCTTCTATAATCACGTAATACCAGACTTCTTAGCTCATGGCCAGATATGGGTAGGATAAATGTCTGGGAATTTGAAAATCTAGACAGAAGAAAGGCTTTCTTCCTGTGATGCTGTGGTACCTTGTTAACCATTATGGTTTCTTGAGTTAATGATCTCTAACATCTTAAATTAAGCCAAAAACTTTACCTATGTGGTTTTCTCTTCCTTTTGCAACAGGAAAAATCTCTGACGGGTTCAGGTTCATTTCATTTTCCATGTTTCCAAAATGTACAATTAAATTACCAAAATAAACTAGAGAAAACCACAAATAAATAAAGAACTCTTTCCTATACAAGAAATTTCAGTTGGCTATATCTGTCAAGAATACAGATTTTTTTTGCTATATTTTGTATCTTGATAATTTGTCTTTATAAATACAATACACAAGTTAAACTTTTAAGGATATTCATTGTTTAAACACAATTATTTCTTCAGATTATAGAATATTATGCTTATATATGACAGTTTATCATATGCATTATGAATATATATAATATTATGCTGGTAGATTACATATTATATATATTCATTATTTTGAAATTAATAAACTTAAGAAGTTCCTTTTGGATATATATATTAGATATACATTAGACTTTTTTGAGTCAATGTTTTAATACTTGATCCTGGTGCTTAGGTTGTTTTCTGAAAATATCATTGCTACAATGCTTTTTTTCACCCTCCCCCCCAAAAAAACTCATTGACCATCTACTATATGTCTGGCATTGTGCTAAATATTGAAAAGTTAAAAAAAACTAAGCAAAACATGGTTCTTGCCCTTGAGGAGAATTATACAATGACTGGGATATCCAGGATGTCTAGATATCCTGGAGTAATCTAGATATCTAGAGTAATGGGAGGTGAGGCAGTAACAGGTTCTGGGATCTGAGAAAGTCAAAAGTTTTGTTTGTGATGTGAATGTGGTCTAGCTATTAAGCATTCAAGAGGCAATGCCAGATAGGAATCTAGAAACGTGGATCTAGAGATTGGGGCAGGGCAGGGACTACTGATAGAAATAAATGGATCGCCAATATATAAATGCTATTTGAAGCCATGATACTAGACGAAATCACTTATGGAGGGTATAGAAAAGAGAATGTAGCCCATGTCTGAGGAGAGAAGCTGGCTCAGGACCCTGGGGCACTCCATCATTCAAGGGTCAAAGCTGGAGCAGAGGTAGGAGCCAAATCTTAAGGCTCGTGTACACCAACTTGAGAACTTTCTTTTAAAACTCCAGGCCAGAGTAGTCTAAACTTTCCCTCCCAACAGAAACAAACGCATTCATGCCCCTTCTGTGGTTGCAAACAAATACTCCAAGTATGAATTTTCTTTGAAATGTTTTATATTTAAAATTATGCAAGTCTTGTACTCTAGCCCATAATATATTTTTATTTAATATAATATCATGTTTAACTGAATTACCATCAGAATTAAAATGTTTTCAACCAAGTTCAATTTATAGCTCCAAGTATCCACAAGAGCCCATCCCATATCACTGGGGGTACCCCTACCTACTCTACTTTGAGAAGAAAGACTCAACAATGGGGAGCTATTAAGAGGCATTCAACATCCTTCCATTCTTACTTGTAATTCAATATTTGCATCACATAATTATTTTATGTGGTTTGTTAGTGTTTGTTTAGCTATCCTTCATATATCCCTAGGAGTGGAGATTTCTGTTTTTTGATTATGAACTTCTTTCTCGGAAGGTGAGGACTAATTTGCTACTTCAGTTTCTAGCACAACATCATGTGAATTATTTTGTGATGAAACTTCTATTTACATTCTTAGAGATTTATGAAAAAGTATCTTGAATATTTAAAGATAATACACAAGGAAAATCTCAAATCTATTCTATTTGTGCTCTGTTTATTAAAATTGTTTCATAAGGATTTTTAAATATCTATAACTAGAAGAATCATCAACAAATAATAATGGGAATAGCACATAATATATGTTCAGAGAACACCCTCCCAGGACAGCAAAGCTAAAAACACTAAATTTTTTAAAAATACCATATACATCTTTTGTAATGCCTAGTCAATCTGACAGGAAAGTAAAGGAAATCCTCTGAGGCAAAAAAAAAAAAAAAAAAAAACCAAAACATGAAAGCTTTAAGGCAAAGGAATAAGTGAAAGGTGGAGCCATCACTTGTGTAGCGGTCTCTGTCAGTCCCTGTGGTCTAGAGAATTTTAATAGACACATTCAGAGAAGAAGTAAATCCTGATGCCAAGAAGAGTAATAGTCATATTAGAGCCCTCTGCATACAGCAAGGGTGACACCTTCAGTGGATGAACAGGGAGATTCAACCTCAGCTCTGGGTGGAGCAGAATAAAAGGAAAGAATATTGTGAGACTGTCTAACCTCATGTCTTCACTCACATGGTCCTGGGGTCTAAAATCATGTTACTATAGAGAAGGAAAAAAACCAAAAACCAAAAAAAGCCAAAAATATTATTTAGGGTCTCAGATTGGCAGTACCCTTGGCTGCTTGGTGGCTGAAGACAAAAATCCTCTTGGAAAGAATGTACTTTATATCCATGCCTCTGAGAATTCCCACAGATGAAAGTCTGAAAACATGAGCTTATAATAAAAATTCAATAAATATGTAAGGAAACAAGTGACCATGAACAAGAGTCAGGAAGAGAAAAATATCCTACAGAATCAGATCTACATAAACTGCCAATATTGGAATTATCAGATATGGAATATGAAATAAATATATTATGTATGTTTAAAGAACAGATTCTAACAACATTGACTTGTCATATTTAAACAATAGATCTTCTAGAAATGAAAAATATAATAACTAAAGGCAAAAACTCAATGGATTTTTTAAAGGGCAGACTAGATACAATAAAGAGAGAACTGGTAAGCTGGAAGACAGACTTTTAAAATTCCTAATAATATAGCACTGAGAGACAAAGTGATGGAAAATATGAAAGAGAGGTTAAAAGATATAAACGGTAGAGTGAGAAGGTCCAACATAAGGCTAATTGGGTGTCCAGGAGACCATATGGAGACTAAGACAGAAGCATTATTTAAAAAGATAATGGCTGCAGATATTCTGGAATTGATAAAAAGACATTAATATCTGAAGTCAGGAAACCCAACAATTCCCAAGAAAAATATATTAAAAAAATAATAATAAAGCAAACAAAAAACCCTCACCTAGACATATAATAATAATAAATATTTATTTTTTGTATCTACATATATAAATATATCAACATATACAAATATAGATAGATATATATAGAGAGAGAGAGAGTTATGATCAAACAGCAGTTAATGGATTAGTATACAACAGTTAATCAATTTTAATAAAATGTGTACTCTGTAGACATGTCTATGGATAATACATTAATATGTAAATTAGTTACTAGTTCTTGTTATAATTGGGCCAAATACATTTGAGAAGTGTGTGTTTTATAACCACATCTTGCTTCTTGAACCAGCCAGAAACACAATAGTAGTTAAAACTCCTGACATAAAGTTTAATAGCTATAACCTGTGTTTTCAGTGGGTGGGAAGGGGAACATCAGTGATAATTTGTTCAATTTTTGCTGAAAGTGTTTTCAACTCACTTCTGTTTGCATATTATCTGTCGAGAGAAAGGTTGCAAATGGGAAAACTATTTAGAGAACAACATGCAAATGGACATTAGAAAACAGAATTCTAGAAGATTGTTGTTTTATATTCAGAGCATGTATATGTCACTGAAATTGTGTCTCTGTGGGGATTCAACTAGTATTCAGGTGGCTTGGATAACATTGTAGCCTTGTTAATATTTTTAGAGATGTTTCTATAATCATTTCTTGAATATTCAAAAAAGTATATACTATATCTACTAAATAAATCATTATATCTGTTAGCCTACCTAATGAGACCAATTAAAGGGAACATTGTGCCAGCATCAAGGGAATTAGAACGTCCATTAATAGATAATCCCCAATTATTGAAGATAATAGAAAGCTTGCTTCTTTTCCAGTTATCCATCCAAACAGCTGGAAATTCTAAAAACTGTGCATATAATTATGTAACCCTCTTCTCTATGAGTGAATTAGAGATGGACAAAATATTTCAAGTTTTGTTTGTAAAACCTTCACTGGGGAAAAAGTGGTTTGAGAAGTACTTTTGCACTTACTGGTTCATCTATACATTTAAAACTTTATCCAGCTGAATTTACTGCTCTCTCCATTGGCCATCTTAAGACTAGCTTTCCTCTTTCCACTTGTACTCACATAATCTCAGTATTTCTCCAAATCTGAGCCTTAACTGCTCAGTGAAATCAGCAAAAAAAGAGAAAAGGATTAGTATTTTTAAATCTTTCTTTATAACTTGTTATTTAATTAAATAGACACTATGCTTAGCGATTTCTGATTTTGAAGCACATGTTTTGGGAAGTCTTGTTTCTGCTTCGTTGACCTTATAATGCCAAATGGTGAGTGAAAGATCAAGTCCAGCCCAGTATGGACTTATATAAGATGAAGAGTGTATTTACACCATGCAGAACACTAAACTAAATGCCATTGGTTACCAGATGACAATAACCCCGACAATGAGCCTGAAAGGCATTATTGCCCATCATTGTCAGAGAGTAGGAGAGAATATGGCAAGGGTTGAGGAAGGAATAGGGAAGTATGGCACACAGGGAGAGAGAGAAGAGAGAAGAGAAAAATACATTTGGAAAATGACAAAAATAATAGAATATTATTGTGCTTGTTATTTCACCATCTTTTAAGTCAGTATACAGAATCTGTGATTAAGGAGTTACTTCCTCAACATTTCTTATGAATGTTACTGAAAAATAAAAAGGGAAAATGTTTACTGTGTTTTAATAATAAAAACCCTATTCCAGAGAAGAGATATCTTGAGAAACATAATTCAGTGCAGACATCCTAAATGGAAGATTAGTCAATTGATCAGGAAAGAAGAAATAAATATTGATTTTTCCTAAATATATAAGGTAAACGTAAATAATAACACGATCATTTTGTGCTATTATTTAGATGTTTAAACTCAGGCTGTCGATAACGTGTTACCTTTGTAGGATCCTTTGAGGGGGCACGGTGTGCCCCATGAGAAATGTGTTCAAATAGCTTCAAGGGTCATTAGGCAATTCAAAGTTCAAATGGCAAGTGTTGTTATTGAGCAGCCACCACCACAGAAGCCTAAACTATGCTTAGAACTCTGGTAATCCAGCAAGACTTTGAAGAATGTTGAGTAGGGGTGTGAGTGATGTGATTAAATTTACGCTATTAAGGTAACTTTAGAAGCAGTTTGAAGGATTGGGGATGGAGATTAAGAACACAGGCAGAGAGGAAGTGAACCTAACAAAGAAAGACAGAATCGTGTCAGAAAGAAGACTCAGTTCTTCAAATGCCTCGGCAGCCTTGGGCAAGCAAAATCAAGCACATTTTCTTCATAAACATTCAGCCGAGGTTTGAATTAAGGAAAGAGCATGGGGCAGAAGAAGAGAAATATGAAGGAAGCATAGCTGATGACTTAAGACAACAATGGAATGAGGGAAGTAAAGGAGAAGGAGGGAATCTAGATTTCTGTCTGGGGCAACCAAGCGAACAGTGAGCCATTCACAGAGCCGTGGAGTAGGAGGTGCCCAGCAGCTGTGTGGAGGAAGGTGCTAGAAGTAGTCATGCACATATAGAGCTTGAGGTGTCTGAGGAACACCCAAGTGGATGTCCAGGTACCAGCTGGATATATGGAGCTGAAATGCAAGGATTCTGGGCTATATACATACATTTAGGAGTTGTCACCTTATTTGAGCTTTGGATATGGATAAAATTGCCCAGAAAACATGTCAAGGGCTGAGGACTGGAGCCTGGGGATCTGCGATGGTCTTATTCTAGCTGCTACACTTTGGAAGAGGCAGTGATAAACTGGGCAACCTTATGATAGAGGAAACGGTTCAAAGGGCTGAGAGAACTGAGATGAATGCTATTCCAATATGAGTGTGTTCCACAAAGGCTTGGGCTCCTCTGTCCTTCCAGAAGTTAATGGAGGGAGCTTCGAGCTTAATATACAAGAGACCAAATGAATAACTAGAGTGCCACAACAAACAATCAGACTGCCTCCGAAAGTAGTGAGCTTCCTGTCACAGGCCAAATGGGGATGAGGTGGAGTAGAGTTTCTGCGTTCGGTGGGAAGCAGAATTACGCGGGTCTTTCTGCTGCTTTCCACTCTCACCTTCTGGGATAAACTCTGTGTCGTCACACAACAACATACAACAAGATTTCAGTATAACAGGAAATAAGTGGATTGCTCCTATAAAGAAGAGTTTGAGGTTTTTGAAAAATAAGTTTTAAAAACGCTTTTGGTCTTGCAGACATTTTCATTTTCTGTCTGTGTTTACCTCTGTTGCCCCATTCCTCTCCGAGTCTCTCCTCCCTCGTCCTCTTGTTCTCTGTAAGAATGTGTCAGTAACAAACTCAGTTTTTGTCACATAAAAATGTCAAAGAAACCAAATGGAAAAGGGAAGACCAAGGAGAGGTGGGTCATACGATATCTCTTTGAGGCTCAGTGCCTTCCTCTTTTCTTTTTCTTTGTGTTTGTATTATCCAGAATTCTCATTTCATCTGCACTGCCTGTCAGTGGAGTGGTCTGCACGTTCCTCTCTGCCGTCTCAGGGCTGTCTGTCCCTCCTGTAGGCTCGAGGGAGCGCACACACACACACACACACACACCCCTTCCTCATGTGCTCAGCACAGCCTGAAATTTCAAAGTAGGCACGTCATCCCCTGAATTCAGGCAGTCCCCCTGCGAAAACACAAACCATCTTGGAAGACTATCATTCCAAATTATTACTGGTTTTTTCTGCCTCGTGTGAGTGAATGTTACATCTCTTTAAGAGCTAACTTTTAAGTGGGAGATAATGCAAGGATGTTGAAACCTAAGAAGAGGGGACAAGGTGGAGCCATTGAGGCCGATCCAGAGGAGCCCAGGGACACAGGCTCTCTGCCCTGTCCCCGTTGGTCTTCAAATGCCACCACTAGATGTCTCAGGATTTTTGTCTCTGGTAAAAAGAGATGTTGCCAACATTTTCATGACTTCTTTGAGTCTATCCTTTCAAGTTTCTTCCTTCTCTCCTTATTTTCACAGTGGTGATTCATTTCAGTCGGTGATATATTATTTATATTTATTGAACAATGTAGGTCCTCAATCTGACTATTTTATGTTTATGTTATTGTCTCTTTCATGGCTTCCCTAGTGACCTGAAAATGTTGGTTCTGTCCCCAAATCTAAAAGCATTTCATCCATTCTTATTACTGTGCTTATAAACTAACTATTAGGGTGTGTTTTGAATCCTGAGAGGTCCTTACTGAAGATGGTTTAGCCTCTAAGAGAAGCTTCGGAATTCTTCTATTATTGCAGCAGCTGGAAACATTTTCCATGGGGAGCTGCTTGGGGTAGTAGGGCCTTGGAGGGCATGACTGACAGTGAGTGGGACCTCCTCCATGTGTTGGTTTCATCGAGACCTGAGGCAGAGGTTGGTTGCCAGCTTGTGACACCCTTCAGTCACTCCCAAACTACCTTGGCCAGCCCATGAGTCTTACCAGGCCGTGGGGTGATTTTCCTGCTGAGCTAACCTAGAGATTGACTGAGCAATTATGCCGTGTTTAATACTGAACACCCAGTCTACTGCTTAGAGAACTTACTGATATTAAGCAGAGTGGAGACATCGGGCCTGCCCCGTTACCTGGCAGTGTGGCTAACTGTAAACATAAACAGATACCTTTGCATTGTGGCCATGAAGAAAAGGCACCTACCCTGGGGATTTGTTGTCTGGACCTCTTCCTGGAGCCCAACCAGCTCATCCTTGTGTTTCTGGAATTTGGGGTCTAAGAACTTCAGGATGGTAGTAAGTGAATCCTTTCTTTTACTTTGTTAGGGAACAGGAAGATTCCCTGCTTCTGCCTCCTGGTGATTCTAGGAATCACATTTGCTTCCTTGTGTACAGAGTACGTCTCTCAATTTCCATAACAACCCCATTTTACAATGAGAAAACTGAAGCTTAGAAAAGTAAGTGCCTTTTCTAGGGGTCTCAAAATCAGAGAGTTGTAACCCAAACTCAGGGTCCTCTGTCTCCAACATCCATTCCCTCCCCTGTCCTAACCAATTACATAAAATAAAAGCCTGTTCTTTTGACTATCCTAAAAGAATACCAGAAAAAGAGTTAGAGAGACTTGAATTCTTGTGAATTCAAACATTTGTAAAAGCAAAGGATGCTATTATACTCTCAGACCTAATATGCTAAAACTACTATTTTAAAACTAATAGTGAAAATACTATTTAAAGGAGATTCAGATGTAAAGGACTATGAAAGTAAAGAGAAGAAACATTACTTAGGGAAGAATTTGGCTCAAGGATTTGAACTGGGGTTTGGGGTTTGGGGACCGGCTGCTATTATAGAGGGGTAGCCCAGATGGAGCTGTGCTCTGGGGACCCTGAGAAGTCAGGGCACCTGGAGACGGCTGAGCAATCAAGAAGGAAGTTATTCTTATTACGCAACTTTAACTTAGACCGGCAAATTTCTAAGATCTCTCCCCCAGAAAAAGGCCAAATTCATTTGCTTTAGACTGCACTATTTTTCTTTCAAGTGAGAATTATCACATTGGACGTTCACCACCAATGCTGATGCGTAGACAAGTACTTGGGTCCTAGGCCTGGTGTTCCCTCCAACTAGGTGTGACTGTTCACCTCTCTAAACCTCAGTTTTCTCTTATAACATGCAGAGGCACAGTAGATCATTGTTTTCTGACTTTCCTTCCTCAGCTTTCTCATTCCACGAGATAGTGGTCAATGCCATGGCACTTTGGGTTCCTCTTGCATATGGAACATACTGGAGAGTTATGTGAACCTCCTTCACCTCTCCATTGATGGATTGACTCATGAGGATTTGTCAAGTGTCCGTAATGTTCAGGGATTATGGGAAGAGACAACTATGAAAGATACATGAATAAAGAAAAACACTGAAATGTGGAGAAGAGGAGATATTCTGTGATGTGTAACTGTGAGGTTTGGATCTAGAGGCACAGTTTAGGGAAATGGGAGAGCAGCAGTCACCTACACCCCCATGGAGGGCCATGTGAATTCACTGTAGGGCCATGTGGCAACTGAGCACCAGAGTTGGATGTGGGCACTTTCTGTCCACACCATGAAGCTCTCCTGGTACACTTTTTATCAAATGGCCACCTCTTATCATTTTCTCTCTGTATGAGCTGGATAACAATCTCCATTTCCCTTAGAAAATAAATGGAATAATGCCATTTACCCCTTCATGGTGTTATACTGTCACTAAAAGGAAATAAGATAAGCTTATTTAAGTACAAATAAGGTAGCTGATTATTTCCATTCCTTTGAAATACTGAAATATGCTTCCTGTAAAAGATCAGTGGTTGATCTTGGATAAGAAATTACCCATTCCATGATAGAACATTTTTTTTGTACCCAGATTGATCTTTTGCAAAGGGGAGTGCCACCCCTGACACTGGCCATAGATAATTTTGGGGATGATGGCACAGCCTACATCTGCATTCTCGTCACCCACAGAGATGGCCCTCTGTCGCAATATTTGCAATCCCAATGCCAGGCTATATGTGACACAACTGAATGGAACACCAATGTAACAGATAATCTCTTCCAAAAATTTAGAATTGGTACTGTTGGTACTTAAACCAGAATATCCTGGCACATCCATCCTTGGCCCAGTGCATGGAGAATCAGAGAAAGATAGTTTATAGGGAGAAAACAAATAAAGAGGCATGCAGAGAGAGACAAATGAGAGAGACAGAGATAGATGAGAGTGCTGAGTCCAGACTCTCATGTGACCCTTCGGTGCTCCCTACCTGTGTCTTGAATGCAATACCCCCATATCCTGTAATCTTCCTTTTTGTTTAAGCTAGTGTGAGCGAGTTTCTGTCACTTAGAACCAAAGAATCCCTAATTAAATATCCTGATTTCCAAGGCCCTCTTGTCTATTCTTATTTTTGTTTAAGGCTTCTTGCAGATGCATCAGATCTGGTGAAATTTTAGCAGAGAGAGAGATGAAAACAGGTTCATTCCATTGTTCATGGCTGCTGGCTGAGCAGGCTCTTTCAAACTCTGATGATACTGTAAGCTGTTTGGTTGTTTATTCAGTGCTCCTGGGTCACTGTTTGTCCTTGGTTTTATTTAAGAGGATGAAGGAGGAAGAAGGGACACTCTGTCCTTGGCATGTCCTTGGCACATCTGTTTTCCTAAGTCATTAATGGACCCTTCTGGAAGCAGCCAATCCTTCCTCAAGCATTAGGTCAGCAATCCTGATTAGAATCAGCATCAACCACCCATGAAACTAGAAGCTTCCCCTGTGATTTATTATTACAATAAAACCTCACTAATTAACCATAATTAGGAGGAAAAGCCAGTCTCAATTTTAAGATTCTAAAAGAAGCAACGTTTTAATTTCTTCCAGCTTTGCGTAGTGATTTAAATTAGGTTAACCAAGTATATTTGACTTAAGGTATAAATAAAAATTATTTCTAGAGAGCACATCAACTTAATATATGCATTTTGGATGTGTAAATGATCTTTAAGGAATAACTTGTTCTTTCAGGCAAGCAATTTAAGCATTCTACTTATGCTTTTATAGTATTAATAGTTTAGCCAACGCTCTTTTCCCATTGAAAATGCAATGATTAAGTTAATCTTGTCAAAATTATGTTTAAACAAGTAGGGTCTGAATTGCAGAGATTATTGTATTTTGGGATCAATATGACAATGATTAGGGGAACAAATGGGATGAGTTAGAGTACCATGAAAACCTGTTTGAAAGCTTAGAACATCTTTCACAGGGGTTTACACTGCAGTCAAAAATGAAGTTGATTTATTTCGGTGGAAGACTGCACTGTGAACGTGCTGAAACTCATTTCTGCTGTGTGTTTGACAATGCTGTGATCTTTACCCCGTGGCTCCGATTTACAAAGAGACAAGAGTACATGCAGATCAGCCTATGATGGGATGTTTGGTGCCCCAGATCATTTCTCCTGATTGTGTATTTGCTATTTATGAAGTCTAAAGAAAATGAGCTGGGAAACCAAAACTGGTGTTGTGAATAGAGTTAGCCTAAATGGCTACACTCATTTCAAGCCTGCAGGAAGGTCTCTTTAGGACACCTGAGATGAGCTGCATTGAGCTACCAAGGCACAGAATTTTCGTTTGCCTTCTATGGGGGGAACCCCTAAAAGCTGAGATGAGAGAGCTAGGCATAGCATTTGGGTTGGTCCTGAGACAGCACCTGCTAAGGAGTTGGAGAGAACCAGACTCACACTGGCCAATTATCTCTCAGTGAGTGGAGCTTCCTCCCACCTGGTCCTTCTCCCTTCCCATTACATTGGATGCTTTTAGCTTTTTGCCTTTCTTTTAACCTGAGCCCACAAAATTATCTGCTTAGTCTGGTAGGACAGAGCATGCCTAAAAGCTAAGGCAGGTTTTTAGAACTCGTTGGAAACCGTCTACATTCTGGTGTTCCTTCCCTTAGAAGTAGAAGCTGCAGCCTTGCCCAGTTGGGTCCAGAAGTGCATCTTTGACTTCGTGGGGTCAAGTCTGTTAGAGGTGTGCCCTTCACAGATCTCCCAGGCAGTTAACACGGGACTACACACAGCATTCATGTTGCCAGAGTTAGTAAAAGAAGATGAAAAGGAGCTTTCTGTTGTTGAAGGCCGTGGTGCTTGTCCCCACTTGTAGTTCAGCCTCTGGACGGGAATGACCAATGGGCTGCGGGTAACTTCACCCTTGAGGAGCTCAATGTGCTTGCCCAGAGCACCAGCTGTTTTCCCAATTCTTTTGGGCTCCATCATTTTTGAGTGTGTCTGTTATTTACTTGGCACATTTGCTTCCTTTTAAAATTTTTCACCTTATATAAAAATAAAGCATGTATGAGATACCAAAATCAAATTTTCCTAAAGAAGAAGGACAGGAAAGAAGCAGGACCTCGTGGCACCAGCACAACCTTTCTTCCAGTGCCGCTCCGCTATTGCTGCCTCTGATGCCGTGATCTGTCTCCATGCCTCCCTCCAATCGTGTGACCTCCTGATCCCAGTGGGCACATGGCCTAAAGGACACTCCTAGTGCAGAGTGGCTGGACATCACCCTGCCTGAGTTCTAATCCAGACCCTACTATTCACTATTTGTGTAACCTTGGGCAAATCACTTCATCTCTGTAGGCCTTCGTTTTATGACAAATGCAATTAAATAAAATAAGAGGAAGTGCTCTGTAATAGCTAGCTAGCTTTGTGACGTAAGATTTAGGATTATATGTGGGCCTTTACATATCCTGGGGGAGAATTTGTCTCTATGTCTTATCTAGCACTTCTTTGCAAGAGGAATAGCCTTTTACATTTTGAAGTACTTGGACACACATCTATCAATATTCTATCAAATGTTAATTAAATTATGCTTGCTTAACAGGTGAGGTGGTAGAGTAAATTTAAAGCCAAATGCGTATCTAAAATTATGACATTAAGAAGTTGCAGCTAGGGGCCGGCCCGGTGGCATAGTGGTTAAGTTCACACACTCCACTTTGGCTGCCCGGGGTTCCTGGGTTCAGATCCTGGGCCTGGACGTATGCACCACTCATCAAGCCATGCTGTGGAGGCATCCCACATACAAAATAGAGGAAGACTGGCACAGATGTTAGCTCAGGGCCAATCTTCCTCAAGCAAAAAGTGGAAGATTGGCAACAGATTTTAGCTCAGTACCAATCTTCCCCATCAAAAAAAAAAAAAAAAGAAGTTGCAGCTAGTTAGATATAGGGGAGAGTGGAGGGAGGAGTTGAGGCTGCCCCCTGGTTTCTGCCTCATGTGGTGGGTGGATGACAGTACTATTCACCCAGGCAGGGATCACAGGGGAGGGCTCGTCAAACAGGTGGCAGATGAATTTATTTGAGGAACTGTTGAGTTTCAGGTGTCCATGGAATATCTGAAGAAGATGTCTAATTAAAGGCCGGACCTCAGGAGAGGAACCTAAGGGCTAATATGTTTTATTAAGAGTTGCTGAGGCCTTGTACTTGCTGGCTCTCCTATCTGGATCACTCTTTCTCCAGGTGTCTGCACAGTTCACTCCCCATCTCCTTCAGAGCTTTGTTGAAAATATCATCTTTGCAGTAAGACTGTTCTGATCACCCAGTTTTAAGTGACAAACCCCTCCTACCATAGCGTTCCTTGTCTACCTTCTCCGCATCGTATTTGTCCCTAATATGTAGCATTATCAAACTACTATATATTTTACTTACTTTTACTTATTTATTTCATTTATGATGTTCCACCTATTAGACTGAAAGCTCCATGAGGGCAGGGATTTATGTCTGTTTTGCTTACTTCTGTATCCCCAGCTGCTAGACTGGTCCACATAAGTACTCACTAAACAGTTGTTGAATGAGAGAAGGAGCCTTACTGTGTGCCTGACACTAAATGCTTTACCTGTATCATCTCAATCTAGGTGAGAGAAAGAAATTTAGGAGATACAGCTTTACAGTTAGTAATGAGAGCCGTGAAAATGAATGAGATCTGCAGGGAGAGCGTTTAATGAAAAAGAGAAAAGGACCTAGAACAGAGAAATAAAGAACATAATCCTTTTGGGAACAAGCAAATGTGGAAATGGACCCCACACAGGAAACCAAGAAGAGCCACTCAGAGAGCAAGAGGTAAACCAAGCTGCTGTAGTGCAGTCGGACCAACTGAGGGAACATCTCAAGCGGAGGAAGTGCTCAGAGGCGTTGGATGCTACAGAGAGGTCGGCTTAGGTAAAGAGCAGGAAGTGGTTAAGAGAGATGATCCAGTAGAGTCTGACCACCTTCATCTGCTACATCTGTTCATTGCTAGTTAGCCCCCTACCAAAGTGGGTAGATTTGTTTTTGTTATTATCTCCCCTGACAAAGCATATTCCCAGATTTTGGAATGTCATGAACCGGAAACGTTTAAGAAAAAAAAAAAATGGGTCACGGAAATGTTAGACTGACTTGCCAATCACCTAGTCATTCCGCTCAATTCATATAGGGCCATCTGACCACAGGCAATGAATAAATTAAGAATCATTTAAGAGACATGAAACCCAGATAATAAGATTGTTTGTGTTGGCTTGGCTTCTGGTCCTTAGTGCAAGTCAGAAATCCGTTTGGAAAAGGTACAGTTTACCGTCCTTTGTCACCAACAACTTGCCCCATTATAGGCACTATTATTTATCCTGCTGCTTCATTTGCCATAACTCACATCTGGGAAAGTCTGGGTTGAATTAGAAACAAACAGTGGTTCCCAGTGGTGCCAAGGAGTAGCCTGAAAAGTCTTAGCATCTTTGACCAGTAATTTCCATCAGCCTCCCCACGCCATGCCACAAATAAATATACACTCATATAATCTCAATTTTAAAATGTCTTGGTTGTGTCACTTTAAAGCAAGTGCCCTGGCCACCCTCACTGCTCCCCCACCCTCACCCCCACATACACCTGGCACCGGGCAGGTGAGATTCTATGTGATATGGTGTCTCGTGTTGTTTGTTGATGGAGTAAGGCTTTAAAAGGAGGAGATTACTAAAAGTAGGGTGGAAGAGACTAAAAAGGAGGCTCAACAAAGGAGGCTTTTTCCCAGGGCCAGTTCTGCCTTTGGCAGTTGAGCAAATTAGGCGTTCCTTTTGCTTCTGACAGTCCTTCAAACAAGTATAGCCTCCCTTATTTTTGGATAGTACAGATACTCGTTCATTATCAGATTGACATGAACCAGAATATCTTAATGTCAACAAAGACATGTGAATGGTTGTTAGCCTCATTATTTCTTATATCCCCTATGGAAGTTTCCATGTGTACAAGATTTTAAATAAGGAGTATGGCCAGATTGACTTTTTTGTGGTTGTTCTTATAAGAATCTTGAATTTTATCAAGGATGCAATCCAAGTGAACTTGGAATAAAGCTTTAGTTTCATATTTTCTGGTTAATGTTCCATAAATGTCATAACTTTGTTGCTTAATGGGGAGTGTGTTTTTTTAATGTAATAGTATGCCAAACATTAATGAAGGGAAAAAGAGAGAGAATGACTGAGAAACGCCATCTCAAGCTCAAAAACATCAAAATTAGCAATAAAAATAGAAGTTTCTTATCACTAGGAACGGAGTGGAGATAGTCACAGACATTAGAACAGACACAGCCTGCTCCTTGCTCCTGGTTTCCCATGAGGGACTCCCAGGGTGACGTTGACCCGCAGTTCATCACCTCATGCCTGCATTTCCTCCATTTGTTCTGTGAGGACTGTGACACTCCTTTGCCTAAGTGACACTGAGGTTTCCAGCTGGTGCAGGGGTGTTGTGACAGTGCTGCGAGGACATGGCCTTGGGTCATCCTTGTCACTCCACTGTCATCTAAGGGTCTGGATAGAGGCCTTCGTCTAATTTGGAGATTCATGTGTGATACTTGTCTCAATCAGCAAATCTATTAATCCTTAAATGCGAGCCACTCTATAGGAAAAGGTTTAATACCACCTGTGACTTACGGTAGCAGAAAAAGTCAGTCTGATTTAGTTAGAAGTACAAATCATGGAAAATTTTTAAGAAATGCAATTTTATTACTTGGAAAAATCTATAGAAACTAGGATCAAGTTAAGTCCTGGTCTAACGGAAATTCTTTAAAAAACGCTTAGACAAATCTTTAAGAACGGTCTGTTTTTATTGTACTGTGTTTGAGTGCTTCTAAAGGTACTTCTAATGAGGATTCTTGAAAACTACTGCCTTACATAATCGGGGCATTCTTCTACAACTATATTTATGTTCTTCATTGGTTTACGAAGTGTTTATTTCAATGTTAAATTTTATATACTTTCCAAATGATTCTCAAACTCTTAACTACAGGGGTCCAAATACATGAAGTTTTATTATTGTGGTTATCTTCTCTCTTGTCGCAGGGTTTCTCTGCTCACACATTGCTTGGCAAACATAGTAAGTGTTTGAATGAATGAAGTGATAAATGAATGAATGGCAAAAAGCCATAGATTCAACCCTCATACCCTTTAGTTGGCTTCACTTTATTCCGTGTGCAGAGACAGAATCACTAATTCTGTCCATCTATTTAATGCCATCTGCAAAGGCCATTTGTACAATCTAGGCCACTGTCATAGTACAGTCAGGCTGCTATGACAAAGAACCACAGACTGGGTGGCTTATAAACAACAAAATTTTTTTCTCACTTTTCTGGAGGCTGGAAGTCCGAGATCAGGTGCCAGTGCGGTCAGGTTCTGGTGAGAGCCCTCTTCCGGGTGGCACACTGTCACCTTTTCACTGTGTCCTCACGTGGTAGAAAGAGCAGAGAGCTCTCTGGGGTCTCTTTTATAAGAGCACTAATCCCATTCATGAGGACTTTACTCTCATGACCTTTGTACCTCCCAGAGGCCCCACCTCCTAATACCATCACCTTGGGGGTTAGGATTTCAACGTATGTATTTGGGGAGACACAAACATTCAGTCCATAACAGCCACAAAGGAGAGCATATTATTGCGATGTGACACGGGGTTTATGCCATCACGGCAGTCTTGCTCATGGTGACAGAGCTCAGCACTCTTTTCACATTTACATTTAGGAATTGGGAGGAGTTGGGAGGTGTATGTGCCTCCTGACTACACAGGAGTTAGAGAGAGTATGTTGTGGATAATTTTCTTTTCATATCAGACCAGAGCTGCATGGGGCTCCCAGGGCTTCCCGTGACGGCATGTAAATGGAGCAGGGCATACACTGGTTTCCCAAGCCAAGTAAGTAGACCGTCCGCTGTTGACAAGGTAGCCCAAATGTCCTCTCTCTGGGCTCACTGGTCCATTCCCATTCCACATCTCTCAGTGGCCCTATAACTGTGTTGCCTAGGATAAACTCTAAACATTAAGTAGAGAATGACTTTTCCCTGGATAAGAGGCTTATGGCTTTGAGAAGTCAGAGATGCCTGTAGACACATGGCTTTCCTCCAGCCAGGCTTAAGGAGTCATTTCCAAACCCGTGCTCTCTGAGTCTCTGTGTTTTAATGCATCTTGACTGCTCTGCCTTTCCCTTGCTCTCCTCTGCCTCCTCCATCAAGGAGATCCTGTTCATTCACTGAGATTCAGGAAATGTAGATGCTTTTTTTTTTCTTTTTGGTGAGGAAGACTAGCCCTGAGCTAATATCCATTGCTAATCCTCCTCTTTTTGCTGAGGAAGACTGGCCCTGTGCTAACATCCGTGCCCATCTTCCTCTACTTTATATGGGACGCCACCACGGCATAGCTGACAAGCAGTGCGTCAGCAGGCACCCAGGATTCGAACCCGCGAACTCCAGGCTACCAAGCGTGAACTAAACCGCTGCGCCACTGGGCCGACCCCTGTAGATGCTTTCTTAAACACATCTTCTCTAGACTTTCCAAACTGAGCTGGTCTTCCCCTTCCTGTGCTCCCAATGACACAAATCACATTGGATTCTAGTCTCCACATTCAGTTCTCTCCCAAAGAGCATTTGTGGGGAGGGACTGTGAGCATTTTGAGGGGAGGGACGATCTCTAATCTCCACTGGATCCCCAGCCCCCAGCATAGAGTGGCTGCTCTGTAGAAGTCTGTGAGCGATTCAAAAATCAAGCAGCAGCTTTATAATCACAGAGCTACCCCCTAACATGCTTAGTCCTGCTTTAATAGTGCTAAGTATTCTAGAAGGAATTTCTCAAAACTACAAGCAAATTTATTTATAGTATGGCAGCCTTGCAATATATAACATTGTGGCTGAGAAAATCAAAACAATAACCAAAAGTCATTAAAACACTTGTCACCTGTGATTATTTCTGGATGCACAGCCTGAGCTGCATCTGCAGAAACTCTTCCCTGATTATATTAGACTTATAACTGTCTCTAAGCCTTTTCCAAAAACAAGAAATTATGTTTCCTGACTTTAAACACTTCACTTTTTCAGGTACATTAAGATGAAATTACCACAGCAAGTTGTCTTGTGCAGAACTATTCTGCAAAACGTTTATCGGTTCCTATGAATTTTTAAGGTATGCAATCTGATATCCAACAACTGACTGTGTTATTATCAGTCCCGGCTCACAAATTGCTGTGCTGCATATCAGAATGAGGCTTTATGGAATCTGAATGATTGGCTGGAGTCATTTCAGATATTCCCTGAAGGTCTTAAAACCATAATTTCCTCAGCAACATGCCCAGCAACTTGCATCATCATCATTTTGGCTAATATAAGTGCTGTTTCTCTTATTGTGTCATTATTGTTCCTGCTATTTTCTTTTTAAGAGTAGAAATAGATGAGAAAAAAATATAGCCTGTTTTACTCATTAATGAGTCAGAGGAAAAAGTCATCACTGCTTCTAATTATCAGGGGTCAAGGTCAGGGTCCCTAACAAGGAAACATGTTTATATTATCAAGAAAGTTCACTAATGTGCCAAACTGTCCAAAGATAGGGGAATTTTCATGACCATATTACCTGCCCCCAAGTCGTTTACATACCCAGCTTCCATGACCTGGGGGCTATTTGGTGATCTGGTGGTTATTTGAGACATTGAGATCAAACTTTGAATATCATAAGAGTATTTTTGTAGAAAATAAGGCAAAACATACTTCTGGGGATAAATATTAACAATTTACTGAACTTGTGGTTTTGCTTCTTTTCCTGATCAGCTGCTCTGTTACTGCTGGACAAGCAGAGGTGATCGACTGCCTCCTCCAAAATCTTCGATTACAGAACAGCATGAGCAAGGTGGCATCATGAGACAGTCTGGTTGGGATCGAGGGTTCATGCAGGCGGGTAGTTTGAAAGGTCTGAACTAGTCTTCTAGCATCCTCCATAAGGTCACATTAAGGTCAGACTAGGGCTTTGAAAGGCTCACTGCTTTCCTGCCCTCTCAGTAGAACAGAGGGTGTACCTCCTTCTAATCAAAAGCTGGTCCCTCCCACCCTCTCAGAAATCTTATTCTCCCCTTCCTCCCCCAGAGCCTTCTCTTTGCCTTATCTTCAACTTCTCCCTGTCTGCTTTCTCCTTCCCCCCATCATTAAACATGCTTAAGTCTTTTTTATCTTTGCCAAACCCTCCCTCCCTTAACCTCATGGCCACCTCCAATCACAGCCCTGTTCACCTTCTCCATGTCAGCCAGAATTCTCCAAAACATTGTTTTCACTTACTATATCCACCTCCTCACTTCCCTCTTACTTCTTAACCCCCTCCAATCCTGTTTTGACCTTCCCCCATCACCAAAACTACTATGATCATTAACATGCTAATGATTATAAAGTTAAACATAGTCTTGCCATATAACCCAGCAAGCTCACTCCCAAGAGAAATGAAAACTTACGTTCAGACAAAACCTGCGTGCAAATGTTTGTAACAGCTCTGTTCATAATCTACCAAAATGGAAAATAACCAATATACCCTTCAACCTATGTTTCAACCTATGAATGAATAAACAAATCATGGAGTGTCTGCACAATGGAATACTACTCAGCAATAAAAAGGAATGAGCTATTGATTCATATGTGAATCAATAATAACATGAATGATTCTTAAATATATTTTGCTAAATGAAGGAAGCCAGGCCCAAAAGGCTACCGAATGTATGATTCCGCGTATGACATTTTGGAAAAGACAAAACTCTAGGAATGGAAAACAAATCAGTGGTTTCCAGGAGTGAGGGAGAAAGGTTGAACTACAAAGGGACAGCATGAGGACATTTGGGGGTGACAGAACTGTTCTGTGTCATGACTGTGCTGTTGGGTACATGACTCTATGCATTTGTCAAAACTCAGAGAACTCTACGGCACAGAGTGGATTTTAATGTATATCAGTTTTTTAAAATAGTAACCAGGATGTAGAGGAACCCCAAAATGGAATACAAACTAACAAATGAAAAAATAAAATGACCTCCATAGTTTCGAGGACTTAATAGTTTCAGCATACTGCATTCAACACCAGAGCAACTCTGCCCTTTGACATACTTCCTTCTCTTAGCTTTCTGAGCACCGCACCCTCCTACTTTCCTCCTAGTTGACAGGCTTCTCTTTCTCAGACTCCTCTACAAGTTCTTCTCTACTCAACCTTTCCATGTTTCTGTTTCTTGAGCCTCAGGTCCAGGCCACCCTCTCTTCTCACTCTAAAAGTTTTCCCTAAACAACCTCATCCACTCCCATGGTCTCAGTCACCAAATATGCCAATGAATCTCCAATTTATGTCTCACAATGGGACCTCTCTTCTGAGCCTCAGACTGATATATGCTACCACCTACTAGAGGTATCCACTTTGGACTAAACTATCTGAAACTCAATCGGCATCTAGGTCTTCCCACACCTACACCTGCTTCTTCTCCTGGGCCCCCAGCTCATTAAAGACAAAGAACTTGGACACCATCCTTAACTTCTGTGTCTCTCTTCCCTCTTCCTCGCTGCTGATCACTACATCTCATCTGTCTTGAATCCATGTATTTTCTCCTTTTCCACTGACTTCCATGGCACCACACTGATCCAAACCACCACCAAGAATTGTCTACACTACATTCTTATTTGGTCACCCAGCAACGTCTTCTTCAAACCTTCTCCAGTGTGCCGCTGGGGTGATCTTTTTAAAACCCAATAAATCATTGCATTTCTCTGCTTCAAAACTGCCTGTGGTTTCCCATTGCTTTTATAATAAAGCCCAAATTCTTCAGCACATCCTACCAGGCTCTGCATGGTTTGGCCTCAATGACCTTTGGCCTTTATCCCCCACTGTGCTTCCCCATATCTCTCTGCATCCAGCCACACCAACCTTCTTTCTTCTCACAGACGCATCAGGCTCTTTCCCACTCCAGGCCATTTGCATATGCTGTCCCCTTCACCTGCACTTCACTAATTAATCATTATTCACCCTCAGGCCTCAGCTTAAATGTCACTTCTGGGGAAACCTCCCATGACCCTTTGCTTCCCTCACTACATGCTTTCATAGTTTCTCTTTCCGAGCATTTATCTTTAATATCAACCTCCTTCTCTAAAAGACAAGCAGGAAATGGGTCTGGCTTATACACTGCTGTCTCCCCACAGCTAAGGAGAATGTAGAACACACTGAGGTACTTCGTAAATATCTATTGGAAGGAAATAAAAATTAAGTTAGTAAGTTTAGTATCGCACAGCACAATACATTGTACATAGGTCATGGTGGGCTACTGGAGGCATCAGTGCCTATGAAGACAAGGGGAAATGTGTTAAATGGTGCTATTTTGGTGGTCATGTGCAAGGGAGATTGGGGAAACCTAAAACACAGAGATTATGATGTAATAGTCCAGATATGGAATAATAAGGGTCTGGATTAAAATGATGAAATAAGAATGGGGAGAAAAGAATTATATGATTTGATGACTTAATTGTATTTGGAAGTGAGAAGGGGAAAAGTAGATTCAGAAATTAGGGTCTGGTGATTTTTGAAGTAAAAAGAAATTAAGAAAAGAGAACTAGGTTTCAGAGGAAACTAATGATGTCAGGTCAATTAATTGTCATGGGGTTGGTGAGGCTTACAAAGAAGAATTCCAAGTGGCCGAAAACACAGAAGTCGTATTTCAAAGACTGTCCGCATACCTTTTCCAAATCAGGACCATCTGCGAGGAGAGCCAAAGTGAAATCATTGTTTATGCAGATAATTTTCTCTGCAGGTGGTCTCTTTTTCTTCAGGAGGCATTGCGTGAAGCCAGACCATATTTCATACACAGTCACAGCCACACCACTGGGGAGGTGCCTGCGTTCTTCCAGGGAAACTGCCTGGGACTGTGAGCTGCAGATCTCCGTGTTCCAGGGGCATCATACCTTCCATTCTGCCCGCATTCCCTCGAGCTGCCACCGATCTTTGGCAGAGGCGACCCAGAAAGAAGGGCAATGAGCCCTAGACGATAGTGCAGTGACATGTGAGTGTGTGGCTTATGGACCTGGTACACTTAGGAGAGAGGGGTAGTTATCAGTAAGTCACACGGGATTCTGTGGAGACAGAGAAGCTGAGAGGACCCTAGGAGGTGTGGGACTGGAGGACAGAGTCCCGAGATCTGTCACCACTGAGGGGCTGAAATCTCACCCAAGTGTGGAGGGGATGGAACTGTTTTGTCTAACTTGAACTGAGAGGAAGAACAAAGAGTGGTTTTTGACTATAAAGCGTAGGGAAAGGAGAATGTCTGAAATATAGAACTGAAGTTTGCAAAAGCCCAAGTAGCAAGGAAACAGCCCGCTGAGGCTCTGGATGGATTGTTTCTGGTCTGGGAGAGGGAGAGGTCTGTCCAGCTATATCTATGGAGACCAGAGGCTGCATTCAAGGGCCCAGTGCACTCTAGTGGAACAAGATCCATGCCAGCCACTTTGTGGCAGCTCTAGAACTAGGGGTATTCCTCTGAGCTCTGGGGGGAGATGAGAAGTGAGTTGAAGGTGGGCTCCATAGGGTCAGTCTTTGTTCAGATTCCAGGCTATTTGACTGTCTAATAGAGAACAGCTTGTAATTCTCATCAGTTTGAGTGTGTGTGTGTGTGTGTGTGTGTGTGTGTGTGTAAGAGAGAGAGAGAGAGACAGAGACACAGAGAGAGAGGGAACACCCCAGCCAGTGTCCATCTGAATTTGAATTTGCCAGTGTCCATCTGGGCAGGGATTCAAGACCAGACTTCACCCACTTTAGTCCACCCACTTCAATACAGTTGAAAAACCAGAGCAAGAAAAGCCATAAGGCTCCCTCTGTGATCCTGTTCCTGAATCCTATCCTTGTTTAAGCAAACCCATCTCCCAGCTCCTAGGAGGAAGAAGGGAAGGCCCTTTTGTTACATAGTGCAGAGGTCAGAGTTTACTGTTCTGCCACTGGGGGGATTACTCCCACCCGAAACACTGCCTAGCTTCCCCTGCCTTAAGAGGGAGACTTGATTTCATTTACTTGTGTCTTACTTGCCTGCCAAGAGCATCCTACCTGACAGCAGCGTGATGGTAGCTGCTAATGCTGTCTTAGACACGCACTATTAGGACAACCCTATTATTATTTGTCCTCCTCTTCTCTTCTCTCCTGTCTTCACGCTAGTAACCAACCTGCAAGATCTTTGTATCTTATTTCAGTGGTCTTCAAATCTTTTAGGATTTTTTCATCACTCCACCAGGAAACAGGGGTATGAGGCTGCTATTATGATAAGTTACATTGGTAACAAGCCCAAAGTTGTTACTCTACCTGGCCAACAACTTCTGAGGACAGGAGGGTACATGCACATCTGTTTCATGGACTAAGAATAAAAGGTTTCTCTGTAGAGGGTGGCCTTTGGGGTGGATGTTCTAAAGGTCTAGAGAGAACTCTGTAACTCTTAGTGCTAAGTCAGCAGGAAGCAACAGTGCACTCATAATATGGAGAGGGTTAACTCCCCCCAAATATCTTCCATAGTTCAGGTCCAAAAATTATCAAAAAAGAATGATGACAAAATAAACATAACTAAATGTTACCAAATTAGAATATCCTTTCTCAAGTCTACTGATCCTCAACTTTTCCTGTAAATGGGATACACTGTCATTCTTATATAAGGCCAGCACTTAGTACATAAAGTGAATATTGCTTTTAGCAAGACTGTCATTTAGTTTGTGTCCTGGCCCAGTTTAGACAGTTGCCTTAAAGGCAAGAAATATCGTTAACTCTTCTCCTACCAGACTATTTTAAAAGGATATCAACTCTTATAAGAAAAGATGTATTTCTAGTATAGTGTAATATGTATTATTTAGATCTAAATCACCCCAGATATTTTGCTTCTCCCTTTCTTCCTTTCAGTGTCAGTTTTAGGGAAATTGTTTTTTCTGACATTTTCCTCATACAATGGGCTAGGAAAATAAAAATTCAGCTAAGTAACCCTATTATTAGCTGATCTAAGAAAACATGTAAAGTCTATGTCCAAGGGACCTGGGGTGAATGTTTAGTATCAGGAACTTCCTGGCCATTTTGATGGACATTTTAGCCCTGCTAACAAGCATTCTTTAAGCTTTTTGGTTTTTCTTTCTCTCAAAAAAAAGAAAAAAGTATTCCACATGTTACCAATGCTCAAAAGAACTGGAACAACAAACAGCGGTTTGTCTAATCAAATCTCAATAGCAGTCAAGGTTAAAATATAGTCATGGCTTGGAGAAAACAGCCTCAGGGTGTTAATAGCAGATATTGCTGCAGAAACCCAGCTGATGGGACATCTGAGAAGGAGATGCCCCACAGTGGGCACACCGTATTGGCACAAGTCCCATGTTTTTTTCTCTAATGGTTATTAGTGGGGTTTTATAATATATTTATAAATTATACATGAAATTCTCTAATAAGTTTAAATATTATAAAAAAGTTTTGTTGGGCTGGCACCATGGCGTAGTGGTAAATTCCACACACTCCGCTTCAGCAGCTCAGGTTTGCGGGTTTGGATCCCGAGCGTGGATCTACACCACTTGTCAGCCATGCTGCAGGAGCATCCCACATACAAAATAGAGGAAGATTGGCACGGATGTTGGCTCAGGGCTAATCTTCCTCAAGCAAAAAAAGAGGAAGATTGGCAGTGGATGTTAGCTCAGGGCAAATCTTCCTCAGCAAAAAAAAAGAAATTTTTGTTAAAATTAGTTTTAAGTATTTGGATCTCCTTTCTGTGCATGCTTAGGAAATCACCCAGGGCATCCATTCTTTTGGAGATATGTCGGCATGGAAGGACGCTTAAATCCAGGACTGGAATATGCTTTTTAAAATGTCTGCAATTTTCATTTATTCCTGTTTTGCTTACACATTATTGTTACTATGCTTGGGAACTGATTATAAGTTAAATTGAAGGCTATAGTCATCAAGCTATTCTGGTACAATTCCGTGATTCAGGTACACCAATGCAAATGTTAGATTGAGCAGTATGAAATTGCCACTATTAAATCATTTTGCCTATAAAAATGACAATTTCATAATGTTTAGCCTAGTATTTTTCACTTGGAAATGGGTCATATTGTGCTTTGAATTGTGTTTTGTTTGCTTTTTCCTTCTGTACTTTCAAATTTTGTCACAAAAGTTTATTTATCTTAGGTGTTGGATTCTTTGTATAAAATGTGACCATTCGAGGAGTAGGGAATGGGAAGTGACTATAGTGGGTTTGGGGGTTCTTTTTGGGGAATAGAATTGGTCTGGAACTAGACAGTGGTGATGGTTGCAGTTTTGTGACTATACTAAAAACCACTGAATTGTACAGTTTAAAAGGGTCAACTTTATGGTATATGAATTACATCTCCATAAAAAATATTATTCAAAGGTATAGAGATTGGGAGGGAAGATATAAAACTGTCTTTGCAGAAGACATGATTATTTATGTAGAAAATCCAAAAGAACCAACAACAGAAAAAAGTTCTGGAACTAACAACCAATTATAACAAGGATGCAGAATACAAGGTTAATAAAGTTAATTGCTTTCCTATATACCAGCAATGAACAATTAGAATTTGAAATTAAAAACACAGTGCCAATTATATTAGCACCCTCCAAAATGAAATTCTTAGGTATAAATCTAACAAAATATATACAAGATCTGTATGAGGAAAACTACAAACTCAAGAAATCAAAGAAAATAAATAAATGAAGAGATATTCCATGTTTATGGATAGGAAGATTCAATATTGTCAAGATGTCAGTTCTTTCCAACTTGATCTGTAGATTCAGTGCAATCTCAGTCAAAATCCCAGCAAGTTATTTTAGGATATTGGCAAACTGATTCTAAAGTTTCTATGGAGACACAAAAGAGTCAGAAAAGCGAACACACTCTTGAAGGGCAAGAACAAAGTTGGAGGACTGACATGACCTGACTTCAAGACTTACCATAAAGCTGCAGTAATCAAGACATTGTGGTACTGGTGAAAGCAAAGACAAATAGAGCAATGGAACAGAATAGAGTGCCCAGAAATAGACCCATACAAACACAGGCAACTGATCTTTGACAAAAGAGCAAAGGCAATACAATGAAGAAATCAAATGGTGCTGAACAACTGGAAATCCACATGCAAAAACATGAATGAATCTGGACACAGACCATACACCCTTAACAAAAGTTAACTCAAAATGGATCATAGACCTAAATGCAGAACTGTAAAACTCCTAGAAGATAACATAGGAGAAATTCTAGATGACCTTGTATTTGGCGATGGCTTATTAGATAAAAGACCAAAGGCATGATCCGTGAAAGAAATAATTGATAAGTTGGACTTAATTAAAAATTAAAAATTTCTGTTCTCTGCAAGACGCTGTCAAAAGAATAAAAAGACAAGCCACAGACTGAGAGAAAATATTTGCAAAAGACGTATCTGATAAAGGACTGTTATTGAAAATATACAAAGAGCGCTTAAAACTCAACAATAAGAAAATGGACAACCCAGTTAAAAAGTGGGCCAAAAATATGAACAGACACCCCACCAAAGAAGAGACACAAATGGTAAATAGGCATATGAAAAAATGCTCAACATCACATGTCATTAGAGAATTGCAAATTAAAGCAATGAGATACCACTATATACCTATTAGAATGGTGAAAATCCAAAACACTGAGAGCACCAAATGCTGGTGAGGATGTAGAACAACAGAAATTCTCGTTCATTGCTGATGGGAATGCAAAATGGTACAGCCACTTTGGAAGACAGTTTGGCAGCTTCTTACAAAATTAAACCGACCCTTGTTGTACAATCCAGCAATTATACTTCTTGGTGTTTTCCCAAATGGGTTGAAAAGTTTTGTGCACACAAAAATCTGCATTCAGATGTTTATGACATCTTGATTCATAATAACCAAAACTTGGAAGCAACCAAGATGTCCTTCAATAGGTAAATGGATAAACAGTGGTACATCCAGACATGGAATATGATTCAGCACTAAAAAGGAATGAGCTATCAAGTGGTGAGAAGACATGGAGGAAACTTAAATTTTACTAAGTGAAAGAAACCAGTATAAAAAGGCTGTCTACTATATGATTCCAACTATACGACATTCAGGAAAAGGCAGAACTATGAAGACAGCAAAAAGGTCAGTGGTTGCCAGGGTTGGGGGGAAGGAGGGATGAACAGGCTAAGCACAGAGGATTTTCAGGGAAGTGACACTATTCTGTATACTATAATGGTGGGTAATCATACGTTTGTCCAAACTCATAGAATGTACAAGACCGAAAGTAAACTCTGGATTTTGAGTGATAATGATTTGTCAATGAGGTTCATCACTTGTAACAAAAGTCACACTCTGATGCCAATGTTGACAGTCGGGGAGGCCGTGCATGTGTAGCGGCAGGGGGTAAATGGGAACTCTCTACATATTCCACTCAATTTTTCTGTGAACCTGATTGCTCTGAAAAATAAAACCTACTTAAAAACTTTATCTGTATCCAGACAGAAAAATGGTAAAGTAACGTTTTGTTAAGGTTGCTGTATATCTCGTTTTGCTCACTGCAGAATCTTTCCTGGAATAATCGAAGGGGTTCCCCTAAGACACATTCCTATCTGTTTAAATTTTTGGAATTAGATTTCTACTTGGAATTTTATGAAGACATCAAAGAGAGTGTTGAAAATGACTAACCCCCCCACCAAAGGATGATAATTGTACACATTTTATTTTATAGTTATGTAAACATAAATATACATGGCTGACTAACCCAGAATACAGCTATGAAGTCCTAGGTTTGGGTCCAGGTTGAAATTCTAGGGGCTTATAGAGGCAGAACTTTGAGGAGCAAGAGAACACCCAAGACAGAGTTCCAGAACAACAGGCTCAGGAAACACGAGGATAGTACAAAGCATCAAGTCCCAAGGAGTGCAGGTAGACAGCAAAAATAGAAAGTCTCAGCCACAGGGGTCAGCCAGACAGAGTCGGTTAAGGAGAGGGAAGGGCAAATGGAGCCAAGGGATGGGCCAGGAGACATTCATGTACCAAAGGTGGCAGCTTTGAGCTGAAGCCCTTCCTTCAGCTCATCCCATAGGTGAGGACAGAGCCTCTAAGAGCCACGAGCTGGGCCAGACGTAGATAGGCTTCTAGTTCCTTCTGCCCAAGAGACCAGTAGTGTCTGTCCTCATCTGGAGCTGAGATTCTTCTTATTCCAGGCCCACTGAAATCTGTGCTCACCGGGGCTGCCGTTCTGCCTGTCCTTCTCTGGGCTGCATTGTCTCTGTGCAAAATAGTTTGACTCATTCTTCAGCAAATCTTAATTGAACACCTACAATGTCCCAGGCACTCTTGTAGGATATGATGGTGAACAAACAAATGAAAAGACTTAGTCCCTGCCTTCATGGGGCTTCCAGCCTACGATGGAAGTCATTGCAGCCACAGTCCATGAGGCACACATGCACGTGAAAAGCTTCCACTGGGCAGAGCAGTGGGGAAGGAGAGGCACCTGGGCTCTGGCTCTGTGAAAGGAGGGCCTTGAGCCAGGCAGGGAAGGCTTTCCCAGGAAAGTGGGGAGTGGCTGAGACCTGAAGGAAGAGTAAGAGTTATTAGGAAGCTGGAGACCAATTCCAGGCACAGGGAACATTGCGATGGGTTGGAGCTTTGTGCAACAGTTTTAACAACACCCCTGCCATCCATCAGATGGCGGCTGTTTATGTGACATGCTCTATGTAACCACTTCCGGTAGACTGGGGTGGCAGAGGCAGTTAGTGGTCTACAGTTGCATCTTGCCTCCTTGGTAACAGAACCTTGATTCTTGGCTGAGCACAATGGCATCTGGAGAAAAGATTCTGTTTTCCAACCTTCCTTACAATTAGTTGTGGCCATATAACTATAGTCTAACCAATGAGATGTACGTGACCTGTTGTACAGGACTTCAGATAAATATCTTTAAAAAGAGGAGGGAAAGAACATCTTCCTCCTCTTCTCCTTCCTCCTGCCTAGAATGCAGATTTAATGGGTGGAGCTCCAGCAGCCATTTTGGACGCCTAGGTGACTTGGAAGCCGAAAGCCGGCTCTCAGATACTAGATTATAAAGATAAAAAGGGACAGGTCCTTGATTATGTCTATCTCCCATTCAAGCCCTGAATTACATATGAGTTGACTTCTTTTACATGAGAGAATAAAACCCTTGTCTGCTTATGCTTCAGTTATGGAGGTGAGGAATCTCAGTTACCTTTAACTGCATGATAGACCAGGAAATAGGATGTCATTGAGTATCCCAGCTTGTCTCACCTTTCTGTTATCAAGTATTCTATGCCAGATGAACAATAGAATACATCTCAAACTGCTCTAATCAGGTTACATATTTTTCTGCCTAAATGTAGAGGATAGGACCAAATCCTCTTGCAAAGTCCCCACCCGCTATTTCAGCACCAGTTCTTAAATAGTATATCTTGAAGGTGAATGTATTGCCACATCGAATCTCCTAGCAATAGTTAACAACATACTTTTCCTTTTAAAAGGCCCACGTGGGGCTGGCCCGGTGCCGCAGTGGTTTAGTTCGTACTTTGGCAGCCCAGGCTTCGCGGGTTCGGATTCTGGGCGCCCGCCAACACACTGCTTGTAAGCCATGCCTTGGTGGCAGCCCATATAAAGTAGAGGAAGATGGGCATGGATGTTAGTCCATGACCAGTCTTCCTCAGCAAAAAGAGGAGGATTGGCAACAGATGTTAGCTCAGGACTGGTCTTCCTCACAAAAAAATAGGTAAATAAAAAAAAATAATAAAAGGCCCTTGTACTCACACAAGGGATGAGAATATTGCTTAGTGTTGCAAAGGGGAAGAACAGTACTGGCAAAGTGCTGGCTGGGCTACTATCTATAAGTTACTTTCTGTTAGTTGAGGAACTATAAAGTGAGCGAGAAAAAATAAGTGAAAAATTAATGATTTGATTACATTACTGTGCAACATTGTAGGTGGTGGATAGAGTTGCCCAAGCAAAGGCAGGTCTGGGGGTTCATCTAGAAGAGTGCTCAGAGCACCCAGAAGGCTTCACATGTCAAGGCAGGGAAGAGGGAAGAAGAGAGAGATGCTGTCAGAATAAGCAACCAGGAAGGTTCTGGAAGCCTACAGGTGCCAGTTTATCTCTCATCCTAAGGCAGGCTATTTTATTTTATCTACTAGGTGTAAGCAACTGTGTAACTATAGGGATTGTTTATAAAAGAAGGAAATCATACATCTTCAGAAAAATACTAACTTCTATTGAGGCAGGGACAGAATGCTAGGATTACCTCACCACCAAAAATATTTAGGTGGCAAAAACAGAAAGGGACATCTGATAGTCATGTTATTAACTAGAATTCAATGACTGAAGTGTTCATAAGATTAAAAAGACATAGTACGTTGGATACTAAATAAGAACTAGAGGAAAAAGAAAAAATGTTGTACTTTTAGTTTTAAAAGATGTTAGCAAAATACACCTTAGAATTGACTGCCCAGAAAGTCTAGCTTAAATCTGCTGTGAAATAGTTGAACAGCTATTAAGAGAAGAGAAACCTTTAAGCCAACTAAAGTTTAGAAAAATGAGGAGTAGAAATCATGTTTTACTAACTCAATTGCTTTTTTATGGAATGATAAAATTAATGGACAAGGTGAATGTGATAGAACTTTCTAGAAGCAGTTTTTGCCATGTGACTGAATTTTACTGTATAAGTTAATTCAAATTTGCCAAGATCTAAATATGTTCCTAGATTAAAAAGTAGATGGAAATCTAGGCAACATCTAATGATGAATGACGGGGAGACTTGAGGGAAACCAAAGTGCTCTCAAAACTGGCTATAGCTTGAATTTCACTTTATTCGTCTCTCTTTTCATTAATGATCAGAGAAATGAGATTAACACCATGAATAACAAGAAAACAAACAAAATGCTACTGTGGATGTTTAAATTGTTTAATGTCACAAATGGAGAGAAACTTACTAATTTTTTTGTCTGTCTTCCTAGTTGCCTTTTTAATTTTTCATTGTGATAGCTATCTTGTTTTACGTAGCTAGTTGAGTTTATTAACTTTTCAGTTGAATTGTGTGTGGCCTTCTTTTTTAGACATACTTGAGTTTGCTGGATATACTACTGAGCAGTGTTTACATTGATCCACAGTTTTATGGTCTCTGTACGGCTCCCACTCTCCATCAATAATTCTCTACGTGGATTAACTGCGCTGGAGAAAACCAGCAGAAAGGCGACTAGATGGAAACTGGAGGTTGGAGTAGAAAGTGGGCTAATCAGGATCTGAAATCAACAGACATCCAGAAGGACATTCAGGGGGAAATGAAAAGTGTTAGAAAAGAGGAAAAAAGGCTTAAAAGTTAAAAGAAGAATGATGAAAGGAAAGATTGACCCAGGAATAATTACAAAAAGAACCAGGAGTAAAAAGTAAATGTTTTGGCAGCCGGGGGCAGCGTGGAGGGGGGTGCGTATAAAAGATAAAGGAATAGCTGAGGAGTAGCTTTCGAAGTGATCCAGGACAGTAATAGAGGGTTTGGTTTGAGAACAATTTGGAATTGGTGATCATTGACAGAAAAATTCCATTTGATTGTTGCTGATAAGGTATGTATTTTTCGTTTGTTCACAATTTTTTACATAGTCATCAATTGCAAATGGCTCTGGTGTAACTATGGGTGAGAACTGGGCTTTGGGATAGTCTTGAGTTTGTATAAGAGAATTGTGGTTCATAATTCACCCTTCCCATGTTGGTAAATCCATTCATCTCTGGCTTCATATGAAGACAGACTAGTTGTATGTTTGTGTCAATCATAGGAAAGTGAAGTATGAGCACAGATGTTCATGGATAAAGAGCTTTCCTTTATCCATTTGAGAGAACCATTAAGTAGGATAAGTATATTTTGTGACTTTACTCAGTGCCATTGGGGAGCAAAAACAAGAGTAAACACAAATTAAAAAAAAAAAATTTTTTTGTGGGCCTAAAATACAAATCTCAAATGTTTTTGTCTTAATTTCTCCACCTAAAGTGAATGGATTATAAAGCTTTGTTGAGAAGTGTTACAAGAAATAATTCATTAATAAATGTGAAATGTTGCCAAATGGCAAAGTGGCATAGGTTTTAAGAGCTTATTATACCAGTAATGTTTCTGCATTCTAAAACTGGATTTTAAATTATATGGGGATAAATGCTTAGGTTAGAACAATTCAAGTTTTAGTTTCCTCAAAGCACATATTAAAAATGAAGTAATTTAGGGCCGGCCCGGTGGCGCAGTGGTTTCGTCCGTGCTTGGCAGCCCGGGGTTCGCGGGTTCGGATCCCAGGCGCCCGCCGATGCACTGCTTGTCAGCCATGCTGTGGCGGCGTCCCATATGAAGTAGAGGAAGATGGGCACGATGTTAGCCCAGGGCCAGTCTTCCTCAGCAAAAAGAGGAGGATTAGCAACGGATGTTAGCTCAGGGCTGGTCTTCCTCACAAAAAAAAAAAAAAAAAAAATGAAGTAATTTAATAGCTAACCAGTGAAATCTATCTTCAAATTATTTTTTCAGATGTGACATATTTTTAGTAATTTTTCTTTATGCATTCTTATAACTTAAATATTCAAATTTTTGTAACTACAATGGGCATTGTATTAATATTTTCAGTGACACATTAATGTATGCCAAGAATGATTGTGTTATGTGGTTTGCTTATACCTGTAGTTATTTTTGATGTTAGCTATTTGGTATAAAATACAATTCTTACACATTGTGGGAACATAAACTTTATTACTGTCTCATTACCATGCAGAAGTCAAGTATGAGCAAACGAATAGCACCCTATATTAATCTTCCAAAGATTGGTTATGGATAACCCAAGTGATTATATTATAGTTTAATTAATGGAATAAGAAGGGAATAAACTGCTTCAGTGCTGCATGATAAATGTAATTCTCTTATGGCAAGATATGTACAATATGTATGAAAGATATGTATGAAAAATGATAAATGAGTTCTGATGGAATAGCTTTTTGTCTAGTTCAGTAATGCAATCTTCTCTTGTATGCCCATAAAAAAAGATATCTCTGTCCTAAGGCTATATTTTGTAGTGTCATTTTAAGTATTCATTTTTTGGAGAAAAATACTTGCTTCTTCAGCTTTAAGGAATTAGATCCAATTGAACTAGAAAAAAGTATCTAAAATAGCTTAAATTGTTTTTTGATTTGGAAATGTAAAAAATCATCACTGTGCATGAGTGAAGAGGCATTAGTTTCAATGACTTTGCCTGACCTTTTTCTCCTCTGCACAAATGCTTGTCCTTTGCTGAGGGTACTGTGGAAATTTCCATAGGCAGAACAAAATCGGAGGGGTGCATTCATGGGGAAAAAATTTTAGATAAGGGGGTTGGTATTTTTGATGGTTTATTTTGGGTAAATTATGGACACTTCCCTGTAAATTTAAGATTTTCCAACCAAATTCATTGGAAGAAAGCCAGATGTGACTACATATATGGAGGTGTCCTGAAGGGTAGGGTGTGTTTGAAGGTAAAACAAATCGCCACTTGGTTATCTGTAAGTCTTTCTAACCTCACTGTCTGTAGTAGGTTGGATCAGTTGGCCAGGAACAGACAGCCATGCGGCTCTATGGCTTTATTTATAAAGACGAGATGGCTTGATTTTGTTCTACAGGCTCAAATCTATACCCTGGTGTAGTGGATTGAATAGTGTCCCCCCCCCCAAATTCACATCAGAACCTCAGAATGTGATCTTGTTTGGAAATGAGGTCTTTGCAGATGTAACTAAGTCAAAACGAGGTCATAGTGGATTAGGGTTGGCCTTAAATCCAATGACTGGTGTCCTTACAAGAAAAAGAGAGGATACAGAGACACAGGGAGGAGAACACCATGGGAAGTCTGAGGAGGCAGAGATTGGAGTGAGGAATGCCAAGGAAAGCCAAGGCTAGCCAGCAACCACCAGAAACTAGGAGAAGAGGCATAGAACAGATTCTCCCTCAGAGCCTCCAGAAGGAACCAACCCTGCCACACCTGGATCTGGGACTTTTGGCCTCCAGAACTGTGAGAGAATAAATTCTTCTTGTTGTAAGCCACCCAGTTAGTGGTCACTTGTCACAGGATCCACGGGTAACTGATACACCTGGGCGGACAGCTTGCTCACACATTCCACCTGTCACGTGGGCACCCAAGTGAGACTGTAGACATGCCAGGCTTCTAGGTCCACCAGCGGGAAATCAACAGTAGATGAGGAAAGAAAAGAATGCATCTTTACGATTAAAGGGTGTAACTAACGTGCCAAAGTCCATCCCAGCTAAACAGCAGCTCAGGCTTTCCATCTCATAAAAAGCATGTCCAGAACGCGGAATCTCCAAATTGCTGCTAAATTCTACCAACTCGACAGTACAAAGCCTGATGATAAGACAGTAAAAAAGCTCTTTAAGAAGCCAGCTGTTTCCTCCAAGTGTGTCCTTAATTAGAGATGAATATTGCTGAAGATAACAGCATCCACTCTGTTTTAAACAGAAAGGGTATTTTGCTCACCCTTGGCAAAGGAGCCATTGTCCCAGATATTGACGCCTGAAGCAACATCCAGAGAGCTGGAAGCTGTCGCCATACCTGCTGGCTCTGGAAACACATCGCCCTAGCTCCCTCCAGAATGGAGGAGGCTGACTCCAGAACCATTGCAGGACCAGCTATGTAATTTTTGTGGCCCCATGCAAAATGAACATGCAGGCTGCTTGTTCAAAATTACGAAGAATCAAGACAGCGACAACAGATCATTAAACCAAGTGCAGGGCCCTTCTGGACGTGGGGCCTTGTGTGTCTGCTGTGGTCACAGCCCCTGAAATGAAACTGGTCCCAACTGTTGGCTGCAGATGCATGCTGGCCTGCTGATCTGCACCTGCAGAATGGATGCATTCTGTACTATTGCTCTTCCCCGCTTAAGTCAGAACCAAATTCAACTCTGTGAGGCTGGCAGAACCCTGGCTGCAAGGGCATCTGAGAAATGTCCTTTTCAGCTGTCCAGGCTCTATAGTGAAGGAAGCACTCTAGAATAAGCTGGAAAAGATGCTAAGGGAGCTGATCTACTCTGTCCACCCAAATGTTCAAACTCCAGAAACAAAGAAGACTTTTTGCAGAACTATGTGTTCTCTTCTCACTTTGGGGTTTCGAGACCCACCCTGATCAGTTGCAGCTTTTCGTTCACAATACCTGACGTACAGCTGACAGAATAACGTGCATTCCTTCTGTGTGTGAAGCATGTGCTGGGTGCTGGGGATACGGTGGGGACTAAGGAAGACCAGGTGCCTGCTCTCTGGATTTTCCCTCAAGTGGGTGAAAATGAAAAATTATTGCGTGAACAACTAAATGAGGTGATTTCATATGACCATTTCTGAGGGGAGGAGTTGGTGGACCTCCAAAACACATCTCAATACCATTCTCTTCCCTTGAACACTAATGGCACCATTTTATCCCAGCCAACATCCATCTCTCAACTGATCTCCTCATTTCCCCTCTCACCTCCCTCCAATCCATTCTCAACAGCTCGGCTAGAGAAATCCTTTTGAAAACATAAATCAGATCACAGGCATTCCCCTGCTTAAATCCTTCCCGTGGTTTTGCCTTGCCCTTGGAAAAGATCCAAACCTCCTCCTCATTCCTACAAGACCACACACCATCTGGTCTCTGCCTCTCTCTAGCCCTCCCCCACTTGCCCACTGTGCCACACCAGTGTTCTTTCTGCTTTCTGGGACATGCCAAGTTCTTTCCTACCTCTGTCTTTGAACTTACAGCTCTTGTAGCTCACTGCTCCTTCTCAACTTCCAGCTTTCAGCCAAAATGCCACCTTCTCAGAAAGGTTCTCTCTGATCACCCACCAAGGACTGAATCCCCACCCCGCAGGTATTCAGTAAGCATATCACTGTGCTTATTTCTCCCAAAACACTTATCAAGGTCTGAAATTATCATGTTTATATGTTTCTGGGACAGATGATCTCACACTTGTTTACGGGTTGTTTGGAGGTTATGCTCTTCCTGTTCTCATGGGGCGAGTTCTCACAGCGAGATCACTTACTCACTGGGAACAGAGACCTGTCTTTCTCCAGTGGCCCCTGGTGGCCCCCAGGAGCACCAAAGTGGCTCCCTGCTTCTTACCTAAGCCCTCAAAGGATGGAAGTTACCAAGCACTGGGAAAGCATGGCTACTGCACTTCAGGCTTTTCTTTTTCGCTTGACTTCCACAGCTTCCTGCACAGCCCCAGCAGTCAGGACAGCCAACTATCCGGAGTCCTTGGGACTGAGGAGGTTCCCAGATGCAGGATCTTCAATTTTAAAACCAGGAAAGCCCAAACTGGGACAACTTAGTCACACTTCCACCAGGCCACCAGAAAGAACGTGTCCAACATCCTTGTTTTTTGCTCAAGGTCTTAGTCCTAACAGCTTGCTCTAGCCATTACATACTCCACATCCTGACTTGTAACCAATGTTCATTATTTTTTCCTCCATTTATGGCTTTATTGTGCTTCTCAATTCTCTCTCTCAGCCCTGCTTCTCTGGCTTCCCTCCTTGATGATTTCTGAATTCTGCCTCTGACTGTGTCATCCTACAAGACCCTTATATGGTCTGATCCATTTTGTCTCCTGGAAGCTTGGGGTTCCACCCCTACCCCATTCCCCCAAGAAGCCCTCCTGGTCACGTCTACTCTGGGAGTGGTGAGAGGACATTTGAGTGATGAGAATTTCCTCAAATACAATTATAATGGTACTTCTGACTATACAACTCCGAAAAAAACCCTAAGGGTTTGTAGTTACCTAGTGACCCTCTAACATGTAGAAGAAGGGGTCTGCAAGCTTTTTCTGTAAAGGACTAGATAGTAAATATTTTTGGTTTTTTGGACCACACAGTCTCTGTCATAACTACTCAACTTTGCCACTGTAGCATAAAAGCAGCCATAGACAATATATGAACAAGTAAGTGTGGCTGTGTTCCAATAAAACTTTATTTACAAATATTGGCAGTGGGCCAGATTTGGCCCCTGGGCCATATGTGGACCCCTGATGTAGAACACTCTTCCAGATAATTATGAAATTTTTTTTATTAAGCCCACAAAAGTTTTCTTTGTCCCCACCACCCAGATAGGCCATAGCTCCACATACAATTTACACATCTTCTTCCGCATACCCACATTTACTTCTTTTAATCATTCACACTGTGACTCAGCTGGGCTTATGGAAGCATTTGCCCCACACAATAAATTCTTGCACAAAGATATTGACATGGAAAGAAAGATCATGTGAAACTTATTTCTAGTGGGATATTTAACACCAGTTTGCAATATAAAAGATGGATATGGAGTTAGAGCGAATTATTAGGATAATTGAAATTAATACGTGGTTAATGCTTTGTTAATGGGATTGCTAGATTAATAGGGGGAAAACTCCTCTGATGGGCAACAGTGTCCTCACTGTTGGTGATGGGGAAGGAAGTAGCCCCAAATAGTGCTTTTAAAGGTAGGTTTTGAGATATTAGCTGTTTCTGTTTTTCTTTTTCAAACAAAAGAGTATTAACCTGTGGGGTCAGTGGGCAGGCCTCTGCAGTTGTGAGTGGCTTATGTAGAGTGCTGTTTTCTTCCTCTGTGTGATTTAGTATTCCTGAGCCAACTGGTCTTCATAACATAGTTTGAAATGTGCTGTCCTTAGAAGTATACTTTCAAACGGGGAAGGGGTGGAAGGAGAAAGAAGACATTGGTAACATTTTAGGTTAATTTGGAGGAATGTGCTCACAACGGGCACGTACCTGGAAACTGCTTATCTCAGGTAAGAAATCAGGAGGTAAACGTGAAGAGACAAGGAGACAACAAATGGGGAAAGAAGCCTGTCCTTACGTACATTTATCTGGTAGGTTGTGATTGAGACACAGACTATGATGAACAGGGCACTAACACGCTGTTGGCCTGCATCCTGCAAGTCATCTTTGCTGGTGGGGTTATTACAGAATAACAGAGTCCACTCCAGCACAGCAGCAGCACATGTGGGCTCATTGCTGAGCAGAGACTGCTGAGTCTAGAAAACAGCGAGCCTTAACAAGTAAATTCCACACCCCCTCGAATTTGTGCCTCGGTAGGGAATCCCCAGCAGGAAATCCTCCATATGTTTTCCTTTACTACAAGGAACTTCAGAGAATGAGTTCATTTCTCTGCAAACATCCTTACATTGCTGTAAAACAGCACTGGCTGAATGATGAGAAATGTCACCAGGAATACGAGAGGACGCCTTCAACAGAGATAGGGGAGCAGTGACGCTTCTGAATTAGATATTAGTTTTGGAGAGGTTTTATTTTTCTTTCGTTGCTTACATTCTGGATTCGCGGGGTTTTGTTTTGTTTTTAAGGACAGTCTTTTGTTTTTACTATTTCCTAGTAGAGCTTGGATACTTGGAGAAATAAATAGAAAGGGAAATTTCTCAAAGATTTGTCCTATGGAGGAATGGAAAATTTGCCCTGAGGACCAAAGGATTATAGCTCAGATCAGAGTCTTTGCTCTTAAGCACAAAAGCCAAATGTGAAATTCAGGATTTCTTTAAAATTATCGTTGCAAGTAAGTACTTTGTTCTTCTCTTTTCTTCCTTCTTAATCCCCTAATAAGCATCTTTTTTGCATATTGTAATCTCAATGAAGTTATCCCTTGGACTCTAAACATAAGTAAAACGATTTGCCAATTCGTAAATTAATTATAAGATGAGATACGGAGTGTTCTGCTCTTAACACTGTTTAGCAGGTAGCAGGTAATATTTATAGTAATGTTTATGCTTTTATGCCAAGAATGATTTAATTTCATTAATGTTTCAAGTGAACATCTTTTGCCTCATTTCCTCCAGTAATACAAACTATATTTTAGATTGGAAAATAAGCAAGTAAAAATTTCTTCTGAAAAGAGCATTGTTGCCCTAGCAAGCAAAACAACTTTTGTCGATTTCTCTGGAATGTTTAGGTAGATTTGCCAAAAAACCCCTGCAAACCTAGAGAGTAAAATTCACCGTAACTCTTATGACCCCTTTTGAAAATGTCATGACATCATGTTGCAAACGTGAAAAGAAAACTTACTCTGTGGCAAAAGGGCATTGAAACATTAAAATATTTCTGCTGCTATTACCTTTCTTTGATTACCCTATTAAATTAAGTGACAGCCATGCCAATGTTGGTGTCTGCTCAGGACTCCAGAGATGTAGAGCTGTCAAGCTGATCTAGCGCGATGTGGTTAGACAATGCACAAGTAATAAGAGAAGCAACTAGAAGTAAGTGAAATGTCCTGTTCCCCTCCAGACTCCTAATTTCCACCACCCATCCCTCAGCCCTCCCCTCCTTGGTGGTAGCTGTCAATGACGAGTTTGCTACTGGGGAGGTCATGTTACTTTTCCCAACAATCTTTTAGGGGAGGAGCTGGCTGCTTTCAAAGCAGTGCCTGGCTGATATCTGGGCAAGAATGAACATAGGGATGATCTGTGCTTCCTCTGCGCCCCAATTCCCCACTTCACCACTGAAATCATCATCCAGGTCACAGCTTTCTACAGAGCAGCTGGTCTGAAATGACACACTCAGCAGAAATGAATGGAGAGTGTTGCATTCCTCCCTCCAACTTCCCCTCGTCTTTAGATCCTGTCTGCCTTGTCCTCTAAGAAACCTGATTCCTGTTCATCATTGGTTGCCAAAGCCAGTTTTCCCAGAACTGGCCTTGTTACTGTTTAGCCCGTCAGTTAAAGATCTTTATCTGCCAGACCATCTGTTGTTTTCCCTTAGGAGAGTGTATGATTTCAGTTCTATAGGTGTCCTTTAAATTTTCCCCTACATGTTTTGTAGCAGCTACATGTAGTCCAAGAATAAAGTCCTGTTGTGAACAGCAGGAATCTGTGGCCCACTTCTGAAAGTGTTAGCGGTAATGGTGTAATCGTGCATGGCCCGAGAGGGAGGAGGTGATCTGGGAACTGTGAAAAATGAAGCCAAACAAGAGTCTGGTCTTTACCTTCCAGGATGGTTGTTGCTTCCAGAGGAATTACTTGCTTTGTGATTCAGTTGTGCTTCTTTCTATGGGGCATAGTGTTGCCCCCCTTATGGATGCTGACTACCCATCAGCTATGGCAATTTGGGGGCTCGACCATTGCAAAGGAAACCCATGAAGAATGTGAACTTTCCTACTCTTCATGTTCCTCCTTCACCAGTTCAGAAACTCTTCAGTAGATTTTGCCTTCTTTAAGTGACCTATTATCTACCTGCTAAGTGAGAGTGAGCATCTATGACTTCTTTTTCCCCCAGTGGAAATTATATTGCTGAATTTCAAAAGACATTGGATCATCTCTGCAATCTTGGCAACTTTCCTTTGCAAAGAGAATGGTTGCTTTGAGCAGCTCTTTTATAAACCTATGTCCTGGACAAATCTGGAGTACCTTGTCCTGTGGTACTAGCAGGTGATGATGATGATGATGACATCTAACAAGTATTGACCTCCATCTTTTGCCAGGCATGATACAAAATATTCTATGACACTTATGACATTAAATCTTCCTTACCTTACCTGTAATACAGGTGATGTAGGCAGCCTCATTCCCATATTTCAATGGATGAGGGAAAAAAAAACCCAAGAATGTTCCTATCAACTAGTATCCTGTATTCTTTTTGTCTGTCGTCGTTGTTGTTTCTCTCTACCAAGGTTGTGGTTTGTTCAGGCTCCTTTCTGTATTACTTTAACTCCTGGATAACATTTCTGGAGGAAAATAGGTAGCCTAGAATAGGTATAAGGCTGAGATGGAGTGGGAGTAGAAATTGGTACTTCAGGAGTGAATTTTTGGTACATGTATTGGAAATGGATTTCATTTCTCTCTGCTCTGCATTAACCTCTATGTAAAGTGTGACTTCACCCCACGTCATGCTTCTCTGTGCTTCCCTTTCTGCAGGATTATGGGGATAGTTAAACCTTGTTGGCTAAAAGCATCCAAATTCTGGGGAGAAAGCAGCACGTTAGTGAGCAAATGTGTTTCACTTGTTTGTGTTGGACCAGGTTCTCATTGGGAGCAAATAACACTTAGAAGACAGAACAGTCTTTCAAATGATCAGAAGTTGGGGGGTGTGGAGGAGGAGGATTCAGATTTTTTGCAGTCATAAAGCATATATTTTGAGCAAAGTTTACTATAACATCTACTGTTATAAAATTTTTATTAACATATGACAAATCGGGATAAACTGGTTTGTAGATAATCATTTGGAACAAATGACGTGAAATAATCAATGAGTAAATGAAGAAAGAAACAATCCGTTTATCAATTTGGGAATGGAAGTCATTGGGGATTTAATAACACTTTTTTGTTGTTTTTATACGGTTCCTAATCTGGGTCATGGAAATGTTTTAAGCTAATTTGCCACCTTTATTACATCTTTGATTCAATGATTGTTTCTTGAATATCTCTTAGGGCATGACTTTCTGGAACAGTCCATGATTACACTTGGGAACAATGTACTGCTAGGTGGTGAATGAGTATATGCTTTGAAGATGGCATCTAAGGAGAGAGAAAAATTGAATTCAGAAACACTATCTTCTCACAACTTTAGATTCATAGAAATTTGAAACTAGAATAGATTTTGGATCATCTTATCCAACTCCTTTACATTATGTGTGACGCAACTGAAGTCATTGTGGTAAAATGATTTACACGTCACTAATTAGCTGCAGAACTAAGGACGAGAATTCTAGCCTCTGGCCTCCAAATCCAATGCCTTTTGTGTTTACTTTTTAGTTCTATGTTTTTAAGATATTATTGTGGTTTTTAATGACTAAAAAATAATAAAAACATGCCCCCGTGATCATACCAATTGCATTGCTCTTTTGCCCTTTAAATATTTTAATATAAAATATCTCAAACATACAAAAATAATATCATAATTATCTGCAAACCCACCAGCAAGATTAAATATACATTATCTTGCCATTTTTAGTTCAGATAATATGTAAAACAAAATGAAACACATTACAAATACAGTTACAGCGCTACGCCCTTCTTTTCCCTTTCCCTTCCTCCCAAGAGGTAGTTACTCTAAAGTTGCTGTATATCATTCCCATGTATATTTTAGTGTTTTTACTGTGTGTGTGTGTGTGTGTGTGTGTGGTGGGGTGTTAGATCCAGACATAGATATCTCTACATGTGTTTATAGCTAATATCTGTTTGTGGTTATATTATTGCTTTGTGTTCAAATTTTAAAATATATAAAGCATTGTCCGTATTCTTTTGTAACTTTTTTTTATTCAACGTGGTTTTGGAGCTGTATCCATGCTGATATATAGGTATCTAGTCCATTTATTATAACTGAAGGATAGGATCTCATTGAGTAAATAGTCTAAGGTCAATTCATCCATTTTCCTTCTGAGGAAATTTGGGTTGTTCCTGCAGTTTTGCTATTACAACAGCACTGCAGGGCTCCTCAGACATACCTTCTTAGACTCCTGCTAGAATTTCTTGAGGGGAGTTACCTAGAGGGTGAATTGTTGGGTCACAGGGGATGCACATCTTCACGTTTCTAGGTATTGCTGATTGGCTTTCCAAACTCTACTGGTTTATTTGACCCCCAACAATGTTGAGCAGTCATTCCAAACTCTGGCTGCAGAAAAAGTCACCTAGGAAGCTTTTCAAAATTACCAAGACCTAAGTCCCACCCCAGACCAAGCCAATCAGAATCTCCAGGAAGGGGACCCAAGACTGGTACTTGTTTTCAAGTTTTCCGGGTGATTCTAATGTACAGGTAGGGTTAGCAAACACTGATTTAGCATTTCTCTTTCCCCATATCTTTTCCAATATTTGGTATTATCAGACATTCTGTTCTGCTTATCTCTTGAGTGTACGAATTTTCTAATTACTGGTAAAGCTGAGTATATTTGTACAATGTTATTGAACATTCCAATGCCTTCCATAGAGAATTATGTGTTACTTATTTTACCCATTTTTTTCTCATTAATTATCTTTTATTGTTGATTTGTAGGTGCTTTCTTTATATTCTGGACAGTAATCACGAGAGGAGGTATATAATTTGTGGATATCTACCCCAGTCAATAATTTATATTTTCACTTATTTGTGGTCTCTTTAATCATACATAGAAGTAAAATTTTTAATATAGTCAAACAATCAATATTCTCCTTTATGGTTTGTACAGTGGGAAATCTTAAGAAATATTTTCCCACATAATTTAATAAAACTATTTTTCTATCTTTTCTTTGAAAAGTTTTATAGTTATACTTTTTCCCAGTGAGATCTTTAATTTGTCTAGAATTTATATTTCTGTATGGAGCTATGTATTGATCAAATTTTATCTTTTTTTTGGTATGAATAAGCAATTGTCCCAGTACAATTTATTAACTAGTCCATCTTTTCCCAGTGACATTTAATGCTAATGAGTCCCCATTTGTCTTTTTTCCAATCTACCCTTGTACCAATACCACAGTTTTAATTATTATAGTCTTATAATAAATGAACCCTTCTTACCATTTTTCCACAAATGCGTCTTGCCTATTCTTGAATATTTACTATGCCATCTGAATGTATATGCATCATCATTTCAGGTTACATGAAAAACAATTAGGGATTTTGTTTATAATTGCATTTAATTTATAGATTATTGGGGGAACAGTTTCTATATCTAAATATCGAGTTTCCCCATTCACAGACATAATCTAGCTCTCCATTTATTTAAGCTTACTTTCATGTCTTTCAATATATTTTATAATTTTCCCTATAAAAATCTTCCACATTTTTGTTAGATTCATAACTTAGGTACCTTATAATTGTTGAAGTGGTTTATTTTTATTGTAAATTGTATTTTTTTCTTAAATATTCTCATTGTTGGCTGATGGTTCATAGAAACATAGTAGATTTTTGTTTAACTCTTGTTTCCAACCACTTTGAACTCTTTATTAGTTTTAAAAGCCTGTAGATTATTTGGATTTTCTAAATAAACAATCACTATATATGCAAATAATAACAATTCTGTGCATTCTTTTGTAATAGTCATATATTTTATTTTAATTTAAGTGTAAGTTAAATATTTAATATATTTATATTTATATATTTATTTCTTTCCCCCACTTGCTATCATGGTTAGGACCTCTTGTGCAATGTTAAATAGAAGTATTGACAGCAGGCATTCTGTCTTGTCCCAGATTTTATATGAAATGCCTCTGACTTTTCACCATTATTATATTTTCTTGGGTTTTTAGTGGATGATATCTTTTATGAGGTTAAGAAAGTTTTCTTCTATTGTTTGTTTGCCCAAAGGTTTTATCAGGAAAATGTTTTGAATTTTATCAAATATTTTCTGCATCTATTGAAAAGAACTTAGTTTTTTCTCTTTTAATGTTAATTGGTGAATTATAGTAATACATTTTCTAAAATTAAACCATCCTTCTATTCTGGGATAACCTCTACTTGATCACCATTTTTAAAATATTCATTCTAAATTTAGTTTGTTAATATGTTTTTTTCTTTTATTTTGGTGAGGAAGATTGGCCCTGAGCTAACATCTGTGCCAAGCTTCTTCTATTTTGTGTATGGGATGCCACCACAACATGGCTCGATGAGCGGTGTGTAGGTCTGCACCCAGGATCCATGAATCAGGGGCCACCAAAGTGGAGCATGCAAACTTAACCACTATGCCACCAGGCCGGCCTCTAGTTTGCTAATATTTTACTTAGAATTTTTATATTTATAAATGAGACTGACCTGTCATTTTTCAGGTTTTTCTCTTTCTTCTTGAGTAATTGTAAGTTACATTTATAGTTAACTGACCATTTTGGCTAGATTTTCAAATGCATTGACATAAAATTTTTCCTGATATTCTCTTTTTAAAAGTCTCTACCTTATCTGTAGTTATGTCCCTTTTTTCCATACTAATATAGTCATCTGTGTTTTCCCATTCTCTCTTTTTAAACCAGTCTTACAAGAATTTTGCTTATTTATTAGTTGGTTTTATTTAAAGAAACCATTTTTGGTTTTCTGGGATCTCTCTGTCAAGAACTGGCAAATGCCCTCAATAATTTAGTTGGGTATATTATTTTAGATTGGCAGTTATTTTCTCTCCCTTCTTTAAAAATATTCTATTGATTTCTATTACTTATCTTTGCTTTTGTGAAGTCAATTGTCTGATTGTTATCCCTTGGTAGGTAAATTGTCTTTTCTCTCTGGTTGCTTTTAAGATCTTTTTTGTCTTTGTTCTGCAATTTCACAATGTATCTCACTGTGGATTTGTCCTTTATCTTGATTTCTTCTTAACTCATAGAAATCACATTTAATCAATTCTGGGACACATACAGGCATATATCTTTGAATACCAATTCTTCCATAATTCTCTTTCTGAAATTCATATTAGATATCTTGAATTTTTTGGTTCATTTTGTGCTCTCTATCTCTTGACTTCGTATTTATCTGTCTATCTCACAGTGCGGCATTCTGAGTTGTTTCCTTAAACTTGTCTTTCAGACCATCAATTATGTCTTCAACTGTGTCTAAACAGCTGTTCACTTATCCACTGAGTTTTTCATTCAATTGCTATAGTGTTCATTTCTAGATGATCTGCCTACCTGTTACATTAATACTGTGTTTTCTTTTCATCTAGCCTATATTCCCTTTGGTCTTAGTCATTTACAATTTATGTTAAGTAATCTGTTATTTTGTTCATTTATCCAAAGTTCTTAGGATTCAGAGTCTCCTATTTGTTGCATCTGGTGATGTGATTCTTCTGGTGGTTTGTTTCTTCACGTGCTTTGCAATTTAGGATTACGAGTTCATCATCAATGGGGAATACTGTGTAAAAATATGCAGTCAGAATGTCCCCTTCAGAGATATTTTGCATTTGTTTTAAAATAGTGTCCTAGGATGAATCCTTAGGCTAATTTCTTGATTCAGGTATTCCTGGATCACACACATAGCCCTGGTTATAAATTCTGCGTGGATACTATCGTTTCCCTTCACTCGGTGTCTAGATAGAGACAGACAGGCATCATTCCTGTGTCCATTTCCTGGGACACTTTCACCTGACCTCTATTAGGAATTTAAACCCAAGCTTCTAAGTTTCTGAGACCCATAAGCCCCCTTAATGCAGATCAGTATCTGTTTGTACCCTGACCATATTGCTCTTTAGATCCTTATATCTTACACCCAGCTCACTCTTGCTTCGTCTCTCTCTCTCTCTCTTGCTCTCTTTTTTGAAAACTCAGTAATGCATTTGAAAGAATGATGTCTTTTTGTCTGTTATTTCTAAGCATTTGTAGTAGCAAAGCTTTCAGGTTTCTGGAGAAAAAATTCAGAATAACGAGTCCTACTTTGGCCTTTTTTTTTTTTTTGGTGAGGAAGAATTGCCCTGAGCTAACATCTGTTGCCAATCTTCCTCTTTTTTTGCTTGAGGAAGACTAGCCCTGAGCTGACATCTGTGCCAGTCTTCCTCTATTTTGTATGTGGGTCAGCACCACAGCATGGCTGACAAGTGGTGTAGGTCCGCACCCAGGATCCAAACCCACGAATCCAGGCTGCTGAAGTGGAGTATGCCAAACTTAACCACTACACCATAGGGCCAGCCCCTGGCCTTTTCAGCATTAAAAAAAGTCTAAGAATTTCACAAATCATATTCCCCATACAAAGTTTCCTTGCTTGCTTCTGTAGAAATGTAGAATGTCCAAAAATCAGCTTGAAATTTATTAAAGTAATGTAACCTGAAATTTTTTGCTATATAACTGCTAAGGAATTGCATTCTTTTGAACTCTTACAGTAAACTCAGCCATAGCCTGATGTGTTGAGAATAACAGGGGGAGCGGGGAGAAGCTTTATCCTACTTTGAGAAAATTTTCAGGGAGTATACTAAAAATTTGGGGGGAGGAACAAATAATATTTTCTGAAATAGTACAAACATCTTTTGCTTTTTCTTATTGAGAGACCAGGAGGACATACTTTTTAAAAGGTTATAATGAAAACCCCAAAACCTTTTCTAGCTTTAGAATTCTACAATTTTCCTACCACCTTGAGACATTTTCTAAACAAATCTTATAGCCTGTGTGTAGCTTTGTAACCAAATCGTAGGTATCGAAGTTGCTTAATCTTCTCAAGATGCTCTCTCATACTCTCTACGACAATAGCACCCCAGCAAGTCCATAGATATAAAGGGGACTGTATCCAACCTTTTCTCTGCTGTTAATATTTCTCTGATCTGATTTGTTCACATATAATTTTTATGACATGTCAAAGAGTACACTGCCAAACAAAATAATTATTTGATTAAAGAGAACATTAATTATTGAATGCTATCTAAACATGACATATTTCAAAATATACACTGTTGGAAATTTTTATAATGCCAGTTGAACATGCTATAATTTTGAGATATTTTGCCCGAAAATTCTCTTTGGAGGCAGCAAATTAGTAATAAGACACAGTTGAAACAAAAACAAAGGATTCATTTCTTAAAATATAGCAAATAATCTTTCAACACTTGATACCCAAAGTTATTTCTGAAGCCTCACCATATTATTTTAGATTCAATGTCTAAAACAAATTATTACAAAAATAAATCCATCTCTTTGCTGAGTTTCATCCTGTGTTTGGAATGAGGTGGAGTCAGTTGTTAGCTGCATGATCAGAGCACAGACGCTGAGTCTTTTTATTTTCTTAATTAAGAATTACCGTTTCAAATCCTCGTCTGTGGTTTACAATGGCAATAATCCCTACCCCAAAACAGCCGTTCCTCTAGATCCTAAGTGGTTTGCCAGAACATTAACCTCGACATGACCCCTCATGGTCACAGGGGAGACATACAAGGGTCAATAATCATTTCTAGAAAACTATCAAGCGTGGGCTGTACCCTAGATTATGTAACTTGCCTTTAAAAATAATGATAATGTGTTTGTCATTTAAAATGACTAGGATCAGCAAGGCTAATGAAAATGTTTAAATCCTTATCAGTCGGAACGAAAAGGGCTGGCTCCAGAAAGTGCTGACCTCAAAATTTTTGTGCTGCTTTTGTTGATCCTGTCTGCTGATGCACATGATGTACTGATGTGTGGCTTGGCATGCCACAGAGACTTATTCATCCACGCCGTATGTGGAAGGGGCTTCCGGGCCTCTACGTGTGCTGCACCGCATTCCTCTAGTTCTCCGACAAAGCTTTTAATTGGCGTCTGTGACTAATGAGCATGAAGTCCCAGGAGAAATGGAGCACAGTCTTCCACCAGCCATTAAGACAAGCTTCAAGCTCCATGCTTATCAAGCTTGAACCAGGAGAAGCTGGGGCCAAAGGCTTGAGATAAAACAGTCACTACTAGTTTCATAAACTGCGTTGATAATTCTTAGCCAAATTGCACTGCACTGTTATTACTACCCTATCACAGCCAAGTGCCTCAATGGCCCTGGCAGTTAAAGGCAACATACTTCAAGAAAATTCGAATTAACCCTACTTTTAGCAGCACTTTAGTCTAAGGATATTTCTTCAAGTAAAGACATTTCTTTCCCCTCTTTGTGTAGGGAAGTAATCTCATTCTGTCTGCGTCGTGTGGGATGAAGTAAGTGCTTGACGTGGCCGTATTGAGCTGGTGAGAAAGGTAAAAAAGTCCTGACACAGATGGTTCTGCCTTACGACTTTTGTAATTTTTGTTTTTTAATTTAAACTTTCAGTTATGTGCCTTGCTGCAGTGTAACAGAGGAATAAATGGATTAGAGGAGAAGCAGGACGAAGAACTCATAGTTGTTACCTACTATTTATTATATTTGGTCAAGGATGTCAGATAAATCAGGTCATTAAAAATCAGTAAGTTGCTGGAACCAGGGGGAGGGATTATGCTCTGTCCCTAAGATCTTGACATTAATGTTTGAAAGGACACAAGGTATTATTTAACCATTAATTTATTATAGACTTCTTACTTCTAAGTGGCATAAGTGACTATGAAGAAATATTCGATAAAAATATTTTAAATTTCTTTAAAATGTATAATCATTAATTATAAAACTGTTACGTTCTTCCCCACTCCCATTGTTGATCTTGATTTTAAATAGTCCCCTCTCTGCCATATGACTCTACTATTTCTAGAACTATATACCTGTGTCCTATCATTTCTACTTGTCTATCATCTCATTTACTTTACAATTTCCTCTTACCCATCCCTGAAAACTTGGCTTGAACTCCCTATCATCCTGTTCAGACTGGCCATCTAGTCTTCACTCTTTCAATGAGTTCTTCTTTCTTCCCCCTTATGTGGCATTCCATTGGCTCATTATTGCTCTTAATCAGGTCCAGATTCATGATCTCAGGTCTCATGGATCTGATATCAAACCTCTTAATCTCAAGTTCGTGTGCCTGATGCATGGTAAGTCAATCACTGAGACACTGGTGCTTGGGGATGGAGAAAGGTTTATTCCAATTGGCCAAAACAAGAAGGCAGGAAGACAGGTTCTCTCAAATCCACCTTAACAAGGGAAGAAAGCAGGGAGTTTGATAGGGCTAAGGGGTTTGGCAGGAGAGGTTTCAGTAAAACAAAGGGGTTATCCATGTATCTTTCCCTCCTGATAAGCTCCTGGGCAATCTGACTTCTGGGAATCAATGGCAGCTGGGGGCTGGTTATCTGGTGGTCCCTGAAGGCATTCTTTTTCTTCTGTAAAATAAGCTCATAAATCCTGGTGACCCTTGAGTCACCCCTTAGGTTAAACAAGAAAACAGAAAGTTGACATGATCAACTTCTTATTATAATAAGGTCAAAAGATAATCTTATTGAATATTTACAGTAATGCTCAGGTGTCTGGCTTCAGCTCTCTGCCCCTATTCCCTGTTCTACCCTTGATTCCCCCATCTCCTCTTCCTTTCTAATAAGACCTACATACTACTCATCTACAGACTTTTCAAGAAACTTGTTGATCATTCTCTCCTGCTATCTCACACAAAAATGTTTCTGCTCACATCCCTTCTGCCCTCAGTGTATAAGTTAAACCCAACCTTTCAGTGAAAACTTACCTGATTGGGACTACTGGGTTATTTGAAGTATAACTTGAGCAGCATTCATTTCCTATATTAAAACATGTGTAATTGACATGCGTTGGGAGGGGTGTGTTTCACTATTTTGCTGGATACCAGATTATAGGCTATTTTAAGGCAGTTACCAGGTTTCATGTTCTGTAGAATCTTGTGTGAATCCTGAACACTTAATTTGCATAATCAATATCACAGCAGTTAAGGATGGTAGTGGTATCCAACTCCCTATGTAAAATGAACTTTTAGCAAATGTCTGCCTGGAAGATAGAGTTGGCAGAGCACCATAGAGTTCCTGCATTATACTTTAAGAACAGAAAATTATAAAGAAATAATTATCCAGAGAACACCCAAATCAGATAAATCATCCAGCTGCTCATAAAAATCAGAACAGTATCTATTAGAATTACCTTTTCATATACCAAGTAACTGGCCTATGATAAGTTCTCAATAAATATTAAATTTACTGTCATTGGGCCTTGTTTTTAATACCATATGATTGATCACCATCATCAACTTTTCCAGCAATTTTTCTATAAAATCTCTAGCTATTTTATGGTTACCTCAAGAATCCCAAAGGCCATTATGAAATCAGTGCAGCAATTGGTGGTCACAACTCTTTAAATTGAAGTCCTTTATTATAGGGATGCAAGCTTCCATCTTCCCTTAGTCTACCTAAAAGATCAAAGGTGAAAGTTTTTCAAGACTGATGAGACAGTAATAATAGTTCTTCCTCATGGAAGAATGAGAATACACATTTTTAGATTACTATATGAATGATTTAGTTAAAACATAAAGAATTATTATAGTTCAGTGTTTTTGAATATTGAAACAGATAATATTGGAAGATATGCAATATCTTTATATTTTATTAAAAATAGGATAATACACTGAGATTCAAGGTGGATTTGGAGGTTAATTTAATCTCTCCAGACCTAGAATTTTACACTTATCAATAAGAGCTCCCCTGTCTTGGATTACATGGTGTTTTCTTCAAGGTATTTTTAACTTTACAACACCCAAGCAAAGATGTTCAAATTCAACCTTGGAGTTTAATACATCATCTCTTTCGCCAGAGACGTTTTTACTGATCCTGTGTTATTTAAAGGCCAAATGGAACTGTTATGGTGAAAATCTGAAAAAAATGTCAGAACTAACACAGTATGGAGATCACATTTTTGCAGAAATAATGATTCCAAGTCTTGTAATTTAATTTGCATGGTTAAATGAACTTGTCTTTCTCCTACTCCAAAAATACAGCCTACCACATTCTGAACTGCAGCCCTTCCGAAGAGAGGCCAAGTTCCTCCTAAGTTTGCATTCCATAACTGTGCCCACTCCACGCCTTCATACCCGCTAACAATTTTTTAATTAAAAATGAATCCTAAGCCTATAAGCTTGTTTTTTCTGAGAAAATGAGGGGAGAAGGAAAGAATTGCTCTATATTTCTATTAACTAAAAATGAAATCACTTAACCTAAAAAGAACAGTGAGACATATTTCAGCTGGGGGCATGTGAACCATCACAGAAAGGAATAGGTCTTGTTACCTGGAAACCAAGGAAATACTACACTTTTGGCACTTTCTCAGGGGTGTCGAGAAAGTCCTTCTTAGGAGAATTTCCCTGGCTTGCTTTTCTGAGTATTTGATTAGAATCTAGCCCTCTGTGTTAGTGGGCATAGTTCTGTAATAAACAATCTCCACATTTCAGTGGCTTATCACTATAAAGGGTATTTATTACTCACAACATAGTCCAAAGGTATGAGGATGAGGACAGCACGAGGGCTCTGCTCTAAACAGTCATTCAGGGGCCCAGGCTAATTACAGTGTGTGGCTTTGCTATTTCTAGGGCTCCTACCTTCTCTGCATTCAGTCCACCAATGGGAGCAAATCACAGAGGACTTCCCAGGAGGTCATCTGGGGCCAGACCTGAAAGTGGTGTATCCCACTTCTGCCCTCATCCCGTTGGCAGGAACTCAATCATACAACCCCACCTAACTGCACGGGAAACTAAGATATGAAGCCTAGATGGATGCCAAGAAGCAAAGGAAATAGGATTTGATAAACACAGAGCAGTCTCTGTCACATCTTCAATAGTTTTGAATTGGAGTTAATGAACAGGGTATGTGAAAATAGCCCCATAGTTGGTCCTGAATGCTAGTAGCTATAAGAAAATATAGGACCAAACGTACCCATTCCAGGAAGCCGTAGCTACATGTTCCCTATTAGGGAAAGTGGTCAATTTTAGATGCTGTAAGGGATATGAGATGAATCCGATATTGCCTCTGCCCTCAGACGGTATACAGTCTCCAAAAGGAGTAGGCTATCTGTATAGGTTATATTATATCTATTATATCTATATTATAGCTTATAAAACAGGATGTTAAATTGAAAGTTTCTACTGAGGCTCCCAGTTCTAATAGATATAAAATTCCAAAGTGAAATATCAGATCTAGGTGCAGATTTTCCAAGGAAAATCAAAAATGGGTTCTATAACCTAAAATTTTCTCATCTATGAAGAGGATATAAAAGGTCTCTGAGAGTGAAAGTTGAGAGAGGATTCCTGAGGAGAATTTCTACTAAAAAAAAAAAATTGAAGGGGCCGGCCCCATGGCCTAGTGGTTAAGTTCTGCTCTCTCTGCTTCAGTGGCCAAGTTCGGTTCCTGGGCACAGACCTACACCGCCCCTCACTGGCCACGCTATGGTGGTGATCCACATACAAAATAGTGGAATGGCACAGATGTTAGCTCAGGGCTAATCTTCCTCAGCAAAAAATAAGAAACTAATTTAAAAAAATTTTTAAACCATGCTGTGTTTTTCACCCACATCCCTAAGGATGAGGGCTGGGGGCTGTCTGCCACCTCACCCAAATTCTAGTAAGACTGACTTCAACAGGACCATTTTGAGAACTTGATACCTACCTCTGAGGTTGGGAGATGGGACACAGGGGACTGATGTCTCCATGAAGTCTGAGAAATCTGGAGGACGATACACCATGACTGGCTAGCTGTTCTGGTGGCAGGAGCAAAGGAAAGTTGTTGCCAGGTCGAAATCAGCCTGTGCTTCAAGAGTTTGTCCAGTAAAAGGATGCATAGGGGCCATCTTAGATTCTGTCCAATATGGCTGCCCAGAGGGGCAATGGGATTTCAGCAGGGAAGCACTGAAGTGGACCGCTAGATGCCCAGGGGCTGAGCAAGAAGCAGGCCAGACAAGAGCCGCACTGCGTGAGTCAGCAAGTCAGTAGAAGACTTTAGAGTGGGAGACTCTCTGAAAAACCCACACCAGTGATCTTAGAGAGAAAGAGTCGGCTTTAACTATTGGCCACACTCTCTTATGATTCTATTAGCCAAAAAGATCTTTCCTGTTCTTTTTTATCTCTTTCTCATACTTCAACTGTGGGGATGGAGGCTGGTCAGAAACAGAAGTTAGAGGGTGAAGGAGGATGGGAATGAGAAAGATAGAGGAAGCCAAACACACTGTCTGTAGGAGACAGCAGCTTGCCCGCGGGCAGCCTTGGCCAGGAGATGGTGAAGGAGGGTTAGCTTGAGTGATGGTTCAAGTGCTGATGACTACTTGGCTGGGCATTCTCCTTTCTGAATCAAGACTGTTTTGTATCCTGCAATGAATACAGGACTTTTTCTTAACTGGGAATGATCAGAAAAGTCATAGTTTTGCTGGAGTTTTCATCAGGGGCACGGGAAGAGCTAATCCCTTTGATCAGGCTTAAAGGGACAGTGACAGGCAAAAAGAATGTTCTTTTATGACTACAGCTGACATAGCTGATTTGTTCAGTGTGCCGTGTATGTTTGAATTCTGATGAGGTGCCCCAGGAGAAGTACAAATAAAGTGCTCTGAGAGGTGAAATAAAAAGTGCTCGCATCTAGCCTGCACGGAAGTCTGCCTCAGGAATGGCTGCGTGGAGAAGGGATACGCGCCAGACCTTAAAGATAAAGGGATTTGAATGTGCAGAGATTTGGGATCGGCTGGGGAGGATAGGTGGCTGATGGAGCTCTGTTCAAGACATTTCTAGCAGAGGAAACTACATAAAAAAGCAAGAAATATGTCAGTGTAGGTTTATCCTTGGTAAAAAATGTACCATTCTGGTGAGAGATGTTGATAATGGGGGAGGCTATGTGTGTGTGGGTCCCCATTGTACCTCCTTCTCAATTTTGTTGTAAACCTAAAACTGCTCTAAAAAAATATCTTAAAAAAAAAAAAAGCAAGGAGACAGAAAAACATAGCAGATGCATACAGAATAGCAATTAGTTCCATTTAGCTGAAGGCAAGCATGGGGCAATAATGGAAAATAAGGTAGAAAGTATGGCTTTCCGCTTGGGTAAAAGGCACCAGGCATGCTTGAAACCTCAGTAGGGAGTCTGCAGAAAAGGGAAGGAATCAGAGAGGAAGCAGGTGACCAGGGCAAAAGGAGAACGCTTGTAGTGGGACTGACCTTCATGGTAGGTAGCCAAATGTCTACCTTACAGTGACAGTGAGGTATGGGGCATTAGTTTTTATCTAGATAGACCAGATTGATATCCAGAGGGGGTTAATGTGATAAGCAAGGTGTGAAAACAAGGAATTGTCAGCAGTGAGGATGATAAATTCAGTAAGTTGCACTTGAAGGTAGTCCATCTTTGAGTAGGTGTGGGAGTCAAGTCTGTATAGATAGGAAAAGCTGTTTTTTAGACAAACATCTCCAATGCACCAGTTCTATGACCTCCAACAAGTAATTTGACTTCTCTAAGCCCCAGTTTTCCCATCTATGAAGTAGTAAAAATAATATACAATAATACAGCCCACACATAGATTGCCGAGCACAGTGCCTGGCACACATATGGGAACCATGAAAAGCCAACTCCCTTCCCTTTCCTTCAAGAGGAGAAGGATAGAGACTTCCTGATAAGCAGGCTGCAGTTTAGGTTATGGCCCCTGTCTCAGTGAGAGAACTAGAGAAAACACCCTGAAGCCACAGCAGATGCTCTGTTTCATGGACCAATTCATCAATGGGAGACGGGGGAGACTTTAGGTCAGTGGATCTTTAGATCCTCTCAATTCTGAGCTTAGGGCAAGAAACACTCACTCTGGCAAATCTGACTCTGCTGGCCTTGGGTGGGATTGGCTCGGGGGACCGGGCGGGGCTGAGTTTGCAGGTCATAAATCCTCAGTGTTTCAGGATGATATGGGAGGCAGAAGAAAAATGGAGAGTGGGGAGAGTGTACAGGCCTTTCACAGGCTTTTAAGGAGGGCAGAGCTGGAAGAGGAGAGAGACTTGAAACTTCACATGTCCGTGCAGCCGTGGAGATGGCAAGATGATCAGATGGGGCAGCCCAGAGAGTGAAAACACCATGAACCAAGGCCTGCAGCCAGAAGAGAATGGTAAAAGTCAGAAGACAGTGCTCTGGTTATAACTGCTGCTAAGCTTTCTGACCCTTGGTTTTTCCATCCATCAAATGGGCTTACAGTGACACTTCACTTACCCATTGGCTGTGATCTGAAACTTCATCTATCCAAAATTCACCCAAAACAGAAAAGCAAATAAAAATGGTCTTTAGGTAGTCAGTGTAGACATTATTACAACCTTCATGCTGAAAACATGAGACAGTCCTCCTCTCTAGTTTATGTATCAAGGACTATATACTTAATTTGGACACAATTTTAATATGTTTGACATTCTACTTACTCTTTCCAGAGAAGGAAAGATACAAATAAAGAGGGAGTATGAGAGTATGAGATGTGAATAGGAACAAGCAAGGGTGGAGAGTCCACTACAAGGAGGAGATAAAAGGAAGCAAAGGAATTATTTTAAAAGTAGCAACATGGATCCATTCAGTATGGGGGCAAGGAATGTACACATCCCCATATGCTCTGGGACCTATCCATATTTGTGCTATAGTTTCTGGATCTGCAAACATCATGAGTAATTGATACTTGCGAAGATAATTCTCAGTCATCAAGAAATGGATAATTACTTCCAGAAGCTTCTATTGTAAAAGAGTCAGGGGAGGGGACTGGAATACATTTTTTTTAAGTTCTATTCAAAATTATAGAATTTTAAAACTTTGGGCCTTTCAAGGGGCAAGTCTTCATTATACGAACATTCATTTATCCAATATTTCTCTTTTATGGGTCACAGTATTCTTATGTACACCCACTGTGACTATAAAATATGCAGACTGCTTCAAAAAAAAAAAAAGAGGAAACATACACCAGCACATAGTCAAATGAATAGTCATCTTAGAAGGCTATAAACTTATACTGATGATCCTACCATTGCTGAAAATATTTTTGTGATTTGTATTTATTGCTTATATAGCCTTTGTAGTGCATTTATAATAATACAAGTCAACAGCCTCCTTCCTTTAGCATCTCAAGTTAGTATTTGCAAAGAAAACCACCACCACCAATAACAATGTATTTTGAGACTGGTTCTTCTAGAAAATATTGGCTAAGCATTTAACTCTATGCCACAAGAAGGAGACACTGGCTGGCCCTTGAAATTAGCCCAGAGTGAGGCTGAATTATCCATATTATTCACTTTTTGAGGGCTTACAAAAACATTAGGCCTCCTCTAAAGGTCAAAATGTTGCCACCATTGAGAAGATTTTATTTATTTTTTTTTTTCGGTGAGGAAGATTCACCCTGAGCTAATATCTGTGCCAATCTTCCTCTATTTTGTATGTGGGTCGCCACCTCAGCATGGCTGACGAGTAGTGTAGGTCCATACCCAGGATCCAAACCTGCGAACCCCAGGCCACCAAGGTGGAGTGCATGAACTTAACCACTATACCATGGGGCCACCCCCAGAGAATATTTTTAAAAATGTGTCACAAACTTTGGTGTCAGGGTCCCAAGTAGAGTATCAACAGTGGTTTGAGTGATGACAGCACCATTTAAATAAGGTAACTCCTTTGAAGGGGACAGCACTCATTTAATATGTAAATCCTGGCACATTTGTTTTAAAAATGCATTGCATGGAATCATATTTGAGACAGCATTGACATTAATCCCTCTACAGAAGTAAAAATATTGCTGTCATCATGGCTCTATTGGAGGCTACCTTGGAGCCTGAAGATTGCAGAGACTCAAGTTGACCCTCACTGCTGTCAGCAGGATCATAGTTCTCTGTCTGCCCCGGCAGCCAGACGGGTTGATGACTGAATCCTGCTGAGACCAGGACTGCAGATGCCCGGGCTTGTAGCAGAGAGTCCCTAGGCCCTCAAGAGAGCATTCTCCCAGGCTGATTCAGAACAGAGAATGACACTTTGCAAATAGCATTATCTTTTATTCCAACCTATACCGTCTTTGAAAGGCCACACAATGTTTGAGCCATGCTGCCTTTCTGGAGATGTCTAGCACCACACGAAGATGGGCCTGGAGCCAAAACTTTTTGCCCAGACTTTGTTTTAAATTGTTGTGAACTGAGTTCATCTTTTCAGCATGTAAAACATGCTGAAAACATAGAGTAAAACATAGAGTAAAATCTTAAAACATAGAGTAAAATCATATTATTACATAAAGTATTATAAGCCATTTATAACTCTACCCGGATGTGCCAAGCCCGAACTTGAAAACAGTAAAGACAGTATATTGTATTTGGAAGGTTTTGGCATCAAAAATGTCCTATTCATCCTAATGACTATGAAGCATTAAGATTTAATTATCTGTGTATTACCTTATTAAACTGATGTCATGACGTCTAATTAAAAACATTCGTTTTTTACACATGGTCATAAAAAGCAAGGGTTTAAGTAGACATGTCAGTTCATATTCTCAGTTCTTTCAAAAGCACAGATGAATTCTGTTGGGAGCTTTTAATAGCAAAGGACATTTGTTTTGCTTTAAATAACATAATTTAAAATATAAAAGTAATATATTCTTAATGTAGATTTGAAAATGCAGAAAAATAGAAAGAAATTATGAAAAAAATCTGAAGATAACCACTATTAAGAATTGGACTTTATCCAAAATTAAAACTTTTGCTCTGGAAAAGACACTGTTGAAAGAATGAAAAGGCAAACTACAGACTGGGAGAAAATATTTACTAATCACATAGTTGGCAGAAGATTTGTATCCAGAATGAATAAATAACACTTAAAACTCAAGAGAAAAAAGCAAACAACTCAAAAAATAGGCAGATGACTTGAACAAACAGTTCACGTAAAGCATATGTGGAAGGCAATAAGCACGTGAAGAGGTGTTCAACATTAGTCATTAGGAAAATACAAATTAAACCATGATAAGAGACCATTATGCACCTGTTGGAATGGGTAAAATTGAAAAGACTGACTGTATCAAGTGTTGGTGAGAATGCAGAGCATGTGAAACTCATCTCCTCCTGGTGGGAATGCAAAATGCCACAGCCACTCACTCTGGAAAACAGCTTGGCAGTTTCTTATAAGGTTAAACCTACACTTATAATATGATCCGGCAATTCCACTTCTGGGTATTCACCCTAGAGAAATGAAAACTCGTGTTCACACAAAAACCACTACACAAATATTTATAGAAGTTTTATTCATAACCTCTAAAATCTGGTAACAACCCAAGTGTTCATCAAAGGGTGAATGGTTAAACAAACTGTGAGAAATACATACAGCGGAAGAGTCCTCAGCAATAAAATGGAATGAAATTCTGATACACGCAAAAACTTGTGTAAATCATAAAATAGTTATGCTGATTGAAAGAAGCCAGACAAGAGTTTACCTAATATATGATTCCATTTATATGACATTCTCGAAAAGACAAAAATATAGTGACAGAAGATCAGTGGATAGGGATTAGAGCATGGTGTGACTACAAGTGAATAGCAAGAGGTTGATGGAATTTTTAGGTATCCCGATTATGGTAGCAGTTACATGAAACTGTACATGTGTTTAAATTCCTAGAACTGTTAAATTCATAGAACACATACATGCTCACACAAAAGTCAGTTTTATTGTATATTAATTAAAAATAAAATAATAGCACGAGTAGGCATATGTGCTAGGATTTTTATGAGAAAAATTAATTTTACTATTAAATTATGACAGCATAAATAACTTTTAAAGTCGTTCCAGAATTTTAGCTGTCTTCATAATGTAGGTTACAGCACTTTTGCAGAAAAAAATTGTCCTTTCCTCCCGTTTTTCAACTTAAAAATCTTTGCTTTGTAGTATTCAGGAGATCAAAGAATTTGTCTAACCATTCATGCTAATCTTTTTCATGCAGTCACTGAGAGTGCCAGCATGTAAAATTTGGTAATAGAAATGGTTATTTGATTAAAAAATTGTGTCCTTGTTCAAGGGTCTCCTGAGGATTCCTTCAGTGACGGGAACAAAATTACCCAATGCACAAGGAGGTGGAATGCTCACCTTCCCAGATTGTAAGTGGACAGAGGTCTGTAGACAGGATGGAGCATGCGGGAGATAAAAGACGGCCCTTTGGAAACGAGAGGAATGATTTCTGAGTCAAAGAATATCCCATTCAAAGTCCATGGATTTCCACTGTGTTGAAGCATAATCCTGCCTGCTTGGTGCAAAATTGCATAGAGGGAAGTTTTTTGGAGGGAGAAAGGATGACATAGCGAAATGCAAATTCTTAAATTGAAATGGGCTGGTTTTCTTTCCTGGCTATGGACTACAGCCCTGAGATATTTAGTGGGAAAGTTGTTCAAATCTCTGCTAAAGTGTGTTCTAGCTAGAAGACTTGGTTTGGGGGCGGCGTCTGGCCTCCTTTGAATTACAGCTCTGGCGCCTCTATGATCTGTCTTCAGGCTCTAGGGGCCTTTGTGACTTCGTGGCAGCCACCCTGACAAATGAGAACTGGTTGAGTTCTTTGAGAGAAAGTTGCAGCTTTGGGTATGGAATTCTGGCAGATTTTTAAAGCCACAAATATGTCAATGAAAAATAAACTTTAGAGGTATAGTGGGGGAGAATGAAAATGACTCATTTTCCAGAACAAATGGGTGAAAAAAAATCAAATGGGTTGATCTTGCTACAGCATTTACATATCTGTGTTGGTTGGGTAAAGACTCTATTAGCATCGTTCTTAACCCTCAGATGGTTATTAGCATTGTAAATTAGCATTGTCCTTAACCCCCAGATGAATGCAGTTGGAGAGGTCAGATCGTGACTCCAGAGTATTTCCACTGAATTCTGAGCCCAGTCCCTGGGTTGAACAGCTGTGGTCTAATTACATTCAGCCACTGTTCTTTAACAAATACATATCCGGGGCTCATTGAACTTGTGTTGCCAGAAAGACATAGATGATAAAAGCAAATTGAATCTAATGTCTACTTCTGATCATTTGGAAGGAACCAAGATCAACATATACATACAATACAAGCTTACAGACTTGTTATACTCATTTTTAAAATGTTATTTTAATTGACTTATTAAAACTTAGAACCAAGTAACCCATAACAATGATGTTAATATAAATAATGGTTAGAATCTTAGGCTATCCTTTGAGGGTCTGTTTAATCCATAACATAGCTGGACCACGGAAACTTATCACGACACACCTTATTTCTCTTGGAAAACGAATTCCAATTTCAGACACAAAATAAAAGGCACATATCTCTGCACCCAGGCAGCTGGAGAAAGTTCCATTCCCCTACTGGCTGGATTATCCAGTGGGCAGACTATACATTTCATAAGAGTATAAACAAAGCAGAAACATTAAAATCTGTGCTATGGTCTGAATATGCACGTCCCCCCCAAATTCACACGTTGAAATCCTAAACATAAACGTCAAACCTTGATGGGAGTGATGGTTTCATGGATGTATACTTATACCCTAACTCACTGAGTTGTATACATTAAATATGTACAGCTTTTTACATATCAATAATACCTCAATAAAATGGTTTATAGAATTGGAACTAGAAATGGACCAGGAGCAAAAGTTTGATCCAGATATTAAGAACTAAAGTTTTATTTGGGGAGTGTGTTCAGAAACCAGCCTATTGAAGATGACAGTGATTTGGTTAGAAAACAAAAAAAGGAGACCCACACAATTTATTTACTATATTTGAGATTAAAATTTGGTCATAATGAATATTTCCCCATGTTTCATGACTGAGGTCAGTTTACCTGCCAGATAGAGGAAATTTCCACTTAGGACCAGGTGGATTCTGTGCGTGTACACTGGCTCTCCTAGTCTGTGTAGACAGAGCTGTCCAATAGGGATATGACGTGAGCCACATATGTAATTCTACATTTTCTAGTAGCCACATTAAAAAAAGTAAACAGAAACTGGTAAAATTAATTTTAATGATATATTTTATTTAACCCAATATGTCCAAACTATTAGCTCAGTATGCAAGCAATATTTTAAAATGTTAATGAAAAGTGTTAATATTTTTTTTGCTCTTGTCTTTGCAAAATCCAGTGTGTATTTCATACTTCCAGTATAGCTCAATTCAGATATTAAATTTTCATCGGAAATACTTGGTCTGTATTCAAATTCCATACAATTTTAAGATTGAAAATGTAGGTTCACACACTCACGTTGTTCCAGACATCCCTCGAAGTTTTCCAATAACTGAATCAAGTATCAGGTTTTAAATCTAAGTTTATAAGTTAAGGGGCCTGGACTAGCTGATCTCTTCCTGGTCTAATAGTCTGTGGCTCTATTTTTTGCTAAATTATAGGAGTCAACATTCTCAGGCGTGGGCTTCATATAGGTAAGAGGGTATCAAGGCATTGTCTTGATGTACATCAGATGGCTTCCTGAGTCTAGAACGCTGGGAACAGGAATGAGTGGGACACACAGAAGGAAAAAGAAGGAGGACTCTGCAAAGAAGACGCTAAGGGCTATTGTTAGACAGAAAGATGAAAAAGAAGAATACTTTTCAGACAGGAGGACAGGGTAGCTGTCAACCTGAAACACTGTTGAGAGTTTGAAAAGGATAAATCAGTTTGGCCTCCGATGGTGTCACGTAACCAAGAACTGTTACTGAGACACATCACAGTTGTCCCGGTGGTTATAATTTTTTTTAAATGACCAAAAAAAAAAAAATATGATACTGTTCTTGAAATTAAAAAACAGGTATATATGCAGGAAGAGAAAAAGAATTTATTACTAACGTCAAAGACCAAAACGACAATAATTCCACAGCAGGGGAAAGATATTAATCCATGCCATGCTGAAACAATTTTCTTACATCATTAAAAAGTAGAAGGACAATTGCAGCATTGTTCACTATAGCCAAGAAGTGGAAACAATCCAAGTGTCCCTCGACTGATGATTGGTTAAAGAAGATGTGGTATATACATACAATGGAATACTACTCAGCCATAAGAAACGACACAATTGTCCCATTTGCAACAACATGGATGGACCTAGAGGGTATTATGTTAAGTGAAATAAGCCAGAGAGCGAAGGACAGACACTGCATGCTTTCACTCATATGTGGAATATAAATGAACACACGGACAGAGAGAACTGATTGGTGGTTACCAAGGGGAAGGGGGGTGGGGGCGGGCACAAAGGATGAAGGGATACATCCACATGGTGACGGACAAACAATAATGTACAACTAAAACCCCACAGTGTTATAAACTATTAAGATGTCAATAAAAATTAAAAATAAAATAAAATTTAAAAAAAGTAGAAAGACAGAGAGGAGTGATAGTGAGGAGCAATTTACTGGTTGTCTCAGATAGATTATTTAGGGTTGCAAAGAGCAGACAGAGGCGTAGTTCACCTCAGCCAAAGAAAATTTAAAGTTAAATAGAGAAATAAGGAGGAAAGTGTCTCCATAGCTGCATAGAAACCTCGTGGCATGGGAAAGCTGTGCAGGATGCAGCTGGAATGTCACGGCCCTCTGGACACAACAGCTGTGGTGACCCGGTTATCCTGTCATCCCCTCAGCACCAGGCACCCATTTCTCCTAAACCTGTGCCCTGCCATTGTAGCGACTCGGCTACCTCCTATTTCTGCTTCTACTTATTTTGCTGCTGTAACTTACTAACTAACCGTCCCTGTGTGTCCCATATGCAGTCTCACTAAGAACTAGGGTTTGATTGGTTCAGCCAGTCACCACTGAGATGGAGCAGCCTTGCTGACATATGTGGCCTCCTCCTAAGCTGGCTGCGAGCTTTTAGATCAGGAACTGATTCCTGATAAAAACAGCTCTGGCCAGGACCTCAGGATCACGTGGAGCAAAGCATCTGACCTGTCATAAAGAACTGAACCGTTGATTTCATCAGAAGGGAATTCTGGGCATGGCAGACATTCAACGGATAACAGACATCTCAGCCGACTTAAGGTCAAGACTGTAATCCAACTCTGTAAAACTTGATGCATATGTTGGCTATCTGCATCATTAGACTAGACTTAAATCCATGTAATCTGGATAGAAAACTGAGTAAACAAAGGATCCAGCAATAAATAAGATAACTAGAATTAATTGCATCAGAGAAAGTTTTATTAAATAAAGAATTTTTTATTCATACATGCATTCAAATCTTAAAGTACTTTTCAGTATTCAATGAGGAACTAAATTTTCAAAGGTTGTATCTCATTTTATGAATCATCTAGGACGCATTGGTAATTCAGAAGCCTTTAATTGATTAGTGTTAGGAAAACCAAGCAAAAGAATATTTTTATAGCATCTCTTGTTGTAAAGCAAAAGGAAAAGGGAAATAGAAGATCCCAAGCAACAATTAACATAGAGTGAGCTCTGCTAAGAGTAGAAGGGATGCACATTTTAAGATGTGTTTGCAAGTCTTGCATCTTGCACTCCCATGGATGGTTGCAAAATGAGAGGGGTAACTGTTATCGACTCAGTTTTGTGATTCGCATAAATACACAATGAGAAAACAATGTAACAAGTGACTGACCTTTTAAAGTAAGAAATTAAGAAATCCTGGTGTAAGGACCAGCAGTACAAAGCAGGATGTATAATCAGTATCTTTACTGAATAGATAGGAAGGAGATGATGCGTTTTTAAAAGACGCCTTTTTATAGATCTGACTTGAAATGGCAGGATTTGGAATACAATGGCAGATGGAATATCTTTAGGACCATTTCCTACAGTCCTGCTATTTTTAGATGTTGCGTGCTTTCTTCTTCCTTATGTCCCCGTGGCCTGCCTTTTAGTGTCCTCCAAGTTACTCGGGGTATCTGCTTTTCTCTATTTAACACCACCTGTCTCCTTCCTTGCTCACATTCTTTGTGATTTATATATCCTGCCTCTCCATGAGTTTTCCAATCTTAGACGAAGAGTTATGTACAGCTGCCAAATGGTCACAATGGTTTTGTAAACAGGGAACTTATTTGCGTTGATGATTATCTTCTTATTTGGGGTTTCACTACAGATCAAAGAACACTTTGGAATTTGATTTGGTATGAGATTGGACATTTTAGAGGCTCTATTTTGGAGCTGCACGGAGAGAAGAATGCAAGCAAAGTCTCCCCTGACATGAACTGGCTCATGTTCCAAGAGCCTACCTCTGCAGTTCATATTTATTTTATCTCTGCCCATTTCCAGCAGTTACACAAACAGGTCTTGAATTGCTAGAAAATTGGGATAACAATTTTAAACAATTTGGTCAAGGATAACTCTGTTCTGTTCTTCCTTGTCTGTTTCACTGTGACTTTGAGGCCTCACTCACAAACGTGTCCAGGTGTTGATTATTTCACATTAGTAAGGGATCTAAATTAAGCATTGTACACATCTATGCACGCGAACTTCCTACAAGAGCTATTCTGGCAATTAATTGTTGTAAAAAAAACCATGTACAATAAACAGGACTTCAAGAAAGGCAAAGCCAGAAAACAAGTGTTTTCTGAGTAACCAGCATATGAGTTTCTTTTTTCTTGCCTTCATAAGAAATTCAGCATTTACCTGATGAAAGGAGATAAGCATCTACTTGTGATAGGAATCAACCACTGTGGACTGCATTTGTAACATTTGGTCAGGAGAGATACAATGATGGGTCACATAAATGCTCTCCCTGCACATGTATTTTTCTATCTTTTCTAGCATCTCTCAAAGTATTTAGTATGAATACCCTTTGAAGTTTGAAGAATATTCGGAAGTTGCTCATTCTCGTTTATGGACTGAGTTTCAAAGTTCTATGAGGTATATAGAGAAATACTCTCTTTTTAGAAATTGATGTCTGGAAGAGAATCCAAGTACTACTGCCAGAACCGCCCACTTAATCTGCAGAGGAAATGAGTCCCTTATGGGGCACAATCCGATCATTATCAAAAATTTATTAATTCCCTGATTGAAATATTGAGCAAGGAGAATACAGTAGCCCCAACCTTTGTCCACTGAAACCTAGTGGGAGAACTTAGGCCAGGACGACCCAGCTTTCTAACTCCCAAACGTTCCCCCACCCCATCTCCCAAAAATGGAGGGAGAAAGAAGACACAAACAGATATGTAAAAAAGAGAGAGTTGCTTGGAAAATACTTGGTGCTTCTATAGAATTTGAGGGTTGCTCTGTCTCTTTGACATCACACACCGTGGCTTACAAATTTCAGTGTACCTAAGAATCACTTAGGGAGCTTGTTAAAAAAAATTTTCCCAGAGATTCTGATTCCAATTCAAAAGATCTGGTGAGGCCCCAGGATCTGCACTTTTAATTACCCTTTCTCTGTAATTCTGGAATGGTCTGAACAATAGCTTCCGCCGGTTGATAAATGTGGACCATCTTGTTCTTTTCTACCAATGTTTTCATTGGAGAAATCAAACCAGGACCCTGTTTCCTTTGACAGTTTGCAAATTTAATATTTTTATTTTTGTGATTCAGTGGGAATGAGGAAAGGGTGAAGAGTGGATAGTCTTTCTTTCTTTCTTTAAACACATTTTGTTTTGTAGAAAAAGGAAAACTCTTTAAAATGATCTATATTGTCAGCTCTTTAGAGAGCCTCTCCTAACCTTGAAAGGACCACTTGGGGAATTCTCGGAGGGTCCAGTGAATATATCTGAGTTTTAAAGAGAGTTTGTCCGACACATGTGCTATGTCTAAACAGTGGTCAAGTAGTCATAATGTCAGAGATGAATGTTGAGCAAAATCATTTGGTTTTTTGAAAAATGAACTTTTCTACTCTGTCTAAATGCACTTTTCAATGACATATTAGAAAATGCAAAATATTAAACTTAGTATATGTATTACCAAAACACTGGTTCTTAAAATATAAGGTTAAAATATTGTTTTAAATATAAATAGTCACTTTTGGATATATAAGTCCAAAAAAGCTGAAAGGTTTTTTTCTCTAGCTTCCTAAAAATAAGTTGGCTTTGAATAAAAACCATATATGGAATATTTATCTCTAAAGGAGACTTTTTCTTTCCTGGTTTTAAATTGCTGAAACTATTTTGCATTCTTAACTACAGCACTCATTACTATGAATAGATTTAGATTTTTTTCTTGCACATATTTGAAGTGAGTTTTATAGATCACTTATGTAGTGTTGTGTAGAAGAATTGCTACTTCTGATGCTAATCTTTTACATGTAAATAGAAAGACACAGTTTTCTAAAGTTAGAAAGAAGAAAAAAACTAAAGTTAAACTTAGCATTTTTCCCATTTGCTTATATTTAATTTTACTGAGAAAAGATGTATACTATTTTTTATCTGAATGTATGTTTTCGTTTCTATAAAATGTTCATTCCTGACCCTCAGACCTTAATCTATTTTGTGTGTTTTGAAATAATATGGAAATTGAAGTGAGTTTTTATTTTTGCTGACAACAGATAAACTCGTTCTGTACTAAAGTGAGAATTTTTGGGTTTTGTATATACCCTGCTGACTGCCTGGTGTCATGTTCCCTCGTGGCATCGAAGTTAAAGCCTCCTGGATTTTATTGGACGCATGACGTGAATGATTTGATAGGACTGACAGTTTATAAAAGGGTATAATATCAACAACAAATTTTTCCTCCCAAGAACAGTATTTTTTTTCATGTAAGAAAATAAGAGGCAGCTTGTTTATAAACAGATATTGGATTTCATGTGTGTGAGTTTGAAGTATCCGTCTGGAGCTAAGAAAAAAAATTAGGGACAGACTTTCTATTTAAATGGAACTGCAAGATATTCTGTATCTTTCTAAAACATTCATAAGCATTTTTTAGAAGGTGGTAAGATCTTGTTCACCAGTGTGTTTCTATTTAAGAAGAGAGCCAACATTGAGTTTATTTAAAAGAATGGCCGACTCTCCGGATGGCAACTAGACTTTGGTGGTGAACACGACTCAGTCTATACAGAAGTCAAAATATAATGAAGTACACCTGAAATTTATATAATGTTCTAAACCAATGTGACCTCAATAAATAATTTTTAAAAAAGAGAAAGAGAATGGTCAAGTCTTGCTTTCATATTTCCAGGGATTGGTCTGATTCTAGTTCCATTGGGCAGTGTGGGCCAGACCAGGGAAGATCTATGGGGACAGAAGGGCTTGTATAGAAGCAGTTCTGGAGGTTCCACAGATTTCCAGGTCTACCTTTCCCTCTGTCCCTTCCTCTACTCTTTCATGCAGTCTTTCAATGGTCTGGATGGAGTTCAGGTATCAGGGCTTTCTCACTTAACGGGAGCAGAAATCAACGTAAATTGGCCTGGGGGTGGGGTGGGGTAAAGATAATCAACTGGTTATGAAATAAAATGATTAGGGATATATCAGCATCAGGAATGGCTGTATCAAGGTAGCTGCCATCAGGACTCTCTTGCCCTCTCTTCATCTCCAGGCTCTTCGTGCCTTTCCAGGGGCTGCATTCTCAATAACTGAACCATCTGATAGAGCTGACAGCTTAAAAAAGGGCATCATCTTCCCATGAAGGTCTCAGTAATTGGAACTGAAGAGTGTTATCCCTCCCAGGAGACATAGAGGCAAGACTGGCCTGGTTGGCAGCTTTGCAAATTCTGGATTCCAGCTCACACCTGAAATGGAAGAGCATGTTATCCAAAGGGACCAGGAGTAAGATGAACCAGAGAGTGGGGCTTGGGAGGCTGGAGAAGCTGAGAGCAGACCTCCAGTTCCTGGAGATAAAGCCAAAGGGTCAGATGCCATGTGTGCCTGGAGCTGAACAGGGAGAAGACATACCTGAGGCAGTGGCTGGAACTGAGTGTAGAAATGCCCCAGTTCTTGTGTCTGTTGTTCGTTTACTCTTTGGTCGTAGAGGGTTGGGGGAAGAGCTTACTAAAAACAGACATCATATTCTTTCCAATTTCACAGTAGTCTGGGCTACTCAGACTGAATTTTACACATTTTACATCATTGAATAAAATCCTTAGAGTTAGCAACTGTTATCATTATCCCTGTGTTAAGGAGAAGGAGACTGAAGCTTTAAGAAACTAAGAAAGTTGCCCAAGATCACTTGCCCCAGGCAGGGCTAGAATCTGTCCAGAAGAGGGATTTTCCTGGAGTTCATTCACTGAGCATCTAGCACGTGCCAGGCATGCTTCCAGGTTCTATGATGGAAGGATGGAAGCTGGAAGAAGGATGCCTCAACAATCCAATCCCATGATGTGTCTACTAGAGGGACGAACACGGTGCTGGAGGGAGGGTTGTTGTCTGGGCGTGAGTGCTTCATGAGGACTTAAATTCTCTCTGGAGAGAGAATGCCCTCTTGTCTCAGGAAAGACTATGTCTGCCTTCCTCTCTGCTTGAATCCCTCCCTAAATTTTGCTGAGTATCACCCTGAGGGCCCTGTGCTCAATGCACTACTAGCTCTTTGTGTCAGAGTATCACAGCCTTTTAAAGCCACCAGACCCAAGGCAAAGATTTAATCTGACCCCCTCATGTTATAGGTTAGGAAACTGAGGGCCAGAGGGGGTGGGTGGATTACTCAAGGTCACACAACGTTAGTGGCAATGCTAAGACTTGAATCTAATCTAATTCCAAATCCTGTCTTCTTTCTGTACTAACTCCAGGCATTTAAGTTTCATGTTTAAATATCTAAGGAGAATAGCAGTCCCTTGCTGCTAACCAAAGTAGTTAAGTTATGTGACCAGAGGTCAAACCTAACATTTTAGGTTAGAATAGCTTTCAAACCACCTTTATCCCTCCTTCCCTCCCTCTTTCTTCTTAGCTTCCACTGTCTCAAGAATGCTTCGGTTCTTGGATATGGACAATAAACTCTCTCGGTCTCTCTCTCCCTCAGCATTTAGTATATCATGCAATGAGTATATGATTTCCTTCTGATGTGGTTTTATGTATTTTAAACTCTGGGTTGACTAGTAGACATTTGCCATAAATGCCCAGATTGCAAATGGTAGGGAAGTGCTATAAAAATAAAATGTTATTATTGTAGTAAATATCCACAGATCGAGAAGGAGCGCCGGTTCCCATCTCCACTTCCTTTCCTTCTCATTGACCGGATGAGTACTTAGCCTTTTAAAAACCTTTCCGTGCGAATCAGTATGTAAAATATTTTCTGTATGTGTCTAAACTGAAAGCTAATGAATTACAAAAAATTCTTATTTTGTGAAATAGCATTTTCTGTCTCTTTATGCATGAAGTACACAGAAATAGGCAGTGGCTTTAAGTGTGATGATGGTCTTTACAAAGCAGAGATTATGTTACTTGTTCAAAACTTCCAAATCCTCTTCTCCACCCAGTAAATCTCCCTTTGGACTAAATAAGGCAGAACATATTATGCCTTTTTCATCTATTTTCTAGCACTTAAATAAACTTTACTATCTTGTACTTTCTCTTCCCTTTAAAAGCAAAAGTTCTCTTCGTAAAGAAAGATTGTATTGATTTATTTGAAAAGCAATGTCAAATCTTTTAGCAATAAGGGAAGACACTAAGGTTGGAGTTGTTTTTTTCCTCCTCATTAAAAAACAATCTTTTTCTAGAAATTGTGGAATGCTTGCGAGATTCTTTAATAATGAATAAAAAAGTCTCAAATGACCAGTGCAGAAAACGAAAGAAATTCACTCATTATGGAGTTACGAATAAACCTAAGAACAGTTTTGTTTGAAATAAATAAATGCTTGAATGTCTGCAAGGCTGACTTACTCAGAATGGTGTCTGCTGGGTGCAAATCCACCGTTCTTGGGCTTTAGGGCCTATTGTCACATTCATGAACTGTTCCCCTTCAGTCAGTTGGCCCATCGCAGCTCCTTGATCCTTCCCACCATGAAGTCTGCTGGTGGGGCTGTCTGGCTCACTCGGGGGTTGATTGACAACAGCTGGTCTTGGAAGCAAATGTCCCTTCATATAACAATAAGGATTGCAAATTCCTACACCCTAGGATTCACCAACAGCTGAAACAGCCGTTCAGAAAGGGTTAGTTTATACTTTTGAGGGTAAGAACACCACTTGTGGTTATGTCTGTCTGGAATCTTATTCTGTGTTTTCTAGAGACATTTAACTCTAAACAAGTAGTAAAAGCATACATTGTGGTTACATGGTACTATACTTCTTTCAGAAGGAGCTTGGAGCTTTACACATTTTATCTAACTCATTTTTATTTCACCTTGGTTTTAGGAATGAAGTAATATAAATAAACACACACACATAATTGATAGAGATGGGGAGACTGAGCCACTAAGGTTTTAAGTGGCCTTTTATCATCTAATCAGGACTGGGAGTTCAACGAATTCCACTGACCTTTGTATTGTTCTCGAATTTCTGTCCTCTCTTTGCTAGATCACTGCCTTTTCATTGAATGTTTCATTATCTGATTACAGTATGGAAGGATCAGGGCTTTGGAACTCGCTGGCCTATGTTTCAATTCTGGCCCAGTGATGTCTTAGTTGTGTGATATAGAGCTCCCCACTCAAAGCCTTAGTTTGCTCATCATATTAAAAAAAAAAAAAGAGGATAATTCCTACTCCTCTGGCTTATTGGGAAGATTAAATGAGATACTATTAAGAACACATAGTATAGTATGTGTATAGTATGATGCCACTTATATGAGGCACCTAGAGGAGTCAAATTCATAGAAACAGAAAGTAGAATGGTGGTCGCCAGGGGCTGGCGGAAGGAATAATGAGGAGTTATTGTTTTATGGGTACAGAGTTTCAGTTTTGCAAGATGAAAAGAGTTCTGGAGATGGATGGTGGGGATGGTTGCACAACAATGTGAATGTGCTTAATGCCACTGAACTGCACACTCAGAAATGGTTAAGATGGTCTATTTCATCCATCCATTTTTGCATATAGATATCCAATTGTTCCAGCGCCATTTGTTGAAAAGACTATTCTTTCCCATAGAATTGCCTTTGCACCTTTTTCAAAAATCACTTGTCCATATATGGATAGATCTATTTCTGGATTCTCTATTCTGTTCCATTGATCTATTTGTTGATTTTTCTGCTAATTCCACACTCTATTGATTACAATGGCTTTGTAATAAAGCATGAAATCAAATCATGTTAGTCCTTTGACTTTGTTCTTTTTCAAAGTTGTTTTGCCCATTCTAGGTCCTCTCCGTTTGGTATGCATTTAGAATTGTTTTGTCAATTTATACAAAAAAACCTTCTGGGATATTGATCAGAATACATCAGTTTGGGGAAAACTGACATCTTAACAATATTAAATCTTCCAACCCACATGGTATATATCTCTCCATTTATGTAAGTCTTCTTTCACTTTTCTAAGCAATAATTTGTAGTTTTCAGTGTACATGTATTGCACATCTTTTGTGAAATTTATCCCTAAGTATTTCCAATATTTGATGCTACGTGAATGGTATTCTTTTCTTAATTTCAATTTGCAATTGGAAAAAACCTTATTACATCAAACTTGGATGCTCTATTTCCATAGAGAACAGTAAAACAATGGTTTCCCTGTTCTATTTTGGCCCCTATCTCTCTCAAGAAGTTCTACAAATGGATTTTCCTCTCAGCCTTTCAAACTAAATGCCAAGAGTCCTGTTATGAGGCTGAAAAAGTAACCATATTGCCCAGAAGGAGCTAACTGTGCTGTCCCCTTTTGTAAAAGCTTCTCAGCAAACTGAGTATATTAGAGACACAAGTTTCTAGGGCTTGTAAGCATTCTGTCAAGTATGTGTAATGGGGATGAATTACTCTTGCATGAGAACTTCACCTTTTGCACTTCCTGACTTTACTATGACTAAAATTGAAACACTAAAGTGGTAGTCCCCAAAGTGCTTGAATTTAACAGCATTAATTACCAGGCCCCCACAAGTCCATAAATTCTTATTTAAAAATTCAACTATTCTATTTGTAATACGTGGGAATGCTTAACTTTCAGTGCTCTACCTGTAAGTTTTTCAAAAAGCAAACAACCTCACCTCTGACATCAAATCCTTACAAGGAGTGAATGAGCAGCTCTGTCTCCCCAAAGAAAGAGCTGTCCTGGGGAAGTGTCCCGTGGTCCGAATTTGGCTGGATCTCATCTCCTTCTCTTCCATAAAACTCTTATTCTCTCTAAGCCCCTAGGAAACGTGTTCTGGTAAACTCCTTCAGCATAAAATATTAAGAACAGAGAGCAGGTTAACACTCCTAAGAGTATTTGCATCTCAAAAGACAATAACTCTAAAGCAGACACATTTATTGTAATGGTGGATTTCAGTCATTGTAGGAGGGAAGGACATAAAGAGGCAAGAAAGTCTTTCGATGTCCTCTCTGATCTCATTGTTAGTCATGCTTTTGGTAATTCTGATCCACACATGAGTTGGCTTTCTTTTTTTAATTGAGGTCACATTTGTTTATAACATTATGTAAATTTCAAGTGTACATCATTATATTTCAGCTTCTGTATAGACCGCATCGTGTTCACCACCAAAAGTCTAGTTTCCATCTGTCACCATACACACGTGCCCCTTTACCCCTTTTGCCCTCCCCCACCCCCATTCCACTCTTGTAACCACCAATCTATTTTCTGTATTTATGTGTTTGTTTGTTTATCATCCACATATGAGTGAAATCATACAGTATTTGTCTCTCTCTGTCTGACTTATTGCACTTACCATAATACCCTCAAGGTCCATCCATGTTGTCACAAATGGCATGATGTCATCTTTTCTTATGGCTAAGTAGTATTCCATTGTATATGGTAATTCTGATCCAGTCTTCGCCTCCGACTATGTGAAGGTTGGGCTCTAACTGCTGAAAGACATTACCAATGCACAGAAGACTTTTCTCTCCCTACGTCCCAACTATGTAACAATGGATCATGGATTTCTTTTATACTTATATATATATATATACTTCTTTCTTTTATATTTATATATACTTCCTTCACAGGAAAGTTGAGAAGATAGAACACCATATGCAAAGTCACACTAAAGAAAGTTCATGTCCAGGTTGAGTTGGTATTATTACCATTATCCAACTCCTTCCTTACCATGCCAGCCTCTTAGGCACTGGCATGATTTGGTGACATGTATTTGGTAACTCATGCATGAGAACTAATGGGGGGAAGGAGCTAGGTAAGAAATGATACTACCTAGATAGAATCACTTGAGAAAAGCTTTATAAATCTAGTGAGCTCAGACTTAAAGACGAAGAAGGAAAAAGACGTAGTCTAGCAGAGAAACACGGTGGGATGGCTCAGGTGGCCAGGTAGTGCCTCTAAGACTCAGGCACACCAGCAAAAGTATATCCCATGCCCTAAATTGCAGGTATTTTAAAGAGTCCACATTCCTGAAACTGGTTAAGAAAATATGGAATTTTGGTTCACTGACATCTTCAAAAATATTTTCCACCAAATCCAGGGCAGGAAAAGAGCAGCTTCTGGAAATTTCAAGTTCTCCAAAAGCATGAAAATAGCAGCAAGAAATTGTGTGTGTTTAAAGGAAGTCTGCCTAAAGCCATGCTTTGTATTCGTTCTTCTCTGTGAATATCAAACTACCGCCATGACTTTGTTCCAGGTTTTCCAACGGAAGTCGAGCACAGGCTAACACCTGCCATGCGGTGTCCTTGAGGAGACGTTGTTGGCATTTGGCAGGGCCACCCTCCCTCCTCTTCCCCCCTGTTGACAGACACTGAGCTGAGCTAGGTCCTTGAGCAGAGCAAGTGTCTGTCTGTCTCTCCCCTGTGTGAGAAGGGGCAAGAAGATGGAGTTGTCTCTGAGTAATGCAGCCCATCACATGGTACACATGATTAGAAGAATTAAAGCACTGTGCCTGTAATAGTTATCTATTGTTGCACAAAAAATTACCCCCTAAAATGGCAGCCTAAATAATAAATACTTATTATCTCACAGTGTCTCTGTATTAGGAATCTGGGAGCAGTCTAACCTGGTAGTTCAGGCTCACGGTTTCTTGTGAGGTTGCAGTCAAGCTGTCTGCTGGGACTGGAGTCACATGAGGCTGGAGGATCTGCTTCCAAGCTCACTCATGTGTTTCTTGGCAAGACTCAGTTTCTTGCTAGCAGTTGGTTGAATATCTCACTTCCTCACCGCATGAGCCTTTACATAGGCTGCCTGAGCATCCTCATGACATGGCAGCCAGTTTTCCCCAGAGTAAGTGATCCAAGAGAGAGAGACCAAGATGGCAGCCACAGTCTTTTATAAACTAACCTTGAAAGTGACATACTATCACTTCTGTCATATTCTGTTGGTCATACAGACCAACTTTGGTGCAAGGTAGGAAGGGACTACGCAACAGTGTGAATATCAGGAGGCACGGATCATGGCAGGGGGGCCTCTTGGAGGCTGCCTCCCACAACACCTCTAATCTAACTGTGCTGAGAACATAATTGGCTTTGATCTTTGATATCAAGTATAGCAGGCAACATGTCTTACTTAGAGGTCCTGTAATATAGTGGCAAGACTAGTGGACTCGGAGTGAAGAGGTTTGGATTCAAGTCCAACCCTACAATTATAAATGCTATGTGATTTTGGAATACTGCTTAATCTTTTTGGATATCTCTTATTTCATCTGTAAAATGAGAGGATTGTCATTAATGACTTCAAAGATATCTTCCAGCTCTAAAATTCCAGGCCACTAAGAAATATGCCATTTCTGGCATGACTGTTATGAAGGTGATTTTGTTTAACAAAATGGGCAATTCCAATGAGATTTCTCTTATTTCAACGTAATAAACCAACTGGAGAAATGGCACCCTAGAGTTTTCTTGGATCATATTTCTTTTCCCTTCATTATCCATACTTTATTCTAGTAAGTGAGCCTCACAATAATATTTTTTAATTGTCTCATGCTTTAAGGTGTAACATACAAATTTTAATATGCAAGTGAATTCATTCATAAGCCCCATTAGGTTACTTTCTGGCACATGACCCAAGTAAATGAATGGAAATACTCCTTCATCTCTAAAATCGTTAAGTCTAAAAAGACAGCTATAACAGCCTAGCATGTTACAGGGTGGACTAGCAGTGGAATGAACAGTGAAGCTCTTTATCTCATGTGCTAGCCTGGAGCAAGCAGAATAGGGGGAAATGCATCTAGGGAGGTTTAACTCTAAGATGAGAATGGGGAAACCATCCACTGCTTATCTTAAATGCCCTGGACATGTTGAACAGGCTCCCCCTTCAGGGTGTCTGCATTTGCCCTGCCTGGGAATGATTTAGGTCCAGTTCAATGGTCTCCCCTTCAGATAAGCCTTCTCCAGTCATCAATCTTAAGTGGCACCCTTTTCCCACGAATGCAGTCAGTCTACACTGTGTTTTACTATCTCAGAGTACTTAGCAGGATCTAAAATCATCTTGCTAGTGTACCTATTTAAAGTGTTCACCTCCAAAGAATGTCAGCTGTCTGAGAGCGGTAACTCCACCTGTCCTGTTTGCTGCCCTATCCGCAGCGCCTACAGCAGTTCCCAGTGCAGAGTGGGCACTTAAAAAATATTGTTAAATGGATGAATGAATTGGTCAGTCTGGAAGGCGTGTGGCTTGATGGAGATGAATTGCATGAGATGTTTGGATAGGAGTATAAAAGAATATTGACTGGGCCTTTTTCCTGTCCCCTTGAAATCAGCAACTAGGGACTGAATTTGAGAACAAAGTGGCTTCAAGCATCCCACCACTGAAGATAAACTCCAACAATTGGGAACAGACACTGTCCACAGGTTTTGAGGGGAACAGGTCCCTCTTCCAGAACCAACAACTGTGCCCCAGGAAGGGGAGAAAAGGAGACAGGGGTATTCCTGGAGTAACTGGGACTACCCCATGAATACAGTGCTCATTGTGACAGGGGAGTCTCTCACCTGGGGACAGGAGGGGTGCTGTCCCCTTCATGAAGCCAAGGGAAGATTGCCTTGAAGAGAAGGGTGCTGGCAAAAGGGCAGACTGGCACCCCTTATGCTGGCTGGATGTCTTCTTAGGTGGCAGGCCAGCCGATCAACTCCTGTGCCTCGTTGTCCTGGGGAAAGGGAACAGGAGAAAGATGGTGGAGCAAAGCAGAGAGAAGAACTGGCCATGAAGGCGACAGTACTTACAGTGCATGGCTGTAAGTGTGGCAAGAGTGGATGAGATTCTTACATGGAACCAGGGCGGGGCTATTGCCATCTTGAAAGTTCTCTATTAGCAGACAAGGGCTCCCACATTTCTAAAAAGATGCATGTATGGAGGGGAAGGGTGCTGCTGGAAGTGGGAGCTGTGTTCGAGTGGGAGAGGTTGAACAGAGGCCTTATCTCCCACTTTATCTCCTACACAGCCTGAAAATTCAATCAGGCAACCAAGAGCCACATTTGTAACCTGTCACATGGTGGATGCTAAGAGCTTTTCAGTGTTAGCCCAAGAGGCAAAGAAAACCACCTAGAGAGGATTCACCTCATCCCTCCTCACTGTCCCAAACCCATGGAGGAACCAGATTTTGGAGGAGAGTGGGAGAGGAGGTGCCCAGAGGCACACCGTGTCCTGTCCGCATGGGGTATCCTTAGAGCACAGCCCAGCCTGCACTGGGAGGAAAGGAGATGAGATTTAAATTGGATACAAGATTGGAGTTTTAAGCTGGCCTGGACTTTTTATAGTGGAAAGTGACCAGAAGTTTACAGGATCTGGCTGAGATATCATTAAGGGGCAGGAAGAAGGTATTTGACAGAACATGGTTGAAGGCAAGAACTGGGGAAAATAAACAAATAAAACCATTCTGTGTTTTCAACACTGAGTTCAAACTATCCAATCACCTAGTTACAAGAAAAAGGCAGTTCGGTGAGCTTTTAGTGAGCAAGTTTTTTAGGCATTTGCTTTCTCTTTGGGTGAACTGTTGCTGGTTTTGTCAGAGGGTAAGATGATAAGACAGTTCATAAAATCCACGATTCAGGACTCAGTTGCTCTTTCTTCTTTCATTCACTCTCCCCCTGTGAGAAGACTAAACGCTAACTTTATGAAAATCATTTTCCCACAGCTTCAAAAGATTTTGTAGACCTTTGGGCAAATCATTTTTAAAATTTCAAAGATACTTTTTCCTAAAACTGAGTGGCTGGATTGAGAGAAAAACACTGCCTTCATTCCCTCCTTCCTTCATAAATAAATCACCAGGAAAACATTTGAGACTCTTCCTGAATGGGCGGATGTCCTGGGAAGGAAGTCATTTCCTTTGCTGTTGAAAGCTAGTTCAAGGGAAGACCTACTGAAATCCAAGTTCACAATAGCCTGGGTCAGAAGAAACAGTTTGGTTGTTGATTGCTGGAGGAGAAAGCTTTTGTGGAAAGGAACAATAGTTGAGTAAGTTAAAAGTCAAGTATATAGCTTTGGGTTCTACACAATCTATTTTTAAAAGGAAAATACATTTCTTGAATGGTAAAAACAACAGAAAATACACTTTTTCTTTTTTTGCTGAGGAAGACCCACTCTGAGCTAACATCTGTTGCCACTCTTCCTCTTTTTTTTCCTTTTTGCTTGAGGAAGATTAGCCCTGAGATAACATCTTTGCTAATCTTCCTCTGTTTTGTATATGGGTCGCCACCACAGCATGGCTGACAAGTGGTGTAGGTCCTCGCCCAGGATCCGAACCCACGAACCCCAGGCCGCTGAAGTGGAGCATACCGAACTTAACCACTAGGTCACAGGGCCAGAACCAAAACACACTTACTTTTAACAGGAAAAAATATATATATCTAATGACAGTAAACTGGTAAAACCCACTTTGCTTGGACTTCTCTCATCTTTGTTTCATGGTGTCTTGGCTCCCGAGAACCTCTTTCATCTTCCTGATAAAAAGCACCAAATAACAGAATAACTCCTACCTAGAGATATTAGAAAGGTTTTGTGTGTGTGTGTGTGTATGTATGTGTTACTTTAGATGTAACAAAAATGTGAAGCAAACCAATGCCCTGTATGTGCCTTTTCAGAATTTTTGTGGAATTCAAAAACTTTGTTGTGGCATTTCTGAAGTTATTTGTTGGTTAACAGCCAAAATTCAGAGCATCTTCATCTTTCCTTCAGTTCTATACAACCTATGCAAAACTTAATCTGAGATGGAAAGGACTCCTGAGCCTCTCAGGCAGTCAGCTGATGGTAATATTATCAGGGCCAGGCCCAGGCCCCCTCACTCCTGAGAGACTGTGGCTTTTTCCACCTTTGCCCAACATTGACGACCGTGAAGAACTCATTAGCTTTCCATTATATGATTATATCCATCAACCAACTCCTTTCCTCAGTGACCCTTCTCCCCTCCCTCACACAAAGCCAATGGTTTCTAGTAGTCATTAGACCAAGCATAGGAATTAGGTTTTACCTTCTTTGACAACTGCCATGGATTGTTAGAGGATGCTGGGGGTAGTGTGTTGAGCAGGATTCTGGTCAGGACTCCATGGTAAAGAGGAATGTGATGGATTGACAAAGTCCTGGAACAGAAAGTAGCAACATGTTTACAAAGCATTTATCTTCCCTGGTCTGGGCACTATCCCTTCCCTTAAAAGCTGACCTTTGTTAATGGGAGGAAGGTCGGGATCCTAATTTTGGCAGATTCTTCACTCTCAGACTGCTGCTGAAATTGAATCCTGGGGATCTCTAGGGATATGTGACACAGGGACCTAAAAATTATAAGATTTGAATTATTATTAATACTAGCAATAAAAGTTATGACCATGAATACTAAATTTCTACCAGATGCTAGGTAATATGTAGTTACAGGTATAGATATAGGTATAAATTTCTAGTCCTTAAAGCATACTTATAAGGAGAGAATGATTTTTTCAGAGGAGGAAACCGAGGCTTGAAGAAAGTATGTAACTTGCCCAAGGACACAACCAAGTAAGTAGATAAGCTGGGACTCAATTCTGAGTTTGTCTGACTAGAGCGTGGACTCCTTCCAAAGAAAACTGAAGCAGAAGCTGAAACACTGCAGGCCATTTCCTCTGTGCCGTGGAGACCTTTTGCAGAGGGGTGGGGATGTGGAGCATTTTCTCCCTATATGGGATCCCCACAGTTTCTTTTTAAGAGAAACATGACAGACTGAATAGCTGATTAGTAAAGAATTAGGTTCTTTTCTGTATAATAAAGTGAGGTGGGACGAAAGAGCAGACTCGCCAATATATCAAAGGATTTCCTGACATTCCCCCGCAACAGCAGAAGGGGCTGCCCCCGTGGAGTGCGTTCCCTGAAGCCGGTCTTGGGCTCTCCCTGGCCACGGCCTGACATTATCAGTGTTCACATGTGTTAGCCTCAAAGGACACCCCGCATTCCAGAGCACCCCGCCTCTCAGTTCCTGGAGAAATTGTTTTTCTTCTGTTAAGCAAAGGAAAACCCCACAGTCTAAAGAGGCCATTTTTCATCTGGATCATCAAGCAGCAGCTCTGAAGATGCATTGAAGTCCACTCTCAGATGTGCTTGCCAAGCGCATGATCCGGGGGCTGGAGGGGCTCATTCAGGGGCATAATTCATGAGATTCCAGCTGCCAGCAGGGCCTGGTGAACCTTGCAGGAAGGTTGGCTGCTCTAATGAGCGTAGCTAACTCTTCAGAAGCATGCGATGCAGCAACATTTCCAAAAATCGTCTGTGCATCGAATTTTTGTGCTGTCCCCGCAATTATCTTTATTTATTTATCTTTAAATTACCAAGGGCATTAAAACTCAGAACTTTGGCACAAGAAGGCTCTCAGTAAATATTCCGTCACTTCTCGTCACACTTGGCATAACACTTATAAGACCCTAATTGTTCAGCCAGTGCCAGCTCTTCCTGGCCATATTCTACTACTCTTCCCTATATTCTCTCTGCTCTAGACTCTTTTGGAGACTTCCTTGATGCTCTGAGTATTTATCAAACATGGTTTGCCTCGGGGTGTCTGCCATTTCTTCTACCTGGAAATTTTTCCTCTAGGTAGCTGCACGGCTCATTTAGGAACCTGGAGCATCAATGTTACATCGTCAGAGACACCTTCCCTAATCACCATCATCCCAGCCCCCAGATAACACTGCCACCATTCTCTATTCCTTATCCTGCTTCGATTTTCTTCACTGCATTTATCAGTGTTCGTTTACTGCTGTCTACACCACCACTCGAAGGCCAGCTATATAAGGATAGGGAATTCGTTTTGCTCTCTACTATATTCCAATGCCTACTAGTTATTCAATACATCCAAAAAATCATGATGAATGAATGAATGAAATATGGACATGGAAAAGATGATGGGACTTGTTCAATCAGCAAGTCCGTCAAATTTTACTGAGTATCTAACTTGTCTTGGGTTCACTGTGCTAGAGGCAGGCATCCTAGGTTGCCAGGACTCTTCCAAGTGAAAGGGTCTTCTCTTAGATGTGATAAGTTTCTCTTCTAGTTTCAGTCACCATCTTGTTTTGATGGCAGCCCATACATGGCACTTCTGACCCTGAGCAATTTATGAGAAATAAAGTACCCTACACTCATAAAACAGTAGAAATCTAAGCTCACTTCATTACTATTTTGGGAGATAATTTATTAATATTCAAAAATTTTCAAGGAATTTTTTTTCCAGAAGCAGGCCATATTTAGTAGCAATGGTTGAATACATTATGCTAGTCCATCTCTCCACTAGCCATGGAAAATGTACAGATTTTTTTCCTAGTATAAAGAATGTTGGGTCTGATTATTTACACATATCCATTCTTTATACAAAAATCCAAATTAAATTAAGAATAAAATTTTCCAGTGCTAGTTTGTTTCTGTCCTAAATACAGCAGTGCTGAAAAAACTTCATTTTGTGTTCAATATTTTGCAGCATTTGCTGCTCTCTGCCCAGTGGCAAGTTGAGACTTCAGAAATGGGTAATAGAGTTGCTTCTGAAAGCAGGAGAGGAAGGTGGGAGTCCCAGGGGAAACTGGCCTTTGTGTTTGATGAATGATTCTTTTTCAGGTGTCTCTGTTCTTTAGTTTTTAAAGGAAACAGAGACACTCTCCTATCTGGCCCAAGTCCATTGTGTGAAATTTGCCTCATCTAGGGACTCCATTATTTTCCTGGCTGTGAAATGGAGAGTCAGTGGGGTTTTCAGGAATGCACTGTCTGGAGACATTCCCAGAGGAGGCTCTTCTTTGGCAACCTTCCTCATACTACAGTCTGGGGATGAGCGCTCTGTAAATAAGTCCAAGTTCCATGCTAGAGAGAGGACAAAGGCAGTGATGAGTGGATATGATGGTCAAAAGGCTCTCACCACTTTGGACTTTTTGTTCATATCCCTACCACCTCTACTGCCTATGTAAGAAAAGATTGAAGTTGGCACCATCCATTTCTATTCTGAATTGACTGGAGTTGTATAAATCTAAAAGAGGCTCTATAAACTTGAAGAAAAATCTTCATGAATTGAAAGTTAGAAAAATGAAAAATGGTAGAGTTTGCAGCTGCAAGATGTCCTCTTATGGAGAGGGGAAAACTTCCCCCTACCCCACTTGAGTTCTTTTGGATGGCCTAATAATTAGATTGATGCAAGATAGAGTAACAGGAGAAAAAAACTAATTTAATTTGTATGTACAGAGGTCTCATAGAAATGGGACCTGAAGAAATGACCAAATCAAGCAGCTTTTATACTATTCCTGCAAATCAACAATAAATTTGGGAGGAATTGACAAGACAAAGAAACTTTAGGCTTTGGGTGCTCAATTGGTGAAGACTCTAAGCAGAGCTTGTTTACATAGCCTTCTCTGCCCTGAATTCCCCATCTCTGGTGAGGGTGTCTGCCTACTTCCTGGTGCAGGGAGAGTGCCCTTTACATGGGAGATTTATTTCCTGCTTTCAAGGGAACAACAAGGAGAGTCAGAGTGTTCTTGCACTGGCTGTTTCTCAAGTAACTTTAATTCAGAAGAATCAATGTGCCACAGTGACACATCTTGGGGTGGCCTGTCCCAAGGGAGCCCTATTGCCTCTTTGGAACTATTTGTGCATAAAGAGGCTTCATGTCCCCCGGGTGCTCTGCCTATTAAATCCCCTTAAAGGGGATTCCAGGTGGATCTGCTTTTTTGAGGGTAGAATTCTGCCCAGTAATGACTCATGGAAAAGCAAAGTTCCAATGCAGTTTTCTAAAGACTCTCTTTTCTCTGAACTGCATCAGCAAAACTCAGCCTTACCAACCCATGTGAGACAGCTGAAAGCTGAGATTGACGGCATCAATCTCCCAGGAACAAACAAGGTGTAAAGTACTTCATGCATTCAGTCTTCACTTCGTTCAGTCAGAATCATCCTCAGCTGCATTAGGTACTGTTCAAATGTGAATGCTCAAAGTGAAAAGGTTTATCATTGTCTTCATCATCATCATTCTCACCTTCCTTATCATTTTATAATGAATTTATAACACCAAAATATAATTCCTGATAAGAAAAGTCTAAGAAACATTCTCATTGAAAAGATCTCAAATAGGCAGTATAGCATGGCTAAAAGGAACTTCAATAGTCTAGATGTTTACAAAGATCTCATGATATGTTTTGTAAATAAATAATCATAAAAAGTCTTAGTAAAAAGCACTTTAAACTTTTAAATAAAATACTTTTCCCTTCAATAATAATGGTGATCAACCTCATAATCACAATCATAGCAAATCACTAGGAATTATTGATACCTTCCTGCAAGCCAGGAGCTGTGGAGAGTTTACATGCATTGTTTTAATTTAATCCTCAGACATCCTCTTGGGTTGGTGCTGTTATATTAATCCCCATTTTACCGAAGAGAAAACTGAGGCTTAGAGAGGGCAAATGACTTAACAAAGGTCATATAGCTGCTGTGTGATGGAACCAGAATTTAGACCCGAAACTGTTGACTACTCTACTGAGTGTGTAATTCACTCAAGTTGGTACAGAAAAAAATTGAATAAATTTGAAATTCTGGACTCCTATTGAGACAGCAGCCATTTGAATGGGAACCAAGAGTTTGCTGTGACTTGTCCTGAAGTGTTGAAAAAGGAGAAAAACTGTAAAGGAAAAGCAGTCAAATAATTTGTCATTCCTAGAGGAGCCAATTTCCTGCTATCACTGTGCCAAGAAGGTACTTTCTTCATGTCCAAATTCCTACAGACAGGATAAATAGCCTGCTCCAGGATTCTGAAAGAAGAGAGCAGTTACAGTTTTAAGAGGCAGTCTATGTAGTTCTTAAGAGTACATACCCTGGATCCAAACTCTCTAGGTTCAGGTTCTGGCCCCAATACAAACTAACTGTGTGACCTTGGAAAAGTTATTTAGCCTCTCTGTGCATCTGTTTGCTCATCTGTAGAACTGAGACAATGATAGCACCTATTTCATTGAGCTAGTGTGAGAATCAAATGAGTCAACATTTGCCCAGTGGTTAGAACATACTTGGCACATAGTAAGTCCTTTATAAGTGTTGGCTATTACTAGTGCCTACACGGGAATAATCCTTGTTTAAGACCCAACAGTTGACTAAAGAGGTCAGTGCCGTTCGTGATTCCCTGTCTGTCCACAAGTTCAAACTCAGGCTCTCCATGCATCTTGCTCTTAAAGGAGTTGAGGTTCTGGTTATTCACTTCCATTTTCTCCCTATGACGTGATGCTCCAGCCCTGCTGTTGCCTTCCTGGCTTATTCTTAAATGAACCATAGAGTTTTCCTTTGTTCTGCACCCAGAATAGTAAGTTTCAATGAAGTTAATTAACAAGGTAACTCACAGAAGCATAATACTCAAAAGTTACCAAGACTACTTAGATGATATCGTAATAGCAACAGAATGTAAGAATTCAACTTCTAAAGTGATCTGGTTCAATCCTCTATCTAAAGGATGGTTCACCTTTGTCACTTTAAAATGTTGTATAGACACTCAGAGTGGAAACTGATTCTAAAAATGGAGTTTTCCCTAGATAATTATAGAATTTAAAAAGCTTAAGATACTGCTTGGTCCACAGGAAATGCTTAATAAATATCAACCCTATTATTAACATTAGCATTAGTATTAGTTTGAGTAACTCAAGTCTTCTGCCTCCTAAGACTGTGACTACAAAAAAGTCGCATCGCCTTTTAAATTTCCAGTTATAAAGCCTGAGCAGCATCTATTTGTCATGAGTTTACCAATTCCCGTGTGCCCCTCTGGCATTTCTGAACATCCCATTGGAGCTCTCTTATACCGTCAGGAACATATCCCTTGTGACACTTGTCCTGTTCTACTAGTTGTGGCCACCATGGTCTCAGCTTCGGTAGCTCACCATGGAAATGTTCTATCTCTGGGCCCAGTTGTTCTCTGCAAGGTCACTGTCAAGTCCACCACTACCTGCCTCTGGAGAAGGGACTCGGGGCTCAGCAGGTGCAGGACCGCACTGTGAGTGGAGACAGACGTCCTGGACATTCGTGGAAATGTCAGGGCAGTGTGACATGGAGCATGAGTTATTGCTACTCCTGTTCAGAGCCCACAGACCCAGGTCCTTCCAGGTCTGCTTAGCTCCTGGCGTGCTGCCTTGTGACCTGGCCAGCTCGCCCCTCATCACAGGGTGTGCTCCAGACGTCTCCACGTCTCAGAGTCCACACCAAGCCACCACCAGACCCTAAGAAAGAGGAGGGCATCCCCCACCCTGCACCACCACCTCCGTCAGGTGCCTGCACACACATGCACACCCACAGCCCCGAGACTAAAGCTATACCTTGAAACCCTATTTCCTATCATCACAGAAGATGATTCTTCTATAAGGTTGAAGAGCGAGAAGTCCATTTCCTTCTTATGCAAAACACATCCTCCAAACAAGAGGCTGTTCTTGCCTCATGGCCCCCTAGGAAACAATTTACATGAGAACATATTGTTTCAACGTGGCATATTTGGGGTCCCAGCTCTGCTAAAGTATTTGAGTTACATAATCAGACCACTGAACAGCTTGGTCTGAAATATCTACATTCAGGCATTATTTTAGTACATTTTTGTCTCTCCCTTGCTTACATTTCATTGATTAAAAAGCCCATTGTCTGCCCTAAGGTAAATTTAAGTCTCCACTCTGAGGATCTATGAACTGCTTATTACTTTAATTGATTGAATTAATTTAATTTTTAAAGCCTAGGGGATAGCCTCAGGGAATCCCTTTAGAAAGGACAAAAAAACTGTACCCACCCATGCACACACACGCACACATGTGGAATGAGTAAATTAGGGAGAGAATATTGATGATTTGACATGACAGCCTTTAAAAAAGAGTCACTGTAAACTTCTCTGCAGAGAGACGGGTTAGCAGACTTCCAAGAGTTTACGTGGGAGGAGATGGTGACTTCAACAAGGTGGGAGCAGTGCAGGTGGGAGAAGAGTCAGATGTGGAATATATTTTTGAAGTAGAGTCAAGAAATCTTACTATGTAAATTGGATACGGGGTGTTAGGGGGAAAAATTAATTTTTGTGGAATATTATTCAGCCATAAAAATGGGAATCCTGCCATTTGCACCAACGTGGATGGACCTTGAAGGCATTCTGCTAAGTGAATTAAGTCAGAGAGGGACAAATTTTGTGTGATCTCACTTATATATGGAATCTAAAAAAGGCAAAACTCACAGAAACAGAGAATAGATTGGTGGTTGCCAGCAGCTGGAGTGTGGGAGAAGTGGGGAGATGTTGGTCAAAGGGGACAAATTATCAGTTATAAGATGAGTAAGTTCTGGGGATCTAATATTCAGTATGATGACTATAGTTAACAATACTGTATTATATACTTGAAAATTGCTAAGAGAGCAGATCTTAAATGTTCCCACCACCACAACAAAAAGTGGTAATCTTGTGAGGTGGTGGATGTGTTAATTAACCTTATTGTGGTAATCATTTCACATTATATACATGTATCAAATCATCACATTGTACACCTTAAACATACACCATGTTACATGTCAATTATATCTCAATAAAGCTGGAAAAAGTGTTCAAAAAAAGGTGATTTGGGGCCTGAGCAGCCTTGTGAATGTGGGTGCCATGGACCGGGGTGGGCTCGCTGGAGGAAGATCAGGTTGGAAGGGGCAGGGCTGGGAGTGGGAATGAAGAGCTTTGTTTGGGACATGTTAAGTTTGAGGAGCCTATTAGAGACCCAAGTGGAAATGTTGGAGAGACAGAGAGGACTCAAAGGAGAGGTAGAGGGTCAAGCAAAGGAGACTGAGAAAGGGCTACCAGCAGGGAGACAGGGGATGGAGTACCAGGAGAGGGTGGTATCCCAGAAACCAGTGAAGAAACTGTTTCAGGAGGATGGAGGTGAAAAATGATCCCAAATGCTGAGAAAGGCCAGGTAAGATCAGGACCAAGAGTTGACTGTTGACTTTGTCAAGGTGAAGTTGGTCATGCTGACTTTTTTGAGAGGGTTTTCAGGGGAGGGGGTGTGGAGATGGAAGCCCGAGGGAGAGAGATGTAAAGGGACCTGTGGGGTCTTCTTAGTGGAGTTTCCCCTGCAGGCTCTGACTGTGAGTCAGAATTGTGAATTCACACAATCTTAGTATCTTTCCATAATCCTAATCATCTTTAATATAGGTAAAGCTTTTTAACATCTTGTAGAAGAGGTACTTGTGTTGTCATTAAAGCACACAAAATATGTAATTTTTTGAAATGTCGGGAGTGAACATCATTACTGAAATTTTAGAAGTGGAGAAGTTAGATGAATGAAAATGAGGATGCTATTACCCCAGGTCACTATATACTTAGCCACTGGGATATCAGAGGGTGGGGGAAGTCCTTAAAAGAGTCCTCTCCCACCTGTGCCTGGTTAGGGCCTGACTGGCTCACCTTGCACAGGAAGGAGCTGGACTTTACACTCCTCAGAGGTACAGGCACCACTTGGAGCACTGAGCTGGGGTTGGGACTCCCCTGTCTGGGGACCGGCTGAAAAGCTGAGTGGCTGCCCAGTTATGTGACACCAGAGGGCAAAAGTGGAGACATATTTGAAGTAGAATCTGGAGGTGAGGATTGAGAACTAAGTGTGACATCAAAAGGGGACCCAGAAGCCAGGGGAAAAGTGGACTAGAAAAGAAAGGAGATGGTAAGAAGAGAGTCCTGAGACAGAAGGGAGATGTACAGAGAAGGGTTTTTATGAGCTCCAGACATCGGCCAGCTGGGCCTATTTATTTATTTATTATTTATTTTGTGGTGAGGGAGATTGGCCCTGAGCTAACATCTGTGCCAATCTTCCTCTTTTTTTGTAGGTGGGTCACTGCCACAGCATGGCTTGATGAGTGTATGTAGGTCCGTACCCAGGATCTGAACCTGCAAACCCCAGGACACTGAAGTGGAGTGTGTAAACTTAACCACTACACCACCAGGCCAGGCCAGGCCCCAGCTGGGCCCATTTAAAAAGACCCAAAGAGGACAGCCACCTCTAGAAATAGAATTGGGAGACAAGGCTCACACATACCTTATGGGATCATCTCATAGGATCAGATTTGTGTTGTTTGGAACTGTCATGGGTTGTATTATGTACCCAAAAAGGATATGTTGAAATCTTAACCCCCATCCATACCTGCGAATGTGACCCTATTTGGAAATAGGGTCTCTAGATGTAATCAGGTCAAGATGCGATCATACTAGAATTCAGTGGGTCCTAATGCAGTATGACTGGTGTCCTTATAATAAGAGCAAAATTTGGACACAAACACAGAGGGAAGATGGGCGTGTGAAGGTGAGGCAGAGATTGGAGTGATGTGACACAAGCCAAGCCAGCCTGGGTCTACCAGACACTGGAAGAGGGAAGGAAGGATCCCTCTCTTAGAGCCTTTGCAGGGAGCATGGCCCTGCCACCAACTTGGTTTCAGACTTCTAGCCTCCAGAAGTGTGAAAAAATAAATTCATCTTGTTTTAAGACGCCCAGTTTGCAGTACTTTGTCACAATAGACTTGGGAAACTAACAAGAACTATAGACATTTTTTGACATATTGTACATATATATATATAAATCTGTCTAACAAAAGTATTCTACTACTTTTACAACTTTTTACAAACTTTTTTTACTTTTTCCAAACTTTTTCTACTTTTTATAAACGTCTAAAAGGACATTTTTAAAAATCTCAACTCAGAAAAAAAAAATGCAGGAAATCCAAATCAATGCCTATATTTATTTTTTCCCCAAGTAATTAAATGAATTTAAGGTGGAGGCGGAGGCCAGCTTCACTTGATTTCCAGTGAATAGTGTTGATGAGTCAGGACCATTCCATCTCGCGGAAAATGCCCTGTAAAAAGCAAAATCTGAGTGTTGTGTTTACTAAAGTGATACCATATGTTGGTTGATTAACAAGTTGTCAGAATATTAGAAGTTCTTGGCTGATTGCAAGAGGGAGCATCTGTTTGCTGAATCTCTTATCTAATGTGTGCGCGGATATCGCCAGATTTGGCACTTTTCCTAAATATCAGATATAAATTCCTGCAGTATTTAGCCTTCAAAGAGTAGCACTGATGTACTGCAGGGGTTTAAGATGGTTTATTCCCAGGAAAGCTGGTGACATGAGGCCAAAGAGACAGAGTAGACACCTAAGAGTGTTACGTATCATTCAGAATCGTTCTACCGTTATACCTTATATCATCTAATACGACTAATGCTTACTTGAATGTCACTGGCACAGTAATTTAAGAAAAAAAAATTAAATCTCCTTTAGAGCTATTTATTGCTTTACCTGGTGATAGAATTTAATAATGCCTTATATTTATAAAGTGACTTAGAGTTTACAAATGTTTTCACACTGGATTCTCACAACCCTGTAAAGATGGCTAGAAATCGTATCCCCATTTCACAGACGAAGAATCTGCAGTTGAGTTCAGGTAAATCCATCTCGCTTGGAAGTGGTGGAAGCAGGACATAAAGCCAGGTCTTCTGAGCTCCATCACTGCACCACCGGCAAATTCCATATGTAGAAGTTCAGGAACCGGTTGTAGGTGCAGGTATAGGTTGTAGGTGCTATGACGGGATCTAATCCAGGTAAAATTCTAGAGTTTTCCTTTGTACCTTTTCACAAGCCTCCTTTGATTTGGTCAAATGATGCCATTTTAATTCAGCAAGTACATCCTGTTAGGGAGAAAAACTTTTCCTGTACCCTCTTAGGTTCAGTGTATGGGGGCCTGTGAATTCAACTGACAAAAAAACAGATCAACGAGAAAAAAGGAATCCAAATTTTAGTAATATTTTATGTGCATGGGGGTTCTCAGAAAAAAGTGAAGCTGAAAGAAGCGGTGAGACTCAGGGGCTTATACACCATTTTAACAAAGGCTTTCCTTTCTTTGGGCTTTGAGGATGATAAATTGTGGAAAAGCGACTTGAAAATATATGGGGGAAACTAATGGGAGATAAGGGTTGTTTTAGTGAGGTTTGTTTTTGCAGACTCATCTCAGTGCTGACTCTCTGTCTCCAGGAACAAGAGTTGCTCTCCTTGTCCTGGTGCAGGAGGAGGGGACACCTTCACAAAGGGAAATTTATGCCCTGCTTTTAGGCAGAAAATGGAGGGCAGTGAGTCTCCCCTGTGTCTGCTGTTTCTTAATTGCTTTCAGCTCAAAATAATACTTACGCCAAAGTGGCATATTTTGAAGTAGCATGTCCTGATCCCCTTCAATTCCTTTCCACCACTCATCAAAGCAGACATGAAATAAGTAAGGTGGAAAAAAAAGAACTCTTCTTATATTAACTGAGTTCAAAGTTAGACTTCTGTTTCAGCTGTTCCATTTCTTTTGAAATTTCTCAGCACTCATGGTTTTAGAACTAAGGGCCTCTGTGACTTGATGTAAATGTCGCCTTTTTCTTTAGCCTCGATTTTTTTGTCCTATATTTTTACAACATACGCGAAGGCTGCATTATGGAGAAGTCTCTTAGTGCTTCAGAAAAATGAGGTATATTATGAAAAAGAGTATTTCCTTTTAAATATTCCATATTTTAGCCCTTTATTTAAATCACCGATCATGTGTTACTTTGGGGAGTTTCTGTCATCTCTTTGCCTAACGTAGGGGAAGGAAAAAACTTTTCCTCTACCCTTTTATGTTCAGTGATGGCGGCCTGTGAATTAAACTGATAAAAGACAGATGCACAGGTGAAAAAGTTTATTTTATATGCACACAGGGACCTGACATAAAAGAACTGAGAACATATAAAAGTAGGTAGGCCTAGAAGCTTGTATGCCATTTTAATAAAAGGTGGTAAATTGTGGAGAAGTGACAAGACAAAGGAAGAGAGGTTTGGGCTTCTAGGCAGAATTAATCATGGGAAGGTAAATATACAGGGCAACTAATGGACGATAAGGATTTAATAAGATCTGTTATGCACACTCAAGTCGGTGCGGTCCCCAGATAGGAGTCAGCTCCTCCTCCTGGGTTGAGAGAGGGGAGAGGGGACACAAAGGGAAATGTTTGCCCAGCTTTTAGGCAGAAAGGGGGAAGGCAGAGAGTTCCCTCTCAATTTTTCAATTGCCTTCAACTCAAAGTAATCCTTATGCCAAAGTGGCATATTTTGAGATGGCACATTTTGATCCCCTTCGTTAACTTCAGGGACCTCTGCAGTCAGGCCCTTCTCTATGTTCCCAGTCATATCCCCAACCACTGAATTTCTGAACCTCTTTTCAGCCAAGCGCTTCACTTCTTGCTCTATACCTCCCTTCCTCTGGACTCATGCTCCTACTTGCCTGTCTACAATACCATGTCCCTCCTCTTCTTTCCGACATTACCCATCCTTCAGCACAAGCTCAAATTTATTTTCCTATTTTAATGCATCTCCAGATCTCCAGCCACTTCGGGTGGCTTCTTCTCAACACTTTGGGCTGTCAGTGTCAGAGGAATTAATCTGACAATCTATCATTGAGTCCTTCAGAGCTTCAGTGGTTGTCTGAACAGTGGCATAAATCTTCCATTGTTATTTAACTTCTCACGTTTTACTCCCTTTTGTCTCTTTAACCTCAATTCTGCTTCCCTCCCCCAGCTCTCTGTATCCTGGAGTCTTGCTTTCCAAAGTGTGAGCAAGAGCAATCTACGTCAAAATCCCCCAGAGTTCTTGTCGGAGAGGGTAGATTCCTGGGAGGGATCATGGATCTGCTGGATTGGCTTCCCAGGCGATTCTTGTGCGTAGTGAAGTTTATGAATCATGGATTGAGACAGCACATGTCATCCATTAATTTATTATTCAGCAACTATTTGAGCACAAATTAGGTGCTAGGTACCTGTGGTACAGCAGTGATCGAGACAGACATATCCCTGTTATCTTGGAATTTCTAACCTAGTTTGGGAAACCAACAACAAACAAGAACTTGAAAATATGATGTGGGTTACAAAGGAGAGATGTAAAGAGCTGTGGGAATATCCAAGAGGGGGACCTAATCTGGCAGGGGCAGTCAGGGAACACTCCCCTGAGGATGTGGAGTTGAGACCTGAAGGAGAAGTGGGACTTGGCTGGAAGGGAGAGAGCGAGGGGAGGAGAGGCAGAAGGAATAGCATGTTTAAAGCTCTGAGGTGGGGGAGAACATGGCCTCTTCTTTGGAGGGACAGGGAGCAAGGTCAACAGGACTTGAGCCCTCAGGAGAAAAGGAGAGAGCGACAGGAGGAACAGCTAGAGAGGGAACAAGCGGCCAGATCATGCAGGGCCCTGAGGCCAGGCCAAGGGGTTTGGAACTTGTCCTAAGGGCAGCTGGAAGCCATAAAAGAGGAGCAGCATCATCAGTCTTGTCTTTCAGGTCATTCTGGCCCTAGAATGCAGCGAGTGTACCTGGAGAGACTAACTGGGAATCTTTCGCAATTGTCCAGGGAAGAGAAGATGATGGTTTTGTCCATGGTGGTGGTGGTAGGATGGATTCGAATGGTACTTGGGAGATAGATTAGGTGGAATTCAGTTATCCATTGCATATTGGGGTGAGAGAAAGGGAAGTGTCAAGGATATCTTTCATTTTTGTTTTGATAACAGTCGTTGGAGCTATGTAACACTGAGAGAGGACCATGTTGTGAAGACAGAAGTACAAGTTCAGTTCCAGGTGCATAGGTGTTGGAGGAAGGACCCATGAAGTGTTCAGGTGGAAGAGCTGGAATTTAAGGGCTTTGAGAGAATTACGGAATTTAGATTTGTACCAATGGGGATCCAGTTAGACGACCACAAATGTTTATCCATCAAAAGCGTTTCTTTGTGTGTTTTGTTTTACTTGATATTTGGTGATCAACTGAGTTCACAGTTCTATATTTTTTTAATCTGTCTTCAAAAGTGACTCTTTTCTCCAAGGAGATTATGATGGTTTTGTTTGTTTGTTTTAATTTTGTTTTGCTTAGGAACTAAATTGGGTCAGTAGGGCCCTTTACATGTACTTATGTTTGTTCCTTTGGTCGGGGGGCGCACTTAGTGGACGTGTGTATATTCTTTAAAGTTAATCTGTAAACACAATCTGTATTTTTCTTAATATGATATATTAATCAGTTAGGGATGAGCTCAGATATGCTGGGAGATAGGAGAGAACTTCCATGAAGAGAACAAGTAAAATCAAGAACTATATCACTTTGTGCTAACATTGTAGTGCTGCTAGTGAAAACTCACGTCCAGGGAGAGATTTTAGGAGACTATCTGCAGGGATGAGTTGGTTTTAGATGAAAGTGCACTCTAGTTATGCAATGGTTTACATTTGATATGACTATTCAAATATAGCCTAATTTCCAGGAAAGAGAGGGTAACAGAAAGCTGTGAATTCTCCTTTTACCCTTTTTCCTCTGATTTTCCTTCCTCTTTTTCTGTTCATCATCTGCTTCTCATTCATCCTCACAAAAAAAGAATGAATAAAGAAACAACGGGACTAAATTATTCTCAGTGCCGTAAAAATAATTACCTCCAAATCGTTATTCTCTAAGTTTCAAAAATTAAACAAGAGGCTTTAAACTAAGCACGAACGATTGAACATGAAAATAGGTCATTTGGTCGGTCCTACATTCCAGTATGAGAAACCTCTCCAGAAAATTTCTGAGCAATGCTCGACTGGCCTCTACTTGGTTATTCTTAGCAACAGGGAGCTCCCCCTCTATTTTAGGAATCAACCTATTTTGTACTAAATCCAATTAGACAGAATATCTTTCCTATAATGAATCAAAATGAAACCACTTGCTGACATTGCTTCTGCACCTCACAGCCACACAGAATAAATCTGTTCTCTATTCCATGTGACAGCCGTTCAAATACACGGAGACAACTGTCGCATCTCCTCAAGCTTTCTCCTCTGCAAACTAAATATCTCCAATTCCCTCCAATACATTTCTTATAAGACACAGTTTCTACATTCTTCATCATCTTTATAAAAATGTGTCTCCTCTGGGTCCTCCCAAATGACGGTCACCCCCTTGTGAGTGACAGCCACACTGACCAGGGCCGTGTCCAGTGGAACAGCTGCCTCTTAATTGGTCTTGTGCTTGCATTTAATGACAAACACTTTCATTTTAAACAGAGGACAATGAGCGGAGACTGAGGGATGTGTGGGATGTGTGTTGTTTTTAGAACTCTGGGACATTCCAAGGTAGGTGGAATATTTTGTTTGGTTTATAACAGAGTGGTTTTTCGTCTCTGGGACTTGAAATGTGCTGAATCCCAGTGCAATTACTGGGTAATAAGTGGGAGGGGGTTTAAATTCCATCAGAGCAAAATGGGAAGATACTTCTCTTTTTCACTTTATGTGGCAGTTGTACCTTAATCTGCTTTTAGGAACAGCTGTTGTAACAGATGTTCATTTTAGATGGTATCCTTTTTTTTTTTAGTATACCTAGCAAAATCTTTTTCATGAAGAGATATTTATGACGACCCAGATCTTTTTTCTAATGCAAATAAGCTTCCATTTGTACAGCACCTTCAGACTGTCACCCACACTGACTAAGCACCTTCCGAGGACACAGTCCTCTGTTCCATGTTATAGAGGGTTTCCCATGAAGCTGACACCCCTTCCTCACCTCACTAAACTTTCATTCACTGACTGCTGTCCAGGGCAGGCTTCCAGCTAATGGGGAGGTCACTGGTCAACATAGTGGGTCTAATGGAAACAGGAAAGTTGGCCCCATAAGTGGGAGTATTAGACTCAAAACCAGCAGCAGCTTAAGACTGCATTTTTTCCTATTCATCCTCACTACTAGGTTTTGGGCCTGGGCCCCATAAATAATCATTAAAACAAGATGGAAATCACAGACGTGCTGGGGAATCCTGCTCTTGATTGGTGCTGGGGCAAAAACTATATTATCTCAGAAAAAAATTTTCTCTCATTACATATAGTATAGAATATAGAAATGAGTCACATTTATAAAATAGGTGTTTCTGTATGTAAGAAAAGAAAGAGACACAATGCTGAAATAACATTTTTCAGATCACTGACCTGAAAGCTTGACCTGAAACGAAACAGGAGACGCTCAAGAAGACGCTCATCTTCCGGTCTCTGCTCTCCATTTCTCTGTGGTCTCAAAGGGGAAATTCTCTGCTAAAGAGTGAACTCTTGGGATGACCATTTACCCAACTGTCACTGTTGTAAAGCCTTCACACTTTCACTGTGTACCCTGTAAAACCACAGGGAACATTCCAATATTTAAGTGATATTGAGCTCCAAGAAGACACGCCATGAGTTAACCCTGCAGCACAGGAATTCCAGTTATAACTTAGCAGTGTGAGTGCTAGGACCCTACTCAGTTCCACAGTTTGGTTGGTAGAAGCTTGATAAGAATCTTCTCCAAGACATTCTCTTTAGCATTCTCCTTCAAGTCCTCAAACTCTTCCTTTGTTATAACTACCTGTTGTTTTATTATTTTTAATTTATTTTAATAAATAATCTGTACATCTGATTAAAAACTCAGAGTACTAATCCATACTTCTCTTACCTGATTTACTGGCTTCAAGGAATGCCTTTCTATCCTCCATTTGAAAAATTAGGAAACCAACATACTTACTCTTACTTCTCTTCTCTCTTCCGCTCCACTTCCCAATACCTGTTAGCAATATTGTTATTTGTAGACAGCCATTGTTCACAAAATTTAAGTTCTGAAATTATAATTCCTACAGTTGTCTTAGTTTTAGTCCTAAATGGATTCTGTCCTCAAGGAAACCCTTTTCCTGTGGCTTTTTCAGTCCTCTCTGGGGTGACTGGGATTTGGTCTTCCAATATTTCTTCAAAAGGGCTCACAGAAATTATTTTCCTGTGTTCTTAAAATTGAAAATCCTTTGACTTTATACTTGAATGACAGTGTTGAGTGTAAAATTCTTGAGTCACACTTGACATCTCTGAAGTCTTTGTACTGTTACCCACTGCCTTCCAGAATTGACTTTTTTCCTCCTATGATTTGATCTGTATCTGCTTCTTCTTAGTCTACATTTCAATCTGTAGATTCAAGGCTTTTATTTCAGAACAGCTTCTTAAATTATCTTTGGATATAATTATACCTCTTTCTTTGATTTGGTCTTCTCCAGAGGCACCTATTATTTAGAAGTTGGATCCCCTTTTTTTCCCCTCAACTATAAGTTTTTATCTAATTACTTTTCATTCTTTTTTTTCTCAATTCATTTTACTCGGTTTCCTCAACTTTACACTCTATGACTCAGATTGTGCTTCCCGCATCATTTCGCCCTGCTTTTCCTCTTCCAATGTTGTCTCATTTCTCAGATAGCTTCATTTTCTTGCCTCTGAAACTTCCCTCACAGCCCTGGTCTGCCAGCTCAGCCACTGTCTTTGGGATCTATTCATAAAAATTTCTGAAAACCTCATTATGGATCCAATCTTTTACTCAAGTTTTCCTAATTTGAGCTTCCTCCCTTGTTACAACATTGTGGGTTCACCAAGCCCTTTTCTCTCATTTTTTTCTCCTTTATATTTGCTCACATAACTTTTGAATTTGACTGAGCTAACCATAATTAAGCTCCCTGATAAATAAATGAAAAGGAATAGGATATATTGGAGTATATGAGGAAGCCATTTGGTTTAAAACTATTTTGGCCTGACCTTGTTTTTCCAAAGGGCCGGTTGTGGCCTGTTGAGCATGCGTTGTACATCTGCTTTAAATATTTACTATGTCCCCAAGACAAGAATGATGCCCTTAAAGACAGGGATGTAACTTCCCCATATCTGTATTTCCTTTAGGATAAACATTTCTTCTTGGGAACTAAGGATTAATCACTGACCTTCTGTGCTCACCTTATGACCACTGACCTGCTGACGGCTGATCTGCTATGCCAGTTAAGCATCTCGTGACAATTGTAAATGAGATATTTCTCTCATCCAAGATGGTATATAACCACTCTGTCCACCCCACTTCTTTGGTGCCCTTCCCTCCTTGGGGAAGGAAGGCCCCAGGCTAGTCCTCAGATCTGGCTCATAATAAACTCACCCCAATTTTGATTTATAGATTGGCTATGGGTTATTTGCATCAACATCCTCATAGTTTCTCCCTCTGCCCCACCTCCCAGGTCATCTGTTTCCTTTCTCAGTCTGGAGGTTCCAGTTTCTAGAAAATATCACTGTCTATATGTGTCCATCTCCCTTCACTAATTAATACATTCTGTTCGTTTTAACTGTTTCCACCTAGTCATGAAGTAGTCCCTACCAGCAGGGAAAAGAGAACAAGGGCCCTTGGGAATTCAAGGGTGCAACCCTGAAGGGGTTGGCCTTATGCTGGCAATTTCTTTGAAGTGCAGCATTTTATCTTAAAAAAAGGCAATATTTTTATTCAACTCCATAATATCTGTGTTTGTACTGAATGTTTGTTTGAAGTGTTTTAAATTACTTAGCTATTAAATTACTTAATACCTCCACTCCACCCCCAATCTTTGAACAAAACTGAAGCCTCAAAGAGATAAGCCCTAATAATAATGAGGTTTTAAGTACTTTCTAGCACACCATTGCGGATCCTCAGGGGTATGAGGATCACAGCCATGAATAAATCACACATTGGAAAGGGCCCCTCATTTGCCTCTTTGAATCTCTGGCCTCCGGCACAGGATCAGGTGCCTATTTGGCATTCAGTAACTGTTGTGGAATTGACTGGAATTGAAGCGCAAGATTTCTTCACTACATTCAATAGGCTGCTGCCTATTTTAGCTTATTCTTGGTGCCCATCTAACTAAAATGCAATTGTTCTTTGTACTGAAGGAAAGATGGAGGTGGGGCCTTAAAGATCAACTGTAATGTGTGTTTTTATTGGGTTGTTGATTGCAAACGCTGGGATCACCCTAGTATTTGTGAGTCCATAGGCTCCTTATTTGACCTATCAAGCCTTCATTTTCCTCATCTGTAATATGGAGACGATACTACCTCATTGGGTTGTTGAGAGGAATAAATGATGCTACCTATGAAAATGTTCAACATAAATCCTGAGACAAAGTATGCACTCACTAAATGACAGCTGTTCTTACTACCAAATGGTTGACTGAAGGGGTCAAGAGATCATAGGATAAGCCCAAATCATTTTGTTTAAAAAACTTTGAAAATCTGACTCAGAGACTAGGAAGCAGCTCTAGACAACAATTCACTGCCTTGGGGTAAAACTCCATAATTCCACAATGAATATAATAATTAAAAATCTTTTCCCTCCGCTCTCCCCTTCCCCATACACACATGTACATACACTCTTACCCAGCAATAGTAAAATAGTTAAGAGAAGAAGGTTTGGACTATGGGTCTTGGGCTTCAGCCACTTCTCACCCTTCTAAAGCCTGCACTTCCCTGAAAAGCTTCGTCTGCATGGGGTGTTGAACCAGCTACTTCAGGGGAGGATGGTAAGCAGGTTTAGGCTCCCACTGAGCTTCAGAAGTTAGCTTTGGGGCTTTCCCACAGCAGGGTTTCCCTGGTTGACAAACATAAGGAGCCCAGAAGTTTCTCCTACCCACAGATTCCTCCTTTCCCCCATATGTCCTGGGAGAGCCCAGCACCATCTAGGAATTCCAGAATTAGAACGAGCCATTGAGGATATCATGTTTAAGGGGAGGCAGGCTGCTGACTAGTTATTTTCTTAACATCTTCCCATCCTTCAGCATTTACTCCAGGAAACGCCAGCCAGAACTCTCCAATTAGCTCCCATATGGGTAGAATCTATAAGAAATCAATGTATAATCTATATTGGTTAAGTGCTCTGATGAATAGATGATTTCATGAGGAGAAAAAGGATAACAAAGACCATAGGTTTGTCATGCTATTCTCTTAAAAAGTTATCAGGCAGAGGCTGGTCCCGTGGCGTAGTGGTTGAGTTTGCAAGCTTTGCTTTGGCAGCCCGGGATTCACAGGTTCGGTTCCCAGGTGCGGACCTACACCCCGGTCATCGAGCCATGTTGTGGCATGCCATATACAAATCAGAGGAAGATGGGCACAGATGTTAGCTCAGGGCTAATCTTCCTCACCAAAAAAAAAAAAGAAGAAGAAAAAAGTTATCAGGCAACCTGGCACCACAGAGTCTATTTTTTCATATCCCAGTTTTACTCTGTTTAATGAGATTTAAAGACCCACATTTTTATCTGATTGATTTGGTCAGGGGTAAGAAACATTTAATGGGCAGAAGAGGAAAGTTCTCCATTCAGGAGAGATACTTATGGTTTCGAAATTCCCGCAAAAGGAATCCAATTGAGGATCAAAGATCAAGGCAATGAAACAATCATTGTGACCTCATTTTCCAGGACGATCCCCACAAGGTTAAGTGCTTCACATCGCCCTTGTTCATGGTCCAGGCTTCTAAGAGAAGCACATTTGAGGTGTGAAATGGGGCCATGCGAGAGCCCTCCAACCAGAGCTAAAGGTCACACCCAGATGAGGACTAGCAAGATCCCTAATGGACTGCAGAAAAGCACAGGGTTCAATTAATTGATTCTTTGTTTGTGACCAGAAGTGACATTAACAATGGCTGGGATAGTGCTTACAGCCAGGCCTTGGGAAGTTTCCACTGATAATGACTAAAAAGCTCTGGCTTCAAAACTCCTTCAGGGAACTTTTTACTTGTCTCAAACAAATCTTATAGCAGTGCTTTTATCAGAATCCTGTGGACCTATCTGGAGAAAATATTTGCTGTGAAGGAGTAGATGTCTGACACAAGATTTCATGCCAGTGTCCATTCAACAGCTCTTTGGCAGTGTCCCTCCATGATCCAAATACTGAGTCCTGTGTAGATATTTGCTGTCACATGGCTCGCCACCTGTCCTGCTGAGTTACAAATACACCATTAGGGACTTCATCTTCCCCCTGGTCAGGTCTGTTAAAAATAAGACAACAGGCCCAAAATGGAGTCACTTATGCTAAGCCCCACGTCAACAAACCGAGGCTTAATTTAGTTTTGGCCTCCCCTAGAAATGGAATCTTAAAGCAGTCCATCAGGAATGACCTGGTCAGCACTAGTGAGGACATCTGCCACGTGGAGCCCTGCCATGACCTTGCCACAACCAATCCACTTTTTGCTAGTGTAACTTCCTTGTTCCCCTTCCTCTCTGCCTATCAAAGTCTCCCACTTTGTACAGCTCCTCAGAGTCCCTTTCTATCTGCTAGTTGGGATGCTGCCCGGTTCATGAATCATTGAATAAAGCCTATCAGATCTTTAAAATTTGCTCGGTTGAATTGTGGTTTTTAACCTCACATAATGCTTGTCTTCCTTTGGCTATAGGGGGAGAATTCTCTACATTGTTGCTGTCTATCCTGAACAAGAACATGGCTTAAATTGTTTCTCCTTGAGGAAATAAGTGAGCTGCTAGATGTGCTAATCCAGATAGCTCTCTCTCTGTCAACAACAGAGGAGAAAAAGTGTCCAATTCTTAACATCTGAGGTGTTAGAGCAGATCTCAGCTCTCAACAAGGGCATTTGTTTTTTCTTGGTGTTTTCTCCCTCTTCAGTGTTTTCTTAACAAGAATAAGAGTGCTGTGCTTTGGTTTGTTGATTTAAAGAGAATTTAAAATAACTTGGTTAGAAAAAATGAGAGGATTAAACCACAAAAGAAATCCTAGCAGAGGGAGCATAGCCTGGAGGCAGTTTCTGGGCTCTTTGGCCAGACTGTGTGTTTGAATCCCAGCTCCTCCCCTCCCTGACTGTGTGCCCTTTGTCAACTAGTGAATGTCTTGTTTCTTCATTTGCAAAATAATCATAATAGCACCTTCTTCCTAGGGTTGAAGTGATGATTAAAGATGAAAGCACATGTAAAGAATTTAGAACAATGACAAACACATATGAGGGGACAGTTTGTAGTTTATGAGGGCCCCACATATAATACCTCTTTCCCTGCTCAAGTTCTGCGCAAATTAAGAGGTGACAGAAAGAGACTAAAGTATCATCCTGGTTACTGGTAAAGCCAATGCTAAAATATAGCTTCCAGTTAGAGCAACAGTGGGCTGCACACCAGAATTAGGCTAACTTTCTCACCAGTTCCAGACGCATGCTGTGGGCCACTACAGACCTCCCAACACTGGGGCCTAGAGAGAGAGAGAGGGCGAGAGACTGTGTTCGACTGGGCATGTCCTATTCCTCTCTAGGAAGGAGTTGGGGGTATAGCAAGAGGGTTTAGGGGAAAATCCTTCCTTCTGGAAAGTCAGGGAGCAGGAAGAAGTACCCCTCTGCCAAAGTGGTCATTTGGTGTGAGCAATTACAATTGAACTGTGGACATTTCGTGTTTAACCCGCATCCTCGTGTAGTTGACCTGACATAGGAGGCCCTCAACAAACGCTTCTGAAGGAATAAGGAAGGAAGGCTATGCATTTTGCTGTTTGCTTTTATTAAAATCACCTCCAGGGAGACTACAAATAACTTGCCAAACCTTCTACACAACCCTCCCCGCCAGTCCCGGCCTTTATCTTCGTGTCTGCTCAACTCCCAAACCAGGTGTCTATATAGCTCCCTTGGTTCTTGGCACAGATAGCCGGTATTTGTATTGATTTTATATACTTGTTCTTTTTCTCTATCCGTCTTGTTCCTGAGTGCCCTGTGCACTGTGGGCTTCACACCATTTCCCCAGATTTTGGGACATTCCCCACTCCATGTAGAGGGCAGAGGGAAACACTGGACATGTCTCAGGGAGACTAGAGCAGAAGTGGGGGCCAATCCGTGGACCTTTCTGGACCATGCCCTCTCCACTCTTCACATTGCTTCTATTACCCCCAAATTGGTGAATTTGCTATTTAATTCAATTCAACAAACACTTCACAAAAACTGGAGGCCAAGGAGAACAGGCAGGGCTCACTCCTTTCCCAGACCCCTCCCTGCCGGATCTCCCTGGTGGACTAAGGTCCTCTGGGGAAGGACACACTCTGCCAAGCAGCCCTCCCCTGGAGCTCTCTCTCCAGGCTGTAGTAAGTCCTCCCTGCTCTTGCTCCTTCAGGGCTAGGGTATGTAAGAGTCCCCGTCCCAACCGCATTATCCCTTGTAGCATGTTCTGAACTCTGCCCACCTGCATGGAAACACTGTGGTCCCTTTATTAAGCTCCCTTCAAATATCAGCTTCAGGGTGCCATTCCTTCTTACCCTGGACCCTGCTGGAACAAAACATTAGGCAGATGGCTCAAGAGCATTTGTCCTTGTTTAAACTTAAGCCCGAGTCATCCTTGGATGATGATTCTGAGCCTGTCAGCTGCCCAGTTTAAGGCTCCAGGCACACAAGGCTTTTATGGACGAGGCAGCCATGAGCCTGCCCTGTCCTGAAGGCCCTCTGGGTATCCATTGTTGGGATCAGGGATAAGAATTTTTGTTCTAGGGCATCCACCTCCGGAAAAGAGGTTAAAAACACTGGTGAGGTTGGGATCAGAGGGCAGCAGACCAATAAGGTAATGTGTGAAAATGTTCCCAGGAAAGTAGGAACGTCAGAAAATCTGACAACAGCAAGGAATCAAATGAGTATTCTCCTTCATGGGCTGGTGAAGAAGCGGCAAAGCCAGGAGAGCAAATGAGGGGGAAGTGGTGGAGAGGGGGTCTAAGAGAGAAAATATGCCAGAAAGGGAACAATGGGAGATTTTTTTTTTTTACAAAGAACTAGGGCTTTCCTGATTATATTATTTAAAAAATATGTAACTGTGGTGAGTTTCTGCTGGGAGCTAGTCTCTGTGCTAAGCATAAGGACACAAAGATGAGCAAGAAACACCTTCTAGGCCCCGCCCTCAGGGGCTGGTAATCTAGTGCAGTGGTTTCCAACCCTCTCCTTGCTCCCATAGACGAAGGGACATGTAGAATGATGCCTCCTTATAGGTGATTCGAATTTGTCCCGTTCCTTCTGGCCCCCACTGAGAATCACTAATCCCAACACACATATGCACTTACCTGGAAGGGTAGGCAGGCATGATAAATGCTATACTACACAGGTAAACGAGGCCCTGCAGGAGCACCAAAGAGGAAGCAGGAGGCAACATTTAAGCCAGATCTGGAATAACGAGTATGATACAGGTGGTGAAGTGAGTAGAGGAAGAGCGTTCCAGATGGCAGAGATGGCATGAGACAGGCAGAGAAGTGAACATCACCTCGTGTGTCCTTGTGCCCCATGCAGGGACAGTTGCCAGATTTAGCAATTAAAAATAACAAATCATTCTTAATCTGAGACTCGAATTTAACTACTTTCACCTGGCACCCCTACCTGACGTGGAGGCCTCTGGGGACCCCTCCCCACCGCTCCAAGGAGCATGTCCAGCCTCACAGCTTCTGGGCAACTGCACAGGAAGCAGCTCAAAGCAGTGGCCTTACCGAGTCCCGCTTGGTCAATCTTGGGAAATTTTCCTGATTGTGTTCTGTTTTCGTGTTAAGACTATTATGAGAAAAAAAGAAAAGCACTGCCAAAGGTGGACGTGTCAAATTGCTCGGGGGTGAAATCTTACCAGGAGTCCTGCTGTACCAAGTGCTGGAGACTGTTAGTAAAAAGAAATGCTGAGGATGCTACAGCGGAAGCCTGGAAGTTTCCACCCTGCAAAGGGCAATGCTGATGTCTAGAAGCAGACTTTTGACTCTCTTGCCCTCTAGCGGCCAAGTGCCTAAACAGGGACGTGAGTTCCTACGCCTTTCAGTCTCTCCTCCCCTCGGCCTCCTCCTTCGCTCTAACTGCCGGAAGTGACGTAATTAAGAAAGACCCAGGAAGGTGCAGGTGCTGGGAGATCCTAAGCCCCAAAGGTAGCCTGCGAGGCGCTTGGATCCAGGGAAGAGGTGTAGATTTCTGTGCTGCACTCCTGTATCTTCCTCCCTCACGATGCTCCTGGGCGCGGCTTCAGGCCCTGTGGATGGACTCTTCCCACAGTTGCCTTTACTTTCATGCATTTATCCAAAAAACATTTCCAGAGTGCCTACTCTGGGCCAGGCGCTGCGCTGGATGCTGGGCATAACGTCTGACCTAGTTCATTATGATTTGGAGTTAAACCGAAGAGTGTGCACAGAGTTCTAGAAATTGCACCCAAGGCAAATTGAACACGGTGCCAGGCACGGGAATTTTTGAACTGTGAAGGGTCTACCTGAGTCATCCATTTTTAGTTGAACTCTAATTTTCCTGCCGCATCCCTTCTTTATAATTCATTTACACAGCGTCTTTTTGATAAATGGTCATTAGATTTCTTGACAACTATTTATAATTTGGCACACAGTAATCAATCAGATTGCATACAATGCAAAGTTAATACCATGTGATATGCCTAGAGCTATTCCTAACTTTATGGGGAAAAAAGAGGGTCGTGGCAGAATGTTGAATTTTTTCCCTTTTTCTAGAACGCGCGATGCTGAGTTACTGACATTAAAAGAATGTACCAACAGAAAGCTAGTAGACCAGTGAAGTTGTTTGGGGAATGGTTGGGTCTATTTGTGGTAGTACTGACCAAACGAAATCAGCGTAAAATCCTAGGTGGGATGTGGATATGTCACCCAAGTTTGTTCAGTTGTATGGCGCCATCTTCCCAACTTCTGCCAACTAAGTATTTCTCAAATCTGCATATTCTTTTATCCTTACTACCTCCTTAGTTCAGACTCTCACCTCTTTTTTCCCGAACTATGATAATAGATACTTTAGTGTCGTCTCTTTTCTTGCTTCTCTCAAATCCTTTCTCCACACAGATTTATCTAAAACACGAATGTGATCGTGTCACCGCTGTTTTTATCTTGGGCACGACTCCACAGTGCTTACAGGGCAAAGCTCAAGCTTTTTGTGCATTGAATGCGTGGGACTGCCCCCTGTCCAGCTACATCCATGTCACTCCATCATCCTTCCCATCACGTCCCTGCAGGGTCTTGCAGGCACTCTGAATTGGTTTGTGGACCTGTTAAATGAACATCCAAACATATAAATCTACTTCTGACCTCTATTGCTTATGGGTTTTCTCCTTCATAAACCCAGGGAGCCCCGAGGTGACCGAATCCCGTTCATAACATGTTATGAATCTGCACTGACCTTGTTTTAAGAGTGCTATTATTGGTGCGTAATATGTTTATCAGATTCCAGAGGCTTCCTGCCCCTCCCTCCCCTCACCCCTCAGCTGTGTAGAATTCTCTGGCTAATTCTCTTTGGGTGCTAGGATTGTATTAATTGGATTTTGACCTCAACATGGAAATGCTTTGGTTACAAAGGCCTAATTCTTTTTTTCAGATGGGGTGAGAGCGGGGAGCCCCAGTCTTTCTAACTGGGTGAGCAAGTTCGTCCTTGGCAGATGCTTCCTATGCTAAGTTTCTACATAGTGTAATTTTCCAATCAGTTTTACAAGTGTAATGCCACTGGGCATGCCACATCCAAATCTATTCTTGATATTTCCATTGTGTTTAGATTCCTGAGTTCACTGCATTTTATTTTCGTTCAGAGCACTACAGACAGTGAAGAAAAGTGCCAAAACAAATTCTCTGAATTTATCTTGAAGTAGAGAGGGAATTGCTGTCCATATCACTGTGTAGGAGTGAACTGCCAACTTCTAAGGGATCTTGCAGATCTGCCCAGCAATGTCACTTTCTACCCAGACCAACAGCTTTAATCACCTGTCTGGATCTTGTAGGGATCATGACCCACATTGGGATGATAAAGGCTGGTGTATCATGTTATGACCAAGATTGACGGAATTGCCTATCACAGTCTATTTATTCACTGACCCCACTTAATGGCACTTACAATGTGCCCTGCACTATTCTCCTTTTAGCCTCACAATGACTCTATGAGGTAGGTACTGTTATTATTCCCATTTTGTAGGTAGTAAAACTAGCATACCTTGCCCAAGGTTGCACAGCAAGCAAGTGGTGGAGCCGAGATTCAGGCTGGGACTCCAGAATCTGTGCTCTCTCCACCCTGACGCTCTTGCGGAAATACCAGCAGCTCAAGGTGGCTAAAGTCATGTGGCTCCCCTTATCTTAGAGTTCAGCGTGCACTCCGCTCAGCCTCTGTGTAAAGCTGAGGCCTCAAGAACGAGGCTGTAGCCTTGTACGTGTGGTCAGCATTTGAGCTCAAGGAAGAACACCAAGAGTAAAGCATAGATAACCCTCTTCTCCCTCCCATTAGTACGGTGGGGAAGCTGATGGAAGAGCTGTGTAGGGAGGGAAGAGGCCTCAGCGTGAGTTATCTTGCCTTACTAATACAAACCTGGGTTGTCTGGAAAAGATACAGTAGAACTGAGATTTAACGTTATAATTGAGAGAGCTTTCAGAGTTTATCTAGCCTGATGCCTTCATTTGACAGATGAGAAACCTCAGGGCCCAAAAAGGGGAAATAACCTCTCATCCAAGGTCACACAGCTCGAGGGAGCGTGAAGTTGCTTCTGCATAAATCGAGAACTTGAGTAAAACGGCACTGTGTTAATTACTAGTTTCCGGCCTCTGTTTTGTTTTCTTTGGATTTTTCATTCACCAGGTCACATTTGTTGTTGTTGATTTTTTCTTTTTACTGGATAAACATAGATGCTGGTTTGATCATCGACATGATTTCTGTGTGATAGTGACTCAAATTTGTGTGCAATGGATGAGCTTTAACTTGGGAGAATATTTAAACCAGGGTGGGCAGGTCGCAGGGCACTTGCTCCTGTGTGCAAATACTTGGAGTGACGGAGGGACACTGCCCGTGACTCCCAGCAAACACATCCCGTGAAACACGGTGCCATTCAATCCAGCCGCCACTGTGCCAACAGAATCACTTTCCAAAAGCACAGATGTGGCCCATTCATTCTCTGTTGCCTACCGGAGACAATTTAAACTTCTCATTTGAAATGCAAGAACCCTCAAAATCGGCCCTTCCTTATTTTATCAATCTTCTGCCAATCTCCATCCCCACCATTCATTTTTTAAAATATCTTTACTTTCCACCATTATTTGCCCCCACCCCCCACACTCCCCAACACACACACCACACTCATATTCTCTCAAGGCATTGGCTATTGCCTGTGGGGTTCCCTGGATTGAAAGCTCTTTTCCCCAGTGACTCACCTGGTGAAAGTCTATTCATTCTTTGAGACCACATGTCACCTTCTCTCCCAAGACTTTCTGTTCTTGATAAATACGGTTGCTCCTCTTTCCACGTTTTTTGTTTATATCCAGTAGTCTAGTAGACTAGAACTCTTCCCTTCTTTTTCTAATTAGGTGAACGTGGACATTACCTTCTTAGTCTACGTGGCTTCACCATTCTTTCATTGATCCCACCATACAAAAAACATTTATGCAGCATGTCAGTGTGTCCAGGGCTGTGGTAGGAGCTGGGGGTTCAAAGATGATTAAAGCTATTCTTACTCATTTGAGACTTCACGATCTCATGAGAGAGGGTCACAAATACGCAAGCAAATACTGTACAGGGTGATAAATGTTCACCAATCTGTGGCTTGTCTTATCTATTTCAGCGTCCTTAGCATCCACCAATGGCAAATTAGCTCAATAATTTTTTGAGCAAATGAAGGTGTGAATGAATGATGAGACGGATGGATTGGTCATCTTTAGTCTAAACTAGGACTCACTGGACTGCAGTGTCTTATGAGGCAATTTTAAGAGTTCTATGAACAAAATATTTTACTTTTTTAAAATAGTTATGTATTTACTAAACTGTAAGAAAAGTAAGAAACTACATCATTGTTTTATTAACCCCATACTTTTAACAATATTATAGATGAGAAAAAGCTTAACCTTGTTAAGTGAGTCAACATACAGTCAATACTAATATAAAGGGTAACAATTTGATCACAGAAAGCAAATTGCTGAAGTTTGAGAAACACTGACTTAAACAAGGTAATTTTCACTGTTACCTTTTCCTTCTGTTTTGTTCTTTTCCTGAATCCAGTCTATATAAATTCACCTTGAGAATCTTTGGAGCCTCTTGAAATAAATTGTTTTACTGTAAAAACTTGCAACCCAGAGCAATTTTTAACTAATTTAAGCCTTTAAAAGGAGAGGACAAAGAACATTGTGTGTGTTTTGAAGACGAACCAAACCGTATTTATTATTTATTTTATCCCAGAAGTGACTCTGTAAACGCTCTACCTGAATGTCGTGATTTTCACAGGTTGTAACGTGTGCAGATGAGGAATAGAGCTACCCATAGGTTGGGTTATTATTTATATGAGGAAGTAGGAAGACTGGGAAATGGCCTTCCCAGGACTCCTGAGCAGTTGGACATGGTTCTTTGACATTTAGGATACAGCAGTAGCTGTATTTGGTGTTAGTACCAAAATTGCCTCATCCTAGGCACACCCAAAGTCTTGGGTGAACCAGGACTGTTGGTCACCCTATCTGCATCTGTTTTCTATGCATCTCATGTTCGCATTCTGTAAGAAAGACGAGGGAAGATCTGACTGGGTCTCTTAGCCCTTCTCCGGCCCAGAGCATCCCGAGCTCTCCCACCAGGACCTCTCCAAGCTGATCCCTACTGACTGGACCAAGGTCGGGCTTGGGGGTGGCATAGAGAAGCTTCCCGGTACCTTCCTCGTAAGGGGCTTGTGAGCAGGGCGAGCCTGGAGATATTATCAATTCCTCTCTGATCCACTTTGTCACTTGGTACACCAGTTTGTCACTTATCAGGGTCCTGGGGTTTGGGTGGGGGTCTGTGTAGACTGGGGAATGTGGTTATATGAGGGAGCAGGTAGAAACTACTTGTTATCATGTCATCCTTTTCACTTTTATGAATTCAATCATGTTACACAGATTAGAATCCTAACACAGTGTTAGCCCGCCCTGGTGGCCTAGTGATTGAGATTCAGCCCGGGTTTGTGTCCCGGTCAGGGAACCACACCACCCACCTGTTGTTGTCATACTGTGGCAGCTGCGTGTTGCTGTGATGCTGAAAGCTCTGCCAACACTATTTCACATACCAGCAGGGTCACCCATGGTGGACAGGTTTCAGTGGAACTTCCAGACTAAGACAGACTAGGAAGAAGGAACTGGCTGACCACTTTTGAAAAATTTGGCCACGAAAACCCTGTGAATAGCAGCGGAGCATTCCCTGATACAGCGCTGGAAGGGGAGACGATGGCGCGGAAAGACTGGGCAGGGTTCCCCGTGCTGTACACAGGGCGCTGGGAGTCGGAATCCACTTGATGGCACTAACAATACAGCACATGGCGATGAATGCGAAATTCACCATGGCTGAAAGGCAGAGAAGCTGAGCCACAGAGTAGTTGTAAATGCCAGAGTTCTTCTTCTTCCCCCAATTTCAGCACCCCATCCACCCACTTAGCTCTAGAAATTAGGTCGTTTGTTATTAAAACTGTTTTTCCCATCTGCAAGGAGCAGAAGTTCTCTCCTCTCCTTAAATTCTGTGGACTGAGGTGGGGAGAGAAAAAGGAAATCACTGTGAAAGTACTTAAGTCCTGAAGCACATGATTGGTTTTCAAGAACTGACTATAAAACTGGAGGGTGCGCCGGTGATGGAGAAGCTGGAGAGCTGTGGCTCCGGGAGGGGGCAGGGCAGCTGCGGCGCCTCGCTCCCTCAGAGCACCCTGCGCCCTGGCAGCGCCCACAGCCGTGCACTGCCGGGGCGTTTGCACTGACCCTTCCATTATCTGTGGCCTGTGTTTCTCTTAAAAATAAAGTTTGTGGCTATTACTCAGTAAAGCTAAGAACTGATGAAAAAGTGAAGAAACAAAAAATTAGATGCGTTATTGAAACAAAGTCTATTTCAGGGTTTATTTGGCAGAAGAGCACATAGAGGCAATCAATCCAATTTCAAATGCATTTCCCCTGCCCTGGTAGGGAAGGTGAGGAGCTCTGAGTTCTAGAGGTGGGGGCAGCAGACAGCAAAGGCTCAGGGGAGGGAGTGTAAGGAAAAGCCCCCCTTCAGGACCCCAGGAGGCATGTCATAGACCTCTCTCTCTGCTGTATCAAGGTCACCTCCAGGGCCTGGCTTCTCAGAGCCTCCAAACCCCACCCCTGTGCCGCATCCCTCCCCTCCCCCCACCACCAGCCTTCATAGCCACGCCTGTACCCCAGGCTCTTTCCCTCATCTGACCATGTCCAGCCTCCTCTCCATTATCAATGATGGCCCGTCCCAGCTTCACCTCCTCAGGGAAGCCCTACCGACCTGGGATGGTCCATGGAATTACAGAACCAGGACGGAGGCTAGCACCACACCACATGCCAGGTCTCAATGAGCAGAGAGGGCACGCAGCTCTGGGGAGGCCCTTGCTAAACACCTGTAGTTGAGTTGCCTGATGCCTCCTGGCTGGCACAGCAATGCCCCCAAATAGTACCAGACCCAATTCTCTGGTTGAGGGGAGAAAGGTTTTAGATAATAGGTATACTCCCCTTTACCAACTCTCACTTTGTTCTCCATTTAATTCAGGAATTGGATAATTGAGGGATCCCCTAAGACAGTTGTGAGAAAAGAGGATAAAAGATCCTAAGCATTCAGCAAGTGCAAAATAGTGAAGACTGACTTCAGTGAACTCTCCAGGCCTCAGTTTGCTCATCTGCAAAACGGGGGATGGCAAGAGGGAGACGTGAACCACGTGCTCCCAGTTTCCTGGCTCTGTGATTGGTTTCCTGTGTTCGTGCTCCCCTCCACAGCTCACTGCAGCTTTGAGAGAGGGCATGTGGGGAAGGCCACGGTAGAAAAAAGGCCAGGGGAGTCCGTTTCCAGTGCGGCTTCCCAAATACTCTATATTGCAGGATTCGTCATGGCACTGCTGGGTAAACTGAGGGACGAACGGTCGCTTGTGTCTGCGGAGTTCTCACATTCTCGTGGAGTCCACTCTGGGCCTTTAGGAACTCTGTGGAACGCGTCACGGTTTAGCTCGCTCTGGCATAACAGGGCTGAGCGTCTGCAAGTTGCAGTTTTCCCTCAGAAGCTGCCACGTGGACTCCAGACGTGGTCTGCGGTGACCGCGGAGAGCGCGAGCGCGGCTTCTCCACGGTGTGCTGCGCACATGGCAGCTCCACCTCCAGGGTTTTGCAGACGTGGTGTTTGCTCTCCAGCATCTTCCAACTTGAAAGAGACAAAAGAAACCCCTATAAAAATGAACATCAATGGATTCTCTCGAAAGAAAGCAAATACGCTTCAAGTATTAACACATTGGATGGAAGCGTAGTTTAAATTTATAACCGCATGAGGAATTTGTATGGGGTAAGGGAAGGAAGTTCCAAGACTTGGGAGCAGAGAGACTTGAGTGGAGGGGTTCCTGGCCGCCTCACTTCTTGGCTGGTGGGGTCTCCTTGGAGCAGCTGGGATTTTAAGGACTGCAGATAAGATCAGGAAGATGGGTCACGCTCTGTAGAGAACACTGGAGCTATAAATGGTGACCTGCTCACATATCTGTAAATGGTTCCTTCCTCGTCACACAGAAAGGAAAATTCTGTTTTGATGGATGAATCGTACAGAATATTATATTGTGGAGTTTGTGTTTTCCAACGTGAAATTGTTGATGGGGCTTGTAATACAGCTCTAATGAAGTTCCCACCTTTAATTAATGCTTACATTTCTCTTATGAGGTCTGTCGGGGAACTAACTCCCATGGTGTTATTTTGCTTATTTCACATTTGGAAACCTGAGGCACAGTGGGGCTTATCTTGGACCGCGTGAGGGTCACCATCTGTGCTGGTTCGCCAGGAACAGTCGTGGTTTCTGCATCTTGTCTCATTATAATTATTAATAGTGTCCCCTTTCTCTATCACAAATGCTCTGGTTTATATTTAAGTATAAGACCACCCTAGCCAGCTGACACACTGCTCACAAAACGGAGATTGAAGATCCCACATTTCATTCACCCGATTATCCATTGAAGCAAATGTTTTCCCAGTTGTCAAAAGTCCTTTATTTCTGAGTTACACGGTGACACACAGCAGCGTGTCTCTTAGAAGAGGTGATGTGTAACACATCAAACATGAGGTCTCCGGTAGAAACATTTTTCTGTCGTTTTTCACTTTATTTTGTTTTGTTTTATTTTCACAGTTACCAATGCCTTTGAAAATTACATTTTATGACTTCAGCAAGCATTAATTATTTCTTCTGTGTCCTGAAGTCAAGTCATTTTAAGCTCTCTTGTTCCTAATAGGATTTAAATTAAAAAAAAATTGAAACGTATATCAGGGCAATGCCACTTACGCTTGCTTCTGGAAATGATTTCTCTCTTGAAAAACTTACATAAAGGAAGTTGACATGCTTTCCACAGCCCTGTAATTAAATAGGCCTGCTGAGAAGTCGTAGGCAATAGTTTACAATTCTCGAGATTAATGCCCATCATGGCGGATGCCAGTTTAAGTTGCATTATCAAAACCAAGAATGACCCAGTTCTGTAACAGGTTAGCACTGCCTACAAAAATCACCATTTGCCCTGATAGCTCTCTTTTATCTCCTCACTTGTCTTTCCTTTTAAATGACACTTTTTTGTGTGTTAGCTCATTTTAAGTCATGAATTGCCAACATACGGAGCCATTAACCAAGAAATAGTCTTACACTTTCCCTGGTTAACAGAAATGGAGTTGAAAATTTAGCCCCCTGGTATCATTATTGTAGCTCTCTCTATGACTGGAGGAAAATCACATTTCGAGTTCTTCCCGCTTCCCTTATGCCTTTCACAGCAAATTTCAAAGTATGGCAGTAGGCAGATTGGTTTGTAATAACAATTTTTAAACCCCAAATTAAATTAAACCAAAAAGCATGGTATACTTCTAGTTCAAATAGCGTTTCTTCCAGCAAGAACCTCTCCACAGTAACAGCAATGACAATAATAGTATTTTTCATGAAGATCTGAGTTACTGAGCTTACGTAGAGTGCACAATAGTGACTGTTTTCCAGAGACCCCTCTCAGAGAAACTGACAATCTGCAAAAAATTCTTGCTAAGATCTGTCTGCTCTGGGGAGAGATGTCTAGTCAGTGCGAGGGCATTAATACAGGGCCTTCTCAAATTTTCAGTTCCCCTTCTCAAGGAGGAGGAGCAAAGGACAGTAACTAGTCCAATCGAAGCTTCTCCCCATAGAATGGTCAGAAAGTTTAACTCTTCAAGAAAACATGTTTTGCTGTAAATATATGTCGAGATTTCATGGTCCTTAATGATTTACGTTAGTTTTCTTCACTGGTAATGCCTTTTTCTTTTGTGCATTCCACAAAGAGTTTTGCTTGGAGGAATATCCACAGAGGAGGCTGCAGTCTGCTTTGCCCGTGGGGGAGGGGATGGTTCCAGCAGCGGGAACAGTAGTTGCGCTGCCTGGAAACTAACTAGAGTTCAGAACTGGTGGGAGAGCTGCCCCATTTTGCCTATCTGGGATCAACAGGGCCACACTTTCCCAACAGCCCCAGGAAGCATAATCTGCATCTAAAAATGGATCTTTTCTGCCTGGATTGAGCCAGCCAGGAAGGCCTTGGGCAGGGCAGGGTGCTATTGGTTGGTGCCCTTGTAGGTGAGCTGTTGTCTCCTTCCTCCTGGGGGGTTTGCCTCTGTACTGTGTTGAGTGACAGGCAGGAGCAGCTCTTCACACACCAAAGCAAGTCAGGTGGGTGCCAGAGCACCAGGCCCAGAGACGTCCGGTCTAGGCTGAGGCTCTGGTGCTGCAATGCTGTGCTTGCTCCTGCGTTCGCTAGCCCTCTCTCTTTCTCTCTTCTGCACCACTTACCCCTCCCTCCCCACCATCCTTTCGGGCATTAATAATATGAAGACAAATGCACAGCCTATACAAGGATCAGGATAATCTGGATCTGGGGGACTGAACACAGATTGCGTCCTTCGTGAACACCTTGTACCTGAGGAAATAGTAAGGTTAAGATGAGATTCATCTGGCATTTCCCCGCAGGCCACCAGTTCAGAAACTTGTGTACGATTAGTTCCTCCTTAAAGCAAGATTACCAAATAATCATGTTGCCAAGTCGTGGAGACCTTGAGTTATCCGCCCTTTCAACCCAACTGCCTGTATTCATGCGGCCAGATATGGGCTTTAACTTTCTGGAAGATTCCACATCTTTTTGGATTTCAAGAAAAATCCTGTTAGTTGTTGAGAGGTCTCTTCTTGCCTTTCCCACATGAAGCTCACTCCCTGGCATGTCTACTTTTCCTTTGGTTTACATCCTTTGTCCTTTAGGGCCTTCCGCATCTTTTTGTCCTAAATGGCCAATATGTCTCCCACACTGCCAGAACACACAGGTGACTCAAGGTCAGAATCTGGAGGATAGGCCAGCCATTGTTCTACACATATTCTTCGTCTAAATTAATCTAAACCCTGGCCTGAATGGCCCATAAACTGGGTCAAGGTATGGTCAGCAGGCAAACCATTGTCTTTTTTTTCTCCTCAAACGATGGGGCCACTACAGATTAAAATATCACACTCTTCCTACTAGTGATTGTGTTACTTTCAGAAAGCCGAAATAGCACAGCTCAGATTATTTTCCCATCCTTTTTTTGTGGACATTGTGCCTCCTTTTTTCACTTTCTGGGAAATTTGCCAGTTTTTCAAGGACTGGGTAAAGAACAAAGTAAATATTTGTAGGTAGTTTAAAAGGAGAATAAGTATGTTGCATGTAACTCTGCCCTTCCAAAGGAAAGCATTTTAATTGCTTTTCAGAGATTTTAAAGTAATTAATTTGAGAGATTCAGAAGGTCGATTTTACTAAGTTTACTTTTCAGATCTGTGATCAAGGGGTGTGTGTGTGTGTGTGTGTGTTGGGGAAAGGGCAGGAGTGGAAGTGTAGGCAAATGAGTACAAACTCTTTGAAGTCCGGCTTAAGTGATCGAAATAGTGTGAAAAGTAAATAACCTCTCTGTGTCTGTTAATCAGGTTCCAAACAGTGCCAGAAAGTGTTTACTTAACAATATTTAGCATATCCTCTTTTTTTCTAAATTTTTAAGGGATTTCACTGAAATTTGGGTCGTTCGGCAGTTGGTTGTTTATTACTATGTATATCAGCCTATTGGGGAGGCTCATTCTGTGTCTGAGATGAGAGACCAGAGAACCGGCTTCCAGCAAAGGTTCATACGGGCGATCCGGTGTGAAATGTCTTCCCCGCCCAGCTGCGGAGTCTCAGCGGGTGCAAGCGGGCGGCTGGGTCCCGGGGAGGGAAGGCCGTCACCTGTGGGGCCTCCGGGAGCGCGCGGCGCGGGGCCGACCGGGCAGGGGCGGCGGGGAGCACAGCCCCCGCTCCTCCCAGACCAGTCCGGCGGGCGGCCGCGCGGACGCGGGGCGCAGCACGGAGGGACGGGGGAGGCTCGGCGCTGGAATGCGATCTTCTCTGGCGAGAGAGACTTTGCACCGGAGTGGAGAATAGTTTGGGGTGGGGTTTCGCACCGTCCCCTCCTCCCCACCCCCTGGGCCCCCTTCCAGGCGCTTTCTGGGAGCTTTCAGAACTGCGCTCTGAAGTTTAAAGAGCAGCCGGGAGCTTGTGCCGTAGGCAGGGACAATGGAAGAAAATGAAAGCCAGAAATGTGAGCCGTGCCTCCCTTACTCAGCAGACAGCAGACAGATGCAGGGTAAGTAAGAGACTCATTCGAAGATGGAGTTACAGTTCCGCGTGCCCCTCGCCGCTGGCTGCTTTTTATAACTGGAGACAGGGCGCCTGGCGAAGAGAAAGCGTTATTTCTTGGGGTGGTGTGTTTTCAAAACTGGGTGGAGAGCTGTGATTTCTCGGGTTTGGCCTTATTTCTGGCAGGATTTTCTTAAGCGGCAAAAGAAGCGGCGTGGTGATGTCCCATTTGTCGCACAGTAAGCAGTCAGGGTGTGCTGTATCTCTAGGCAGTGACAAATAGGTCGCAAAAAGCGGCTTTGCACACTCGTTGCTCCCGTCGTGGGAGCAGGGAGCTGTTTCTGTGAAGCTCTCTCAGGGACGGCAGCATTTCCATTCATTGGTTGGGGGATTCCATGAGGCGAATGCATATTGGATGCAAGTTTTGTGGTGCTTTAAAGTGAAATCACAGAGCTGAGAGGTGTTTTATTTTACAGATCAGAACAGCGGGGGCGCATTTGTACATCTGGACGATAGATGGAACTGTGAATCTTCTGGGTGCTTTAATTCAAAAGTTGGGAGTTGTTAGACACTTTTGGTAAATTTTCTCCGGGCAGTTTCCCTTTAATTGTGTTTACAATAGACTTGTCTTTTCCGTAGGGAATTTCCAGAAGCTTATGCTGTTCCAAAGGGATTTCGCAGTGGGGTTGGGTGGAGAAGGGACTTCTCTGCACTCCAGCGTCTGACGTCTGTGGTGCCCGAGTCTGTCCCATAGTATCATATAAGCAGCACGTCCAGAAACCGCACAATCCAGAACCACCCCTGCCCACCCTACCCCAGGTTCATCCAGGGGCCACTTAGTAACTAGAAGACGTGCTTGGGGGCCGAAGTGTGCTGCGTGGGAGTAGGGATTATGCACAGGGGAAGAGGTGTGTGTTTTGTAAAAAGGCAAAAGGGAAGCAACAAATGACTCATCCACCCTGAAAATGCAAAACTAAACCAGACAGAAGAAAATGTAATTAGGAGAGATAGAAACCCCCAGGGAAATGCAGGCAACTTGAAGTTTAGTAAACCCTGGAGAATCCCTGAGTCTTATAGTCATCAGTCTGGATGTCTGTGCTTCCAAAGCAGAGCACTCTCCTTGAGGGGCCTGGTCAGTGGGATCCAGCAGGAGATAAGGCTCCCTCCCTTCCTCCCCACACCCTCATTACTGATAGGACAAAATCCTACAGCAGGAGTTCAACCTCTGGGCCTCTGCTAAAAGAAATGACTCAGAACACGAAGGGGTAATTAGAATGGGACCAATTTAAGAAATAACTTTCAAACAATCAAAGCAAATCAAAGGTGCTTCAGAAGCTGGAGATGGTCAGACTGAGGGAGTGTGATCACTTTATTCATGTATTCATTCATTCAATGAATATTAAACGTCTGTTAGTAGTAGTCACTGTTTTAGCTGCTGGAAATCCGGAAGTGGACAAAGTTGACTAAAAGTACTTGCCTTCATTGAACTTACATTCTAAGGGCCAAGTTTGGGGGGCGGGGGGTGGTAGAGACAGAAAATGAACAAAGAAGTAAACTATATAGCCTGTTAGATGGCAGGGTTGACGGATTTAGTAAATAAAAATACAGGATGTGCAGTTAAATTTGAATTTCAGATAAACAACAAATAAGTTTTAGGATAAGTATATCCCACGTGCTATTTGGGATATACTTATGCTAAAAAATGGTTATTTATCTGAAATTCAAATTTAACTGGGCATCTCATATTTTATCTAGCAACCCTATTAGATCGGAACAAGGCTTTGGGGAAAAATGAGGCCCAGAAAGGGGGCAGGGAGTGCAGGGGATGAAACTGTAGATAGGATTAACAGGGAGAGCCTCACCCAACACCAGAAAGAGGTGAGGGAGGGAACAGCAAGGATGTGTTCAAAGAACAGGAAGAATATGGGAGACAGATGGGAGGAAAAGAGGTTAAGAGGTAATCCCAGGCCAGATCATATAGGGCCTGCAACACTATGGGAGGGACTTGGGCTGTTATTTCAAGGAAGGTAGGGAGCTGCTGGCAGGTCTGACTTGGCTCCTAAAGGGTTATACTTCCGCAGTAAAATAGGCAATAAATGGCACCAGCTTGGACCAGGGGGCAGTAGAGCAGGTGATGGTAAGAAGTCAGATGTTAGATGTATGTGGAAGGTAAATCCAAAAGAATTTGCCGAGGAATTGGCTGGGGGATATAAGAGAAACAGAGGAGGCAAAGATGACTTCAGAAATTTTAGTTTGCGCAGCTGGAAGAATGGAGTTGCCATTTATGTACTTACGTGGGAAAGCATTTGAGAGGAGTAGATGAGAGGGTGGCCATGGTGTGGAAGTGGGTGGAGTGTAGAAAATCTTTTGGATGTGTTAGTATTAAGAGGTTTATCAGGCATCCACGTGAAGATGTTGATTGTGATCTGGGTATTTGTAACTGGAATTGAGGAGAGAGGACCGGGGCCTCCGATGAGAGATGGGATAGTATTCGGTCATTGTGCAGAAGGAAAGATCCAAGAGATGTGCCCTGGGGCACTCCAGCATTTAGAGGGCAGGGAGCTTGGAAGGGGTGGCTGGAGAGGTGGTGAAAGAGGGATACGAATCCGGGTTAGATTTTAAGATTCCATTGAGCTCTGGGCAAAAATGATGCTGTAAAGGAGTGTGGCTTCATTTTCAGTTTTTGCTCAGCACGAGGACCACACAGGGAGGCTGTCTGATGCTAACATCACCCATAACACTACACGTCCATTCCTGTGATTGTATTCTCAGTCGATCGTATTGTTTATGTATATATTTCAACCAATTACCATATGGAATTCCAGGGCGAAGACCACGTTGTCTTCATCTTTACATCCCCGCACCTAACAGAGCACCAGGCATGCAGAAGGCACTCAATAAATATTTGTTGAACAAAAGGCTAATTATACCACCCCAGGGTTTTGAGATTATCAATCTACTGTAGATAAGGATCCCTTAGTGATCATGTAACTTTATTGTTCAAACTGAGGCACTTCTGAGAGTGAAAGGGAACACTATAAATAATTTCTCTGGGACAACAGTTGTAACCCAGAAGTGTTTTGGCAAACTGAGCCATATGGTCGTCTCAAGAATAGCTCTAATCAATGAGGTTTCCATGACTGAGTAGGCAGACTACTGGGTAAATAACAGCATGAAAGTGCACTGCTAAGTGTATTGTGAGTAGGTGCTCATAATTCTTGGTTGAATTTGAATCTGACTATATCATACTTCCTTTGAAGGCCATGGGCTCCTTAGAGTGACCCTGGGGGTTCCTTGGGATGCATATATGTGTCCACAGCAGCCCTGAGATGTCTGCTTTTGCTCTGGCCCCTAAGGTCTTGAAACCGCTATGGGAGTGAAGTACTGTCAGCCCACCTACTTGCCTCGTCCACTCCCTCATTCACCAGCTTTTAAGATACTTAGTATTCACTGTGGTGGTAATCATTTTGCAATATGTAAGTGTATCAAGTCAATACATGGTACACCTTAAACTCAGACAGTGTTATATGTTAGTTACATCTCAATGAAACTGGAATAAAAAATAGTTATTATTGGCAGCCCAACAGAGTGCAAGCTTGGGGAGGCCCAGACGTTCAGGTCTTTCTCAGAAGTCTCCTCTAAAATTGCCGCATCAATCTCTGTCCCTTATCCTGTTTTATCCTTCACAGTGCATACATGACATTTATGTTACATATTATTTGTTTGTCGTCTACTCTCTAGTTATAATGTGGACCTTCTATGAGAGAAGGGAATTAAGTCTGTCTTGATTACCAGTTCACTACATCTCCTAACTCCATTTAGTGTATGGAGCAATAAATATTTGTGTGCATGAAGAAATGAGTCAATCAACTAACCAACACTTGAGACAAGAATGCTTTTCTGATTGGGGGAGGGGCTGTTCCTATTTTGCCTAAAATCTATACCAGAAACCCTCTTCATCACTCACTTAATTCTTAAACGGTTTTTAGCAGAATACAGTGGTCTGGTTTTAGCTGTAATTTCTGTGCCAGTTTGTATACGGTGGTGATCTTTATGATATTAACAAGGCAGCTGGAAAACTGAGGAACCCTGCGGGCCCCCAACAGAATATGTGACAGATATTAGTCAGATAGGCTGGTTGCTCTAACAACCCCTAATCTCTGTGGTTTAGCATAATCAAGGTTAATTTTTTGAACACATTGGAATGTGGACTTTCCTGGCCAGGTGGATCTCCTGGGTGGCCCACCTCCAGGCTGACTCTGGGACCCAGGCTCCTTCTGTTTAGTCACGACACCATTCCCCAAGGCCTTGGAGGCTTCCACTGGAGCTTTTGCATTCACCCGGCCAAAGAGGAAAGAGAAAGAGCGTGGAAGATTGTTCGGGAGATCCGGGGGCCAGGACTAAAGGTGTCCCGCATTGCTTTTGCCCACACTGCATGGACTGGAATGAGTATAAGGCCCCGACTAGAACAAGGGGACTAGAACGTGCAGTCTTCCTATGTGAGCAGCAGGAGGATATCATGGTTTGAGTTCACAGACAGACAAAATACTGTCCCCAACACAGTAGGCCTGGTAGCTTGTACAGCCAGACAAAACAGCAACTTCTCACAGTGTTCTTACGACAAGACAACCTCTTGGCACAAGTTAAAAAGCTACATCTTAGAGACAGCTAACCAGAAGCCACTATAAAGAAGTGAGCAAGTCCTTCTCTAAGGGGCCACGGCCTACCAAATCTTGACCCAGGAATAAAATCTCTCAGGTGCAAAGCAACCTGAGTTGTGGCCTAGAAGCCAGCTTCAGCAGCTCCTGTGGTCGCCTGCTTGCTGTGTGGACCACCATAATCCTCAGTCTACTTCTTACCCGCCCCAGCCCCCATTTTCTATTTTTACTTTCCAGAATGTCTACACCTCAGCCAGGAAGCCCTTTAAAACTTGGAAAAGTCTCTCTCTGGCACTTCTGCCCGCCTCGTGCATCCTTCTGCTCCATGGAATGTTGGAGGGGCTGTTCTCTGCTTGAAGCTCCTGTTTCGCTCTTTGCCCTGCTTGAAGTGAGCTACAAGGAGGAGTCGCTCTGGGCTGTGCAGAGGCTGGGAGGGGCAGGAAGGGGAAACTGGAAGCCTTGTCTTCATGCTGCAGCTCCGTTATTTGTTTGACATGGGCTCCCAGAATAGCCAACAGCGAGACACACCCATACTTAAGTGTTAGCACCAAAGCGCATTCCAGACAAGAAACAGAACTGTGTTTCTGTTCTGATGGTTCGGATAATCTGTTCATGTGGCTAATGAGGAACTGGCCGGACTGGGATCTCTGACTCCATGGCTGTGGAATTGTGACTGAACCTTTGTCTACTGCCTCTCTTGCTTGTTTCTTCCCTGCTTCGTTGTTCTCCTCAGCTGAAAGGCCATTTCTCCCCAAGTGACTGGAACGGTAGAGCTGTCGCTTCTCCCTCAGACATGGGAGTTGGCCGCCTCCAACCAGTGGAGCCTTGCTGAGGGAGAGGCTCAGGTGACTGCCATGCTTTGTGTGGAAAGTGGGGCTGGGTTGGTGGGGCTGCTGGTGAAAGTGGAGCAGGTGCGTGGTGGTTGGATGGGAGGCGGATAGTGCGCACAGAGAGCTGGATGAGGCGCAGGGCAGGAAGAAGTGGGCTCCAAGGGCAATTACACATCTGCCAAGGGACTGTGAGTTTAGCCACTGGTGCATGTAGCCACTGGTGCATTAACCATTGGTGCTGTTTGCTGCTTTCCTTCAAATCGCATTAAACCTTATTAAGCCACTGGAGGCATTTTAGGGGAATCCACGAGAAAGAAAAAATGGAAAAATAACGTAAGGTTGACGTGATCTTCTCAGTGCAAAGTGTTAGAAAAGATGGGGGTTTAGAGAGTCAGTAAGTTGGGGCTGCCCAAAGGTGAATGTTGACAGACGATTGACTGTGAACCCCAGCCCTCCCACTTCCTTGCTCCTTTCCCAATTTATTTCAGAGAAGAAAGTGGAAAACTCTTTTCGGTCTCCAAGGGGCTACTGTTCTGGCTGTCTGGACCTCTTCTGAGGATTCTTGGATGAAACAGAATAGTTCTTGTGAGCTGTGTGGTGTAGCAAGGCAGAATGGGACTCTCTGCCCCTGTTATTGGTATTGGGGTTATCCATATGGGTGGATGCGGATGTTTGTGTGTTATGCCCATGTAAAGAAATCACCTTCCCAGAGATTCAGTCCTGCTAATTAACCTGGCTGTCCTTGATAATTTTAAAAATATATTATTTTAATGATGTCAAAAGTAATCTTTCAACAACTAAAAAATGAACAGCGCAATCAAAAAATGGGCAGAGGATATGAGCAGACAGTTGTCCAAAGAAGATATACAAATGGCCAACAAGCACATGAAAAGATGTTCAACATCACTAATTACTAGGGAAATGCAAATCAAAACTACAATGAGATATCACCTCACATATGTCAGAATGGCTATAATTAACAAGACAAGAAATAACAAGTGTTGGAGAAGATGCAGAAAAAAGGGAACTCTCATACACTGCTGGTGGGAATGCAAACTGGTGCAGCCACTATGGAAAGCAGTGTGGAGATTTCTCAAAAAATTGAAAATAGAATACTAGATGATCCAGCTATCCCACTACTGGGTATTTATCCAAAGGACTTGAAATCAATAATTTAAAGAGATTGAAATCAATAATTTAAAGAGATTTATGCATCTCTATGTTCATTGCAGTGTTATTCACAATAGCCAAGATATGGAAACAACCCAAGTGCCCATCAGTGGATGAATAGATAAAGAAGATGTGGTCTATATATACAATGGAATGCTACTCAGCCATAAAAAAGACAATGTGCTATTTACAACAACATGGATGGACCTTGAGGGTATTATGCTAAGTGAAATAAGTCAGAGAAAGACAAATATCGTATGATTTCACTCAGATGTGGAAGATAAACACATAGATAAGGAGAACAGATTAGTGGTTACAGAGGCGAAGGGAGTGAGGGGAAAATGAAAGGGATAAAGGGGCACATATATATGGTGATGAATAAAAACTAGACTATTAATGGTGAACATGATGCAGTCTATATAGAAACTGAAATATAATAATGTACACCTGAAATTTACACAATCTTATAACCCAGTAAGACCTCAGTAAAAAAAAAAGTAATCTTAAAAATCCATTTGGAAGTCAACATAGCTAGGTCAGGTATACAACAATTGTGGCTAATACAAAACTCATATGCACACGCACACTCAAAAGGTAAACCCAAACCTCTTCAGATTGCATTCATATTTACCAACCTGAGATATGGCATTTTCTGCACCTAGCTTTATTCAATAGATCCTGTTACTTCTGTATTATTAAAGAAGAGACCACAAAACAGGGAACCATCACGTGAGTCCATGTAATGAGAAGGTAACCTATATACAAGAAATTACAGTTAATCTCCCAGTATCTTTTTAACCAATAGTTTCGTCTTCTTCCTTTTCTAAACTTACTGCTGAAACTAATGAAAAGTAGAAGAATTAACTAAACTGTCTGTTTTTTCCTCCCTTTCCTTACCAGTGTCTGATGGAAATGCTGTAATTAAATGTAACGAGAAGTGAAGGGTAAACAAGAATTATTCCCAGAACAAACATCTAGAGGTGAAAGACTGGAACAGAAAGACCACCCTGAGAATAAAATATTTTCTATGCCTAACCAAAGTGTGTCGTCCCTAGAGTTCTATACACAGACATTTCTAATCAAAGAAGAGGGAAACTGTGTTGGTGGCATTGCCTTTAGAGGAAATAGTTTATGCCTACATTCTGGACACCTGTTGCTTTACATCACTGGTGTGAAGGTTTGGATCTGCATCTGAGACTCCAGTCTAGAACTCTCGTATATTGGATCTCTTTCTACACATAAGTTCTAAAGATCAATAATTGGCAAATAAACTCTTACTGGAAACTTATTGTTTAAAAAAATAACTTAGAGTAGATTTAAAGGATTTAGAACTAGAAAACACTTTGCATATGTAACACTAGTCCAGTCATCCTTATTGTATTAATGAAGACAGTGAGGCTGAGAGAAATCAGATTGTTTGTTCTTGGTCTGGGATTAAAGGCAGGACTCCTGAGAGCCAGCCTAGTGCTTTGTCCAGGGAATTCAGTGGACAAGGGCACCTATTCTGCCTGCGTCTGTAATACTGTGTAAGAACTGCTACCCGTGAGGAGAAGCTGGTGAGTTTCTGAAGTGCTTCTGAATGTTCTTTACTTTCTCTTCCTATTCTGTTTTCTAAGAAGTAACTCCATTTTCTCAGTTAACTAGAATCTTCAAACCTGACACCCCATTTGCCAGTCATTGAAAATGAATGGAGATTCCCCTGCATGTCCCACATTGGATGTGTTGTCATTGCTTGCCTCAGCTGCTCAGTTCTAAGTAGAAATCAGCTTGTTCCTTAAAGGGCAGATCAGAGGCAGGGTGTCTAGGGCAAGGCCTTCCAAATGTGTCATATCTCTTCCTTTTTCATCGTATGTTTCAGACATAGTCTACTTCAAGTAAAATGTGTCTAAGCCTTTACATCCCCTGGATTATTACCTCTAATAATATTCTTATGCTGTCTGTGTGAATAAGGGAAAATAGAATTTTCAAGTGGTTCACATGCCAATGATTGTAATAGCTATTTTTGGTCTTGGAGATGGAACAAATGTTTCAGAAACCATCTTCAGGTTATAAAAATATAAAAATCCTCTTACCAGGATGAAACTGTAACCGGGATCACTGGAGTTAACTTTTCTATAATTACAGATGAAAGTAAGGCATAACCCAATTGCCTGCAAACTAGTGTGCCCAAGTGTTCTCATTTTGAATAACCTCAGAGAAACAGTCAGAAATTGGAGAGTTTTTGCTGTAGCATCTAAAGTGCGATTTTTCATATTCCTTTTGATTGTTGATTTTTTTCCCCTTCTTGCCTCAAAATTTAAAACTCTGCTAAGTTACATTCATACATTAACAGCTGCCACAGATCCTCTTGGTATTCTGTAAATGAGATTTCTAGTGTGAAATCATTAATTGTAAACTGTATTTTTTTTTTCTTTCAGAACAAGGAAAAAGCAATCTGCATGTAACATCGGAAGATGCAGAATGTCGCAGAACTAAGGAACGCCTTTCTAATGGGAACAGTCGGGTTTCAGTTTCCAAGTCTTCCCGCAATATCCCAAGGAGACACACTCTAGGTGGGCCCCGAAGTTCCAAAGAAATACTGGGAATGCAAACATCTGAGATGGACAGGAAGAGGGAAGCTTTCCTAGAACATCTAAAGCAGAAATACCCGCATCATGCCACAGCAATCATGGGCCACCAAGAGAGGCTGAGAGACCAGGTACGAATGTGCCGCCATGTCACTCTGTAAAGCTTGCTTGTTAATGAACATGAGGGAAAGCAAAATGACCTTCACTTTAAGAGGGAAAAAATGATTGAGTGGAATGTACCCACCACTGTGTTGATCCAGTGCTCTTTTGGGGCTTGGGAGGAGGGGTCAGGATGTAGAAAAGGTTTGATCTAAAGCTCCTCTTTGCCAATACAGCAAGAGAACAGGAGGCCAGAGAGGAGAGACCCAGAGAGTATGCGCTTCCCCCAAAAGAGTGTCCCCATGTTCAATCACAAATACATCTAAAATGCAGGCAACTAAGGGGTATTGCTTGACTGAGTAAAGCATAGGACCAGCCACTGTGCCCCCTGATGGCACTGTATCAGGGTGTCATCAGTTAGCACCAGTGAATGAATGAATGAATACATAAACGCATAAACACATTTTCAGGGTAAAATAGAGCACAGAGAGATGGACTTATGATAAAGCCCTTTTCCTTAAGAAGCTGACTTTAGGGTTTTGTTTCTGCTCTCTTTTTTTTTTCTTTGTAATCAGAGATGTTTTCCTTTTGTATGCGTGGCTTTCTGCTGTCTTCACCTACCCGTTTTCTCAGGTTATCTTGACAGCCACGCAGATATTACCCAACTGTGGCTCAGGATGTTTTTGTTTCTTGGCTGTGTGCAATTACTTTTTAGCAGACGGCGCAGCTTTGGGGTCACGGGAGGTGGGAGGCCTCCTCTGTACCCCTCATAGGCGTGCTATCAGATTGACCTTTGAGGATGGAGCACATCATAAAGGAAGCACAGCACTTAGCAATATGCGTGGTCGGGGAGGAGCACAGGCCGTTATTGATTTCGACACTGCAGGTAGAGAGGCAAGTTCAGTGTTTTAAGTCTGCCAGCTTGCTGGTTAGTTAGTTATAAAAATGATCTCTACCTAACCCAGCTTTTGATCATCCATGGAAATGGAGATTGGCATCAGCCTGAATAATTTAAATCTGTATGTTATCCTTAATCTCATTTTCTCCCTTAAATTCAACCTTCTCTTCTATGAAATCCTTTTCAGAGTGCCTAAAAATGTGAAATGTGATTGATGGACTTTATGCTTACTTTTTGTTCACATTGCCAAAAGGCAGGAGACCCAGAAAGGAGAAAAGAAACAGGAATCCTGGTTGATATAAAGATGAGTGGATTAATTCTGCAGCAATTAAGAAAAGGAAGGCTATCTTCACTTCAAGCATATATAGAAAATAACCCCTAATTTCTTTTATTTTTAATGTTTTAAATTTACTTTTAAATTTTTACCCAGTTTTATTGAGATATCATTGACATGTAGCAAGAATACCCCGTTTTGCTGTTGGTAGCAGGATCACTATCCACTTAAGTAATGGAATGAATGTGTGCCTCTCTGTCATTTTTTGTGGGGCACCATACTTTATCCAGAGCGGTTCAGATCGAGGAAACTCAAACTCGGTGTATTTGCGATTACACAATTTGCTAAGGAAAAGTTGGAATTTGAATCTGGTTAAGTCTGAGCTCAGAATCCTTGTTTATTCCACTATTCTATAAGTTGAAGACCATTGCTTATAGAGCAGATAATATGGTCGGTGCATGGGGTGTGAGGGGCACGGTGAGGATGTGTGTGTGTGTGACTATGGAGATGGGTCAGGATGAAGGAGGCTAGGAAACTGATTATGTGTTGAGTGAGGAGGGAGAATATATTTTTTTAAAGTTAAAATATATTAATTTTGCTGTGAAATATAGAAATCAATCTGTCAAAAGTGGTATATTTTCCATGTTAAAAATATTTCAATTATTATCATTACTGTTATTATTTGTGATGTCATAATTATTGCTACTAGCCAGCCCTGGTGGTCTAGTGGTTAAGAAATGGTGCTCTCATTGCCCTGGCTTGGGTTCGTGTCCCAGTCAGGGAACCACACCACCCACGTGTTAGTTGTCATACTGTGGTGACTGCGTGTTGCTGGGATGCTGAAAGCTCTGCCACCCTTATTTCAAATACCAGCAGGGTCACCCATGGTGCACAGGTTTCAGTGGAGCTTCCAGACTAAGACAGACTGGAGGAAGGACCTGGCCACCCACTTCCAAAAGAATTGGCTGTGAAAACCCTGTGAATAGCAGCAGAGCATTGTCTGATACAGCGCCGGGAGGTGAGAGGGTGGAGCAGAAAGACTTGGCAGGGTTCCACTCTCCTGTCCACAGGGTCGCTAGGAGTCAGAATTGACTCGACGGCACTCACAACAATTATCGCTACTGCTCTGATGATGGTGGCTTTGGCTAAAACTATTACATGGGGAGCCTGACTATAACCGGAAGGTTGTAAAAGGTGCATGATATCAGATGACAGGAAATAATGAATCTGGCTTAGTGGCCTCAGGATCTCCTGTCACACAATCTCCACCATAGGTATAGTCCAGCCATGGCTGGTCAGCTGTCCCTTCGCTGCATAAATCAGGATGAATTCTTGTGTATTCCAAGCTGAGCATCCAAAAGGAGAAAGATTATGATGCATGGATCTGTGTATACATTTTTCATTCCACTGCTGTGTTGCAGATGAACCATAATCAGCATTGTAAACACCAGAGATTAGTTTAGGCGATGGTGTAAGAAATTCCTATAGACAGAACGTCATCTTCTGTCTTTTTCTTCTGCTTCCCATTTCCTCTTTCCTATCCTCTTCTCCGTGATATACTTTGATCCTCCCTGACCTTCTGACAATGGATTATTCCAGGCTTCCTTTGCAAGATCACATGGCCGGACATAAGGAGGAATCCCAATAACCCAAATCTGATGCACTTCTCCAGACACCGAGGTTCTAAATACCACATAGTCTTCTGGAGGCTGTTTTCCTGGCTGCCTTCCAGAGAAGTGGCCTTAGTGAGAAGAGCACCAATGAGGGAGACCAAGAATAAGATGTTGAAAAGGCTGTGTCTAGCACCTTACATGAAGTATCTTGGTACTAAGGGAATCTAGGTTCTAATTCCTTGGTATTAAACCTAAGGAGAATTACAGTGTGCCTTATGTTTTAAATCTGAATTCAAATACTGGAAGATTCATGATTGAAAACTTATATTTGAGGGGCCGGCCCGGTGGCATAGCGGTGAAGTTCATGTGCTCCGCTTCTGGCGGCCCGGGGTTCACCGGTTCAGATCCTGAGCACGGACTGATGCACCACTTGTCAGCCATGCTGTGGCAGCGTCCCATATAAAGTAGAGGAAGATGGGCACAGATGTTAGCCCAGGGCCAATCATCCTCAGCAAAAAGAGAAGGATTTGCAGTGGATGTTAGCTCAGGGCTAGTCTTCCTCACAAAAAAAAAGTAAAAAAAAGAAAACTTATATTTCAGTCTTTGAAAATAAGTAAATCAATCAAGAATTTTCTTCAGTCTCAATTATTGAAAAGCAAAGAGGTTCCCTTAACTCTCTTCTACTATCTTCAGAAAATGCACATGACCATTATTGCCCCATAATGCTTATCTGCGTAATAGTAGCTGTAACATACTTGTGCGGGGCAGTCAGACTGAAGCTACGTCACCTGGCAGCCAAGGGCTTGGCTCTGGGGTCAGGCAGGATTGGGTTGGAATCCAGCCTCCATCATGTGCTAATTGTATGATTTGGAGCTAATGAATTAATCTTTCTCTGTTTCAGTTCCCTCATTTGTCCAAGGACAGTAGTACCTGTATCATAGAGTATTGAGAAAGAAAAAGATGGAATCTCTTACTGTTTCAATGGCAGCTCTTGTCATTACAATATTCTGGTTTATGGTGTCCAAAAGAAGAGTCTCGTGGTCTCTTATTTTCAAATTTGTATTTAACATCATTTTACTCTTTTATCAACACATATTTGAGTACCTGAAGAAGTTTCTTTTTCCCATTATCAGAGTGTAAGTTTATTATATTTCTGAAATTTATTTGTATTTTTCCTTCATTTAAAAGCTTAAAATTTAGATTTCTTTCACTTAACCATCCCGTATATATTTATTTGGCACCTACCGTGTTAAAGGCATTGTCAGGGATACAGACGATGAGGCATAGCTCTGTCTTCAAGGTGGTAAAAGAAATAAGGCATTTATATACAGAGACTAAGCCTTTAAGATCCAGCCCAAATGTCATACTTTCTGAGCTGGTCATAACATCTTGCAGGTCCTGCATTGTAGCATCCAATCATGCCTTTACTGTACTTTTCTTTGTTTCTTTCTCCTATCAAGAGTATGCTTTTGGAGGGCAAGAACCTTATCTTAATCACCTTTGTAAACTCAGCATTTAAAGGACTGTGCAACCTAAATTAGTCACGATGAATTTTTGTTGAATGAATGAATGAGCCAATATTTCTAATACATTAGAATTTGGTAGGTACCATTGAGTGGGACAGATAGAGAGTGGTGGGAAATCCAAGAATTAAGAGATTGATTGCAGTTTGCACAGTCAGAAGAGATTGAGGCTAAGAAGCTAAGAAAGGCTGAGTAATTTCCCCCAAGTTAAGAAGCCAGCATTTGAACCAAAGTCAGAATTTCCAGTGTCTGTGGTCTTTCCGTTCATTATTGACCTTGGTGTTTGCTTCCTCTACCTTTAATTTTTCAAAAGTTTTGGTAGCAAATTATGTAGGTCACAGTGAGTCAAACAATAGAGACATTCCATTGCCATTTCTTTGACAAGATAAATCTTATTCAATTCCAGAGCATATGAGAGAACCATAGAAAATAGATTCCTATATGTATTTTATATTGAGAGAAAGTTACTTTTTTGAAATAGCTCTGAGTTCAGAAAGGTCTGTAGTTCAGCAGTCTGTCAGTCATGGTCATTCTGTAACTATGCAATTTGGAAATGCTCTTCTTTGATGTCTTCACTAATAAAGAAACATGTCCAGCTTGCCTCTCACCTGCAGAAGCTAGCTCTCCACTCCTAGTGTCAGAAATCCTTTTGAAAATAATTTTTCAATCTTTATTCCCTGTTACCCACAGAATTTCTATTTAACTCACTAGGTACATAGTACCCGCTTAGTGGTTATAATTTGAGTGTATTCTTGTATCTGACGTGGTCGAACCTTAGGAGGAAAGACCTTCCTTCAGGTCAGGGCTGTGCTGCTGTCCGAGTGCCCCTCAGGCCTCCTTGGTGCCTCTCATCAACCAGCCTCTCCCTTGTGTTTGTAGGAAATAGCACTAGAGCTGTTTTCTCAGTGCCTGGTTAGTCTGGCACCACTTCCCATTGTCTACTGTAGTCCAGTGTATCTGGTACTGAAATGTTACTATGCTGCCAGCTATGCAAATGAAAATAAGGAAAATATCTATCAGCCTGTTTATTCATAAACCTCCCAAGTTCTAGTTCATTCTACTCTTTTTTAACAACCTCTAAAGAACTTTATTCATTGGTGCAGTTGTTCTATGGAATTTGAAACTGGTGGCTTTGGTTCAGACTCAACATTAGCCATTCCTTGACTGACATCTCCTTTAAAGAAGGTATATACAGTAGTCCCCTGTTATCCACTGGGGGATATTCCAAGACCCCCAGGGGATGCTTGAAACCGCATATAGTACTGAACCCTAACTAATTATAAAATAGAACAATTATGATTTGTGACATAGTGTTAGGCTGCTATTGACCTTCTGGCGATATGTCAGAAGGAGGATGGTCTGCTTCCAGACTGCAGTTGACCACGGGTAACTGACACTGCGGGAAGCGAAACCTCAGATGGGGGGACGACCATACCTGATTTTGTCAAGAATCAAGACAGAGAACAAGAGAAATCTTAACTGCATTTGAATCAGAAAAATAGGCCTTAAGAAGTTAGCACTCAGGAAGCAAACACCACTTCAAGTTGGTAGAATAATGACATTTTTACTCCTGTTCCCTCAAAACTCACTGAAAACAATTAAGGTTATTAACAATGGAAAGAGAGAGAGAGAAAAAAAACTCCATCTTGAACAGGACAAGGAAATGATCAAGACCCATGGAATGGCTTTGGGGGACTAGGGAATGTCTTTCTGGAGACCCAGTGTCCAGAGAACGTAGGAAGGGAAAGTAGAGTTAAAGGAGAAAAGTACAGTACCAACCATTGTACAGTCTTGACCTCACCTTCAACAGACGAAGCTTTTTGGGTATAAAGCAGGGTTAATAGAAGAGAGGAGGCTGTGATTACCAGATCACAACACATCCAGTCACTGAAAGCCTGTCATTTAAAGGGCTTTGCTGTGTGCCTCACAGACGTTGAATGTCACAAACCGAAGAATGAGGGTGACACGCTTTTAGGGTAAAGCAAGTAACATATTTTTGTGGAGAGGGCATTTGATGTCACAAACCAGAGACCAGGGTGCAAGCTGCCTCTGCTGACTCCTCCCTTCTGAGTGCTGGTTTTCGGTAGCTAGCTGGCCCCATTCAAGTGTGAGGTGTAATAAGAAAGGAGTCAGTAGAGGATGTATACTTTAAAACTGATGTATTAATCAGGATAGTTTTGATTATGCTGCATAACAAATAAACCCTGTGGGTTGTATGTGTGTGTTTGTGTGTATGGTATGACACAAAAATGTTTTATTTCTCACACACACAAAGTCTATTGCTTAGACAACTCTCCAGAGAAATTGTCCTTGCGATGACTTAATGATTCAGGCTACTTCCATCTTGTAGCGATGTCATTTTAACACACGGATTCCAAGTCGCCATGACAGAGAAAGAGAGAGAGCTAATGGGTTGTACACAGGCTCTTAAATATGTTGGCCCAGAAGTGGCATATGTCACTTCCCTTCATTGTAGCATCTTGGTTCTAGCACCATCTTGGTTTATCCAGATTTTGGCTGTGGAATCTAGTTTAAGAAGGAAATCCCCCATTTTCTTCTATCAGCTCTCCCAAATGTAAGTAATGGTTTCATTAACTTTGTTGTACATAGCACTTTATACTTACCTGGATAATAGTGTCAATCACATTTAAATGTGATATAAATATATTAACATATATTTATATGTTAATATATTAACATATATTTATGTTAATTTATGTTAATATATGTTAATAATTAACATATATTTATATCTATATGCATGGCATCTTTATGACTTATTTTTGATGACTTTAGTTGTATCATAGCAGAACTCCTACCTCACTGGACTACTGCTCAGCTGTAGATCTCAGGGTATCAGTTTATATCTTGGGGAATAGATGTAGTCCCTCCGTCCCGTATAAAAAACTCCAAATTAATCAGGTTTTGTCTGTCACATTTGTCTTAACCCAGATCAACCTATACATGTGAAAGTGTTCGGAATTCCCAAATATGCATCTATATTCGTGGGTATATGTATCAGTGAAGCCTGGAAGGTGAGGCTAATTGGCACTAAAGATTGCTATGACCATAGACCATTCGGTTAGTGGAAGCCTTAGGCCATGGTAGGGGTCCGGGTAAAGGGCTAGTGTAGAAGGGGTATGTTTTGAAAAAATATATGCGTTTTGTAAATAAATACATAAATGAAAAGTTTATAAATTATAGCAAAGGAAATAGACCCAGCTAAGAATTTCCTCTTTAAAACTATTAATTTATTCTAATCCAAAGGGGAAAATGATGGGAGAATAGCCATGTTTAGTAGCAGAAACCATTTAGCTGTTTGAACTAATGACTGAATATGAGTTGACAGACCAAGTTTTTACCTAAACCTTTAGGGAAAAGCCAACAACTTCTTGGCAACTAAGAAATCTGATACAGTGTATGTGGAGCAAATAATAATAACAAATCACAATAGGAAGAGGAAAGAAGTGCCCTACGCAGAGTGCTGGGAACATGGAGGATTTTGTTATATGTTCAGAATTTTTTTAGCACTATTTCCTCAACTACAATTTATAGTGGTGAGAAAGTGGGAAAGACTACAAGGAAGGCGGATTATTGGCATCAGCTAAAATTGTGGCGCTATTGTTCCTTATACATATTAGCATATTCCATGTTCCCAACAACCCTGTGGGGTAGGTGCGATTATTAACTCCCCTCAACAAAATGGGAAACTGAGGCACAGAGCAGTTCGGTCTTGTTCAAGGTGACACAGCAAGTAAGTGGCAGTGCCAGGATTTAAATCCAGTTATCTGGCTGTGGGAGGCCTTACTCAACCTCCAGATTACACCATCCCTCTGATGGGTGACAGAATTAAAAGATGTTCTAGAACACTGAGGAAATGGAGAAGGACTAGAACGTGGGACCAGCTTGCCCAGTGTCAATAAGTATGAAATTTAGTGGTGATCCTGGAATGGCTGAAATGCCAGCCTCCTGATTAGATCAGCCTTTAATAATTTGGGGAAGAAAAGGAATTTGGCAATAAAGAAGCAGTGGCGTAAATAGTGGCGAGCATCTGAGAAAGGTACAAATTGAGAAAATGTTACTATTGCCAGAGCAACACCTCCAAATGGAACAAGCATGTGTCATAACAGAAGTACACATTGTATTTAGAAGATTTATATTAGTATATATATAAGTGTGTGTTTAAGGAACTTCTGAAGGCCTGCAAATAAAGAATATGATAGGATTGAATGAATCAATATAAAAAAATTTCTTGTTCTCAGAAATTCCAAATAATGTTGGATATGTCTAAGGGAAATCAGAATGTGATCAGAAATGATAGTCATCTAACTTTGGGTGTGATGAAAAACAATAATAAAAAATAACCAGAAAGAGCAGTCTAATACTTTACAGATGATGCTACTAAAGGGACCAGATGAAGGATCTAGCCCAGAAATCTTTCCCAGAGGACTGATATTTTGAATTGTGACTTAAAGGGTGGTGGAAGCCCATTTCAGAAGATTTGAACTATTACATAGTAGGACATCTTGTGGCGGAGACTCAGTGATCGAAAAGACTAAATTCAAAGAGTTGCAATTTTACTTTCAAAATTGACTTCGAGTTGACATTAATCATACAGAACACAAGAAAGGGGACAAAGAATCCTACGTGGGGATCATTCATATCACATGGCTTTTGATCCATGTTTAATTGGGTGCCATCCACCGCTGCGTTAGCTTTCATTTTAATTAGTGTTGTGGAGGAGCAAGAGGACACATTTTGAGAACAGTGCTATATTAAGAAGAGCTGTGTCAAAAAATCAAAATAAGATTCTACTGGAAAACCTGCAAAGGACTGCCTGGGAGTAGACGGGAAAGTCAGGGGGAGTCAGGAAGCAAAGTGTCGCTACGCAGTGGCAGGAGACACCTGGAAAGTGGTAATCAGCAAAACCCAGAGGAAATTGCCACCAAATTAGATGGAAATTTTCAGTATTGAGAAATCTAAAAAAGACCAGTGTGATTCAGTCCAGCACATCGATGCAGAACTCCTATTGCAAACATCTAAATTGTCCTTCCTCTTCTCACTCATCAAGCTCACTTCTTTGCTATTATTCATCCCTCCTGCAGGTGTTTTCCTGGGTTAATTCAATCCATGGTTACAGGCAGTATGTAACAAGTACACAATACCTGCCTTGCCAAGGATACATGTCTTTGTGGAAAGAGAACCAACTTTTGGGTCCAATGTAACTGAGTTTGTGTATGCTGGGACACTCTTAGCTGTGTGATTGGAGGTGAGACACTCCATTTCCCTGAGGCTTTTTCTTACCAAAGAAATGAGACAGAGAGTACTGTTGTGGTGAGGATTAGATGAGATAATACATCTGCACTGTAGCACGTGTTGAATATATGTCAAAACTCTTCTCATTAAGAGGAAGGCATTCTAGCTGGTAAGTCGAGGCCAGGACATGTTAGGGCAGCCTGAAACAGTGTACGTTCTAAATTGCAATGGTCTAGGCAAGCATTTTGTAATAATATGTTTTACAGAATTCTAGAACTCTAGGCAGTTTAAAAGCTGTTTGATGAATGGGCTACATGTTTCTAATTTGGGACACTCTTGGTTAACCAAGATCAAATTAATTTCTACACCGCAGGACTGGTCAGATCTTTTTTTAAAAATGTTTTTTGTTTTTTGCTGAGGAAGATTTGCTCTGAGCTAACATTTGTTGCCCATCTTCCTCTTTTTGCTTGAGAAAGATTTGCCCTGAGCTAACAACTGTGCCAATCTTTCTCTGTTTTTTTTTTTTTGAGGAAGATTGGCCCTGTGCTGACATCTGTTGCCAATCTTCCTCTTTTTCTTTTTTCTCTCCAAAGCCCCAGTACATAGTTGTTCATCATAGTTGTAGAGTTGTAGCTCTTCTATGTGGGATTCTGCGTCAGCATGGCTTAATGAGCAGTGAGTAGGTCCACCACACCCAGGATCCCAACCAGCGAACCCCAGGCTGCCAAAGCGGAATGCACAAATTTAACTGCTATACCACCGGGCCAGCCCCCCAATCTTTCTCTATTTTGAATGTGGGTCACTGCCTCAACGTGGCTGCTGATGAGTGGTGTAGGTCCGTGCCCGGGAACCGAACCCAGGCTGCCAAAGTAGAGCGTGCCAAACTTACCCATTAGGCCATGGGGCCGGCCCCTGGTCAGATCTTTTAATATGCTAAATGACATTGTAAATCTCAGATGGATATTTGGGGGTAGATGGGTAAGGAATGAAATATGCAGTGTTTCCCAAATTGATCTGACCACAGAATTATTATTTTGGGAACTCTTGTTTTATGGGACACATTAAGAAATAGTGGTATGTAACTCGACAGCTTGCTGGAACGCAGAGCCATGAAGGAAGAGTTCACACAGAAGATCAGAATTTGAATGTAGTCTCTTGGAATGACTGAGGGCTCTGGAGACAGGAGACTTGTCCTAATTATGTCTGTTTTCTCAATACTCAGTACATAGTAGGTATTCAGTAAATATCTATGGTAAGGATATTGACAGATTGTGATTTAAAAAAAATATTTTTGAGGTCATATTGGCTTCTAACATTGTGTAAATTTCAGGCGTACATTATCATATTTCAGTTTCTGTATAGACTGTATCATATTCACCACCAATAGACTAGTTTTTATCTGTCACCATACCTGTGTGCCCCTTTATCCTTTTCGCCCTCCCCTTCCCCTCTTCCCCTCTGGTAACCACCAGTCTGTTCTCCCTAGACAGACTGTGATTTGAATGAATAGAATGAAGACGTGGAGGCATGCTGATGGAGGAGGAAGGACAGGCTGAGACAAGCGTGGAGGTGGCTTCCTTGTGAATCAGTGGGCAGTCCAAGTGAGGCAGAAGTGTCATTTGGAGAAGAGGGAAGTCAGCGGAGTCAAGTAGAGGGAAGCCAGACTGTGTTGGATCTTGAAAGTCAAGCAGAAAGCTCCGACTGGCAGACACAGGGCACCGCTGTAGCCTTGAGTATGAAAGTGGAATAAAAGCAAAGTTTAAAGGTTAGCTTTTCAGTGCTACATAGGAGGGACTATGGGAAAAGCCTGGGTGCTGGCCTCGAAGTGGCTGTAGTGTCCAGGCCCAGTGATAAGGCCCAAGATAGGGGCCACGGGAATGGAGCTCAGCCAGAATTGAAGGAGGACACCTCAGGTATTCGAAAGAAAAATGGGAATGACTTGGCGACTGATCGTAGAGGATGAAGGTACAGACCTGCAGCAGGAGTAGCAGAAAGCGCAGGAACACCCAACGGGGCACCCCAAGATCTAGATTCTGGTTCTCACTCTGCTCCTACCCGTGTGAGACCTTGAGCAAGTCACTAAGCTCTCTGTGTCATCTGTCCATGTTGTGTGGAACCGCTGAAGGACTGAAAAACTACCATTGAAGTACCATTAGTTATCATCATGAGAGGAATGGGTGGAAAAGGACACCACAGTGTTAACTCTTAGTGTCTGCTGATGGGGACGGAATTGGGGGAAAAAGATCTGGTTTGGCACTCAGTGGATTTTTCAACAAAATTCTGTAGTGTCTTCCTTTTGAAATGCACTCAGATGTGTCCTCTCAGGGCCTCACTTGAGCACCAACCTCATTTTGCATTCCCATCTCAGCATCTTTGACGTCTCAGGCCTCCCCTTTCTCCTTTCTTCCATTCGCCTAATCCGAAGTTTTCAAGGAGTATGCTGCAAGCCTTGTGCAGGGGTGAAGGTGACTTGTAAACAGTGTGTAATGTTTTGGGGCTATCAGATGGAACTTTGAATTGAGGTGTTGATTTTGACAGTGTGGAAGGGGGTGCAACTTACTGCAGTAGGTAAGAGGCTTCACATTGTGTCATGCTTGCACCAAAGAAGTATTTTTGGATTAATGTGCAAGGACTTTGCTCCATGGGTACTTACTGAGATCACAGCAGGGGCAGTCAACATTTCTACTCAAACAGCACCAAGACGCTGAAGGGAGAGCAGGTGGATTGTGTGTGGTACTGTAGACAGTGGTTGTACATAGTGAGAAATGGATGGGTTGTATGTGCTATAATTACTGCTGACTGATTCGAACTTTTGGTCCTTTGTCCTCCCTCTGTCCCTCCTTCTGCCTTCCTTTGTTCCTTCTTTCTTTCCTTTTTGTTCTTAAACATTTCACCTGGACCAGAACATTCTCCTGTACAAAAGTGTGCTGAATATTAAAAGTGTGAGAACCATTGCTCTTCCAAGTCCGGCATGTACATGTCCCATCTCCATGATGCTTTCTCCCATTACTCCATACAACATCTGTTTTACTTCTGGTTAAGTACCAGGAAGTTTAGTGCCCATATAAGCTTCTAGAGAGCAAATGTCATTTTTATTTTGCAATCTCTTGGCTTTGTCTCTTAGTAATTTTTTTAAAGAAACAGTTTGTATTTATTTGTCTTTTCCAGATTATTGTTTGCTATCTCATTATTTTCAGCTTTTATCTTAATTGCCCTTTCCTAGTTTTTAGTTGTATCTTTGTTGTCTTTTATAATTTCTTAAAATGAATATTAAGTTTATTTTTGGCATTTCTTGTTTAATAATGAAGGCATTTAAGGGCATACATCTCCTAACACCAGCTTGGGCTGTGTCCTGCAGTTTTGTGTGAAATATTTCCTGTTCCATTGCCTTAAAGAAAGTTGAAAATTTCAATTTTGATTTTTTTCTTTGATTTAAGGGTTGCCCAGGAATATTTCATTTCCAGGTAGTTGAGATTATCATTATTTATTTATAATTTTATTAGATGTGATCAGAGAATGCAGTCTGTAAAATTCCTGCTTTTAAATTTGTTTAAGGATTTTTTAAAATTATTTTTTGAATAGTCAAATACACAATCGATATGTGTAAGTGTTCCATAAATATTCATCAAAAATTATCTATTTTGTATTTATCATATATACACATACAAGCACACATATATATATCAGTTTTGTTGTTTGTATCATTCATTTCTTCTCAGTCCTTATTTTATTTTTCTAGTGCTGTTCAGTTCTAAACAAAGGATAAAAAAGGCTCACTGTAATTGTATTTTTATCCTGTTCTCCTTGCATTCCTAACAACTTTTGCTTTACAATTTTTAATTGTTTTGTTGTTTGTTGCAAATTTATAATGATCATCCCTCTTCATAAAGTATATCTTTTTACATTACCAAATGACCTCTTTATTCTGTTTAATGTTTGTTAACTTTTCCTAATGTTAATATTATCACTCTTGTTTTACATTTGTTTGCATTTGTCTGGTATGACTTACCCTTCTATTTTCAACTTTTCTTTGTTAATAATGAGTATATTCATTAGAAACTCCGTATAACTTGGTTTTGCTTTTTTAGCACAAATCTATTAGTCTTTGTCTTTTGTGTGTGTGTGTATGTGTGAGGAAGATTAGCCCTGAGCTAACATCTGTTGCCAATCCTCCTCTTTTTGCTGAGGAAGACTGGCCCTGGGCTAACATCTGTGCCCATCTTCCTCTACTTTATATGGGACGCCGCCACAGCATGGCTGACAGGCAGTACGTCATTCGACTCCCGGGATCTGAAACTGTGAACCCTGGGCTGCTGAAGCAGATCACGTGAACTTAACTGCTGTGCCACCGGGCTGGCCCCTAGTCTTTGTCTTTTAATGGGAAAATTCAGTCCATTGATATTTAGTGTAATAACCAGTGAACTGATTATATTCCTTTGTCTTAATTTGACAGCAAATATGTCTATTCTTCTTTATTAAATACAGTTCATCCTCAGTAAATACTAAACAATTACTTGAGTTTTAGTCATGATAAGCTGTATTTGAAGTGACAGTAGGTGCTCCAAGTGAAAATAACTGTTAGATAATTGGAGTTAGGGGACAACTGGAATCTAAGCCAGAAAAGAAGACTGGACAGATAAATATTGGCATTGTCTGCTCTGTTAATCAAAGTTCTCCAGAGAAATGGAACCCATAGGACAGGGAGAGAGCAAGAGAGAGAGAGAGAGACTGATTTATTTTAAGGAATTGACTCACACAATTACATAGGGACTGGCAAGTCTGAAATCTGTAGCGCAGGCCCACGATCTGGAAATTCAGGTAAGAGTTGATGTTGCAGCCTTGAGTCCAAGATCTGCAGGCTGGAAACTCAGGCAGGGTTTCTGTGTCACATTCTTGAGCCAGAATTCCTTCTTCGGGAACTCTCAGTCTTTGCTCTTAAGGCCTTCAACTGATTGAATGAGGCCCACCCAACACTGTGGAGGGTAACCTGCTTGACTCAAAGTCTGCTGATTTAGATGTTAATCACATCTAAAAAAATACCTTCAGAGCAACATCCAGACTGGTGTTTGACCAAACAACTGGGCACCGTAGCCTAGCCAAGTTGACACATAAAATTAACCATTAGCTCAGCACCATAGCAAAAGTTGACTAAATGTGAATGGATAATTTTTAAAGCAAACAACCACTCCAAATAAAAATAGAGCCAAAGTGCAAGGACTTAGCATTAGGGAATGACCACAGTTGGTTTCCATTGTTTCACTCAAAAATTCAAGTGCCCTTTTTCATTTGGTGGTACAGTGTATTCTTGACATAAAATATATACTTGTGTTTTTCTTTTTAGTGTTTGTCAGTTTTTCTTTAAATCAGAACTTCAGGCTACAGACCTTTCTTGAGAGTCTGCTGTTTCATTAGCCTTATCTGCATCCTAGTGGTCTGTTTGTCCTGGGGTTGAGTTGTAATGTTAATACTACTGTGTGCAGTCCTTACAGACCTCCATGTAGCCCGAAGCTACATAAATGCCACTCCTCTACTGCTGCTGCTGTGCTGATAGAATCTCCCCATCTGGACTATTCCAGACCCCAGTCCCATCTCTTGGCTTAGTATATCTGGGTGGATCTGCAAAAGGTCTGTGTTTACCCTTTGCAATCCAATATGACCTTTAGGTTAGTCTACTAAATAAATCCTTTCAGCATGGCTTAGTTTAGTAAGATTTTAGTATCTCCAGTAAGGAGCAATTTTATTAAACTAGGGATAACAGTACCTAGTGGTTAAGCACATGTGTTTTGGATTCAAATCTTGGGTCTGCCTGGGTTCAAATGGAGACGCCAACACTTAGTAGCCATGTCAACTTACTCAAATTACCCAACCTCTCTGAAGCTCACTTTCTCCATCTGTAACGTGGGGATCATAATCATCCATGTGTCCTTCTATTGTTGTGATGCTTAGATGAGATAAGGATTGGTTATTTTAATTATAAAAAGTATTTTTTTTCTACTCAGAGAAGTATTCATTTTCTACGTGACCACTTCTAACTCATGTTTTTTAAGAAACAAAATTTCAGGCTATAAATGGTTAAATCCAGCCTCTTTCACTAGATGTTTGTATTCTTATATTTTCATGGGCTTTTTCTACATCTGTTATGAGGAGTTTTTTATCTGTTTTAAACGTTTTGTTGAAACCAATTCAAGAGAAAGAGTCTTATTTGCTATCCAAGTCAATCATAGCTACTTCTGAGGTTGCTAAATTTAGAAACAAAATAGCCCATCTATATGCATGTATTTATCTCTGACTTGGTTAATGTGGTGCTCAGTTGCTATCAGGCAAATTGCATGCTATAAAAGCTTAGTCCCGCTTGATAGTTTCCTCATTTGGGGATGGTAGGAAAAATCATTGCTGGACTGGTCACTTCTAAGCAAGTCTTGGCATTTCTGCCCCGCCCTCACAGGTGTTGTCCTTATTGCTGAGACTGTTGTTGTCTAGAACTTTCCCTGCTTTAAATATTTCAAGATCCTCACATCATCATAATGATGTCATCGTTAGTTACCAACTCTTCTGTCGGTGTTTACCTCAGCTCGCCTGCTGATGAATGGCTTAATCAGGTGGCTTTCCCATCTTGAGTTATTTCTGTGACAATCTCCATTTGCCTGACTTTCAGACTGACTCTTCTCACCCTCATTTCCAAGCTTGAATTCAGTAAGTAAAAGCTGAGATATTGTAATTTCCTAAATAACCCAAAGGGAAGATTTGGCGTAGTTTATAACCACTCTGACTGCTGAATCAATGTTTGCATGCTTCTGTCTCTAATGGAACTTTGAGGAATAACCGTAATTTAATAGGCCTCCACCCCATCTTTGGATTTCACTGAGTAGAGCCCAGATCTGGTTATATCTTGTTTTTGTTTGTTTCACATTGTGTTTGTGCCCCACTGGCTAAAGCACAAGCTTGGGCTTCATCTGGATGTATTTTCATCTCATAGAGGCAGTAATTGAATCTCCCACAATAGTCTTGCCTCCGAGGAGTGTTCCAGCTCAGGCTGCTGTATTAAACCTGAGTAGTTCCTGGTTCCCTTGGAAGGTAATGTCCCATCTGTTGACTGAACTATGGCAATGCAAAACTCTCAGAACAGTCAGAGGAGGGGCTCCAAAGCATTTACAATTCCTTCTCTGAAAAGAGCCATCCTGAGGGCTTTTACCTATGGTTGGTCTTTCTGCAAACACCTGGGCGGGCTCAGCAAGGTGTGGGGGTTAAAATTTGCTCTCTGACCTTGGAGGACGGGTGCCGACTCTGTCGCAGTTTGCAGCAGTGTCTGTGGCAAGTTAAAGCAGGCGGACTTTTCAGCTACTGTTGCTCCCAAGACTCTGCCGTGTTGTAGCAGATTCTGCTTCAGGCTGCCTTCAAGTGCTTCCCGGCTCCTTGCTCAGTCCCACTGTAGAACTTTCTGCATGGCGTTTGACAGCCATTTGATAACATCATTATAAGCTTTCATGGGTTTAGAGCAAATCCCATTCAAACCTTTCTGGTCCCGCGGGGTCAGCAGTCTTAGACTTGGGAGTGTGAGGTGTGTCTGAGGTAGATTTAGACGGGAGAAGAGTGCTAAGCCCAGTGTCACCAAGACGAGTTGGGCACAAATTTGTCAGAAATTTGTCCAACGCTTTATTCAGACATTAGTGAAAAGTGAATGAATGAAAGTCAGATTGAATATCTTGGAGCCTGTTGACCATTCCCAAGAAAACCCAAGAACATCAATTTCCATGTTCTTCTCGTAACTTACGTCAGCTAGGACAAACATACAAAAGATCTGAGTATGTTAGGAAAGAGTTAAAAAATTCTCAACACCTTCTACCACCTCTGCAACCACAGAGGCCAAGAGAATATGCACACACACACACACACACACACACACACACACACACACATTCCGGCAGGGAACCTGTTTTGCAAGTTTTGCTGGTAAAAAGTGGGAGGGGGGTTGCGGGAGAGCAGAGTGGAAAAGCCTTAGAAGTATCAGTTGAAGGTTTTTCAAAACCTGCATTTTCAACGTAACTTGATCCTGCAGAGAGAGGCGCATGTGGCCCTGTAGGCTTTTCTTCAACCCATTAAGCGCGTTGTTAGATGGGGAGAGGCAGATTAACGAATGCCTATAATTTTGATCATTGTTTTCTGCAAAACAGCTCAGGCTTTGAAAAATGAAGCCATCACTCTGGCTAAGTTTCTGCCAACAGCACAAATTATACTGTGCAGAGATCCAAAGCCCCTAAAAGGGTTTCATTAATGAACAATTTCAGACGATTGTTTAAGTCTTTGCCTGACAGGTAACTTTGGCATGTAGGCAGGTGGGGTTAGGGTTTCCATGGAGATTTATGATGTCATGCTTGAAAGAGCATGTCAAGACAGCCAATTTAACAAGTAGCTACTCAAAAAGTCCTATAGGCTGGAAGTAGGTTTTATGCAAATGACAAGAGTTTCGCTGGGAAAAACTGCAAGAGAAAACTGTGGAGACATGGAGGGGGGGTTTACCTGACAGCTCGGAAGGATGACCCTGGAGTCCACTGGAGACGAAAACTTCCAGAAGACGAATTAGGTTTTCTGCTTTAACTGCTGCCTCACCTGTGGAGCTCTGGGTACAGGTAAATATGCATTTTTTTTTCTTTTGAGTTATTGCCAGAAATTATTTGGAAACACTGAGGTCTGTTTCTCTGCGTTGTTCTCTTGGCAGGAAGAATGGAATCAATAAGTACAGCTTTCCCACACCGAATGTGCGTGCTTCAGGGCTGTTTTTTTCAGAGCTATTTTATTGAATGAACTGAGATTTTTGAATAGAGCTGAAAAACAAGTGATGCATTATGCATTATGCTGATTAGGCCCTGTGAATAATGTTATAAAAATGCCGTAGATAAGGCTTAGAAGGATGACCTGAGAACTGATATACTATATGTATTAGTGGATTATTCCCAGATGCTGGTTTCTTTCTTTTTTTTTTTAACACTTAGACCTGAAATTGGGACTACGTGTATTTCCGTATTTTCAAGTTGTAAAATGCCAAAAATAAAACCTGTGGAATGTTACAGAATGTTAAAGTCAGGTTTGTGAACGTCGCAGTTTTTTTTCTTAAGTGTGTCTGTGTACTTTTCTCACAAAGGCATTTTACGAGACTAGAAAAATATCCTGTTTGAGATACCCGAGTTTCTGGACTTTAGGGAAGCAGGACTTGTGAATTCTAAGACAACAGATAAAGGCTTCCAGGGTGGAGGGAATGGTTGATAAAAGTGGTTTTAAAGCCTGCTTTAAAAAGGAAACCTCAATTTGTGGGACAGGCTTTCTGTTTGCTTCGGTTACTAGTGAGACCAAGTCAACAGTCATGCTAGTGATATCCATATGATAACAATCTCTAAAGGGAGCTCTAGACCCACAAAGTTGACTTAAAGGGGTTAGTTTGGGGACATCAGGCTGTGATGTGAGTAGTTAGGTCCACCACCCAGCTTAAAAAGAGATGAAAAACATGTTTGTCTCCTTCATACACTGCAGAAGTTTAAAGCAAAGAGTTAAGAACCGTAAAGATACCTGGGAAATGGTATCTAGCTATTTAGGATCAAGGGGGCAGGCGTGAAAATATTTGTAAAACTGTCTAATGTGTGAGAATGCAAACCTCCTGAAATTTTGCAGTCAGATAACATGGATTAGCGCCGGAACTGATTCATAATAGACGGTTGAGTTAGTGCTGTTTTGGAAGAACAGTTGAGTGACAAAGAACTGTGCCCCCACATCAGAAAGCCTGGGTTTGGAGTGCTGGCTTCACACTTACTACCTGTGTAACTTTGGGAAAGAAATTCACGTCTTTAAGCCTCAGTTTCCTCCTCCGTAAATTGGGGGTGATGATAGTGGCGTTGTGAAGATTAAATGACAAAATATGTGCAGCGACAGTTCTCAGAATTCACGCTCCACCTGTTAGCGATTGTTTTCCTTTACTACTTATGTGGCACTGGACCGTTTATAAAGTGTTTTCATATCCTTCACTTTGTCTTATCATTGCAACAGCCCAGTAAGATTAGCAGAATCTTTTTATTCCCACTTTACAGATGAAGAAACCGTGACTCAGAGAGGTACTGAAATAGACAACACAATAAACTGTCCTACATTTCCTGCTATTTTTTTCTCATTTTAGGGGGTCTAGAAAAAAAAATTAACGTGTTACTGAAATAACTCTCAGAAGCAACAATTATTTCCATAAATTAGTTAAAATACCAAATATTAAGTGTGTCAAAGGAGCTAGGATACTCGTGTTTTTACATTACTTATGTTTGTGACACTTTTTCTAGATAGACTAGAGAAGGGGTATTAACTTACTTTTTACTGGCACCTGTTGTTAGGAGCTCAAGTCATTTCACAGACTTAAATAATTTTAACTCTTACCTGCCTCCGAAGTTTCTTGGCCCTGCAGGGAGAGTCAGGGTTTGCTGTTACCAGTATCCTGAGCGGGGAAACCAAGTCACCAAGGGGCTGTGGGAATCGCCACAGGGAGTGAGGGGTTAGACCCACTGTCTTTCTCCTTTTGTATTCTAGATCTTGGTGCCTCCCTCCCTTGTCTACACCCCAGACCGAAGCAGCCCATAATTATATTCTGTATCCATTGTATGTAAGACAAATATGTTTTCCATTGTGTTATTTTTAGCAGCAGTGTTCCTAGCCAGAGAAAACACTCTATTAGTTTCAGGGTTTTCCTAATGGCTTTTCCAATGTTTCCAAGTCAGACTGTTCAGAATTGTTCAGGTTCCACACTCCTGGAAGTCTGTTAGCAGGACTATGGGGTGGGCTCATGGGGTGGAATTCTAAGGCGTTCTGACCTCTGAGCTGCTGAGGCCGAACTCATTCTATCCCAGATAACACATAAGGTAATTAAACGTGGTTGTAGGAATCGCGCCAGGCTGCATTGTGGACTCCGGTTCCCAGCACTGGTTTGGGGCACTGGGAAAAGCTCTGGTTATCTCAAGGGCAGATCTGTGAGTCTGAAAGCAAATATGTATTTCATTCAAAGTTTCGGTTCCAAATATGAACCACAAAGCAGCAAGTTTAAGGTAGAAAAGAGTCATGAAATCAAACTGCCCTAGGGTGCCAAAATTCCAGATAGGTTCAGATTCACTAATGAATATTTTATGCTTCCCCCGCCCCGTCCCCGCACAGACCCTGTTTTAGAAGTCCATTAAAGCTTTTTAGTACACTTAACTGTTGCACTGTTCAGAGCTTATCTGTTAATAAGTAGTGATTGCGTCTAGAAGCGTGTTTTGTACCTAGCGGGGTTTAATAAAGGTTGGTTGAGTCAGAGAGGCTGTGTGCACAGTGATTCAAGAGCCGGGTGTCTGGATTCGAATCCTGCCTCCATTTCTTACTAGTAACACAGGTTTTCCACTGAAGAACATGCATAGGTCTGTTCCTATTCCAAAGAAAAATGTAGCACCTGAGTTTTAAAAGCCTCTTACTAGAGGAATTAGGAATCTCTAAATGTCATATTTTTCTCTTTTAAAAACTTTTTGGAATTTCCATGGAAATTATTTCTTCAGAAAGAAAGGCGCTGACATCTTCCCGTTCAGGAAGTGGAACTAGTTCTTCCTCCAGGGCAGGCTGTCGGGGAGGTAGAGAGTGCAGAGTTCTTCTGAGTGAGAGGGAAGCTATTTCTAGAAGCTGTTGAAGGCTCAAGCCCTTGTCCCTGCTATTCGTCAATGTAACTTCATCAGAAACACTCCTGTTGTGAAGCTGATGGGGAGTAAGTTTCCAAGAATCTATTTATTTCCAAAAAAGTCATTCTGAAAAATTGTGTCACCCCAAATGACGTTACTTTTGTCTTCAGATGTGTGGCGGCTGAGGGATGAGCAGAGGAAGTGGGAAGGGTGTTTTCTCCAACCCAGCAGTCAAGCGAGCCTTTTCTTTCCTCAACTTTTCCTTAAGCAGCTAAAAATGTAATTCAGTGGAAGCTAAAATTCCTCAGGGGACCCGAGTTTGGGATCTGTTTTTATTATGAATTGTGAAGCACGGTGAATGGGCTCTGCCTAGGAATTTTGACCATTTCGTATTTCAGGGTGGAATTTCCTTGAAAATCATTCCAATATCGATCTCCTTCTCATAAATTTCCTGGCGTTTGCATTTAACTTGTAGGTCTTGGTGAGAGAAAAGATGGGGGACAAGGCATAATATTAAGGTAGGCAGGATTCTGAGGTTATTAAATCTGCTCTCCCCCATAACACCAAAACAAGTTATCCTTGGTTCATGGTGACAGTTTTGTGACATCTGGGCAACTGGAGGCCTTGGAAGCTGTGGGCTGTGGTGGGAAGCACGGAGTTCAGGACAACCTCAGGTAGGAAGGGACAAAGGATGGAGATTGGGATGAGCTTTGTCCTAATGACAGGAGGCTCTGCTGCTTTTGCTTCCAGACAGTAGACTCATAGGCAGACGTAAAGAATTTTGAACACCCATTTGTATGAATGATGAGAGCAAGTGTAAAATATTATACATTTGGAGAAATCCTTCTCTAGAGATCTTAGAGAAAGGTGTGTACAGCTGATTTTATGTGATGGCATGAGTACAGTCCATCCAAAGTAAAGACAAGTGATAGCTTTTGTGGCATCTTATAGCTTCAGGATTCTGTATTACGGGTTTCACCTCCCATCCCTATGTGCCATTGCCTGGGACTCTTAACTTCCACTCCTGTCCATTCCCTCATGAGGAAGCAACGGGAGTGATAATGGTGTCTTCCACCCGCGGTTATGCTAGGTTAGTAAATGAAGACGGTCACGTTGGTCCCCATAAACCCAGTGGTGGGACTGTCCTCACAGCTGCGGGGCCTCCCTGTCTGGTTGCCCTGCTCAGATCACACAAGACGGAGAGCCCGAAGAGTCCATCTGAGAGTGCGTGGCACTGTGAACTTTTCAGAACGGACTTTCTTTGGCCTGATCTCTGCCACCAGGTGTTTGTGGGGATGGCTGAGAAAGCAGAGATTCGGGTGGACCCTTGGTCATTTTCAGTCTTTGGCATTAAGAATGCTTATCAACGCCCCTCAGAATGTCACATGGATGTCAAATCACGTTGTCATAGTAGTCATCAGTAAGGTGTGTCACCACCATTGTTCAGCCTGCTGTTCCAGAGGGACAGTTTTTTTTAATCTGCTTAAATTTTGCACAAGGAAAGGTTGCATGGACTCCCTTCATCTTTAACTGGAACTTTATTTAATCCTTTTTCAGGGTAAGTTTTAAGACTGCAGAAGAAAGCAACTCCAGCCAATTGCCTCATAAAGGACATTTTCAATTTCTTCTTTGGGGAGTGTGTGTGTGTGTCTATGTATTTATAATGGTGAGAATAGCACAAACTCTGATTTAAAACTATTCTCTTTTCGGAGCAATTATAGTAGTGGCCCCATAATCTATTAACTTGACCCCTTTTAATTGCTTCTTCTTTCTCTCCCTGTTAGGAACAGCACTGCAGTGACCTTTTGTGTATCTGTGCACGTGTTAGCACTTCTGAAGAACAAATTCCTAGATGTCAAATTACTGGTTTACTACTGCTAGTTTTCTAAGATTACCAGTGTCGAAAGATATTGTTAGATTTTCTCTCAGAAAGACTCACCAATTTATTCTGTCACTATGAGTGTTTGAGAGTATGTTCTGGGACATTCAGATAATACAATTCACTGTGGTCATGACAATATATGAAATAGACCCTGTATGCAGGTATGGACACATAGCCAAGTTATATTAAATAAGCATTACAGTTTATAAAGCATTATAGAGAGCATGATCCCACATTTTTTAAAAAGGCTGGATACTATTTGTATGAAAAAGCATATTCATTTTCTGTGTGTATATCTACACATTAAAATTTCTAGAATGATGCCTAATAAATCAGAAAGAGGGCCTAGTGGGCTAGTGAGGACAGAAGCTTTTATTTTTGACTTCTGGACTTCTCTACTGTTTATATTTTCATCATATGCCTATGATACTTTAAAATTTAAAAACTAGTTTACGACAGAAACAGTTGCCCCGGGGTGTAGCCTGTGTTCTTTGAAGGGAGGCCAGCGGTTTCCAGGTAGACTAGGAAAGTGACTTTGTCCGTCTCGCACACTGACCCAGGAGAGCGTATTTGTGCTTTGATGTAGTTGTCCCTTGAAGAAGGAAGTGATTCTCTTTCTTTCCCTCTCCTTCACAGAAACAGTCAATCTGATGACATTAGTAGTCTCATTCCCAGCAGAAGCTTCCCTAAATGAGTTTATTCCAGTCAGGATCCCACCTTTCCAAATAAATGCTGCGTTTTTTTGAGTTCTGAGCATTAGGTATGTTTGGATTAAATATGTTTAAACTGCGTGAACTTTTCAACAAAAGCAGTGAATTTACCCTCCCAGATCAGGCAATCTTCTGACCCATTGTATGAAACGTTCATGTCAAAGTCACATGAAAATACTTTACAACTAGACCTCACCCCTTGCCAAGTTACTAGGCATCAGTTTTGGATAAATAATTACTTAGGCTTTTGGATGAAGTCTGTAACTATATGAGGATGATTCGGTTTCCTAAGTGAACAATAAATGTTTTAATATACAGAATATTTAGATTTGTAAAGACTTTTCTTTTACAGCAAGGCATGTCAAAAATAGAAGGCATACTGTCAGAGGATGCCTTTTGAAAGAAAAGAAACAACTCTTTTTATGCTTCAGAATCACTGAAGAAAGCTTTAGACATTGTTTTCAACTCCAACTCATTTTTAATTCAGATGCACAAAATGCATTAAAACCACAAATATAGTAGATTTGATTTATACATTCTTTTGCACAAATCAGCATGTACATATCTTCATTGTAATTAGACTTTTCTTCCTTTCTCCTTCTCAAAAGCTCCTTTTGAAAGTTCACATTTTGCCCAGATATATTCTTTTTTTACTTCATAAAATATGTCCATTTTGGGGCTAACTGCAAATATTTGCAAAAGGGAACAAATACAAAATAAATACCTCTTAATGTGGCATTTTGTGAATAAACATGTGCCTGACATGAGTGGGTTAATCTAAAAAGTAATGAGTAATAACTATGCTTAGAGGAAAAAGGGTTGAGTAGTGGCTGTGATGTGCAAAACAAGAAGGACCATAATTTAAGCAATTCCATTAAAGAGAATATAATTACTGTAGCCGTGGGGTGGTGGCAGGTCACTTTTAAGCCCAATTGAACTTTTTTCTGTATCATTAGATAAATGGACCAAACTTCCTGTATTGTGGGATAAATACAGTATTTTCTTCCTGCAACTATTAAATACCACTGACTTTTTTTTTTTTTTCTGCTGAGGAAGATTAGCCTTGAGCTAACATCTGTGCCATTCTTCCTCTATTTTGTATGTGGGTTGCCACCGCCACAGCGTGACGACAAGTGGTGTAGGTCCACGTCAGGGATCTGAACCTGTGAACCCGGGCCGCTGAAGTGGAGCGCGCTGAACTTAACCACTACACCACAGGGCCAGCCCCTAAATGCCACTGACTTTTTAAGACATATACGTCCAACTCTCAAATGCCTTCACGCATGCCAACAGGATGCAATAAAAAATTTTCCTGTATGCATTCAAACCACTGCAAATAAATCCTAGAATGCCCATAAGCATTAACACCTACCTACACATGCCAGAAACTTTCATAAGAATTATCTCATATAATCCTCTAAAAAATCCTAGAAAGGGATACATATAAATAAGGAAACCAAGAATTAGAAGAGTCTAGAGACTTGATTCCTTAGGCAACGGAGCTGGGATCTGAACGCAGCACTTCTGACTCAAGCCCGGGGCGTTTTCCTGGGATCCCTGAGGTGGTCGCTATGAAAGCTTGTAGTTCATTTTACCAGGGTGGATTTCCAAACACTGTAACCATGCAGGGAATGATTTATTTCTTGTCTCTGTAGCCTCACGTCCTCTTTTGTGCCTCCTGCCTTTTATTGCCATTTAACGTTACCCCAAAGGGGGGACTGGAAGAATCTGAGGAGGTTGCAGTAGCAATCGGTTTTGCTGCTTGTTAGCAGTGCCTCTGAAGTCAAGCCTGGAGCTGGCCTGTCAGGAATGCACTTACGAAGCAACCGTCCTCCTAGCATTAGCAGAAGAGACCGCATGCTCCCATCAAATCCCTCCTTCAGAAACCCGCACTCAGAGCAGACCTTTAGAATTCACCCCAGAAGAAGAATACTTGCTTGGTTCACAACATGGTATTGCTCACACATTTTGCATAATAACCCCCAAGCACACACACTCCCTTTGCCGGTATATTGTGTATGATTGCAAAAGTTCTCACTGGGCTCGAAGGGACAAATTGGGCAACTTTCATAGGTGAATTCCTTGTGCAGGCCAGAATAAATATAGATCAGAGGCACCGGGCCTGGGCCCAGGTTCTTCAGAAAGGCCAGCGCAATGGCTTCTACACACTTTGATAAGCCATCAAAACTTTGTAGAATGGGGAATTTTTACATAAAAATCAAATTTCTTACATTATGAGGGAAAAAAATCAGATGATCAGGAAATTCTGGGCTCAGATTTCTTTGTTAAAACTTCTTCTAGAGCTAAGTAGCAGCTCCCCCATTAAGATGGGGGCGTATAGGTTCTCGGGTTTACCATGGCTCCTGACTCTCCGTCCCACACCTGTCTCCCTTACCTGCCTGACTCCTTTCGCAGCTTCCATGTTTGTAGGCCTGCTCCGTGAGGCACCGTGGTGAGGTGGGAGGAATCTGGCCTTTGTCGTTGGACAGACTTAGGTTTGGGAACTGGTTCTACCACTTAACTCTTTGTGTGGTCTGGGGCAAGTCACTTGATCTGAGGAAGCGTCCGTTTCTGCAGCCAGGTGGTTTGCAGATCGGAGACAGAGGGTGAGAAGTGCCTAACCCAGTACCTGGCATGCAGTAGATGCTCCACACGTGGAAGCAACTATAATGGAAGCATCTCACAGAACATTCTGTGAGGAAGGATCAGCATCTACCAGAGTCTTAAATGTTCTTAGGTTGTTCATAGGAGGGACCTTAAAGTTGCTACAGAAAACATCCTAGCTTTATGGAGAAGCAATTGAAAGCCAGGAGTTGACAGTCTAGTCCAAGATTAGTCACTCAAGGCCAACAGGTGCAGAGCCATTGGCTTTCCACCGATCCACAAAAAGTCCTCGGAGTATGGTTGTGAGGATTAAGTATGTGAAAGTGCTTTTTGAATTATTAAGGGTGAGAATTGGGTAATTTCGATTAGCATGAAGATGGTACAGCTACGTGTAATGGTTGGATTTGGAAAGAACGAACTCTCATTCACTCATTCATTCTGAGTGTGGACCTTTCTGAGCTGGGAATACAGCACTGGGCAACACTGAAAGGACCACTGCCTTCAGAGAGCTTAGATTTCTTGGGAGGCAGAGGAGAAAACAGATACACAGACGATTTCAGCTTGCAGTAAATGTCGTGAAGAAAATAAAGAGAATTGTGTGAGAAGAAGCCAGTCTTGCAAACAGCCAGGCAAAGCACGGGCAAGTAGTAAGTTCAGGGACCCCAAGACAGGAATGGATTTGTCTGCTTAAGGACGCAAGTGACCTGGGAGAGGTGCTGAGGGGCTTAGTAAGCCTGGATGAGAGTTTGGATTTTATTCTTAGTGAAGTACAAAGGGTTTTTAATATGAGTGATAGAATATATTTAGCTTTTGTTCAAACACTTTTTTACACAGAAGTCCCTTTGGGGGTGGAGCTGGAGGGGACTTTAGCTAAGCCACTCTCCCATCCCTTCATCTCTGTGACTGTTCCCAATGGGCTTTTGACTTGCCAGGGCTCCACATAATGTACTGTAGAGACCCCCAACGCAGGCAGTTTCCAGAATCCTGAAGATCTGTGACTTGCCGACCCAGGGTCCCATGATCAGTGTCTAGAAACACAATTCAGTGTTTGTGTCATTAACCCGAAGACCGACTGCTAGTATTTCTGTTCTTTTTTGTGGGTTTTTTTCCTAATTCTCAACACTTTTGTTGGCTCTCATGTATTCAGAGTGTCCAGTCTTAGGTCACTAAAATATTCCCTCTCAACCACAAAAAAAGGTGTAAGTCAATGCAGTAATGTCTGAAATGGGAGACACACGTCAAACGTCCTTGAATTTGAGTTTTCTAATGACATGATACAACTAACTTTTCCCTTTTCATCTGCTCTCAACTCAAAAAAGAAATCATTCATTTATATTTCAATCCAACTCAGTTTTTTTCGTTTTGTGGTGGTCCATATGAGGTAAGATATTGCCAACAGTAGAAACCGTGAGCTCCCACACGGAACCCACTGGAAGTTCCTCCCTGCTCCTAGCTCAGCTGGGCCTTCAGATCACATCCCGCTAAGGTTGACTGAACAGTGGAGTGTAGACAATGAGAGTCCCACTAACACCTTTAATGCTGGGCATTGTTTACTTTGCACTCATGGAAGTGCTGGAAAGGTCAGTAGATAGCATTCAACGCCTTCATTTTGTAAGTGAGGAAACTTGAGCCTCAGGGAAGTGATGTGATTTGGGTCAACCTCACAGCTTGTGAGAGCCAGAGCAGGTCTGGGATCCAGGTTCCTGACCCCGAGTGACCCTTGCATACCAGCATATGTACTTCGGAGACCGTGTTCTGAGAATGGTCAGGTAGGGTGGGTGGCACAGGTCTTATCATCAGGAAATCGGGGGCATATCCTTGGGTGGTTCTGAAGCATTTGGATGTCATAACCCCACCCCACTCCCCACCCCCTTTCTTTATACTGTTGTTCTAGAAGTTTCATCTTGGTGGGTTTCGAGGCCAGTGTGGCCACAGATGAAGCATACTCACCATGACCTCACTGCCTTTCAGGATGAACCAATTTGACCAAACACTGATGTTGGGAAAGTTGGCAGTTTGGACTTTGCTTTATGATGGCAGAGACATGATAAATAAATTTGGATGTGAACTAAGTAAAGATCTGTCTCTTTTTAATCTGAAACTGCACATAAACATTAACTGCCCAGATGTGTGCTGGTGAACTTTAAGTGGCCCCTTCCCACTCTGTTCAACTCGACTTTTCTTCAGGGAGTGGTGTGTGGGCCGAGCCCATTTGGCGAAGTGAGATATATGGGAAAGAGGCACATTCTTCCCCTCCTGTTTGGTGTCCACATCCGGATTTACCTAAACCCCACCCAGGTTGCATTTGCGTAGCAGTGAAAAACCAGTATTTTCAATCCATGAATCACACCCCAAATCCTGGGCCTCCGTCCGTCAGGGGTGCGTCAGGCCAGCTTGCAGGAAGGATGGGCACAGCTGAAGGCGAGTTGAGTGTGGACGGGGAAGGTTCTGCTGCCAGGGGGCCTCGCAGGTGACTGCTGATGTCCGCTGGTGGATCTGGACATGGAGCCATCCGTGTGTCCTCCTGCAGAAAGGCCGAGAAAGGAAGGTGGCTTCCTGAGTTTCTGCTGTCGGGGGCCCTGCAGTGCAGCAGACAAGAGTAAGGTACAGAAGTGGTGTGATTCCGGGGGTTGCCGCCCCTCCTTGGGGTCTCTCCCCTGCTGTGTCATGCGTTCCTGACTACCTGGGCAGCTCACCTGGGCTGAGCTGTTCCTGGCCATTATTGCCGAGTAAGAGCCGTGGGTCACCGTGGTTTCGAGTTAAATTATGCTTCAGTGCAGGGGATAATTGCCCACAGCAGTTAAAACTTGTTTAATGATAATTAAATTGCTTTTCTTTACTCTGAAAAATCTCTTCATTTTCTGTACAAAGGCAGGAAGCATTTTTCTTTGATTATATAGAACGTCTTTAGGTAAGGTGTAATCCATTTTACCGCACTGGACTCTGAAATAATGAGTCTGTGGGATCCTGATTTGGAAATGCCACAAAGATTAGAAAACCGAGGCTTTCAGTTAAGAATTTTCTCAGAAGCCAAAAAAGCTGCTTTCCCCTGCATCCACCTCTCCCTTTGGTTCTGCCTTAACACTTTGGTTGGGAGTCTCTTAAAACCCGCACGGCTGCTTCTGAACCGGTCTGGATCACCTTTTCAAAGTGTGAAGGAGGTTTGGCATGTCCCATCTTGTTCCTTCCTGACTTAATCCCTGCTCACAGGCGTTGTTGATCTGCCTCGGGAGCCCACAGAGCTTGGACAGTGGAAACCTCAACTCTTCCCAGGGCTTGAGAAGTTGACCAAGTTTCTTCCCGTGAGGAAAACATTTTCAGACAGCGGAGTCAGCAAAGAAGAGACTTTGGCTGAAGGCCACCTGAAGAGAGAAGAAAAGCTTCAAAAATGAAAAGCCCTAAAACAGGAATTAATTTGATGAATCTTTGTATCTGATCTACCATCTCGTGTGCCTGACTTCCCACTGCCGGAATTAAGATGTTCTGAGAAGAAACCTTAGGAAATGTGTTTAGGAGGAGTTGGAGGTTAGGGATAGAATGGAGGGGGAAAATGAATTTTCCTGAAGGAACTGAACCAAGTTTGATAAAAGCCTGAGTTTTAAATCTTAATAGAAACGTTTGGCAGTATGAGCATTTGTGTGTGTGTGTGTGTTCTGTTTTGTGTTCGAGCACTGGAACATTTTGGTTCACAGTGCTGTTGCTTTCTCAGTCTTTGAGGTTGATTCTGTGGCCCTGCGTGCCTCATTCAGACATCTTTGCGCTGAGGTGATACTGAGCTGGCAGCGAAGGGCTGGGGGTCGAGGTGTGGAATGTTGGGTCCTTGGAGAATAACTACAGCATAAGACACCCAAGGGCATAGGTCGGAGAAAGCAGATGCTAGTCAGTTACTTGGAAAAGAGGAGAGAAAGGCCCAGGATCAGGGGCTGTAAAATTTGGACTGGACAAAGCAAAAGGAATTTGGGTACACATAAATGTATTTAACTGAGATAGTCAGGAAAAACTTTTTTCAAAGATGGTATGAGTGGAGTGAGGCAAGGAAATCCACAGTCGGAGTATTGGTGGCATGATAAGGAAGGACAGGGTAATGACTTCTACATGGAGACCTGGGTTCTGCTCCCGTCAGAACAGAGGATTCAAGAGCATTCTGTTTTGGAAAGGCCCCCCTCAGTTTCTACCTGGTTTTCTAGTGGCTTTTTAAAACTTGGGTCTCTGAGGAAATGAAAAGGAAGACATCATGTATTAGGGAAGTGGCTGGCAAGAAGTACCAGGCTTATTCTTGAAGGAGGATGGAGCAGCATGGGAGGGCAGGGGGCCTTAGGACCACACTCTGAATTCCCCTCAGCTGGTCAGAATGGGTGCATGCAGACTCGCCAGACATCTCAGTGTAGCTCAGATCTGATAAAGGACTCTTCCCCTTTCTCATTTTCTTCCTCTCTTCGAACCTGGATCAAAGTGGTCACTGATTCCCTCACACAGTCCCAAGACACTTCTCTCATTGAGTTCCCACCTCGTTAAGTCTTCTTAGTCTTGATCTGAGAATCAAAACTAATTCAGATCAAAATCTAACTCAAAAAATCAGAGAATATAGGAGCTGAAAGATGTTTCCAGCCATCCTCAAATGACAGAGGAGGTCATTGAGGCAGGAAAGCTTAGGTGACTTCTTCAGGGTCACAATTCAGGCTTCCTAAGAACAGCCCCCCACCTCTAGTTTGTGACCCTTCTTGAGAAAGGGGAGAAGGATATGGATAAGGTGGGATAACTTAGGAGTCCCAGGTGGCTTAAGCACACACCCTGAGGCTCCCCTGTGCCCTAGTATTCTGGTTTCTGAGATGCCCTGACCTGATGCAGGCTCTTCTTGCTCTTCCTTCCATGGGCCGCACGAGGCAGCATGGAGAAACTGAGTGGTGGTCCCTCCCAGGCAGCATGCGTCCCAGTGCTTAAGGGTCACTCTCTTAAAAACTCTGATGATGAGTATGATCTATGACAAGTGTTATATGCCAGACAGATTCTGGATGAGGAAAGGAAAGTGAATGTAAATGAAAGGGAAAATCTCATACTTGATTATTTATTGTGTTCTCCAAACCCCAAAGGCAGAGATGCACACACCCACATATACACACAGCGGGAGAGGATATCTGAAATCCTGACTGGCTTTGAAAATCTGGGGCTAACAGTTGTACTACGTGAAAGGTGAATATGAAAAAGCAAATTTTTTAAAGGTCCAGGCTGAGAATGGATCCTGTGACTTGGAGTACCGTCTGCTGAAGTTAAGCATTATGGTGACTAATGCTGGAGCCAGCCCAGGGTGCAAACTGGGTCAGAAGCAATTCCTGTCATCCCCGGGCTTACGTTGTAATGAGCCTGTAGATGCCTATCAGCATTGTGTCATCGAGAAGGTGATAGCTTTTTCCAGCAAGCTGTTTTCCCCTCAAAGCCCGGGGCTCAGGGACAGGTCTTCAAAGATGAACCACCGTCTGATTTGAGCAGATGCACAGGGGACGTTAGGCTGCTTGTGCCCAGTTCAACTATGATGAGAGTCTAGCTAAAGTCAGTAATCAAGGGATTGTGCTTGCCAGGGATTCTAGCATTTTTAAAAAATAGAGTGATTGGTCTGTGTGTCTGTTGAGCGTTCCTTTCAGTAGGAAAATGAGAACGCAGATCTTTCACAAATTAAACTTTGTTGGTTTCTCATAGTCTTAACTAACTGAAAGCATGTTTGTCAAATCACCTGAAATTACCCTAATAGGAACTTTGTCAGAACACTTGGTGCTGGAAATGGGCCCTACGTGGGGGTGCCTTCTGGAAAGTTCTGGAGTCTGAAAGTGAGTTTTATGTTTTACCTACTCCCTCCCTCTGGGAGCCTGAGCACCTTTGAAGACTCACAGGGTAGCCTGGTGATGGCTCCCTTGCTGGGGTCGCACCTCCCACTGCCTGCAGAAGGGTCACTCCGGAATGTTCTGTCTTGGTGCTTTCCACTCCCTTAGCCCCTTTTCTCCCAGATGGAGAAAAGGGAGAGTGTGAGAGGAAAAGCAAGCAAACTTCCACTTCCTTCCTTGACCCCCAGGCCCAACCCCCAACCCCCAACACACACAGTCACCCCTCCCCGCCCCGCCCCGGTTGAGATTCTTTCTTCTGTGAAACTGAATTCTGAAAGGCCAAACCATTCCATCTGTGTTTTGGCTCAGTTGCTCAAAAGAGCTCAGGTGTCTAAATTTGGAATTTTCCCATGGCTTTAAAATTCTGTCCTGCAGATCTGCCCCTGTAGGAAACCGAGGGGCCTCCCTTGGGTTTGTTTTGTCACCCTGTAAAGAAAACAGAAGGGTTTAGGCCTCGTTGTGAGGGCCTAAGTAGGAAGGAAAGAAAACTTAAATCAAAGTGCTCTCGTTGTAGAATCGTAAGCCTGGATTTCGTGTGTGTGTGGTGCCAGCTGGAAAAATGAAGACAAGAGGCGAATCTCTTTGAAGGGTTAGGAAGGGGAGGCAAAACCCAGCAGATACGCTTCAGGCAGCATGTTTTCATACATGTCCTTAGAAAGGCCCTCTAAAAGTGGTCAGGGAACCTCAGACTGGGAGAGACACCACAGGAAACAAAACAGAAAGTATTTGTTATAATCGTTCATGACAGTCAACTGTTGAATTGTGTAGTCATTATACTATGAAAGACACAAGCATATTCAAAAAGACAGTTTTGAGGTATAAAATAGCCCACTAATAGCTTTATCTAGACTACAACTTTCTCTTTAGACTTGACAGAAATTGTTTAATACTGGAATGTTATATTATTTATCTTGCCTGACCTGTTCTGTCTGTGAATGGAGATGTCCGTTTTTCACCTAGTCTGCAGGACTATCATGAGGAAAGAAGAAGTAATTAATGAGAGTCACAGTATTAGAGGTCAAATGTCCCTTCATAAAAGAGACCTAGTTACAGAGCTATATGAAGTCACTGTTTAATGTCAGTTCTAAGTGGTAGTTCTCAATGCCACAGAAACTATGTATCAACACCTCTCTTTCATTGTACATATGTCCTTCCCCAAATGACTGTTGGTGGCTGTAAAGTTTATCTTTTAAGCTGGTTGTCTGGAATTTGAAACCCACCTTCCAAATAGCCCTACAGAAGTGCATTTAATCTGCAAATTAGCTGACCTACTGTGCTCTGATTTTTCTGTTGTTTCTCTGGAAATCGGTCCTGAGTTCTAATTCTGTGTTGGGACTTAGTGATGAACACTTCTCTCCCAGGAGGGTGGGTGATGGGGAGGGGGAGATGTGAGTGGGGACCCATTCCCCTGTGCTGTGGGCAGAGAGGCTGTGTTATTAGTGAGGGCCTTCCTAGGATGCATGATGGGGTGGGAAAAAGAAACTTCCTGTCGTGGTCTGTCTTGGGATCTGTTGGGGGAAGGGGTAGTGGACTCTACCTGCGAAGAGGAATAGGTGGGGTGGAAGAGAGAGCAGGATGAGGATGCTATGTGGAGACTGAGGATTGGTGGGGTAAGCTTGGCTACTGTAACCAGGACCCTGTAGATAGACTCGGGGCAGTCGGTGGCTGGGAAGAGTTGCAGGGCCTGCTGCCATGCATATCGCATGGAAAGGACATTTGCCTGAGCAAAGCCATGGGAAAAATCTAAACTTAGAGACTTGAGCTCTTGCCAGCCACTGAGCCAAGACACAGTAGACAGATTGGTTTGGCCTTTGAGAATCCTATTTTTGACATACAAGGATCCAGTTTCACGGGAGAACGAAGCTCCTCAACTCTTGTGTGTGTATGGAAAAAAAATTGGCATACAAGGATCCCTGTAATGTATTGGATTCATATCACAGTGTTCAGCCTCATTTTAGTTATCACAGAGGATTCAGGGGGGAAAAGGTGACAAATGATAAAGGAATGGAAAAGGGAAAAGAATTGGGTTGCTACTGAAGAGAAGGCTGATGGTGATGTATTTGTTGTCTGGAAGTATATGAAGGATTGCTCTGAAGAGGATTCAGATATCATTTCACATGTTCGGAGAAAGCCACAGAAGGAGAAAAAGACTTTAAGGCAAAATATTGGTTGACCAAGTTGTGAGGGGTGAAGTGGCAAAACACTGACCTATGTTACCAATTGGGTGATTAAGTTGTTGCAATTTTAGAGGCTGGATGGTTATCTGTCTTAAAGAGTAAATATTTGTGGGAGTCCCAGTTTAAGAGGCTAGGGAAAGCGGGAGTTCCTCCTGATGCTTCCTTACAGATAAAATATCTTATTAAAGAAATACTGAGTAACTTCAGTGTCATGGACGAGGGCCAAGATCCATTCACATACAAAGTGCTCCCAGTAGGAAGGCCCTTCTCTCTGTCTCTGCACTTCCTTGTGCTGAGGTCGTCCAGTTCACTCTTCCTGCTTCTCTGTCCCAGAGTACGTGATACGTGAGTGTGTGCATGTACGTGTCAGGGCTTCACCCAAAGCCTGGCATGCTCAGACAACCTCCCTCCCTCTTTCCCCCTCTCCATCCTTCCTCCTCTTTTCTCTCTCTGTGTATAAAATACCCACAGAAGATTAGCATCTATTTATAAATTTTCCAGTTGTACTTCCTTAATAACGACTTACTGCTACTCCTGTTTGTTGGTGGCTAGGACAGAAGTGTCTATATGAAGGTAGCTTAGAATTGAAAGTGTGCAAAATGCTAGGCCATCTTGGGGAGGAAAATAATGGCTTGGGTCATTCCCTTGTGCTTAGCTCCAGTGGGAAGTGCTTACCACACCACTGTGCTGCATTGTCTCCTGCCCGGGTCTCAGCCTGTTACCGAACCAAGTGGGCTCGCCTCCTGGGGAGTTAAACAAGACTACACCAGCGGAAGTTGTCTCACAAGGTGAAGTGTATTTGCAGCAAATAGGAGGTCACAAGGAATCACTTCCAAAGTCATGGCGTCCCCAAACAAAGGGAAGCAGGGACCTTTATTTTGGATGGGGATGAATATTCAAAAGGGAGAGGTGGGTATTTGCCTGCATGGGCTTAACTGGAGAATGTGCTTCCACATAATGAGACCTAAGCTACTCCTGGAGAGATCTTTGCTTAAAAATGAGGCAAAGATCATGGGCATAGCTCTTGTGGTGAGGCTTGGTCAATCTCAGGATGTTTGGTGGTTACATCTCCCTTGAGTTTCTCACTTGATCAGTTTCAGGATGGTGGTGGGTACATCTCCTTAACATACAGAAGGAAAAGAAACAATTTGGAAAAACAGTTAACTGCTTCTGAACCCACCTCTGAGTTTCTCCAGGCACCTAGTGGGTGACCAGCTCACTAAGGGAGAGCGTGATTGAGGTCTTGAATATCTTCTAGAAGGGACTCTGGGTTCTTGAAGGCCAAAACTCACTTTCTCTTCTGCCACTTCTGCCTTCACTGACTCATCTTGACTCTTGAAAGGCATTTTAACCTCTCAAACCTTGTTTTCCAGCCAGAGGTAAATAGCTATTTGTCTCCCATGTGTGTTTGGAAGGCTAACCACTAAGCATTTAGTTTTTTAGATTTGAGGAGCTGTTTCTTTTTTGAGGCCTGCATTGTTACTGACTGGCCTTACCCAACTGAGTGGGTTTTGTTTACATTTCTGTGGGGAGCCTCTAACATTTGTATCATGAAAACACTTTTTTCTGTCCATTGTGTAGTAGGTTTGGGTGGAATATTTAAAGTTTTGTTGTGTAATTGTAGATTTAGTGCTAGATGTCCTCTATCAATCAGACGCCTGAAATCCACACGACAAATACAGGGTGATTTTTCTTCCTCTGCTCTGAGGCGAGCGGGCTGGGGAGAACGTCTATAATAAAGGTCAAAACTGTGTTAGAGTGCTTGAAATTCAGTCTTTCCCTATTTTCTTATATTTCTGAGACAGAGAGGGACAGGGAAAAGGTGCTTTTTAAAAGGATCTGCTAGTGAACCCATACCCGAATGGTAATTTGGGAAGTGGATGGGCAAGATGAAACAAAAGCAGACAGGTTCAGATTTTATCAGGTTGACACAGTTGTGTAAGGGGACGAAAGGTGAAGTCTGTGATAATGTGTTGAACTAGTAATACCAGCTCTAGAGTTAAAAAAAGAAGAAAAGCACAAACACAAAGGGAGTTGCACAGAACATTCCAGGAAATCATTGAACTGTGAGTGATAACATGTTTCCTTTTCCTTCAAAGATTTGTTTCAGAGAATGGCTAGGATAAGAACTCGTACTATAAAAACAATATAAGGAATTTGTAAAGAACAGAGAAAGTAACTGATACCGCATTTATTATCCCCATTTTCTAAAATTAATTTAATCTGAATTTACTATGGCATTGGTCTTGATATTTCAAAGACATTGGCCATGGCCTTCATAATGTATCTGGACGTGAGTACTTTGTACCTTTGACCATAGTAATGCTTACATTGGGCTCACACGTGGTTTCAGATCCACCAACATTTCATTCAGGTCAAATAACAGTCATCTTGATAAATGCCACTGTATATGAGTGTGGTCCTTTAGAAAATACTAAAAAATCTTTTGTAACTGACAGCACTTCATCCTCATGTACTGTTCCATGCACAGCCTTCCTCTTCGCTTGCTTTCTTAAGCTCTTGTCTTTATCCCACAGTATCTCAACAGATGCTTCTTTCTTGAAGCAGCTCAGAGTTAGAGAAGTGGAGGGGGAAGAGACACTGACCCACCAGCCATAGCTGTCTGTTTCTCATCTTAATGTCTTTGTCTCTCCCATCTTCTTGTGAAAGTTTTTCTTTCCTCCTCTTCTCTTTTTCCTCCATTCACTGAATGAAGAAATTGAGTATCTATTTTGTACTGGACACTGTGCTAGGCGATGGATGTACCTCAGTGAGCAAGAATGGACAAGGATTCCATCTTAGGGGGAATAAAACGTGAAATAATTACAAGGGTAGTGAGTGTTAAGAAGAGATAAGGAATGTTTAATGGAGGGACTGACATAGTCCTGGGGGCAGGATGAGGAGTCGGGGAAGTCTGAATAAGTAAAGTCATAGAAGAAATCAAAGAACTCTAAGATGTATCTTTAGAGAAGAAGAAGGAGAAAGCCATAAAGTTCCGAAGAGCATGAGGGAGAAAGATGCCTTGTTTTCTACAGAATAATGAAGGCCACATTATATTCAATCTCAAATCTGTGGATCCATGAAAACTCATAATTTTTTATTGGTTATCCAAATACTTCATCTTTTCTCTTTCTCTTTCTCCAATACAATTACTTTTGACCGTTATACTCCTCATCAACAGCTCCTCCTGTGGCTACCTGGCAGGAATAAAAAAAAAAATCTGCAAGTATGCTGTTATCATGTGACTATCTGTAATTGGAGGTGAAAAGTTTGGAGTTGAAATGTGTCAGTTTTGATTACAACCATATTGAGTTATAACTTTCTGCTCTTCCTCTTCTCCGTAAATAGAATTAAATGAATTCTCCTTAAGCATCCACTAAGAGCCAGGAATTCATGTAGCAAATGAGAACATAAGATTAATAAAGACCATTTGTGTTCTCCAGCAATTTCAGTCTAGTAGCAGAGACTCACGTATATAGAATCAATGGAAAAAATGTTCTGCCAGAATTATGAGTAAGGTATTATAGGAACCCAGAGGAAGAAAAAGTTCTCCCAGGTGAGGGAACCTGGAAGGACTTCAGAGAGAAGGAGGTATTTGAATTGATCTTAAAGGAATGATCGACTGCTGATATAGCTAAATAGACTTTCTTAAGGAGTCAAATTATTTTTGCGGTTGATGCTTAATATGAGTAACAGTGCTTTAAAGAGAGAAAAAGCACCAAGTGAAGCAAACCTGTTTTCTTTTCATCTAGGCATCATACTTGGCTTATGTTGGTCTAGAAACAACTTGATACTCTGCTCACACAGCTGCATGGTTTGCCTAATATTATGCAATAAGTGAAGTCTTGAAATTTGGGCGTGGGTTGAATTTTCATAAATCAAATCACATTTCCCATTATCTTACATTTAATTAAAGAGATAGTGTGCTTTCTGATTACCCTGGAATTGGCAGCGGTCGCTCACCCTTTAACTCTCTTTTCCTGCCCGAAAGCTCCTTTCTCCAGCAGTTAGTTAATCATCAGCACACTTAGACTAACAGTAAGTTACTAAGAGAGGTGTTATTAAAAACACACAAAAAATGCTGTCAGTGAACAGGGAAGGATTCTGGTGCAAATCATTGCTCCCTAGTTCATTTGGGTAGAAAGGTCAGATTTCTTATATTGGATATTCATAAAACTGGGCAAACTAACAGTTCCCCATGTACAATATGTCAACAACCTGTTAAATTTGAAATTACTCTTTAAAATGAGGTGTAACACAGCACTACACTTTCTCCCTGCCAATAATTGACTTGCTAACCTCCTGCCAAGATCTGTCCATTTTAAAAAGGATTAAAAACATAATAAAAAATAAAAAGGATTGCTTTAAACATTCATCAAAAAGCATATAACGAATTATACTTTGGCAGGAACCTGAAGGCTAATAATATCTGGACCTAAGCGCCCATCCGGTGATAACACCGAAGGGAAAATGAGTGGGGTTGGTTTACTCTCAGAGAAATGTTGCCCTGGGACAAAGACCCCTTGATCTTTGTTCTCTGCAACCCACCACCATAGAATAGGTTTGGTTACCTCAAAGAAGTAACTTCTGTAATATGTTCATACAACGCAGATATTTATCAAGGGGCACTTTTAGGAGTAGTAACCATCCCCTCCACGTAAGTCTGGGGCCCCATGATACATAAAATACTAAATAGATCTCCAATTCTGTGGTTGTAAGAGATGACGAGAGGGTCCCTCATCTCTTCCCACCATCTCATCATCTGTCACAGGCCCGCATCAAATCAGCACGGATAGGAAAGAGTCTCCCCACCCTGGGGAAGAGCAGTGGGTGGTGGAAACAGAACTCAGGGCAGATTGCTGAGTGCTGGTTCTAGGTCTACTCAAGTCACTGTTTCCCTAACTGTAGAGTGAAGGTGTTGGCAATGGAAAATCCTTAATACATTCTTTAATTTCCAAAAGAGAATAAGTGATTTTCACCATCTCTCTTAGTAAATCTTTCATGTTTTGCACCGTTATTCTGGACCAATACCCAAGATTGTTGTTGACATAAAGAGAAAGTTTGGTCACAGATCCCTGTCCCTTTCAGCTCTGTGACACTCGTATGGATTCTGTCCTAGGTGGCTCACGTCCGCCTATTCACAAGCTTCTGATGACGTTCTTCTTGTTACAGGTGCGCTGTTAGATAAATACTTACAAACCATCTCCCCATCATCACAAAGGCAATTCATGTGCATTCCAAAACACTCCATGGAAATAAGAGTACACAGTTGCTAAACTGCACCAAGAATGGCATCTTTGTTATTTTCATCTTTTTGCCAATTAGCAACAGTAAAAGTGAAGGTGATGGGTTAAACTACTGCACTGTGGAGTGGAGCTTTGATTTCTTTCTTTCAGTGACACTCAAGAGTAACCCTGGCACGTGCCCCCCCCCCCATTTCCATTTTAAAGCAACATTTCTTTGAACTACAAACCACAACGTATAATTCTTTGTTTATTCTGCTGAGGGAAAATGGGTGGGATTGCCAGATTTTTATGAGAATTATAGGGTTTTCAAATCGTCATGGAAACAATTATTGAGGTTCAGTGTCATTGGAAAAGAAGCATATTCTTAATTTGCCTGAAATTTTTCCTTTAACTGGAACTTTGGTTCTATTTTCAAAGCACTTTTAAAGCTTTCTTATCCAATTTGGCATCAAAGTTACTTTAAAAATATGCCATTTAATTGTAGGATTATTTTCTGTTTTGATTAACATAAAATATATCATTCTGAAGGGAAGAATATTAATACATTTTTGGGTAAGGAACTGAGTAATATTAAGCTTTGTAATCACTTCCCTAGGAATGAATTTTAGTGGCTATAGGCACTGAGAAAACCTCGGAATCTAACCAACATGCTGTCTGAATCTTGGTTGAGATTCCCGATCGTAAGTGCTAATTTTGATTCTAATGATAACCAGTTCATTAGTTAATACTTGCTTTTTACTAAGTTAATAAAGAATAAGGATAATTAAATTCCCACACAGGCCTTTTAACAAACGTTTCCCCTGTGTATAGCTCGTTCTCACTGTATATATGTCTTGGACCCCCAACCTCTTCACAGGAAAAGGTTTCATTCTAAATATGTGTTTCATTCAAAAACATGACTCGGCCTCATACAAGGTAAAATAACACTCGTTGCCCGGATCATGCAGAACTCATCTCCATTTTAGGCTGGTCACAGGAAGCACAGAGAGACCAAGGCCGTTGGAGATGCTCACAAGAGTCAGAAATATAGTGGGCTCTGGGCTGGGGAGGCAACCTGGTATTTCTGTACCCTCAGCCTGGCAATGACATTAGAAGGTCCCTCAGGTCTCTTTCTTCTCTCCACATGATCAGGATCCCATTCCTGTAACAAATGACAATGTGTTTAGGCAGTAAAAGTAGATAAGGGGGAACTACCGGGAAAATCACTACTCACTTAGGGATGGCAATGATGCTCACTACAAATGCAGGTTAGCGATAGGGGCCCCAGACCAGGAGGCAGGGGGCATCCGATCTAGCCTAGTCCTATTTCTAACTTGATGTGTGACCTCGGTCGCTTGTTTTGTTTTGGCCTTGGTAACCTTATCTATTGGAAAAAAGATGGTGAAATGATATCTGAGGTTTCTTTCTACTCTAAAATTCCTCGAGTGAGTGACCCACTGAGAAGAGTGTGAGTTCCCAAAGCCGCCCTCTGGGGAGCCTCTCCTTCTCCAATCCACCCCATCATTGTTCAGAATAAAATACTGAGGTTGGCTGTCAAATTCTACAAATTGAATGTAATCCACATACTCTAGCTACATGCCAGCCAAACTGAGATAGCTGTTAAAAGAGTAATGAATTTATTGAATAATTATCTTTGAAATGTTTTACTTATTTCCTTCAAGATAACATCAACAGCCATCCTGAAATTTCAGCAGAAATTTGTTTTCCTAGACTCTTCAATGATCCCTGTGAAATAAATCATATTGAAGGGTTTTTTCCCCCCTTATGAGTTATTTGCCTGGAGGAAAAATTCTTAACTTTCTTTTTCTTCTAAACGCATGTTGGAATAAAGTCTTCTTTGAAAAGTCCTAATGAAAAGAGCAAACATGGAATAGCTCTCAGCCCATTTCTTTCTCTGGGATCCAGGCTCGGAGAATGAAGTCTCTGACTGCCCGGGGAATGTCAGGGGACTCCCGCTGTGTAAAAGTCGACGCCCTTCTGCCCCTTAGACAGTTGGGCTGTTGACTGTTTGTGGGGAGCAGCCTTTGGGAAGAAAAGATATTAAAAACTAGTTCATTGTCTATGAGTTATTTTAGCCACACTAAATATAGAAGAGGGAGAAGCTGGCATTTTCTATATGAGATGCCTCTTCACTTTGTCCGACTCGGGAGAGGGAGACTAAGAGCTGATAAAGTTCCCTATGGTTTCTATCAAGAGATCAGACTCTTATAAACTTTTGCAAAGTGTGAACAGGGAAGAACACTTGAAAACTAAACATCAAAGTAAGTAATACCCTCTCCTTCATTCCCCTGTCTGTAGAGATATTCTAAGAGAGTCCATACTAGGCGTTAACAGTCTTCTTTGAAGCAAAATAGACCCTTGCTTCTTTCATTTCATAGTTATTTTTAAGTTCCCCCTTTTGGAGTAGTTGAGGCAAATGGCATGGCAGAATCTCTCACATCCAGCTCACTATCCCAATCCAGTGAGGACCCCACATAAGGGCTTTGCTTCCCTCTCTGTGCAACTGTCCCACACCATACCCTTAAACAGGACCCCAGGTTACCTTGGAAAGGGACATGGGCATCCTTTTCCCTGCCTCAATTCAAGAACATGGATAATACTCCCAGACATAAAAATGTATGATCTGGAACCCAACCAGAGCAGACATTTAATGCAGTGAATTTTCCAATACAGTACCAATGAATTAGAAATACATACCTTAACCCCCAAAACAGCTGAAATCCCATAAACAATAAAGTCCTGGTTTATGTTCCACAAGTTACCAGATTCATTTTAAGAGCACACGTATATCTGAACTAACTTTTATGGAAATAAACAGAAACTTTTGAGTCAGGGAAAGACCTAAGGTGACTGATGCTTATTTTCAGATTGGTGCAATCTTATTGGGTAATTTGGGGAAATAATGAATGCTTCGTAAGACTTGGTGATAAGAAAATCTAACTATTGCTTTCCTTAAAAAATTTGGAAATAGTTTTAACAAAGTGGTACTCAAATCAGACAAAAGTAAATTATTACAAAGGCATTCAAGCTGTGTTAACTTTTACTTCGCCTATATTAACAGGATTTGTCTGCTTTTATTCTAACAATTTAGTTGTTGAAATTTAGCTTTCCATGAAAAATAGGTCTTGGAGAGCTATGGCAGTGTGACCCAGACTAAAACCACGCTGCTCCTGAGTGGAAGCAGGGTAGTCACATTCCATGTCGCTCCAGGTAAAGATCAGCTTTGCAAGGTGAGCATATACTAGTCTTGGTTTGCAGAGTATGTAAGACTAGATTTGAGGTCTTGAAGTCTTAACTCTCTAATGAATATGAACAGTACACTGTAAAATCCTCATTGCAAGGAAGCCCATTTTGCATGTAGTTAAGATGTGTAGTTTTTTTTTGTAAGGTGAAAATATACACTAGGATTAGGAGTTAATCCTAAAAATTATGGCTAATTTCTAATAAAAACGTCACAATGGGGGCCGGCCCGGTGGCGCAGCGGTTTAGTCCGCGCTTGGCAGCCCGGGGTTCGCTGGTTCAGATCCCGGGCGCCCGCCGATGCACTGCCTGTCAGCCATGCCGTGGCGGCGTCCCATATAAAGTAGAGGAAGATGGGCACGATGTTAGCCCAGGGCCAGTCCTCAGCAAAAAGAGGAGGATTAGCAACGGATGTTAGCTCAGGGCTGGTCTTCCTCACCGAAAAAAAAAAAAAAAAGTCACAATGAATAGAAGACTACGTAAGTACTAGCTGGCTATGTTCTCCAACACATGCCCAGTGATGAGAAATTGTCAAATTCTTCAATCTAGAAAAAAGTAAAAAAGATGAACCTACTACATCTAAATATCTTGTGCAGTTTTCCTGTAAGTTTTATTTCATATATTTATGGCCTTTTTATTGTAGTTAAAAACACAATAGATTCTCATTATCGTCTGTGTAGTTATGTTTTATAAAGTCACTGAAAATATTCCATTAGTGAATACTGAATTTATTAGTGAATACTGAATTTCCTAGGGTTAGCTTCCTGTGAGCCTCTGGTCATAACAGTCAAAACGAAGCCTTGTTTTATGCGTGTTTCTGTTAAAAAACACCTTACGTAATATATATTGTTGATTCGTTAATATTGAACTCCTGGCCAACAGCACTATAACTCATGCCTAAAGGAAGTTTATCTAACACACAAATTTTGTACCTAAAGCACATCACAGCCTTCTTGCTCTAAGGAACACTAGATAGCACTTCAGCACACGTGGGAACCATTTTAAATAGTGAAATCACCAAAAAAGGCAAAAAAATGCAGAAAACATGGCACTACATAGACTATGAAAAGGACTCTTGTTTACGGTATGAAAGCTGAAGCAAGAAGGCCGAGCATCACCTTGTTGGACTTCAGCTGGGAACACACTGGTCGAGAAACTCAGATTGTTTGCTGCTCTGCACATGGCGGAGAGGTGCTGGGAGTAGTAATTTGGGGTTACAAATACATTTTAGCAAGTGGGCGAGTTTGCAAATACGGAATCTGTGAATAACGAAGATTGATTGTATAATAATACCGTAGTTTCCAGTGTCATTTTTTCCCACTAAGCCTTTGCTCAAGATGCAGGTGAACGATGTACACTTTAAATATCTTACAATTTTATTTGTCAATTATACCTCAATAAAAAAGGGGTTTTTGACCAGAAAAAAAAAGGTAGGTAAGATGGATGCTACTGACTTTGTTGACTTTTAGCATCAGTGTGATTCGGTTCATGATAGAATTTTCCCAAGTAGCGTCTGCTCACCATTACAGCGTGGCAGGAGCCGACTACAGCAGGAGTCCTGGCCATCACTTCTACCTTCTTGGCTTCTTTGATATTCTTTTCTAACCCACACTTCCAGACTCAACCCTCCAGGGGACTTGGCAACGTTGCCATGAATATAGGAGGGGAGGCAAGCTGCTGCCCAGTCCCGACCATTTCTCTTTCTGTCCAGGCCTGCTCAGAATGTGGAAGAGAAGCTGAATTTAATTCAACAGCTTGAGTACTATTGATTTTGCTATTATTTAGTGAAGCCGTGAATGAATTGGGCTGCAAGGTCATTGGAGTCAGTGCCGTTCGTTTCATATCATTTTCCGTGTTATTATTCTAATAATCGTACAAATGGAGTTTGATGCTGTTTGCCAGTTATCCATCTTATTGACGCCATTGAGCAGAATGCAGAAACACAAAGGGAATTAGACGGCATCTCAGCTTTGATGTCCTTTGAAAAAGGAAGATCTTTTTAGAAATGTCAAAGACAAAACAACTTGTAATTCCATCTCCTTCTTCCTGGTTTTAGAGCATCCCTTACCATTCCTGAGATAGCTGCTCAATACTGTGGAAATCTGGATTTGAATTTTTCAGAAACTTTTAAACCAATATTCAAATGTGCTAGCCCCTTACGATCCCTTCTCCAGTTTGTGGATTGGAAATTCTTGCTCTGTTCAAACCGAGTCTTAACTCGAACCTGATGAAAAGGGGGTGACTTTTCAAATACAGTCTGTGTCAGCTCTCAGCTGGGTTTGTCACTCTGGAGAACAACTTTTTCTGGATTGCTGAATTTACTTCCAATAATTGAGTTGTTTCTGAGGTAGCCCCTGGAGTGGCCCCACCTGCAGTGGAGCCAGCAGGTCTGGGGCAGGTCTCCCTTCCTGAGGGAAGCCTCATAGCAGAGTGGGGAAGACACCACGATGGGTGGCTTCTGAATAGGAAGACAGAAGCCTACCTGCCATCTAGGTTGCTCCCATGTCATCGCTCCGACCCCCCCCTCACCTGAGGCAGACGAGAGGCCAAGGGCAGCAGCAGCCCTGCCAGCCACCTGCCAGGCCTTGAGCCCAGTGTTCCCCTGGAATAAGGCAGTGCACGTTGGCTTTTCTTTGTGAGGTTTTCAGATGGCAACTGTATGATCTGTGCCTTTTGTCCTGTTGATGCGTAGTCTTGGCAGCTCGAGGAAGCTGTCACAGGTGAGAAGTAAAGCATGGTGACTTCCTCTCTTAGGCTCCGTGTGAAAATAGCGAGGAGAAGCAGGGCCCTAAAGAGCCACTTGGGGAAGGGCTGTAGGCACCGTGGAGAAGAACATTCAAGCCAAAGTGGAGGGTGCAAAGGGTCAGCCTAACCACCGGCTTCTGGAAAGTCTTCACTTTTGAAAGCCTGACAGGTAGAAGATGGATTAGAATTACTCTGTGAGGCCCCACGCGTAGAACTCCGGTCATTGCGCACGGGCTACGGGGACAGGCACTGTTTGCAGGGAGATAAGCAGGAATTTTGAAGCTACCCAGACCTGGTTTTCAATTCACTTGTGAGCTGTGTGACAGAGAAAGCTGTTTAATCCCACTGACCTTCATCTGTAAACTGTCCAAAAATAATACAGAGTTTGCAGAGTTGTGTGGATAAGAGATAATCTGTTCAAAGCATCTGGCAGGTGGCAGCCATGCAGTGGGCATTAGGTAAGTGGCAGCTCCTGCATCTCATTCATCCATTCAGTGAATGTTTGGGTGCTGACTCTCGTCTGGGCATTGTGTTAGGCACCAGAAAGACAAAGAACTAAGAGAGACAGGGTAACCTGGTGCCTACAGTCTAGTGGGAACAGCAAAAAACAGGCAGTTAAAATAGACTGGGAGAAGTCCAACGATGAAGGAAGAAGCTGGTGATGTGAGAGCACATAGAAGGGGCTCCTAATTCATACTTGTAGGGAGGACAGTTTTCCATGAAGAAGGAACATCTCCATTGAGCTGTGGAAGATGAGTTAGCCAGGCAAGGAGGGGGAGGGCTGGGCATCCAGGCTCACAGAGGAGCATATATGCAGGCGCCTGGAGGGAAAAGAGAGCATGATCTTTAGTGGAACTGAATAGAGTTCAAGGCACCTGAGCACGGGTGTAACAGGATGTGTCGGGCATCAGGGCATGGCTGGAAGGGGTTAGAGAGAAGATGAGCAGAGCCAGGAAGCTGTGTCAAAGAGTCCAGATTTTAGGTTAAGGGCACTAGAGGGCTGTTGAAGGGTTTTAGGCATCGGTTTGCTTTTAGAAAGGCTACTGACTGCAGGATGGAGATCAGATGGGCGTCCAGGGTTGGGGAGGCAGTTGTAAGACAGCAGGCAGGGACACTTGGTAGCGGGCCATTGCAGTAGTCCATGGAGAGATGAGGGGAGGCCGATTCAGGGTAGAGGTAGTGGCAGGGAGGATGGAGAGAAGCGGATGGGTTCCAGGTGCATTAAGGAGCTGAAATCAGTAGGTCTTGGTGAATGGAGGAGAGGGAAGAAGGAGAAAGAGGAGTTGAGGGTGACTCTTCAGTTTCTAGCGTGAACATCAGGGTGGATGATGATGCCTTTTCAAGATGAGGGAGCAGTTTGAGAGGTTGAAGTAGATCAAGAGTTTGGTTTTGGCTACTGTGTTTGGGATGACATAGGATGTTCAAGGGGAGATGTCCATTAGGCAGTTAGACAACACAGGTTAAAGCCCAGGGGGGAGGTGCGAGCTAAAGGGATTGATGTGAGGCTCACCTGCATGAAGATCATTTGAAGCCTAGGGAGTGGGTGGGACGGCCCAGGGGAGTGGGCAGAAGACGAGGGCAACCGACAGACCCCGTAGACAGTGGTGCCTGACCAGAAAAGTTGAGTACTTTCTCAGAGACCTCTTTGCATTTTACCAATTTTGATTAGTTATATCAACCAGCTAGTGAGGGTGAACAGAAGGATAGGGAATTTTTTACATCTTTTTGTTGGCTAATAACAGCAAAAACAGAACTATATTTCAATAAAGCAAATTTTGACAATTTAGAAAAATGGTGAGAAGGACTTTATGGAGACAAAATACTCTAAGAAAGTAAGACATTTCTGAGGGAAGTTATTTACATAGATCAAGGCCCAATGATAGCAAAACTGATGTCTAATGGCTGAAGGACTTTGCGATGAAACATTGTTCTTTAGGGGATTATGAAATTTCTCTCTCAGGGTCTAGGATTTGAGCTCTCCTACCATGCCTTGCATCTCTTATTTTGCAAACAAAATAGAACAAGAAGAGTTCTATTCTGGAGGTAAATACAGTTGTTTTTAATTGTATAAGTGTTCTCTCAATAACGTGGAGGACGTTTTCATCTAAACCTCTGGAGCTTTCTAGGTTCGCAGAAAGGGTGCAGGAATCAAAATTAATGTTTGGGATGCTTGGCATTTCTGTTTCCCTCTCAGTCTTGAGAAGATTTCCTGGATGATTAGTAGTGAGGATAAATTCTCTGTGTGCACATGGAAGGAGACTTCTTGGCATTTGCTGGTGTCCAGTTTAACATTTTCAGATGTCTGTGCTGTAGTCCCTGGGTCAGGAAAGGCTACACAAAGACCATCCAAAATGCACATTGGGAAAACTACGCACTGTCTTCCTCTTATCTTATTACCTCTAAATTGCATTTCTATTTGAGACACTTTATTTAAAGTAGTTTCTGCAGAGGAAATTGGCACAGAGTTAATGATCTTGATCTTACGGAAAGCTAAGAATATAAAATGAATGCCACGGCCAACACACACTTGAATGTCTTAGCAAGGTAACTCAGACTAGAAGGGCCTGCCAGGACCCTGAGCCAAAATCACCCACTGTGCCTCAAGTTACAAGTTAATGGCACCGTAACATAAAGGGAGTTAATATCTTGCTAGTCTATAGTGAGTGTGTGGTTATATAATTAGAGATTCATAAACAGGTGCGAGATAAGGTAGTGCTACATTCCTCATCTATGTTTGAGGTCTTGGGTGACTGTGAACGCCATGCAAACTCTTTCCTGAGCCTTAGACAGCTTCAATCTTCCTCACACGGAATCATAAGTTATTTCAGGCAGCTTCTTGGCCTTCTGTGCCAAGAAATCTATGCCCATATATCATAGGTGGGAGCAATTCCTGAATTATATCTGTCTGGGCAGAATACTGAAATGCTGTGGGTTTTCCTGAAAGTCACCACCAGTCATCCTGCCAGCATCTGCCTGCATGTGGACTCCAAGGTGTGCTTTCTGACTCTCTGTATCTGAGTGTACCTTCTCACACTACATCCTTGCTATTCTGACCCATCCTGCCCAACATTATATGCATTTCAGAGGGAATTGTTCTAAATCCCAAGATTCAGTTATGTTAGGGTGGACCCCACTAGGTTTTGTGGAATGGCATCAATGCTAATTTTAAAATTTTTCTTTATTCTGGATTAAAAAGTTGGAAAAATGTGAAAAATACTCCCTCAAAACCTACCCCCAAGAAGTAATCCTTGTTCACATTTTTGTTTATAATTTTCAGTATTTTATCTATGCAGAGATATTTTTAGACAAAGTAGGATCTTTTGGTACACTCTAATCTTTTAAATTTGTCAACATTTCATGAACATGTTCTCAAGTCATCAAAATAAGGAATATAAATTTTTAACTTCATTCATATCCTCTGAAAATTGAAAATTCATCCTACTTCAGCTCTCCGATCCCTTTGCTGCTGCTCAGCAAATCCCAACCTTAGAGACTGTCTTTAAGTAATAAATGTACAATTACCTTGTCATAACACCTTTAGAAATATTATAATTCTTCTATCTCACTTACACCAGAGATGTCAGGTTAACTATGTGATGGACAACTAGAGTCCATTATTCCATTCATTCAGTTGTAGAAAACCCCAGCTGGATATGTAGCATGTCATAACTGTCACTATCTCCATCAGAAAGCATTAATTAATCATGTAATTTACAAAGTATCCCATGATTGATAGGAAAACTACACTGCATAATCTCTACCTTCAAGGATTTACCACTGCAGGTGAATCAGCTCCTGGTTTTACTCACTCAAATATATGACTTTGACATAACAGGAGCCAATCTTGCTCCTGGCTCCATCACACATAGGTGGTGGTTGGCTAATGTAAATCATTGATGCTAGCTCAAGCCATGATGTATGACTTAGAAAATCAGGATTGAACCAAAGCACAGTGGTTTTTGAGTCCACTAATTCCAACAGCCAGATACTCCTTGCAAAATGGATTGGGTGTTACCACCAGCGTGGTTTACAATGTCATACTAGATAGAAATTTACCTCCATCAAGTGGCCACCCATCTCTTTGTTTTTAAATAAAACAGAGATTGAAGAGTGCTTATTGTGAAGACATCACTAATGAAGAGCTGAGGCAGTTGAATCTGCTGAGGGTGGGCTCAAATTAATGGGGATGATTGAGGATAAGACATGGTAGGAGTAAGGGATTATGCTTTCTCCTTCTGGTGCCATACATCTGTGTTTTGTACATGTGCCCCCAAAAAAGAAGATTTGCAGGGTCCGTCATATGCTTTGCTGGAGCCAAGTAGCATCCTTGATTTCAAAGTCCTTCAGCATTGATGGCATCTGACTCAGTCATAACTGCCTTTAATACTTCACTATAAAGTCTACAATATTACTCAAGTGGAGGTATTACCATTTAACTGGGAGATATGACTGGTTAATGACTGTGGAAAATTTATCTAGAAAATGAAGCATCTGTGAAAAGGAATCAAGGATTTTTGCAAAAGAGCATATGAGAAAGATATTATGAACTGAAGGTTTATGAATTATACATATTAAATAGAAATAGCTATTAAAATATTTATTTTATTACAATTTAAAAGAGTAATTAAATTAGAGCCTATCATTAAGAATCCAGAATTTATGTGAAAACTTATAAAACTAAAATGTAATAAATCCAAAATAGAAAAAAATTTCACCAATTAACTCCAGTTAAAGCTTTTTTCTTCTTTTTGCAGTGCCTGAGGGAAAAAATTACATGCTAAATGTATGTAAGAAAGTGAAATATTGCTAGTGGACAGAAAAAAATAGCAAGAGGTATTGAGAAAGTTAAGTTCGTCTGATGGTTGCAGCTCTGAAGTTCTAAGGAGGTTCTCTGCCATTTGGTTCTCCAAGTTTCACGTTTAAAAGTTCATATTGAGGGGCCGGCCCGGTGGCGTAGTGGTTGAGATCACGTGCTCTGCTTTGGAAGCCCGGGTTCGCAGGTTCGGATCCTGGGCACAGACCGAAGCACCGCTTGTCAAGCCATGCTGTGGAGGCGTCCCATATAAAGTAGAGGAAGATGGGCATGGATGTTAGCCCAGGGCCAGTCTTCCTCAGCAAAAAGAGGGGGATTGGCAGTGGATGTTGGCTCAGGGCTAATCTTCCTCACACACACACACAAAAAAGTTCATATTGAAAATCAAGGAAGCTACTATGCTCTTGGCTCTAGCAAAGCATCTGATGGGCCCTGCAAATCTTTTTTTTAAAAAAAAACTAATTTGAAAATTTATGGGGTACAGGGCTCAGTGAAGACTCATCTTGCTGAAGAAATGATTCCCTGAAATAAAACCAACATGTGGGCCCTTTATTGTCTTTAATGTGATGGTGTACTTGGGCTTGTGAAGATAGGTTTGAAGAGGTGGTGGTTCTTCCTCCTTGCTCAGATTATCATGGACACTTCCCTAGAAAGGAATGTTGAAGTCTTTTGGATGAAACTATACAAAATGGACCTTTACATACATCAAAAACAGTCGGATAACTACAATTTCATGTAATTCCTGCTAATGAATTCCAAATGGGACTAAGACTGTGACTTGTCTGAGTTGGCAAGAAATGAGGCTCCATGTTTTAAAGATGAAACGATGTTTGCAAAAATATAACAAAAAAATTAAAAGAAGCAAAACGCTTTTGCTTTGCTGGAATTTCTGGAATAATCTGGGGTAATCTGGTGGATTTTGGGTGATGGTGATATGTTGTTGTAGGTTCATCAGTTGTAACAAATGTACCACTCTTGTGGGGTGCTGTAAAGTGACGGGGTGCTATTAAGTAAAATGAAAGGGTGCTGAACTCTTCACCACTTGAGTTGAAATTTGCCTAGATTCTGGGTTGAAAATGATTTTTTCCTCATACGTAAACAAATTATCTCAATAAAAGAATAAACCTAATTATAATTTTTCAATTTAAGATAGACATTTTTCTATTTAGGAAAACATATAGTTATCAAGTATTTGAGAAAAATTTGTGCTTATATTCAAACAGTGTGATCTCAGCACATGTGAAGGACAATGTTCCTTGGATTAGTGTGTTAATAGCTTATTTCAAATCAATATTTTTAATTTATTAAAACTAGACTGCCAGTAGGCAATATTTGGTAGAAAATAATGTAATTTTCAAAACTTGATTTATATATTTAAAATAAACTTTTTACTTTAGAATAATTTTAGATTTACAGAAAAATTACACAGATAGTACAGTTCCCATATACCCCCCCCACAGTTTCCCCTATTATTAACATCTTATATGGTACATTTGTCACAACTAATGAACCAGTATTGATAGATATTATTATTGTCTGCAGTCCATAGTTTATTCAGCTTTCCACAGCTTTTACCTAATGTCCTATTTCTGTTCCAGGATCCCACGTTACATTTGTCATATCTTCTTAGGCTCCTCTTGGCTGTGACAGTTTCTCAGACTTTCCTTGTTTTTAATGACCCTGACAATTTGGAGGAGTACTGGTCAGGTATTTTGTAGACTTTCCCTCAAATGAGACTTGTTAGATGTATTTTTAAAATCTGTTTTGTTTGTTTTAAGACAATATTTTTAGAGCAGTTTTAGGTTCATAGCAAAATTGAGAGTAAGGTACAGAGACTTCCCCTATGCCTCCTACCCCCACACATGCACAGCCTCCTCCACTATCAACATCCCCCACTGGAGTGGGACATTTGTTACAGTAGATCAACCTACACTGACACATCGTTATCACCCAAAGTCCGTAGTTTACATTATGGTTTAGTCTTGGTGGTGTACATACTAGGGGTTTGGACAAATGTATAATGATGTATCTACCATTATAGTATCATATAGAGTATTTTCACTCCCCTAAAAATCCTCTGTGCTCTGCGTAACCATCACTCCCCCCACCCCCAACCCCTGTTAACCACTGATCTCTCTCCTGTCTCCATAATTTTGCCTTTTCTAGAATGTCATATAGTTGTAATCATACAGTATGCAGGCTTTTCAGAGTGGCTTCTTTTACTTAGTAATATGCATTTAAGTTTCCTCCATGTCTTTTCACGGCTTGGTAGCTCGTTTCTTTTTAGCACTGAATAACATTTCATTGTCTGGATGTACCACAAGTTTATTTGTCTATTCATTTACTGAAGGACATCTTAGTTGCTTCAAAGTTTTGACAGTTACGAATAAAGCTCCTATAAACATCCATATGCAGGTTTCTGTGTGGACATAAGTTTTCAGCTCCTTTGGGTAAATACCAAGGAGCACAATTGCTATATCGTATTGTAAGAATATGTTTAGTTTTGTAAGAAACTGCCAAACTGTCTCCCAAAGTGGCTGTACCAGTTTGCATTCCCACCAGCAATGAGTGAGATTTCCTGTTGCTCCACATTCTTCTCAGCATTTAGTGTTGTCAGTGTTCCACATTTTGGCCATTCTAGTGAGTGTGTAATGGTATCTTTTTGTGGTTTTAAGTTGCATTTCCCTGATGACATATGATATGGAACATCTTTTTGTATGCTTATTTGCCGTCTGTATCTCTTTGGTGAGGTGTCTGATTGGGTCTTTGGCCCCTTTTCTAATTGGGTAGTTTGTTTTCTTATTGTTGAGTTCTAAGAGTTCTTTGTATATTTTAGATAACAGTCCTTCATCAGATGTGTCTTTTGCAAATATTTTCTTCCAGTCTGTCTCAGTATCTTCTCATTGTCTTGACATTGTATTTCACAGAGCAGTTTTTAATTTTAATGAAATTCAGTTTATGAATTATTTTTTTCATGCATCATGCCTTTGGTGTTATATTTAAGAAGTCATCATCATACCCAAGGTCATCTAATTTGTTTGCATAAATTATTTGGAATTCTTCTGCATGCGAAAAGAATTGGATGAGAGAAGAATTGGAAGAAGAGACAATTCTCTCCTTCTGCATTTATTTATTTAATCATTTGTGTATATCCATATAGACTCATGGATATTTATTTATACTGTGGGTTTTAATCTAATACTACTTTATTGCGTTGTTGAAATTGTTCCAACTTTGGCCACTGGGAGCTCTTTCAGTTGATTCCTGTGTTCCTTTGATAGACACTCATCTTTGTGTGTGTGTGTGTGTGTGTGTGTTTTGAACATTTCTTTACTTTATGACACTAAAAGATAGTCCAGACTCATCTTACATGTTTCCTGCCACAGTCCTAGAATCAGCCATCCCTCTAAGAAATCTTCGTTCCTTTGATTGGAAAATGATATTAGAAACCAAGATTTGCTCTTTGCTCCTGGGGTGTTGCTTCTTTTAGAGTCTCTCAGTGACATAGCAAGGAAATATATGTGTGGAAAGTAGACAATGAATATACACATATCTATGATATTTATGTATGTAACCATCTCTTTCTATATTAAGCTAAACATGAGTTCATACTGATGTTTCTAACTCTGATCCATAACCACATGGATTATTCTTTCCCTTGCTCATCTGTAACCTCCTACTCCAACAGTGAGAAATCTGGCTCCCACCATCTGCCATTCATTTACTTAATCATCCAATTCTAGTAAACATGACTAATGGTATCAGAATTGTTAGCCAGTGCCCCATGGGAAATAACTTTATCAACTAGAGGACAGCGCATATGTACAATTTCTTTTGTCTTTAGCCTTACAGATTTCACTCCTTCCCCAAATTAATTAGGTTAGCACCTCCTCTGCCCCTCACACATCCCTTCAGGGAGATGTTTCATATATTTGTAATGCATTAGATTGTTTTGTCATAGTCTGCGTTCCATCCTGGGGACCCCTAAACTCCTAAATGATTTTTTTAAAATTTATATACATTAAGGTTAACGCTTTGTGCTGTAAAGTTCTATGGGTTTTGACAAATGCTTCGTGTAATGTACCCACCATTACAGTATCATATAGATTAGTTTCACCATCCTTAAAAAAAATCCCCTTTGCTTTGCTTAACTCTCCTCCCTCCCCACAAACTCCCAGCAACCACTGATCTTTTTCCCATCTCTATAGTTTTGCCTTTTCTGGAATGTTATATAATTGGAATCATACCCTGTGTAGCCTTTCCAGACTAGCTGCTTTCACCTGGCAATATGCATTTAAGATTCATCCATATCTTTTTGTTGCTTGATAGCTTTTTATTGTGAAATAATAGTCTATTGTTTGAATGCACCACAGTGTCATTGACCCATTGAAGGACAACTTCATTGCTTCCAGTTTGGGAGATTACGAATAAAGCTGTTATAAATATTTGTGTGCCATGGTTTGTGTGGACATAAGTTTCCAGATCAGTTGTGTGAACACCTAGGATCATGATTGCTGGATTGTATGGTAAGACAATGTTTAGCTTCATAAGAAGTGGACAAACTGCCCTCCAACATGCTGTACCATTTTGAACTCCAACCAGCAATGAATGAGAATTCCTGTTGCTCTGTATGTTCACCAGCAATTGATCTTGTCAGGTTTTTTTATATGTTAGCTATTCTAGTAAGTGTGTAGTAATATCTCATTGTTGTTTTAATTTGCAATTCCCTAATGACAAATGATGTTGAGCATATTTCCATATGCTTATTTGCCATCTGTCTATGTTCTTTGGTGAGATATCTGTTCAGATCTTTTGCCCATTTTTCAATTGGGTTGTTTGTTTTCTTATTATTGAGTTTTAAGAGTTCTCTGTATAATTTCATTTATGTTTCACAGCCCAAATACTCTACATATTTTAAGAGACCTTAAGTGCTATCATCAATTTCTTAATTTTACAGGATTTCTTATTAATTCAGAATAAAGTTTACCCTTCCTCCATGAATACAAGTTAGAGGATTTATTCATTTAGTTTCAACAATTATATATAAATATATTTGTACATAGCAAATGGGCCAGACAAGGACTCTGCTTTTAGAAGTTTACGATTCAGGAGGGAAGATTCAATGGGAGGTATTATTCTAGATTTAATTTGATGGGAAATGAGGCAGAAAGTTTCAAGGACATTATCCTCTTAATATCCTCTTCACTCTTTGCTGATTCTGGCTTTAGAGACTTCAGAAGTCTTCCGGAGACACTTTGCATTCTCTGAAGGAATGTTCAAAATTCTAATTCTGGGGTAATTTTGTTTTACTCTGGATTTTGAGTGCTAAAGTTTGTTCTGTAGATTCTCACCAAAGCATTCTGTCCTCTCCAGGAAGGGAAGCATTTGTAAACAAATAATGCTCATGCTCTCTCGATTTTCCTACCACCTAGTATTAATTGGAAGGACCACCTGGTCAGACCATTTATTTCACTTTAAATCATAAGGTGGGGGATTATAATTATATTTGATTCAGTCAAATAAGGCAGAATTCCCCAGTCCATGCCTATGAATTTGGATTTAAAAGCATCCTGCCCTTTACCTCTCAGAAGTTTTTCTCACTTGTTTCCAATTAGGATGCTTGGGTCAGTGAGAAGTTTTTATGAGTCAAAAACAACCACATTCATATTTGAGAAGACTTAGGCCAACAAGTCAAGTTTTTAATTACAGGAAATAATCACAAACTACTGTAGACGCAATTAAAGGCATTTTTCTTTGGGGGAAGCCTGTTTGTCTTTTATATTTTTTCCCCAAGCTCATTATAAAACATACTATATACTCTTTCATGCATATCATCTGAACTCTATAACTTCCTGCTGTGAATATGGAAATGAATTTTGTTGAAATCAAAGAAATTAGTTAATAGGATTTTTTTTTAGCCTGTTAGTAGAAGTGGTTTAACGTTTATAGAGAAAGTATTGGCTTTGTTCATGATTTAACTGAACTAAATAGCTGACTCTGATATCTATCAAATCCCATACTGCTCTTTGGGTGACCAATGAGTTGTTTTAAATTTTACGAGTTGAGAACTGATGAAATAAAACCATAATTTGATTCTCCAAACTGTTTAGAATTCAAATGTATAAAGTATATCTCACTTAATAACGTGAGAGTTTTTCTTTTTAAATGTTCACTCTGGCATTTGGTAGCCAGCAGAGAAACACGTGGGTTTGGAAGGGCGTTTTAGGTCAATCCTAAAAGCCTGGAGAAGAACTGAGTTGGCGGAATATAATCCTGCCAGCTGATTTTTAGCCAGCCTTTGAAACTTATTCTCATCTGAAAAGTACTACAGGATTTTTAAATAATGGCTGTAGTGCCATGCTACACAGGAGCCCACTCCCTAATATTTCTCTAATTAACTCATTTGCCAAGATAACATGTTTATTTAAAAGATATTGGGATGGAGAGTAGACTTCATATATTATGATTGCTTTTCTTCCTGTGTATTATTTTAACTTAAAAATGTTAAAGTATATTACTGAGTATATTCCTATTTCACAGATTTGTAAACTGAGAGAGATGATTTTGATGGGCTTAAGCTCTCAGGGCTGGATGTCCATTTAGCTTTATCTTCTGTTCACTACCATCCATAGAAGGCAGCTGCAGTATACAGCATTTTCTCTGAGTCCTACTTCTGTTTGCCATTCCTTCAACAAATATATATTGGACAGCAACCATGTGCCAGGCAATGCAACTGCGAGGGTGGACAACGCTCAGCCCTTGCTCTTGAGTCTAGTGGGAGAGATGGCTCAAGACTGCTATACAGGATGTAGGTGCTGACTTGAGGGACAGAACATGTAGTGGGAGCTGATGGATGGGGGACCTAATGCTGGAGGGAGCAAGGAGATGAGAGATGATTTGGATCAGGGAAGGTTGCCCAAAGGAGCCGACCCTGAAGCTGATTCTTAAAGAATGAGTCAGAATTTGCCAGACACAAAAGAGCCAGTTGGAAGCAAAGAGATCATGATGTGTCCAAGAATGGCCTGCAAATCGTTTAATGAGCCTGCAGCACAGCACATGTGTGTGTGTGGGAGTGGGCGGCATGCTGGGAAGTGAGGGAGCTGGGGCAGATCAATGAAGTACCTGATATGTCAGGTTAAGAAGTGTGGACTTCATCCTAAGGACAATGGGAAGCAACTGAAAGATTGTAACTAGGGAAGTGACTTGATCAAATTTGCATTTAGGCAAGTCCAATGAGAAGGGTTTGAGTTCTAACTTATAAAAAGCTGCTTCTAGATGCCCAGTTTACAGCTGCTCTGTGTTAATCCCCTACTATATATATGCTAGGCATGCCCGTATACTTTTTCCTATAAGCCTTATCCCTTTCTCTCTGTTGACTCTTATCTACCTCATCCCATGCCTGGTTTATAAACATGACTAAGTCCAATATTATAAATAAAATAATAATGCTAAGGCATTAAGGTGAGGATATTGCCAACACTGTTGGATCCAGCAACCAAGAGGTCATGCAGCCTTGGGAAGAGCCATTTCAGTTGAGAGTCAGGGACATTGGGTCAGGAATTGATTGGGAGGTCAAGAAGATGATGGCAGGTGTGGGGATGGGGCCAGATATAGGTGCTATTTCTGGAAGCCTTACTGTGAAAGGAAGGAGTTAACCACAGAAGGCTGTTAAGAAGCCTGTTGTCCCTAAGGAAGCCTGAGAGGATTGAGCCTGAAGGCATGGAGAAAGTTGGTGGGTGGATTTGCTTTAAATAAGGGAAAGAGTTGGAGGAGGGATGGAAAGATCTTTTTGGCGGTCAATGAAGGGAGGCTGGAGGTTGGGGCTGAATACAGATGAGATTTTCCGTGGCGGTGGAGGAAGTTGGAGAAGGCTGCCTTCAGTTTTTCCAATGAAGATTTTCTGCTGAGAATGGTAGAACAGGCTGGTGAGGAAGGGGCTTGAAGAGAACAGACAAGGTTTGAGGGAGTGTTTGTGTGGGAAGGAGAGGGGAATGTTGAGAAGGATTATCACAAGGCCCTGTGTGAGCCCAGCCGAGGACAGAGAGCGCAGGTAGGTGGTGGCACCACGCAGCAAGGCTGAAGAATTTTCTTCAGCAGTGACCAGCAGCCCAGTGCGGGAACAGAGAAGGTGGATACTGGGAGTGACTGGAGATTGAGGTTTGGCTGTGTGGATTTGGGAGAGGATAAGTGGTCAAAGGAGATGAAGGTTTTGAGAGAAGAGTGAGGAAGTGATAGATAATGACATCCAGTCTGCTTAGGGATAGAGATGTCACCAGGAGGGGACTGAAAGAAGACAGGGATGATCAGAGTAGGGGATTATGAGAGCTGAAAGGTTGTGATCAGACGTGAGGATAACAGTCAAAGCTGAAGATTTCAGACAGTTGTGGGCAACGCTAAACTCCAAGGGATGGCCGATAATATGAAGTGCAGGCAAGGATCCTCTAAGGCACAGAGGCCAAAGAACCTGGAGGCAAAGGTGTGAAAAGCTTGCCCTAAGGGGACTGAAGCCACCCAGGGTGGCGGCAGAAATTAGAGTGAAGAGAGAGAGTGGGAGGAGAGCTCCAGAATCATCAGTGAACAATGGCATCCTTATCTGAGCAGGAGTAAAGATGAATATAACTGGAATGCGCTCCTCTGTAAAAGAAAGCTTCTTACTTGCATTAAAAATATAAAAAGTAACTCTTAAAATCCGATTTTAATCAGAATTTCTCACAATAGATTTAAGGGTTTTGGAAAAGGTCAAAAGTGCCCCAAAGTAGGAATCTATTGGAATTCTGCAAGTATCCTGCAAACTATGCCTGTAAATAGTCCCTGACATTCATCCCTCAGGTGAGGTTTTATAGGTTCCAAAAAAAAGAGGTAGTTCTTTCTCCTTTGCTGAGTTTCACCTTACCACAATAATACATGAAGAAGGCTTTAACAAAGCGTAATATGAACAGATATCTCTCTTAAAACCTTTTATTTGGGGAGGATTAAAATATATCTAGCAGGGACAGTAAATTGTCTTCTCTTTCCAAACCTTGTTTTCCATCCTTCACCTATTTGAGTTGTTCTGCTTTATATTAAGTTTTACAGTGAACCCCCACCCACACCACCCATTGACCACAGTGGTTGCTGGGATAAGAAGCACAGTCCACTGAGATGGTCTTGTGGACAAGGAGACCCAAGCTACCTTTTCTTGCCACATACCCATGGGCAGTCCCAGAGCCCGATCCCCCATGGGAAATTCCCACCAGCTTTTATCTTAAAAAATTTTGACCAATCATTCCACTTCTGCTCCTCCCATTCCTCCTTGGAGTGTGGGGACACTTTTAAGGTAGTCTGTGGGGACAGTGACTTCTACATTGTGTCCTGTCCACTAATGGGCTTTTATCAGAAGTATGTTTTTTGGTCAAACTCCACATTTCTATGTACTACCACAGAGTTGACAAACAGTGTTAACCATTTCATCTTGCTTTTCTATCCCAATTTGAAAAAGAATCCTACTAAGGATTATATTTCCCTTTCAGATTTTGCAAACCAAGAGCTATTATTTCAATACAAGGGATCCCAAAAGTCTAAGATTCTGAAAACTTTAGGGTCATCTTCTATATGCTGAGTTCTCCCATATCTATACACGAGGCTTTAAACAGTAAATGTGTGGTCCCTACCTCTGTGGCATGCATAGAGAATTTATATCCTGAAATCAAATGAGACAACATTGGAGGGTTTTTGTTTGGTGGCTTAAAAATTCGATAACACTTGGAACACTTTGCCCACATCTCTCTAAAGGAGATGCATAGAAAAGTTCTCTGGCTCTTTTCTAATCAGGAAAGGTTTCCTGGAGAACTGAAGGAGACATGGGTGAGAAAATAAAATAGTGAAAACAATGCAAAATTGTTCTGGATTATTATAATGGTATGACAAAAGAGGATCCCAAAGGATTAAGTTCACGTAGTTTGGAGTTAGGGCTAAATTGTCACAATAGTTGGCTGTGGAAGTTGTTTAATTGATGCAAAACTCCGGAAGATGGGCCCAGGATCTGGACCAATAACCTGGAGCTCAGTGTCACCCACTGTATTTCTCCAGTCACAAACTCTGCTTATCCAAATACCCCTTCCCATGCCCTAGCAGCTCAGGCTGGTCATGCAAACTTCCCCGAAGAACCTTGTGGTTCTAGCTCTAAAGGAAGTCCACTTGTCTCACTTGTCAGAAGTAAAAGGAGTTTATTCTGTGTAACTGAACTGGTTAGGGAGAGGGTGGGGAGGCACTGGGTGTTCTTACATTCCATCTAGAGTTAAACCGATTCTGTTAACTTCTTAAAACACCTGGCAGAACTTGCCCCAGACTATTTATGGTGCACTTCGTATCTACTAGGAATTTGTTTGTAGCTAATGTGCTGACTCCAAAAATGGGGCAATCCACGCACTGCTCTGTTTTCTTGATAAGGAAAAACTACCGGGTCGTGGTTGAGGTGGACTGTTTCAAGATTTCGAAGTCTGAGTCAGTTAAACATTTAGGATATTGCAGCCTGAGTGTGAGACACTGCTTAGTGTGGCCACTTCTGTAGTTCTTCATGGTGGGTGGAGAGAGATACAGAGCACTTCCTTGAGTTTCAAAAAAAAAAAAAAAGAGGGGGTCTAAAATATTCTTACTTAAGTAATCTCTGGAAATATACAGACCTGTAGGACTTCACTTGGGGGCATCCTGTGAACCGGAAATCTGACTCCTGCTTGCTGCAAGCGGCACTCCAAAATGCACCTACCTGTGTGCTCAGAAAGTGTCCTTTAATGGCAATAACTAAATTAACTCTGTCTTGCCTTTGCTGCCCCTGACCTCCTGCCCCCCTCCATCCCTTCTCCCCCCTTCCCTTCATCCGGGGAAAGCACCTGGCATTTAGTATCTTTCATTCTACACCCAGGAAACGACAAATATGCTCAGGGACTTTTCCTCTAACTCATACCCAGGCATGTTGGTTCGGCTTGGCAGCCACAGGATTAGACTGGCTCAGTGTAAAAGCTTCTGCGTAGATCTCCACGCCGAGCATGCGCCCTGGGGCTCAGTGGTCCAGGCCGTCTTGTGTGTGCCTCAACCTCTGAGGCCTTTTGTCTGTCCTTCGGGTGGAGTGCGTCACCAACAGTGTCTTCAATTAATAGCTTCTCTCTGCTAGTAAATACCTGCCAGAGGCGACACGGGGCTTCTCAGTCCTGAGTGCCCATTAATGAAGCTAACCCCTGGGACGCAGAAACCCATGCAGGGTCTGTTTTGCGTTGCTGGCATCCTGGCATGAAGAGACCCTCACAACTGTCCTTGCTATAGTCCTTTCCACTTGGGTGGGGGTCTGGTCACCTTGGGGCCCCACCTTTGCCTGCTTGGTCCAGGCAGTTTTCTCCTATTTCATGTACATTTCTCTTTTTCCCTTCGTTCAAATTCTTAAGGTAAATGCCTACTCAGATATATACTTCTTTTAATGGTCAGTCATCCAAAGACTCTAAGTTTTTTTTATATATCAGTGAGATGGAGACTGAACAACTGACATGGCACATTTCCCGCCCATCTAGGGCTTGCCATTGCTATGGCCACAAGCTGCTTCCATTAGGCAGGTTAATGGCAGTTCCGTACACTCACACCCAGGAGAAAATAGACTACTGAATGTGTATGTATTTCGTAAACAGCAATGTCGCAGGCGCATCTGTTTCCTTAACAGAACGTGGTTCTGCTGCATTGTACAATTCGACAAACTGCTTCAGAGTGAAATTATTCCTTAGAGGAATTTTCACTTAATTAGGATTTAGAAAGGAGCATGGCAACTTGAAGATCTCCTTTTGGTCTGCTGCATACTTCAGGGGCTTCTGTTGTCTCCTGCTGAGACGGGAAAAGTCACTGGTTTGAAACTTGAATTTAAGCACAATTTGAAGATTGTCCACATTCCCAGGGTGTCAAATCACACATACTCGGCCTGATACTGTGGGAATTAGGGAACTTAAAATCATATTTTCCCTGTTGCAGCACCTTGCATTCTCCCACTCTGTAAGCTAATATTTTGGAGGCAGCCTCTCTTACCCTATTTCAAAGCTAGATGCTTTTCTCTGGAAAGACATCTCTTTCTGGGGTGACCTAAAACCAGAGCAGTGCTGGGCATTGCAGTGAGAGGGAATGCGGTTAATGACACTAAGACCACCTCTTCTGAGAATGAAAAATGACCGGGTATTTTGCATTAGGTGGGACACTATTCATTAATAGCAAGCTTAAATCTTAAGTCTCTGAAAAAAAATTAAAGCATTTCTTAGTTATTTCCAATATAACCCAGGAGTGAGCACTCCAAGAGCATCATCTTATAACTTTTAATTAATGTATCAGTTTTTTCCAAACCCTTTAAGAAATGCTTGTAACTTTGCTTGACAAATCAGGAGAGGTAGATCATTATTCAAGGTAAAACCCAATATAGGAAATTCAGGTATAAATGGCTCAGCATTTTTTTTTCCTTATCAAAGATTTATCACTGGCTCTATTTCAGGCCACGTTTATCTCTCTCCCCGACTATTTCAGTAGCCTCTTCATTGGTCTGTCGGCGTCTGTTTTTCTTCTTCCGCCCCTTCCATCTGTCCCTTCTGCTGCTCTGCAGATAATTGTCATAAGCTCAGCTGTAGATTTCCTGACTTCCTGTCTGGGGTTCTTCCCAGGCTTCTCTCAGGCTGACTTCCCAGCCTCATCTCCCATCATTTTATTCACACAAACATTCCCTCCAAATGGGACCTCTCCTGCACCTGAGCATGTCGTATTTTTTAATTCTGTCCCTTTGTTGACACTGGTCCCTCTGCCAGGCATAGTCCCCAACTTCTCCCTCCTTGTAGCTACATGCCCAATCCTACCTTCACTAAGGACCCAGCCTAAATGCCATCATCTCATATCGTCCCAGACACCCAACCGCTTCCGAGCCAGAATTCATTCTCTGACCTTCAATAGCACTTTAGCTGTTGAATTGCTCTTATAGCACGTGGGTCTTCTGTTTATTTGGAAGGTATATATCTCTTTATCTAAACTGTAGATCTTTAAAGGCAGGTCCCATGTTTAATTTAATTATTTGATTCCCTGAAGTGCCTTGTTGCTCAAAATGTGGGCTGCTGACCAGTAGCATCAACCTCACCTGGGAACTTGTTAGAAATTCAGAATTTCAGTCCCCCTGCCAAATCTGATGAATCAGAATCCACATTTTAACAAGGACCTCCAGGTGATTACAATGCCATGAAAATTCGAGAAGCTCTGCTGTGTTGCATCTCACAGAACCTCATGTGAAGCAGTGACCCTGTGGATGTTTGTTGAATGACTAATGAATAACCAACATTAAAAGCTGAGGTGGTTCTCATTGACTTACCGGAAAATTACCTCATAATCAATGTAACCCTGTATACAGCATTTTTCTGTGACCGTTTTCAGTCTTAAGTCATGGAGACCCTTTTCTCCCTTTAAAATCTTTGATTTTTTACTTTTAGGTCACCTTTGGTAGTTGTTTGGTTATTTTCCTTTTTTTTTTTTAATCTCCTCACAGGGCAGTATTGGCCTTAGGTGAATAAGTGTAGGGAGAAAGCTTGCTAATTGGATCTAAATATAGATTATGTACAAAAACCAATTGCTAGCTTCTGAAAAGAAGCAGTTGTATGGCATGTATCATTGTGTCATCTTCGCACCTGTGTTCTTCAGAAACAAGTGAGTGGCAACTAAAGGCTAGGACGTTCTCTGTCACTCTGTCAAAAACTGAGTGATCCGGTTCACATGTACTTGCTAATAACCATGGAAGGAGATGACAATGTAATATACTGGGATTTTTAAAGCACTAAAGAATTTGATATTAAAATATCTTCAGCCAGGGGCTGGCCCTGTGGTGTAGCAGTTAAGTTCACTCACTCCGCTTTGGCAGTCCAGGGTTTGCAGGTTCGGATCCCAGGCGTGGACCTAGGCACTGCTCATCAAGCCATGCCGTGGTGGCGTCCCGTATAAAGTGGAGGAAGATGGGCACGGATGTTAGCCCAGGGCCAGTCTTCCTCAGCAAAAAGAGGAGGATTGGTGACAGATGTTAGCTCAGGGCTGGTCTTCCTCACACAAAAAAATTCCTTAGCTGTCTGGGAATAAAAGGAGAGTGGGGAGAAACATGTAAAGGAGGAGTGTCACCTACAGCTTAGAGCAGACAAAAGTACCACCCACTGTGGTGTATTGTGGAAACTTGTGGGGCCATCTTTGCTTGTCACAGTCATTGGGGGTGACGTTTTCATGGGTGCAGGCCAGGGATGCTAGATGCTCTGCGATGCATAGGATTGTCTCACACTGTGAAGAATTGTCCTGAAGGGCTGGCCCTGTGGCCTAGTGGTTAAGTTCGGCGTGCTCTGCTTCAGTGGGCTGGATTTGGTTTCTGGGCTGGAACCTGCACCACTCGTTGGCGGCCATACTGTGGTGGTGACCCACATACAAAATGGAGGAAGATGGGCACAGAGGTTAGCTCAGGGCAAATCTTCCTCAAGCAAAAATGAGAAAGATTGACAACAGATGTTAGCGCTGGGCAATCTTCCTCAGCCAAAAAAAAAAGAATTGTCCTATGTTAGGCCACAACTTCAGAACATCTGGCCAGATAGGTTTTGGGTGAAAAAGTGTTTCTGTGACTGGAATTACTAGAATATTACTAGATTACACACATACAAAGAGCATTTTAAATACATGCTGAATTTTAAAATTTTCCAGGAATGTGACCACCGTATTAATTGAGAGGACAGTGTTCTTTGCTTTGTTTCCAACTTTACTATGTGGTTATTTCAGAAAAATAAAGTCACTGCTCCTATCCGTCTGCACGTGCAGCTATTGAATTCATGCTGGTCTCCCTAGAGGCGTGAGCACCCGCCTCTTAGTCTTCTGGTGTAGTTGTACCTGAGCATTTATATATCGAAGTGCTTCTTATTTGTTATAAATTTCCCTTTTATTTCTCTACATAGTAGTTAGGACTTTATATTGATTTAAAAAAATGTATGTGACTAGGCAAGTTTTTTATTAATTACATCTCAGCATGTAAAAAGAGGCGTTGGATTTGATAGGTTTGAGAATCTGACATAGACAGCCTCATTAGTTTTTGTCTGAAGACAGAGTGTTTGTAAAGGCTCAGGCTCAATAAGAGTGTACGAATAGGAAGAGTCACATCCCACACGATGAGAAGCTGAGGGAGAAGCACAGGGTTTGGGGTTGCTGCAGGGGGATCCCTGTACTACTGGGCAGGAGGGACAGAGCTTGGTCCAGAGGTTACCACGCCTGAGTGCCCCACTCTCCCTTCCACTTACTACTGGATGGCCGTGGTCGCCCGCCTGAGCTCCGGCTTCTGGGGATCCTTGCGGGGTCAGAGTGAATATTAGAGATTAATGGCCTTAAAACACTTGGCACAGAGGTGCAAAAATGTTAACCAATTTTAAATAATATATACAATAACCCTAGTATCATGTGGCTCTCTGAAAATGGAAACTAAAGAAGCTTTATCACTGGCTTCTGAAGAAGCTGAGTTTTCTATGCTTCCTCGGGGCTGGGTTGTGTCAAGGCTCCAAAATCTGGATTCTTTAGGTTATTATGACACTAACACCCAACTGCAGGCAAAACTCCTGACTTGAACCACACTCTCTCTCCAAAATCCCCTAGATTTTGGTTTTGCCCATGTGGGACCCTTCCATCAAATTATGCCAAATGTCATACAATCCCTCACACAAACCTGTGACTTTCCCATGGCAACTTGAGTGTCTTCCACACATGTTAGTGGTTTTTTTTAATAGTCACTACAATTTTATGAAGGAAGAGGAGATGAAAAAAAGTATTTCTCCTGGCACTCTCGCAGTCATCCCAGAACTCCCTCTGTGCCGGAGCTTTGTCCTGCCACCTGTCAGCTCCTTATGAGATTTAACTGGAATGGTGTCTACCTTCCACTCCAACTTCCCTCTGCCACGAAGCCATTTCTGTTTTCCTTCTCTTTACGCCCCCAGAACCTGTGCAAGCTTTGAATCCAGCAACACTTTTTCCTGTAGTTCTTTACTAGTTTGTTTAATTTCAGATACAAGAAGGATGGACTTCCCAAGCATTTCAGATCTTTTTTAAGAATGGTTTCCATAGGGGCTGCACCAGTTTGCATTCCCGCCAGCAGTGTATGAGGGTTCCTTTTTCTCCACATCCTCTCCAACACTTGTTATTTTTTGTCTTTTTAATAATAGTCATTCTGATGGGCGTGAGGTGATATCTCATTGTAGTTTTGATTTGCATTTCCCTACTAATTAGTGATGTTGAACATCTTTTCATGAGCCTGTTGGCCATCTGTATATCTTCTTTGGAAGCTAGGCTTTTGGTGATGAACACAATGCAGTCTATACAAAAGCTAAAAGATAATAATGGACACTTGAAATTTACACAATGGTATAAACCAATGTGACCTCAATGAAATAATTTAAAAAAAAGAATGGTTTCACTTTTACCCTTGCGGGGAAGTCACCAACCCTTCACGCTAGTACTGATGCTAAGGTTATGCAAATAGGGCTGCTTCACTCCCTATTCACCTTCCTCCAGGGACATCCCAGGGGATTGATGGAAAATCTTTGTGACACAACTTGAGTTACTCATTTTGCAGTAAAACTTCTTTTAAGTGTAATAAGGAATCCCTGCTTTGTCATGTAAAGAGATCATCGCTTAGTCAGTTTACTTTTGGAAGAATTATTATTTCAGATTTCTTTTGAATGCTAAATGCTAGTCATTAAGAAAGTGACTATGTGGCCACTTGAGTCTATTCTAACCTTTCTGTCATTTATTTTCTCCTCTTCTCGGCCTCTTTATTCGCTTGCCACAATGTGTTCGCAGAAGTTCCTTCTGTTCTTGTGTTTGAACATGATTGTCTTTAAGTGCGGTATAAATATATCCCTCTCCTGTCCTATTATAAAGGCCTTTCTGTTAGCATCTCATGCCTGGTTTCCTTAAGCTGTTGTCTGCATTTTGGGTGGCATCTGCCTTCTTAATGCCGCTTCTAAGCTTTGACATCTTAGTAAAATCCAGTGCATCTGGGGCAGATAATGCCCTCTGCTCTGACATTTCTCTTTGGTCTTGGCATGTTAAAGTTAGACCCAGGTCGTTATTTTTGTATCAGTGACATTTTCATAATGCACTAAATAATGAAGTGTTAAGAACACACAAAAAAAACCCCCTTAAAAATGACTATAGCATTTCCTGAAGCATTTAATATTTAGGGTATTAACCTTTCACATCTCTTTTTTTAATATAAATTTGATTATAAAGCATATTGAATGACTTCAAACCAAGGTATTCAGTGTCTGGAAGACTGAGATTTAATTGCAGTCTGCACCATATCACCCAGTCCCACGCCCAGCTTAGCCCTCCGTGCTACAGGCACCTCCACTTCCATTTCCTGGATAGTCCTAGGTCTTCTCTCCCTACTTTGCCCCAAAGCCCAACCTTCTCCACCTGCTGAAAATGGAGCTAGGTCCGTGATGGCCCCAGCTGGAAGTGATTGTCTCTTCTCTGAATTCCAAGAAGCCTTTTGCTTGCAAAAAAGGCAACACAGCTTCCACGTTCAGTCTTTTATATTCATGCTTTATCTCCCTGAATATAACACAGTATAGACTCTCTGAGGGCAGGCGATGACTAGTTGATCTTTCGCCCTACAGTTTTCCTAATACACTGCCTGTCGCCGTCACTACACAATGTGTTTTGAATGAGTAATCAGACAGCACTTCCACACTAGCTATGCATAGAGTTGTGTGTGAGTCGACTTTTTTAAATGGAATCCTATGAGAGAGAAGCTCATTGTTTAAAAGAAACTTTCAGGAAGGCAAATGGTTTTCTAGCATGAAGAGTCTCTACCTAAATGAACTGCCTTTGATCTAGCATTAGAATTATTATGTACATGTCTTGCTTCTCTTGCATCCTTTCACTTATTGAGTGTATATAATAAGGGGATATTATGTACCACTGTCTGGGTGTGGGAAAACACTAGTGAACAGAACAAAGTGCCTGCCCTCTCAACACTCACATTTCAGTGAAGATGGGCAGGCGGTAAACAAGTGTGAGAAATGGCGTGCGGTGTAAGGGCTATGAAAAAAATAAGGTGGGGTAAGGGATATGGAGAAACTTGGGGTGATTTTTATAGAGAAGATGTTTCAAACGAAAGGGCAATCTGAGCAGAGACCAGGGAGAAGTGAGGGAGGGAGGCAACTACTATGTGGATTTATCTAGAGAAAGAGCCCAGTCTAGAGAGGAAACAGCAAAGGCCTGAGGGTGGAAGTTCCCCTGGGGCGTCTGAGGAACAGGGTGCAGGGAGACAGTGTGGCAGGAGTGGATGAGGGGACCGGTGGCGGGGGCAGGTCTGGGCAGGGTCAGGTAGGGCCTTGTAGGCTGTGGGAAGGACTAGAATTTTTACTTTAAAGTAAGAGCAGAAGTCATTGGAGTGTTTTGAAGACCTGCATATTTTTTTTGAAAGAATGACTTTGACTGCTGTGTAGAGTAGTCTGTAGCAGGACGGGTCAAATCTGGAAGCAGAAAGACCGACTGGGAGGCTCCTGAATAGCCTAGTGAGAGGCAACCGGGCGTGACTAGGGTGGTGGCCAGAAGGGTGAGCAGTCGTTGGATCCTGGTTCATAGAGTTGACAGGATTTGCTGCTGGTCTGACTGTGAGGCCTGTGAGAGGATGAGGGAAGTCAAGAATGATTATAAACCAGGTTCGTGGCCTCAGCAGCGGGGAGATTCATGTTGTCGTTTACTGAGATGGAGAGGTCTGAAGGAGGATCAAGTGTGAAGGACAAACTCAACTTGGGTTTTGGACATGCTATGTTTGAAGTGCCTGTTGGACATCCAAGGCTGTTGATTGGGAGTCTCCGACCGTGAGTCTCCCTTCCAAAACTGTGAATCCTTGAGTTCAAGGTCATGTCTTGGTCATCTTAGTATTCTCCAATTAATTTGCAGAAGTTCTTACTCACAGGACACCTAACACTTGTGTTTGAGTTAATGGAATTCAGATTTGCGTACGTGGGGTTTTCTGAAAGTGGCCTGTGGTTTCACTGCATCTTCATATTCTTTTTCATCATAATCTGTAGAAGCAGAGAAAAGACAATCGGAAAAAAATGCTGTATTAAACTTGCTGAAAATGGGTAGGACCAGAAATGATGCTGACAGGGGGTTTAGAAGTGCGAAATGGAGAGTTCTCAGACCAAATATAAGTAAATTAGCATAAATCATCATTCTCTGATTTCCATCCCTATCTTACCCGAGTTGGCTGACTCATCAGCTGCTTCTGTGACTACAGCTGTGCAATTCCTCTGCATTTTCTTTTTGCATGGGAAAAGTATTCCAGTTTGTCATTGCTTCATCATTTGCGATTTTATATCAGGTTTTTTTTTTTGGCTTGACCATATGGTTAAGAAAAGTCTTGCAACTGTCCTCCATTCTGTTGAACCAACTGTTTCATTGTTTTCACTCGGGGATTTGTTTTAGATCCACTTAGGGTTTTATTATTTGGCTTTGGGGCCCTCCAGGCAGCTCCTCTTAGAGTTTTGGAAATGCTTCTCTCAGGAAACTTCCTTATACTTAGTTGAGCCTTGCAGGATGGTGGGGGTTCCATGTGGAGAAAGGCCTCACAGGTAGAGGGAAGAGCAAGAGCAAAGACATGTGTCCTCTGTGAGGACAGGTGCCTAGTTTGGTGTGGCTGCAACATGGGCTTCATGGGGAGTGCAAAGAGAGTTGAGGCAGAAAGAACAGGACAAGCAGATAATAAATGTCCTTATGGGCAACACTAAATGGTAGAGAAAATGGGGAGTATTGGAAATTTAGAGTTGGGAAGTACTCTGATGAGATAGTTATTTTTAGGCAAAGCTCCTATGACCGCCATAAGAAGAACAGATGGAAGGTGAGGGAGACTGGTAAGAAGGTTCTTGGTGATGAAGGCCAGAGGTGATGGTCTTATAAAGTTCTTGGAACTGTGACTTGCATACGTTCAGTGCCATGTACGTGTTTATAAAATAAAATTCAATAAATGAAAGCAGAAACATCTGTGATGGGGAGGAGAACACCAAATTAAAACATCTTGGGGCCGCCCGGTGGTGCAGCGGTTTAGTCCGCGCTTGGCAGCCCGGGGTTCGCGGGTTCGGATCCCGGATGCCCGCGGACGCACTGCCTGTCAGCCATGCTGTGGCGGCGTCCCATATAAAGTAGAGGAAGATGGGCACGGATGTTAGCCCAGGGCCAGTCTTCCTCAGCAAAAAGGGGAGGATTGGCGACGGATGTTAGCTCAGGGCTGGTCTTCCCCACACACAAAAAAAATAAATAAAAAAAACATCTTACGTGTAGGATTACAACAGTCCAAGATGAGGAGCAGGTGGGTTAGGACGAGGGGCTGTAGTTCTGTCTGGACGCGTCCTCTTTGTGGATCCTACAGAGCATCATTAGGCAGCTGGAAATATAGCTCTGAGGCTGAGCTGAGACTTGGCCTGAATGAACATGTTTGGAACACGTTTCGCAATCTTCAACACCTACATGGGAAAGAACGGAATCACCACAGGAAAGGAAATAAAGCAAAGGGAGAAAATGGTCAAAGATGGAGTCCTGGGGAAATTACAAGTGGGACTGAGTCTCTGGTACCAGTGGGCCTACTACTGATGTGGGGGTTAAAAAAGAGGAGCAAGTTATCTTCAAGTTTTGGTTGATTTAATCTCTTATTAAGATTTCCTGGCTAACCAACTGGCAAATGTCCCAAGAAAATATTACATTATTTTTACTTTATTTAAAAAAAAAAAGAATACAAGCTATGTGATCACCCTTTGGGTAGTACTCAACCATGTCAATGAAGACATCATAATAAGGTGCCCTTTCTACAGTGAAGACCCTCCACAACCGACTTGAAGTTTAGTCATCACAGAGGATAACAGCATGTTCTGGCTTCCCCAAAGCACCAGTAATTTGCAACTTTGGGCATAGCTGTTCTGTTCTTGATATTGTGCAACACTCAGTGGTACTGGAGACTTCTGGAATCCAAGGAGTTGAAATAGAGCATCGTTTTGCCCCAAACCTAGAGGCCACAAAAGAAACCGAACAGCCTCCTCTTACCGGCAATATGGATTCCTGAAAGATATCATGGAACAATAATAAATTCCTGCATTCATGAATTCTCTCCAGAACTCCAGGTCCTTAGCATGGTTTTCAAAGCTGCCTCTTTGGCCACTTGGTGTGTCTTAGTGGCTTGCAGGCGGCTATCAGCCTTTAGCAGGAGTTATTCTCTGAAGCCAGACAGTGCATCAAGGAAGGCTGGATGCATGTCCCGTACATGCATGGGACATAGTACTTCTAACAGCAGGATCTTCCAAGTGATAAAAATAACTGCGCTTTAGTCAGTAGCCCTGAAGGCAAGTGTCCCCTTTCACTTCCTGTTCTCTGTCCGTGTCCTGCAAAGGAACATCTTGTCTTCCACAGTTTGGAATGTGATATGCCTGGTCTCGCTAATTGAACTGTCTAATATCTGTCTCCTTCTCCTCTCGTCTAATATTTTAAGGGTGCTCACCTCTTAAACACTTGCATTTTACATTCTTCATGTCTATTGTTCATTCTTAAAGCAAGAGTTTGACAGCTACCTGCCAGGCATTGGCTAGCACCGATGTTTATACTTTTATTGTTATTTCCCCATTTTTTAGGCCTAAGCTGTTTAATTATTGGGCAACAACTTTCATGTCAGTGATTCTCTTGAAAGTCTTACTTTGTTTTATTCCCCCATCACAGAAGGTTCTTTCGGGTCCACCTTACTGATAATAGATGGATTTCCTGCAAAATATTGGATTAGCTTTTAGATTTTGAAGCTCTTCAGAAGTCTCCTTTTTGAAATCTTTATTGACTAGGGAATATAATTTCTTTTTTCTATTAGCTCCAGGTCAAACTCCTTCTCAAAAGCTCTTATGTTATAAAGCCTACAGAAGCGAGCACCCAGGGATGGGTGTTGGGTGTTATTAATCATTGAAAGATGTGGCTGCCGGTGGTGGTATTTCCTGCATCAAGCTTCCCACTGTCAGACCTGGCAAAGAGCTGAAGTGCTGTGGGGATCGCCTTTGTGTAAACGCTGCTGACCCCACACGCTCTCCTTCCTGGCATGACAGAATGGTGTGTATCTTCACCCAGGACGCGAGAGCAGGCAGGCTTGGTCACTCACTGCACAGAAAAAACCCCCATGTACCTGCTAACAGAACTGCTGAGTGGTTTTTTATTGAGGGAAACAAGGGACTAAGTCACTCCCTGAGTCACAGGGTGATTACCTGAGCCATAGAAAGTTCTCGATTTTGGCAGCTGTATTTCACTGACCAATTACACTTAAAATTGTAAAAGAAAAATATAGTCTAAGATAATTAGATACCATAAATCAGTGTATCTTATCTGTTATTACATATAAAAGTTGTTGTTTGGGGACCATGTTCTTCATCGCTCAGCAGTGTGAGGAGCACGTTCTTCATCGCTCAGCAGTGTGAGGACCATGTTCTTCATCGCTCAGCAGTGTGAGGAGCACGTTCTTCATCGCTCAGCAGTGTGAGGAGCACGTTCTTCATCGCTCAGCAGTGTGAGGAGCACGTTCTTCATCGCTCAGCAGTGTGAGGAGCACGTTCTTCATCGCTCAGCAGTGTGAGGAGCACGTTCTTCATCGCTCAGCAGTGTGAGGAGCACGTTCTTCATCGCCCAGCAGTGTGAGGACCATGTTCTTCATCGCCCAGCAGTGTGAGGAGCACGTTCTTCATCGCTCAGCAGTGTGAGGAGCACGTTCTTCATCTCTCAGCAGTGTGAGGAGCACGTTCTTCATCGCTCAGCAGTGTGAGGAGCACGTTCTTCATCGCTCAGCAGTGTGAGGAGCATGTTCTTCATCGCTCAGCAGTGTGAGGACCATGTTCTTCATCGCTCAGCAGTGTGAGGAGCACGTTCTTCATCGCTCAGCAGTGTGAGGAGCACGTTCTTCATCTCTCAGCAGTGTGAGGAGCACGTTCTTCATCGCTCAGCAGTGTGAGGACCATGTTCTTCATCGCTCAGCAGTGTGAGGAGCACGTTCTTCATCGCTCAGCAGTGTGAGGACCATGTTCTTCATCGCTCAGCAGTGTGAGGAGCCCTCCTTTTGAACTCTCTCAGCTCTTCTTCTCCTTCACTTTCTCAGCCATGTCCCTTCTCAGCCTGCTGTGCTAACTGATAGCACATGTGTTTCAGAATGGAACCTGGAAAAGGAATGTGTATGGCCCTCGTATGGAGATACCATTCCAAATTCCACACGCCATTAGATAATACACTGGCTAGACCATCGAAAGTCACCCCAGAAAGGGGGATTTGGATTGGAAAGGAATCAAAGGAATTGTGGGGCTAATATAATTGACTGCAGTTAAGCAGTAATAGGGTGGTCTGGACAACTGGACGAAGGCCAGGCTGGAAATCACAAGCAATTCCTCCTACCCTTTTAGAATGGGCTGAGTTCTACTGAATGGAGAGCAGAGCAGGTCTTCAACTTTTTTAGGGTTTAATCTAAATGTGGGCCCTGAGCTTTGTCTTTTGTTCTCTGACAGGGACAGAGATCTTGATTCCAGCCAGAAAAACCCATGCTTATCCATCCTAAACCTCCTCACAATTACTTCTTTTGTCCCACTTGTCTTTCTCTCTCAGAAACAGGGTTCTGAAATAAGTTCTTGGTTGTATCTGATAAATATCAGCCATTGTCCATGACTCTTTCATTTCCTTTGTCCCCAGCATAATGTCTACCATAAGATATTTGTTGAATGAATGAATGAATAGCAATGGTGTCCAAAAAACAGGGAAATTGTTAGTGAGTGGAGGGAAGGGTGACAATAACAAATCCTAGTTTTCAGGGTAAGGAAATTAACCTGCCTTCATTGCCAGGGGAAGCGATATTGTGTGAGTGAGGGGTTACCATACTCTGTGTTCCCTGGAACAGTAGACCATGAGAGATTACACACACACACATAGGCTTCTGTGATCTGACAAATGTTGCACACTCTATCACACTGTGGGATCCACAGTGTACATTGCATACTGAAGTCTCTGAAAAGACTTGCAATGAAGATAATAACCTGGTTAACCTTTATTTTACTCAGCTTTTCTCCCAACATATTTGGCCATGGAACTCTCTGGTTTACATCATTTACATCCAGAACCCACTGAACACACTTTGGCCAACACTGGTAGAAATTTACAAGATCATCATAGACTTGAGTCCAGTTGACCTGGGTTTGAATCATGGTTTATCACTTACTGTGTGAGCCTGAGTGAAACTAAGTAAGTTCTGGTCCCCTGTTTCCTCATCTGTAAGGTGAGGATAATGTTCATTTCCTACAATATGAGAAATAAACCAGATAATGCTGGTAACTTCTGTATCTGTTGGTGCTGTTGCCTCCTGAGTTCTGGCAACATTATTTCCCTGTTTCTTTTTCTTGACTCCCTCAGCTTCTTCTAAACTGGGTATTCAAAAGGAAAAGACTTTCTGGAAATGTCTTTTATGAATCTACCAAATAAATGGCCATCCAAAAACTATGTGTAGCAAGAAAAACCGCCACGGACATTTATTTCGCTTTTACCATGTACCTGGCTCTAAACTCTACATGTGTAACTTGATTAACCCTCACAACCAACAAAGGAGTGTGCACTGTTATCTGCATTTTGCAAATGAGGAAACTAAAGCTTTGGTAGTAACATGCCTAAGGCCACCCAGCTAATGAAGGATGATGGTGACTCTGAGGGACTAGAGCTCATGCAGACTGGCACAGACAAGGACAAGTTGAAGATTGGAAAGCCACCTGGTAGAGAATGTGAAGGTTTTTCTTTTCTTGCCAAGTCTAGATGAAACCTTTTCATTTTTCAGGAAATAAAAGTTATGTGGCCTATATTAGTCAGGGTTCTCCAGAGAAATAGAACCAACAGGATTTATATGTAGCTAATGAAATTTATTATAGGGAGTTGGCTCATGTAGTTATGGAGGCTGAGAAGCCCCAAGATCTGCAGCCAGCAAGCTGGAGATGGAGGAGAGCCAGTGGAATAAGTTCCAGTCCAAAAGCTGGCATGCTTGAGAACCAGGAAGAGCTGATGTTTCCCTTCAAGTCCAAAGGCAGGAAAAACTGATGTCCCAGCTCATACAGGCAGGCAGGAAGAGTTCCCTGTTACTTGTGTGTGAGAGGGTCAACCCTTCTGTTCTAGTCATGCCTTCAACTGATTGGAGGAGGCCCACCCACATTAGGGAGGGCAATCTGCTTTACTCAGTCTGCTGATTCAAATGTTAATCTCACCCAGAAAACACCCTCGCATGCACGCCCAGAATAATATTTGACCAAACATCTGGGCACCTGTGGCCCAGTCATATTGACACATAAAATTAACCATCACGTATCCCAAAGTTTTAAATTACAAATGAGGCATCCTCCTCTCTAGTGTCTATGTTGTCAAGCAAGATCAACAGAACCTAGTGGGACCCTCCTGAGTTCAGGGATCTCATTCTGAAAGTTCCTCCAAAACTCAGTGCCTTTCATGAGATAGGGGGAATATAATTGAATATTGTCAAATATCCAAATGTCAATTACTGTTAACAACTTAAACACTTAAAGTGTGAGCAGGGGTCTCCTTGCAGTCAGAAACTGCTGTTTTCCCCCAATGCCAGCAATCATAACAGGGGACCCCATGCTCTCTAGGGTGATCTATAGTGACCCCAAATTCAGAGCTTTGTACTTGCAGGCATCATGTAGCCCCAAGATCAGATATGTATTAGGTCATACCCTGTGCTCAGTGACAACTGGGAGAATGAGTGACACTGATTTATATTTGGAGAGGTGAGAAAGGAGCCTTTCTTTTGCCAGCTGCTCTGCTCTCGTCTTAGCATCTGGAGGGCAGTGAACGGGTCTTAGCTGGACTCGTCTCTGAGCTTCACACCTTGCCCCGCATGCAGGAGTCAGGTTGTAAATATTGGCTGAAGGAATCAGCAGATGTTTGGGTATCTACTGTGTGCTCTCTGATATTTGCTAGAAAAACAGTGCTGGGCGGGGGGGAAGATCCAAGGAGCAATACAGAGCTGCTCTCTGGGTGAATCGGTGACACTGACCGTGTTACCTTTCTTAGCCTCTGGTTTCAGCTCTTTTAGCTATTTCTACCTTATTACTTGAGATCATCACCTTCAAACCCTGGTAGCGGATCCCGTGCTGGGTGGTTCTCCAGTGGTGGCCTCTGAATTTGAGTTAGGGCTCCTTGTATCTCAGTAAGAGACACACATGAGTCTGGAGTCAGGGTGTTAAAAACCATTTGAGGACTTTTTTTGTCATCTGGAGAAAAAAAGACTCTTCCAGAAAATTTAAAAAGTCTCCTTTTTAGTCTCTGAGGATAAAAAAGAAATGCAGTTGAGATGGGCAGGGGCTTCCAGTGGGCCAGGAAAGAGAGAGACTTGACAGGTGACATCTGAACTTTGTTCTGCAGCAGAGACAAGAGGGCAGGAACACAGCTGCTTTTTTTAAGACTCACTGACCTTATGGCCCATTGATAAGAAGCTCTGCCCTGCAAAGTGGACTCTGCTTGCAGTGGAATTTTATTTTCCTCCCTGGCCTGGTGTTGGATCCTCTGGATACATAAGGTGACACAAAGAGAAGCAGATGATATCAACATCACAGTTTATTTGTGGAATCGGGGCCGCCTCCTCAAGGGCAATGCTTTTCCTCCAAAGGAGGGGGCGCTTACTGATGTCCAAGATGCCTGCTCGCTTTCTGAGCCTCTCGGCACGAAAGCAAGAAGGAGAGTGGTCTAGCGAACGAGTCCGGTCCACAAGTCATTAAAGGAAAAATTGATATAAATAGAAAAGCCTGGAATGCTGAATGTATTTTCTGCTGGGGGAAGGGTAAAGTGGAACCCTAAATCATAGGTTTTCTGAAAAATTACTGAAATTTTTAAGAGTACACCAGGTGAAAGATAACTTTGGTTTAATAACATATGAAGGGAAATCTAGCATCACCAATGTTCTCCTTCCCTCATCCCTCTGCCATCTCTTCCAGTTAACCTCTTGATGAAAATCAACAGGACAGTGGGACATATTTTGCAGTTCTGTGGTTGATTTTTAGGGAACCTGGGAAGGTAGACTTATAAATGTTTCTTTGAAGACAGTGATGGGCGCCCCAGTTGTCAGCAGAGCTAACAACGAAGTTGTAGTTCTATTTGTTGACAAGCGCTGACGTAAATGCAGGGCAGGCTGCTCTCGTTGGTAGGCTTGGAAGAGCAGCCTGGTGATTAGATATTCTTATTTCAGAGCGAGCAGTGTGGCTGTGTTCAGAAGAGCCCATTATGTTGAGTGCAAGGCCCATCAACAGTCCAATTAAGAGGAAAGAGAGAGGGGCTGTGGAAATATCAGTGGGTTGTGCCGCTGAAGCTGTCTGGGTTTAGAGCCAAATGGGGCTTTTTAGGATGAAGTCGGTATGAAACTCTGGTGTTTTCATGTCAGATGCCCCCCTACAGAGTGGGGTGGTTTACATAATGACTGTTTTGCTTCTTTGGGATACCACCTGCAGAAATATGTTTATTTTGACTGTTTAGAGATTGTAGAAAGCTGGCAAAACCGTCTAGTGAGAGAGGATTCTTTGGATGGGTGTTTTCCCATCTGATGACAACGCCCTGCTTGGAACTGCCAACAGGCTAAATGTTGCGGGCCACGATATTAGAGCTCAGGGTTGGTTGATGGAACTGCTGGTCATGGTTTTTGTGGGCTTCCTTGGGAACGCTGGAGCCAGTCTTATTCACTTCTAAAAGACAACTTAATCCTCATCAAGAGAGCTTCCAAAATACCTATTTTCCATACTTTCCTTTAAAAAATAAATCCTTATTACCTTGTTAACCCTTATGCAATTCCTACTATAGTTCTATTGACATATTATCAGATGAAGAGAACCAATTGTATGGCTTTGCAGAGGACTCGCCCCATTAGTCCATGGTAACATTTCTGCCTAAAATTTAAGCATCTTGATAACATGGTGGAGACTCAGGCAGGGGCGGCTAAGGACAATTTTGCAAAGGAATAACCCTCGGCTCAGCCAAGTTGTGTAATCTGTCCAGGGCAGCACTTCAACAGGTGCTGTGAGCCCAAAGGCGTGCGTGTGTGTGTGCGCGTGCGTGCGTGCGTGTGTGTGCGCGTGCGTGCGTGCGTGTGTGCGTGTGTGTGTGTGTGTGCGTGCGCGCGTGCGCGTGTGTGTGTGAGATGAGGAACCGTCCTACAGCTCCAGTTAGTCCCTTGGTTGTTAATGGAGGTTCGGATGTGATATTTGATGATCTCAATGATCTACAAAATAACCCCATTGTCTACCTGAGAACCCACGCCTGTCTGGTGGCTCTTGCTGCTGATAGTCTCTAGCACTGAGGGTCTTCCATGGGACCCTGCAGTGCCCAGAGGCGTCTCTGGAAGGCTGATGCAGAGAAAGGAGGGGTGTGGAGAAGGTGGGGGTAATCTACAGGAAACACGGAGAGGAGGAGGTGCTGCAAAGCACCAGCAGGTGCCTCAACTACTGACATTAAGGATAACTGCAGAAATCAGTGCTGCTACCTTAAAAGAAAGGGGAGACGCAATTTGAGACCGAGAGTGAGTTTTTTCAAGTGCGAAGAGCCCAAGAGTCTTGCAGGATTACCGCGACAAATAGGAACTCTATCTCGGCCAGATCTCCTGCTTCAACAGTGGAAATCCTCTAGTTATAGGAGATTGAAACACAAGGTAAACTACGTGCTTCTCCACCTCTTTTCTGGAGAGTGATTCTGAGTGATGGACGATCTGAAAGGAGGGAGGTGGAGCTTTGACTAACTGTGAAAATAGCGCTTTTCTGTTTTCAAAGGAAACAGACTCATTCCTGCCTGTGAGGCCTCGTGGGCACAGGGGATCAGCCAGATCTCCTGCCACTGGGCTCTGAGCCTTAGTATGTTGACAAATGCAGTATCCACTGGTGGAAATGATTGTAATTTTGTCTGTTGCCAGAATGGGAGTTAAATATTTTTAAAACATGAGCATCGAAACAGTGTATGCATCAGTGTATGCTTCACACATTTTGTTACTTATGATGATTTTAAATTTTGATCATTTAAACAGTCACTGGATGGAAGTTTATCTTGATATCATCTAACAGTAGGGGGAATAAAAGGAACTTATCAAAAAGAGATGTGATAATAATGAAGATTATAAAGATAGTTAACCTGCCGAGCTGAAAACGCTATCTTTAAACACTTTAGATATCCCTTTCTCCCTAAAGGATGAGTGTGGAGCCCAGTCTAGCGCACCATCAGCAGCGCTTTTATACGTACACATCCTGATGATGAAGGAACACCAGGCTTCTTTCCCCTGCGTCAGGAGATGTGTCTGCTCCGATAGGTGTCCCGCAATCCAGGCTATCTATCGGTTGCCGAATTACTGTGGTTTGAGATGGGCTGCCTGCCTGCAGGAGCTATTTTATAGCATTGTTGGAGGGTAGGGTGACTAACTGTCCTGTCCCAGTCTGCCAGCACAAAGGGGGTTCCCGGGACATGCAACTTCCAGTTTTTACACTGGGAAAGTCCTGGGCAACCCAGGATGAGTTGCATTCTGAATGAACCTATTTTACAATACAGAGTGGACTTGTTCCCAAAATACCTTGTGTCCATGCCTAGCTGACTCTATTGGCTCTTGATGTTTTCCTTCTAGAAAAGAACTCCAGAATGGCTTTGGAATGTGTCTCCTTCTGCTTCAGTGGCTCTGTGTTCCTGCAGACTGGAGCAGAGCAGGCTTAGACGACAGAAAACCCCACCTCACCCTGTCTGTCCCCCGGCCTCCCACCCCTCCTTCAACCAAGATGTCACCACTTTTATCTATCAAGAGAAAGGTTTCACAGCTCAAATTTTAAAAAATAACGTATTTCCAAGCCAGTGGCTGGATGCCTGCATATGTCTTCTGCCTCCAGCATTCTGTGGTCTTCTGTGGAGAATTGCTAATTTTCTGAGGGCTTTCAGTGGAATGAATTTAAAGAAAACTGCCTGTTCAAATGGTTCTTGTGATAGTGAGAGATGCTAACTGTGTGGTCCTTTTATTTTTAGCAATAGTGTTGGAAAAATCAGGTTATGTTTATTCTGAGTGTCTGGGGGGGCTGGTGCGATTGTGTAGTCTAGAAAATGCTGGAATTATAAATTATTGTAAACGTTGACCTGGTAGGGAAACTCATATACCAAAAATACTGCAATATATAAGTCAGCCTATAGATATTTCCCCTAGTTCATTGCCCAAAAATGTATACATTGGATAAAGAGAATAAACCAAGAAAGCACTTTCACAGGGAAATATAAATACGTTTAACTGTGCTGCTCCTTTGTCAAATGTGTTTTTATTTCAGATTTCTTGCTTGTCCAAAAAGCCCCAATTTTGAGTTCATTTATTGTTTGCTGCCTTCATTGTAAATCTCATAGTGTGGACTTGTTTTTCTGTTAGATAAATACATTAATCAAATATTTTCTGGATTTTCTCTGAGCTTTTATTTGTTTTTAGCCTTTGATGTTTGTTTTCGCTAGAATATTGAGTTTTCTACATCCTTAGATATGTTGAGGGCTGCTGATGGCGGCGTTCACTCAACTGGAGCCAGAGGCCCCATTTGAATGGGTTGGCTTCTTTTTATGGCAAACCAACTGCCCTCAATAAATAACAAGTTCCCCTTCTTGAGAAAGAAAAACCAAATTACCTTGGTATCTCAGGAAGGCAGTTCCATAAATATTATTATGCATGATGGAACAGCATCTTTATTCAACAGAGCAGATATTGCCAACCAAAATGAAATAATAGAGGAAATAACTTCTAGTGGTTCCCAGCTTTAATTATGAGAAATAAGTGAAAAAGAGAGTTTGCAATCAAAGTTTTTTGCACAGCGATAGTTGGCTATCTTTTACTCTAAGGTGCATGCTCTGAGGGGAAAACAGATAAAATGAGATTTTTTTTTAACATTTTCTGCCTTTGGTTTTTGCTTTATGAGGTCAAATGTTACACTTGTCTTTTAAGCTACCCACAGACTCAGCTATTTGGGTGGGACCGGACTCATCGCTGGGGCAGAGGCAAGCTCGAGTTTATTATTATAGGATGGCCTTGCCATATCAAGACTCATTTTTATGAAATTTCTGCCTACGAAATGTTTCATTAGAGGCAATGTTTAAAAGTGTTGCTTTTTCCTGAATCAGGGAGAATTTCCATTATAAAAACATCCTTACTTGTCACCAGCTGAGTACATTTCCTACCCTATCTTGACTGCTTTTTCTAAATGTGAGGACATGGAAGAGGTTAAAAATAAACATTTTCCCCTGAAAAATTATAAACCCTCAAGGGCTTTAATCTGTCTGGATTTATTTTATTTTTATAATAAAATATGACATAGGTAAAAATCATTGTCTTCTGCTTCAAAGGAGTTCCATGATAGGGGTGGGTGGGGATGGTTAATGTGGAGGAGAAGTAGTGAGGATTAAAAAGTACATTACTGGAAGTCAGATCGATGGTAGGTTTGGTGGAGGAAATAAGAAATTGAGTTTGGAACGTTTGAGGTGAGGTACCTGTGGGAATTCTCCTCTTGGGAATATACATGTATTCCTGGCATGCATTTAGAATATGCATGTATATTGAAATGCATTTAGAATATGCATATTGGAATTTGGGAATACAATCTGGGCTGCAGCCATCAACATATAGGTTGGTTCTTAAGTTTTCTCTGTTCACAGCATTCTCAGTGCCCATAAACAACTTAATAAGTATTTATGTTCTAACATCTAAGTGGCTGATTGGAGTATAATCATATAAATTGAAAGGAAATATATATATTTTTTCATTCTTAAGTGATGGTTAATTTTACATGTCAACTTGGCTTGGCCACAGTACGCAAACTTTTGGTCAAACACCAGTCTGGATCTTGTTGTGAAGGTATCTTTTAGATGAGATTAACATTTGCATCAGTAGACTTTGAGTAAAACAGATAACTCTCCATAATGTGGGTGGGCCTTATCCAACCAGCTGAAGGCCTTAAGAGATAACAGCTGAGCTTCCCCAAGAAAGAAGGAATTCTACCTCCAGACTGTCTTCAGACTCCAGCTGCAACATCAGCTCTTCCCTAGGTCCCCAGCCTGCTGGGCTGCCTTGCAGATTTGGGGCCTGTCAGCCCCCACAATTGTGAACAATTCTTTAAAGTCTCTCTCTCTCTCTCTGTGTACACACACACATACACATCCTATTGGTTCTATTTCTCTGGAGAACCCCAACTAATACACTTACCAATGTGATGTATGCGCCTGTTGGGTCTTGCACAACTTCTCGAACCTTGGAAACAGATTGAACACTAATTTCCTGTTCCACTTTGATTTTTATACGGTACTTACTTTTTATCACAACTACCTCTGAGAAACCTGCTTTGCAAAGATGACATCATCCAAAGGAATGTAGGTGATCTAATGTTGAAACTGTGAACTACTTCAAGCTAGTAGTTTGCACAGCGTCCAACAGGTGTCAAATATGGCTGTGTTTCCCTTAAAAATTTAAAATATCCTACAGTGCCTGCATGAGTTTGCTGTGGCATCCCAGGGCACCTCAAAACACAGTTTGGGAACTGCAGGTAGGGGTGGTGGCATTAGCCCTGGGAACTAGATTAGCTTGGGTAGAGAGAGCACAGAAGGAACACAGAGCAGAGCTGAGCTCCAGAGAATGCGTGGAAGGAGGAGGCAGCAGAAGAGGAGCTTTTGAGAGGAGATTCTAAAGGGAGACTGAAGACATAGGAGAAAATTGATAGACTATCTACACAGAGCAAGGAAATGTGATGACAGCTAAGAAATGAATCTGGGTGCAGGCAAGAAGGCAGAAGGAATCATTCATTGAAGCTTACATGGTTGGTCGAGTCAGGATAGTGGGGCTATGGCAATATTTTCACCCTTTTCTCGAAAAATTTTTTACATGTATATGTCTTCATTGTGTAATGAAAAATTATATATTGACAACCATGAAAAAAATATCGCTGTCTAGCGCTGCTGTTACTCAATCTGATCTGGTTTTCTTTTCATGCACCGTGTTTCTATTCAGCTCCAGCACTGAGCTTGTGGGGGGATAAGGAGAGGAGGAGATAGTAAAAAAAAGGGTGTTACAGAAAAAATGTTTCCAGGTTTCTCCATGAAACATTCAGTAGAGTTGGAGAGGGAAGACATGAAGTAGGTTTGCAGAGGACCTCACGGTGAAGCCTCAGAAAGAGGCCAGGACCACGTGCGCGAGAGCGGGAGTTAGGAGGGGTGCAGGCTGGAGGGGGCCCTGAGGAGGGCACGAGAATTGCACAGGTGAGTTGAACCGGGATGAACACCTGCGCTGAGTCTTAGCACAGCACCTGGACCAGACCCCGGCAACCGGCCCTCCAAAGGGCCTGCACTGACGTGTGTGGCCCTGCTTTAATTCACAGCCTGTTTTCCCCAGCCAGCATTAAAACCACCAGTCTTTGCCACAGCACTGTAAGTCTCTTGGCATCTATTGAAATTAATTTGCATGCAAGAAAATTCCTATATCCAGCTTTGTTAACTGTCCATTCAGGTGAAATGTTTCCGTGAGATAACTAAAGCCCATATTTATGATACAAGAAAGTGACAAAACCAAAAGGTGACATAATTAAGTATATAAAACTCCAGATTTTTTGCGATTACTATCATCCTATAACTGGTTGTTTCATCAGATAAAAGCAGTGATTCTGAGAATCATGTGGGCAGAACCAGTGGGCTTCTGCATATGATATGAAACACTATTTGGCATCAATTTTTTTTTTTTTGAGGAAAACATAAAGGACAAGAAAGCATCGTATTCCAAGTCTCCAAGGGGCTTGTGTTTTTAATTCTGCACCACAGAAAATGCAAACAAATTTGTAATTACACTTCATGCATGGAGCTCTGTAGAGGAAAAATAAATTGGTGCCCATCTACCCAAAAGCCATAAATCAGACATAGAATGACTAATCACAGATATAAATTGTGTGCTCGTGCTGATTACTTTCTCCTCAGTCTATTGTGTACAATTAAGAATTTCGATCTTAGGCTGGCTGTGCTGTTTTTGAAGTATGACTCAAAAGCATGAAGTTCATTTTTAAATTCTCATCCTGGTTTATACTTTTAGCTCCTTGTTGGTTAAAGCATTATCTTCAGGAGGCCCGTATTAAATGATAACTACTGCCTTGGTTAGTTTTCAGAGCACCACAGCACTTATCCATTTATCAGAATAACCAGAACTGCCTGATGGCTGAGAAAATACAAGCTTTTTTACTGTGTAAAAACAGAACGGCTTTTAGTAGCGGTTGCCATTCGTTGATTTAATGGGATGGAGATGGTTCTCATGGGCCCAGCACTGGTTCTCCGGAGACCTTCTCATTCTCATTAGAGGCACCTGGGAACATCTGAAAAGGAACATTCAGAGAAAATGGTGCAGCTGCTATGAAAACAGCATGACGGTGCCTCAAAAAATTAAAAATAAAATTGCCATATGACTCAACAATTCCACTTCTGGGTGTATACCCAAAAGAATTGAAAGTAGGAGCGTGAAGAGATATTTGTACGCTCATGTCCATGGCAGCATTATTCACGGCAGCCAAGAGGTAGAAGCAATCCATGTGTCTGTCAGTGAAAGAATGGATACACCAAATGGGGTATATCCACACAGTAAATATTATTCAGCCTTAAAAAGGAAAGGAATCCTGTCATAAGCTACAAAACACGGGTGGACCTTGAGGACATTATGCAAAGTGAAATAAGCCAGTCACAAAAGGACAGATACTGTATGATTCCACTTACATGAGGTACCTAGAGTACTCAAATCCATAGAGAAAATAGAATGGTGGTCACGAGGGGCTGGGGGAAGGGGAGTAATTATTTCATGGGTGTACAGTTTCAGTTTTGCAACATGGAAACAGTTCTGGAGATGGATGGTGGTGACAGGTGCACAACAGTGTGAATGTACTAAATGCCACTGAATTGTACACTTAAAAATGGTTAAGATGGTAATTTTATATCATGTTTATTTTATCACAATTAAAAACACAAAAACTAGAACAGGCCCCACCACAGACATTCAGTTGTTAGTCTGCAGCAAAGGCCAAGCTGCAGTGATTCTGGTCTAAGGTGTGAGGTGATCCCTGGAGTGGTGAGACCTGAGTGACACAACCAACAGTGGGAAGCCCACAATACCAAATGACGGGAGGGGAGAGCTGAGCACCAGAAAGAGACAATGGCAATGCGAGGCAGGTAGACTCCAGCAAGAAAGAAGAACCTGCACACTGGCTTGGCCAAGGAATTATTCCAGTGAGGGGAATTTCAGGCATGCTGAGTAATTTGTGCTTGTGATCCAGAAGGGTCTTTCAGTCATATCTGGGCTAGTGTCCTTCTAAGCACACAGAGTTAGTGGATGTCTGTCATGCCTCCAAGAAGCACCAACTCTGACCTGGATCTTGCCTCACCAGCTGCTCAGGAGAATTTTGAAAATAATGGACACACATCTGCCTAAGAGTGAAGCAGAGATAGGAGGGAGGCCCGGAATGAATGGACCACTACTTTTCATCCCAGTGATTCACAACCGAACAAAACAACTTCTTTAGATGCTTAAGAGAGAGACTTGGTGACATGGTTTACAAGCAACCCTTTCTTCATTTATTTGCGAGGACGTGAACCTGGATTCAGCCCTTTTGTTTCCTCTTGAGCCTGGACTTCTCCTGGCCCAGAAGCACCTTATTGAACATTGGATTAATGGCGTGAACTATGTATCAATTCAGTTTACACACAGGCACAGAGAGTTTTAGGCATGCTTCCATGGGCTCACCAAATAAGACAAACCATAGTTCAGTTGAGTAAATCCTTCCATGCCATGAGAAATCTCTGACAGTGCTGAATTGCTCCTTTTCCAGAGAATTTTATGGCAATCAATAATAGCTCGCCCTGGTGTCCCTACCGAAGCTCTTTATTGAATAGAATTCATTTTGAGTGACCTTTACTTTTCAGCAATAGTTCTTTATTTGTGAAGTGCAGATTGCAAACAGTCTAATCAGCCCTCCAGCTTTGGGTTATTAGCATTCCATCTGCTTTATAACGCCATTGTAAAAACCAGCTGTGCTGGGAAGGAAAAAAGTATTGACTGAATCTTTTTCTCTGGAAGAAAAATTTGTATAGCCTTAAGATTGCTGAATGGCAATGTCTTTTGGTTGTGTGTATGTGTGTGTGGTGCGTGTTGATTAACTTAAGATTTTTCTCGCATTTCATCTTAATACCTGTGAGTTCATATGCCCTAGTTAATGTTAGAATTATGAACAAAAAAGTTTCTAAAAACCAAAGGAGGAATGATCGTTTTAACAATAAAGTGTTATAAATGTTATTATAAATAATAAAATGTTATAAAGTTAAGCATTAGATCTTAGGCTGAGCCATCGTAAATATAGAAAAGAAAATATGGATAAAGGGTTAAGCCCAGGGTGAGTGTATTAGTAAGAATTATTGGATTTTTCTTCCCAAGCCATGGCTCATTTGTTGTTTATTTTGTAGTTCTGATTCTTCAGTAATCTTTGCATCTTAGATCTCACTTTTTGAAAAGATGATGTTGATACTTGTTTGTATGCTGGTCTTGTCAAGTCTTGCAAACTTGTACTGCTGTTGTGCTAACTTCTTGGCTAAGAGCTGAGGATTATCATGTGTTCATAATAATGCTTATACTTGCTTTTATTCAGAGACTGCTAGAAAGAGCCTTGTCCTCGTGGGTTGATCATGAACTTGACCCCTCAGATACTGGCTGCAGAACTTGAGCTGGAGAAGGTATAAGCAGGCAACCATCGAGCTGCTGGTCTTGTTACCACTTTCTCAAATTGAAATAATGCTAGAAATTCTCATTTCCATTTATGAAAGAATAATGTCAAAGCCACCTAGGAATAAGCAGTCCATTTAAATGGAAGCTCAGTTTTCTGACTTGTCTTCATTCTTTCAACATTTCCTCGTGTCAGAAGTGTGGCGCAATGATTTGCAAATTCTTCGAAGGTAGTGTTTTGTATTTGGGATTTTCTTTTCCCTTTCAGGTTTGGAGCTTAGCTCTTTGATTTCAAGGAGGAAAACTCAGGCAGGCTGTGACAGTTCAGCTCTCTCTGCTGGTGTCGGTTCCTGGTGTTATGGATAAATTGGGGAATTATTAGGAGGAATATATGGGAGCAAGATGAGATGAGAAAGGAGAGTGTATTCGGTCCCCGGGTGGGCATCAAAGAATGAGAGTGGGAAGGTCATCTTGGTGTTGGCCCTTCAACCTACAGATGAGGCCCCAGAGAGAACACAGCGCTCTCAACCAAGGTCACAGATAGTTGAGGGCAACTCAGCCTCCATACCCCTTGTCAACTGCCTTTCACACCACAGTATAGATGGATTCTCTTAAACCTCTCAGACAAGACTAATTACAAGCAGCCACTTGATCCTATAATTCACCGATTTGTCTGGTCTGGCTGTAAGATTAGAGAAAATTATGCTCCTGATGCAGAGGGAGGAAAACGGTAGTTGCAGGTAATGGAGCAGAAGTTTTGCTTTGCCCGTGGGTGTGCATGGACATGTGTGGGCATGTTTGTACACTTTGGAGGAGTGATGAAGAGAAGAAAATGAAGAAATCTGCCAATTTGCCAGTTTCTCTCCTAAATTCAGTTTCACTATTTTGTAGTCTTTCTACCCTGTGCTATTTTTTTTTTTTTGGATGTGAGCATATGTTCTATAGATTAGATTCTACAGGTCTAGATTTGGGGTTCTTGTTTCTCAGATCCAGGGTTCATAGAATTATTTAAGCTTACAGGTGGGGAAGTATGCACTGGTTAAGTCACTTGCCCACTCTAGTTGGTTGCATTGCTGATCTACAATTGTGGCTGTCAGTAACAAACGTAGATTATTGCCCACCTCCCTCCCCGATACACTCTTTTGGATCACTCATTGGTACATTGCTTGAGAAAATCTGACCCTAGAAATAAAAGTGGGTAAATAACAGGTGTTATTTGTATAACTTGTTATACAAAATTTACATGTTACTGAAAAATTGGCTCTAAATTTTAGCAATCCTTTTATTAACAAAAGGAATTTACCCTGGCGATGAACATTATTCCCTAAATTGGGATTCAGAGGAGATGGCATAAGGATGAATCCCAGGATGCGAACTTCTCTCCCTTGTGCCTTGTCTGGAGTGCTGGTCTTTTGTCTCTTTCTTTCACAGGTCGTGGGCTGTAGCCCCTGGTCTTCTTTTCATGCACACTGTGTATGCTAGCATCTTTCAGCATTGTCTCTCCCACACATCCCTAGGAGGGCAGGCAGGTCCAGATCCCAGACCTGCTCAAGAAGTTTCTAAGAGAACGCCATCATTCCTTTTTCCTAGACCATCAACCCAGAATGAACAGAGGATACCACTCCCAACCAGCTCAATGACTTATCCTGCCTCCTTCTCAGAAGATTTACCCATCATGGCATCCATACATTTAAGAGAAAAGCTACTCTCTCTAAATGATCACTCCACTGAATTTTTAAGGGGAAACCTCCTTTAGCAATACCAAATAATTACATTCAGTAATTTGTTTTAAATTTTGTTCCTATTCTGTGCAGTGTTGTTCCATTTGTGTGTTACATTGTTAATGAAATAGCATATTCTCCAGCTAAGTAATTTCCTGAAAATTGCTTGGTTTTCATGTACTTAGAGCTACTCAGCTAAAGGATAGGTCACCTTCATAACAGCTAAAATTTCTTGGTTTCACTTCATCTATTATATCATCTATTATATCATCACATTATATACTTAAAGGGGAACAAGAATGTAAAACTATCATTTTTGGTTTTTAAGATGAGCAATATTAAGGCAAGATTGTATGCTCGTCAGAATGATCTAGAGAAAAGAGAGGGATGAGTGTAGGAGGGAAGGCACTGAGCAGGCCAAAGGATTGGGATTTAGCTTCCAGTGGAGGGCTGGCCTCAGGAGCAGAGATAACTTTTCCATCTTAAGAGTAGGAAAGACATAATGTGGGTACATAAATCTGGTGGATTTGAGGGTGAGAAGATGAGGTAGTTCTTGTCTGTCAATGACAAATGAAGGGAGGTGATCAGCTGAGAGTAAGAAGGAAGGGGATGTTGGCAGTTTGAGGAGAGAGGAAAAACTGTGAAATAGATGGTCATCCTGGAAAATAATAAAGTGAAATAAAGAGGAAAGTGTAGAAGAATCACTTGGCAGAGGTGAGTGCTAATTTGAGATTTGTGGTAATGAGTGTAAGGTAAGACCATTAAGTGTGGATTTTTTTCCTTCTAGCAATTTTAGCTGCTCAATTGCAGATGGTTAGTTAGGTTGAATTGGTGTTGATTGCTAGGCTGGTACAATGGCGGAAGAGAGGGGCAAGGCAGATGAAGGTATTTGCAAGGAATTGATCACAAAGTTGAACCACAGAATCTAAGCTGGGCGTGGAGGACAGCGAGCATGTAAAGTTGGATTGAAGGATAAGATCCATGTGGGGTCAAGGAATCATTGGAAAGGGGGTCTTAGGCAAGTGTTTTTGACTGGTTTAATCTTTATGTCTTCAGTTTGACTGTGTGACGATGCATTGTTTAAACTATGCTCCATATAGCCAACTGTCCTGAGGGCACGTGGCGGGGTGAATGATGGGGAAGAGGTACATCTGTAGGTCCAATAGCCAAACTCTCCTATCAGAGAAAAACCTGGGAGCAGGGTTTTTATTTAATAGACTGTGTTAGCATTTGAAAGATGATAGAAGTTTCTTTTGTTTATCAGCCTTCATTCAATTTGGAGTTAATAATTTTTCAAAAGCTTTTAATAGATTTTTTTTTTAAAAATCTGCCCCTTTTAAAAACTTCTTTTTTTAAAACTGATTTTAAAAGTAAATCACAAGTAAAGGTGAGGATTAATATTTAGTCCTCTGGAAATAATACTTTTTAAAAGTAAATCACATCCACTATGGAAAATTTAGACAGTTCAAAAAGCATTTTTAAAAATCCTATCTACAGATAGAAGGAAATGTCTTTCCATTTTTTGGCATATTTTTAAATAGTTTCTATTGTTTAATGTCTTGTCATTTTATTTATAATGGCTGTAAGATATTTGTGTTAATTTTTAAAATATGTGAAATTACTATTGTTGTTAGATATTAAAATCTTTTCATGTTTATGATATTATGAATACTTCAGCAATGAGCCCCAGTAAGCGACTATCTTCAATTGTGGGTCTACCAATTAAAGGGGCCATGACTTGCCCTATCAAGGCCTTGTTGGGAGCAGTGTCTCTATTTCAGCAAGTTCCAGGACTGTCTGGAAGAAAGTACCATTCTGAGGGCTCTGGATACCTGGGAAAGTAAAAGAACCTTACTTTATATCCACTTTCTACTTCTTTACCTTTTTCATCAAGCTCTTTCATCCTAGAGTACCTGTGTTGATGCTGTTAGATGTTATAAGTAGTAAAGTTTCCTATAGGCTATCATTTTACTCATCATATCTCTTAGGACCATTCATTTCACCCGGGATCTTAAAATTAACATCTTATAGGAGAAAATCTTAAGTCACAAAAATTCTACTTGCTTCCTCCACCCCCTCACCCCCTAAGAATTAAAAAGAGTACTGTTTTTTAATTTTGATGGCAAACTACTTTGGTTTAGCTCAAGAAATACAGATATTTATGGTAGCCTAGTTTGAGAGAAACAGACAGAAGCTCTTTGTCACACAGGTGTTGTATTTATATAATCCAGTTTTTCCAATGTGCCCTAACATTTGTCAAATCTAAAGGTGTGATGGGCATGGTTACCAAAACCAACAGATGTGAACTGTGCTGTGTTATTAAATGTCATGCTTCCTGATTTATCAGTCATGTATTATCTCAAACAAAAATGGATTTTCCTACTGCTTTGCTTTTGCATCTTCTCAACCGGGCTATCCACTAAAAGGTTTGTGGTATTCTTATTTTCCAATGAAGAATGGAAATCTAAATTGCCTTTGGTCCCTTTCACAATTATATGAATTAATACTGGCTCTCAAAACTCTTACACATAACAAAGGTAGAGTTGAAGTAGAATGGTGTTTTGATGATAACTAGGGAAGAAATTGATCTGAAACGGCGGATGGTTTGTAAATGATGTTTAAGAATTTAAGCAGAGAAAGGTAGTAAATTGTTGTCCACATTGGAAATGTTTTGTGCACACCACTTTTAGTTTTCCTTTCATTTGGATTATACTTACTTCTTAGTATTTTCAAAAGACAGCATTAGATATTTGTTTTTGATCTGTTTTCTGGAAAATAGGATGAAAAGTGCAAAGTCATCACATTTTTATCAGAATGGATGCAAGTTAGTTGTAGTCTTCCAAACTGGGATTGCTTATCCTTTGGTGAGAGCTGGCCTGGGTAGTGTCAGCATTTTAGAAAAACATATCGTGGGTGCTGTCTTCACACGGCAAGGTAAGATGCCAAATGTGGATGTTTCCAAACTACAGGTTCAACAGGCTAGCATCACCGGTACCCAGACCAATCCTGGCATATCACCTAAGTGGGATGTCTGACAATCTCTCCCCAAATGTGGTTACCTATGTGATTTTAAGTGTGTTTTTGCTATTTTATTAATTGATGTAAAATCCCTTTTCTGTGTAAATTTAAGGGAATTGTTCATTAAGTCCTATGAACTTTTTATGTATTAATGCCTCTCAAATACCTCTGAGATATGTAATTTTGTTTTTATTCCCATTTTACTGATGAGAAAATAGAGGCATAGAGGATTTATATGACTTGCCCAGGATCACAGCCAACAAATGGCAGAGCTGGGATTCAAACTCTAGTTCCAGAGATTGTAATCATAAATCTGTATACTGTTATTTCCTTCAGTCCTGGGATCCTGGGACCTAATATTCTTCATCTGCTATGTATTATCATGGTGCACCCTATTCTGCAGGCTAAACATTAATATTATCTTTGTGTGCAACCTTGACCTTGAGACTTCCTCGTGGGGACCCCGACTGGGCCACTGAGTTGTGAAACAGCTCTATTATCAGAGATGCTGAGGTATTTATTTTTTATTTACTAGGAATAAATTAGTAATTGATATGTTTTGATCATTAGTGTATCGCCATAAGAAACTTGAATGGGTTTGGAGACTCTACCATTAGCAAAGAAATCATAATGGCAAGAGGCTGTGCAAATGCACTAAGCCAGTACTGTTTTATGGATTTGCCTAAAATATGGGAAATAAGGGAAAATGGGGGCAAAGAAATCTGTCTTCTTGACCTAGACCTTGCTTGACTTGTCTAATGTATGACTTACCTGAGAGTTAAAAAGTGTGGATTGTTTAAGAGCAGGTAGGGACTTGAAAAGTAAGGTTATGTTACCATTTGCGCAATTCTTTTTGTGATTTAAGAGGACATAAAAGGAGATCATCAGACAGAAAGTTTCTAATTTCAGAAGTAAAATTTTAGAAAAAGCAAAGGGAACCCTTTCAAGGAGTTTCTATATAGATGTCTCATTTAAGAAAAGCCGTGGACAGGCTTTCTGAACATCTCACCAAGTCAAAGACCTGGATGGTGTCAGGGATCTCCTTGCCCTCTTCTGCCTTATAGGACCAAATAAACTCATAGGGAAATGGTGGGATCATTTTGGAGAAAAAAGCAGAAGAATCAATGAGGATGGCTGCCCTATTTGAAATTAACTATTATAAACGTAGAAATTAGATCAGTATCTAATTGGGAAAGATGTTCGTATTTTCTTAGGAACTTCAATGGCTAAAAATCAGCAGTATTCATAAAGTTGAATTTGTGAAAGTGGATTGCAGGTATTTAAAAGGAAACTATCACTACAGAGATTGAATAAAAAAAGACGTGAGAATCCAGCGGTACTGACTATGCTTTAATGAAATTCGATTAAAGGAAACAATGAGAAGCCATTCTAACTAAGGTAGGAAAGTAGGAGGAAACCTAACAGATTGAACAAAGAACTTCTTGAGTAGCTGAGACCCCAGCAAGAATGCTACAAGAAAGGAGGGAAGATGGCAGAGGGCCAAGGAGGAGTACAAAGGAACAGCTTCAGAGTAAAGTTGTGAAAGCTCAAGCAGGAAATGAGAAGCAACTTTCAAAACACATCAAGGGAAACATTCTTTAAATACATCAGAAGCAACAGGGAAATGTTTCTCTGTTCAGTAGAGGAGGGAGTTGGTTTTAAATGACGGCAGTAGGTCAAGTTGTCTGTTGTGTTTTTTTTTTACAAGCAAAACTTCTTTGTTTTAAACAAATCTGGTATTATTGACTGGGAGTGGGGGAGGAAGTAAGATTATAAGAAGAGCTGGTAACGAGCTGTTTTAACAGACTGCTTGTATTAAAATCTGTAGGCACCGATGGATGCTGCAGTAGTTGTTTAGAAGAATAACCTCACAGAACACCAGTTGTGGAGAGAATATGGAACTAGAAAAGGAGCAACATGCTATTTCTATGTAACATGGAGGAAGAATGACCTTGAAATGACAAATCTGAAAGCTTTTATGACCTGGAAGAAAATGGGAGAGGGGAGAGAAGTAGCAGATATTGTCACAAAATCGAATTGGAAATACCTTGCAGGCAGAAAGATAGCAAGTATACCAGTGTGGATTGAAAGAAAGCAAATTCTGTCAGACGAACGCAGGCTGTCTCTGTGACAGAGTGGCAGCCCAGTTAGACTGAGGGAAAATGGAAGAAACGATTTAGTTTGATTTTAGGCAAGCTGATGATGCTCCTCCACCAGTCACACTTATGAGACCTCAGAGAAGTGATTAGTTTTCACTATACAACTCTTTGAGGGGCTGCCTCATTGGAACACATTGAAAGTGTGTTTAATTAGGAATTAATGTTCGTAGTGGAGTGGGTAAAAAGGGTCATAGCAAGAAATGTTCTAAAGCGATCAGTACTAGATCCAGTGCTTATTCAAAATATTCTATGACCTGTAAGATGTGCGAGAAACACAGAAAATGACCAGGCTGTTGGTGGGGTTGAGAAGGAGGGAGGGATTTAGGTCAGAATGATTGTGGCCATTTGGAGGCATGGCCAAAAACAAAGTAGTAGAAGGTAATGTCAGGGGCAGAAGGGTAGGGCGTAAGAGAATACTTACATTTTTATGTATAAGTATCGTAATGATCATAATTTGAATGCATGCTCAGAAGGCATACAATTTGAGGTTATCTGATAGTGGTGTTTTGTCCCAAAAGCAGTATTAGTTTTTTTCTGAGCCCTATATGTGTTCTTTCTGGACCAACTGCCCTCTAAGTAGAGTTAAGAGAAGGCCTTGTGGATATAAAGCTCAAAATCAATAAGCCAACCTACAAGGTCAAGTAACAAAGTACCGTGTACTAAGTTCAAGTCTCAGCCTTAGGTAAGCAAGGATCTACTCTTAGTTCTACAGGTAAAGGAGTGGTTGGAGACCTTGAAAAGAGCCATGAAGATGGTTAACAGGTTGGGAATAATAGGGCTTCCAGGCAAAACAAAACTTGAATTCAGTGTGGAAAAATGTTGAGTGATAAGTTATTTGTAAGTATCTGAAAGACTCCTAGGAGCATATTGGTGATATCTGTCCTATATTTCTTCTGATGACAAACTAAGAGGTCAAAGACTAACCTGAATAAAGGATTTAAAAGAAGATAATGTGACCCTTGTTAAACATTGAGATAAGGCAGTGAGGAAGGATGTGTGTCTCTTTCCTAGAGGTCTTTAAAATTGTGAGCCATTACCTTTTGGGGATGGGTACATTTTATACGTTTGGACTTAAAGTAGGCAGCGAAGGAGATGAGGTCTGTGCTCTCTTTCAACTGTATATCGAAATTTGTATGTTTTGAAGGACTTAATCTTTTGTAAGACAGTTCTAATTGGCATTTTTCTCTTCCTACTACAACTGTGTATTTAACTCTCTTCTAATTACCATATTATTCTTTATGGTAGTGTTTATAAGTTTTCATTATATTTGTTTGCTTAATTAACAGTCTCCTTGGTGCCTCTCAGCTCTGCAAATGGACTGTGTCTATCTTGTTTACCATTATAACTCCAGTTCCAACACATTATCTGGCACGCAGTTGTAATATTTATAGGATGAATAATAATGTTGAAAGAAGTATAACATAGAAGATTGCAGGCTTAGAAGGTTGTCATTTTCAGAATGGTTCTTTGGAGGCTGGAATATCATTAAAATGTATTTCCCAATCTGGGGCATCTTTTAGAAGTCCCACTCCTGGAATTGTGTGTCATTTGAATCAAAGAACGTCCTCTCTGATCATCTTCTTTTAAAATGAAAATAGAGGGGCCAGCCCAGCGGTGTAGTGGTTCCAGTTCACATGCTCTGCTTTGGCAACCAGGCGTTCACAGGTCCAGATCCTGGGTGCAGACCTACACACCACTCATCAAGCCATGCTGTGGTGGAGTCCCACAGGCAAAGTGGAGGAAGACTGGCACAGATGTTAGCTCAGGGACAATCTTCCTCAAGCGAAAAGAGGAGGATTGGCAACAGATGTTAGCTCAAGGCCAATCTTCCTCAGCAAAAAAAAAAAAAAAAAAAGAAAATAGAATCCACACAAAAGCTTGTACATGAATGTTCATAGCAGCATTATTCATAATTACCAAAAAGTGGAAATAACCCTAATGTCCATCAGCCAATGAATGGATAAACCAAAGGTGATATATCCATACAATAGAATAATATTTGGCAATAAAAAAGAATGAAGTACTAATACATGGTGCAATATGGATATATTTTGAAAGCATTAAATAACAACTAAGTGAAAGAAGCCAGTCACAGAGGACCACATATTATATGGTTCTATTTATACGAAATGTCCAAAATAGGCAAATCCATAGAGATAGAAAGTAGACTAGGGCTGAGGACATTAGGGAGAGATGGGAAGTGACTGCTAATGGGCATGGGGTTTCATTGTAGGATGGTAAAAATGTTCTAAAATTGACTGCCATGATGGTTGTACAACTTGTGAATATACTAAAACTCATTAAATTGTACACTTCAAATGGGTGCATTCACAGGGGCACCTGGCACCATGGTGATAGGCCTCCAGTAAGAAAAAGAGCATGAAGAACATGGAGTTCAGACAGCACAAAATGCAAAATTTTTTCCACTGTCCAGTTTTGCCTTTGGTTAACTGTATTTAAGAATTGTATTTGGCAAACGCCTTTTCTACAAAACAAGCATTGTAGAGTGTTGCTGTTTTCCCTTAGAATGTGTGCATACCTCCTAATCTTGCACTTAGCTTGAAAGATCTTAACTGTGGGTTTCTATGTCTGTCCCACACTTCACAGCCTGAACATGAGTACCACGATCCCATCCTGTTCAGTGCTGTGTCTGTGCTGATATACCCAGCACCTGGCACGTGGTAGGAGGACCGTGGATGTTTGCTGTGCTATCTATATTTAAATATACAGGCCTGGGGAGATTTTGCATAATGAAATGGTATAGACTCTGTACTGATGGTATGGGCTCTATGATGAGCTTAACAGAGTTGCTTGCTTAGAAAATGTTTTTTAAGAAATTATTATTCAAATGATTTCCAACAAGAGTGCCAAGACTATTCCATGAGGAAAGGACAGTCTTTCAACAAATGGTGCTGGGAAAACTGAATGTCCACAAGTTGAAACCTTACCTGACACCATATACAAAAATGAACTCAAAATGGATCAAAAACTTAAACATAAGAGCAAAAACTATAAAAATCTTAGAAGAAAACATAGGGGAAAAGTTTCATGACACTGGATTTGACAATGATTTCTTGGATAGGACACCAAAAACATAGGCAACAAAAGAAAAAACAGATAAATTGGACTTCAAAATTAAAAACTTTTATGCAGCCAAGAACACTGTCAACAGAGTGACAAGGCAACCCACAGAGTGGGAGAAAATATTTACAAATCATATATCTGGTAAGGGATTGATACCCAGTATATATAAAGAACTCATACAACTAATCAGTAAGAACAATTTAAAAAAAACCCTATTAAAAAGGAGCAAAGGACTTGTAAAAGGAAAAGCTCTTTCTTCCCAATTCTTCACTTTTGGCACCAGTTGTGTGGGTTTTTTCACATCAAACAATTCTCCAATTCTCAGCAGACATCGATAGCTTGTCGTACAATTTATCTAAATTCTGACACTAACTGCCCAGAGTTAGTGCAGGCCCCACAGATTAAGGGCTCACTTCCAGAAGACTGCCCCCCACTTCAGACTCCAATCACAAGTAGTGGGTCCCAGGTTATCCACAACTTTTGTCTGACTTGGCTACAAATCAGAGCTTCCCACATCCCCCTCCTCATGTTTGTTAATTTGCTAAAATGGTTCACAGAATCCAAGAAAACAGTTTGCTTACTACCAATTTGTTATAAAAACTATATTTAAGGATACAAATGAACAGCTGGAAGAAGAGTTGTATAGGGTGGGGTCTGGCAGAGTCCTGAGCATAGGAGCTTCTGTCTCTGTGGAGTCGGGGGTGTCACCCTCCCGGAACATGAACACACTTTTATTCACCAGTGCAGAAACTCTCCAAGCTCCTTTGGTTATTGTTTTGATGGAGGCTTCATTACATAGGCATGATATATTAAATCATTGGCCATTGATGATAAATTCAACCTCCAGCCCCTCTTCCCTCCCTGGAGGTTGCTGAGTGGGGCTGAAAGTTCCAACCCTCTAATCACATGGTTGGTTCCCCTGGCAACCAGCCCCCCATCTTAGGGACTTTCCAAAAGTCACCTCAGCATAACTCAGGTGTGGGTGAAAGGGGCTTCTTATGAATAACAGAAGATGTTCCTTTCACCTTTATCCTCTGGAACTGTTTCAGGAGCTGGGGACAAAAACCAAATATTATAACAAAAGATACTCCTTTGACTCATCGCTTAGGAAATTGCAAGGGTTTTCTAGCCAGAATCAGGTGTCAGAGATCAAATATACGTTTCTTATTACCTTACAAGCTGAATAGGCATTTCTCCAAAAAGGATATTCAAATGGCCAATACGTACGTGAAAAGATAGTCAACATCATTAGTCATTAGAGAAATGCAAATCAAAACCACAATAAGATAGTACTGCTCATTCCTTAGGATGGTTATTAGAAGGAAGGAAGGAAGGAGGAAAAGAGAGAGAAAGAGAGAGAGCATGCTCAAGCACAACAGTTTGGTGATGTAGTAGAGAAATTGGAACCCTTGTGCACTGCTGATGGGAATGTAAAATGGAAGTGTGCCGTGGAAAATGGTATGGCAATACTTCAAAAGATTAAACATAGAATTACCATTGAGTTAGCAAACCTACTTTTGGGTCTATGCCCAAAACAAGTAAAAGTAGGGACTCAAACAGATGTCTGTGCACCCATGATCATAGCAGCATTATTCACAATAACTAAAAGGTGGAAGCAACCCACGTGCTCATTGCTGGGTGAATGGCTAAACAAAATGTAGTATACACATACCATGGAATATCAGCCTTAAAAAGGAAGGAAATTCTGACACATGCTACAACATGATGAACCTTGAAGACATTATGCTAAGTGAAAGAAGTCAGTCACAAAAGGACCAATCCTGTATAGTTCCAGTTATATGAGGTTTCTAGAGAGGTTAAATTCATAGAGACAGAAAACAGAATGGTGATTGCCAGAGACTAGGGGCAGGGAGAATGAGGAGTTATATTGTTTAATGGGTACAGGGTTTCATTTGGGAAAGATGAAAAGGATGGTGGTGACGGTTGTACAATGACATGAATGTACTTAATGTGAGAACTGTACACTTAAAAATGGCTAAAATGGTAAATTTTGTGTTATATATTTTTACTATGATAAAAAAGTCATTATTTTAAAATGACGGTGTTTACTTATATAGACAGTAGTCTTCCATAACAGTCCATTGTTGGCCGTCCCAGCACAAATATCCTCAGTTGCTTCTTTTAGAGCATAGCAAGCACACTGCGCATCCTCGCCTCGATTCTTGTACAGCTTTTACTTCAGGATTACTGACAGAACCAAGCCATAATTGACATTTTCAATAGTGCTTAATACACTTTTGAAAAACCTGGGATTTGTTAGTCATCATCTGGGCCAAACTCCATGAGATTTTGGAATGTTGTTTTTATTGGTGTTCTAATAATTTTTCATACTAATTTATTTGATTAAGTAATTTAAACATATTTACAAATAATGTATTTTTGAAAGATACTACTGCATCTCGTGAGCTATTTCTTAGTGGAAACCAAAGATTTCCTGAGAATGATGGAGTGCAACTTTGATGCCTGAAAAGGGGTCTGGAAAATTGATGCTGTGTACGTGTTACCGCACAAAATTGGGGTTCTCTGCCCTATGCACATAAAAAAAGCCAATTAATTATGGCATCAGCATTTGGGATAAGATTCAGCTTTGATTCCGCAAGATCGATCTGCAGGGAGAACAGGAGGTGTGTGCCCTCAGATCTGTCTCCCTGATTGAGGATTTGGGGCAAAATTTAAGAGATTAGGGAGAATATGCTGGCACAGAGAAATACTGGTGAGACAGGTTTTGATTGGTGGGCTTCAAGCATTTCTGGTAAGGTTTTCAACATTTATGACAGGGTTGTAAACATTTATGATAGAGTGGTGAAGGAATTTTAACACTGGATTTTCCTGAATGCGGGACCCCTTCCTTCTGAGAAGAGTCCACCTTTCAAGTTCTGGTCGCGACCTGGTCTCCTTGGGTTCCGTGGGAAAGAGAATCTTTAGTTCTGAGGTCCTTTCAGGTCACTATTTCTTCTTTTGCACATGCCCTGGCTACAGTGACTTTGCAGTTTTTCTGAAAGACAATCCTTAATCACTTTGTTGATAAGAAATGAGGTCTGTTGGAACTGGCTCTAAATGGGCCTGTGGTTACACACGCATTATTTCTTCTGTGACCTATGGCTTACCATCTTGGGTTGGCCTGCCCATGTGTACCTCACTTTGGGGGAGCATGACACATAGCAATTTGTTAATCTAGACTTAACATTTTTGCATTTGCCTTTTTCCTAGACTTTTTGCTAGTTTCAGCAATAGATAGGACGTTATAATCTCTCAGAATGTTTTCTAAATTTAACTTGAGAGTTTGTAGTTTAGAAGGCAACCAACAAATACCCAGTCAGCATGAGAGTCTCAATGGCCTACCAGCCTCTCTCAATTCCTCTTGAGACCTTTTGTCGTCATAAGTCAGGAGTATGTCCCAGTGTGGGTGATTTTCTAGATTCTTCTGTCAAGGCTTTCATCAAGGCACCTTCCCAGGTTACTCTGGTGTCCGAAGTGCAGGGCCTTTGCACCTTTCAGAATACTTAACATCCCATTGTGGGGGATCTGGGCCTTAAGCAATTTTCTTAACTCACGTTCCCCCGGTCCTGGAGGGTCACACCTAAGTGGCCCTGAAACAAATGACATCAACAGGCCCTTCCTTCTAGAGGACTGACAGATACTCTTCAACTCCTACAGGATGTGGACATGCTGCAAAGAACCTCATGAAATTATTCATGTGTTCCAGCTGGGCTGAATTTAATCCTTCAAAGAGGCAGCTGTCAAGTTCTGAAGACGTCAAGCATATTTTACAATTTGGACCACGAGATTCAAGTTATTCCTCTGTGTCTGACCTAAAACTTGTTTGAAATGGGTTTTCTTTTCACATGAGATAAATGTGTACGTTTTTTCCTGATTCTAGAAGTAATGCATGTTCCTTTCAGGCATTTTAAGTTTATTTCCATTGTTCTTTTCTTGTGTCTATGAAATGTAGACAGAATTGATTCTCATGATAGAGATGATTCTTAAGAAAGAGTAGTTTCATCTTAACAGAATCATGTTGGAACTTTCTGAAAGAAGGTCATATAGAAATATATAAACGAATGTTTCTGGAATAAATTCCATTTACACAGAGAAGGAAAAGTGTGAGTTAAAGTGACTCACCTTTAGATCCAGGTTTATGCCTGAACCAGCCTTTTTCAGCAAGTTTTTGAAGCTTGGTTTCCTTATCTGAAAAATTGAAGATACCATATTTTCTCAGTGTTAATGTGTGGATTGAATAAAATACTACCTGTAAAGAACCTGATAGGTATCTGGTGTACATAGTAACTTCTCGAATAATATCTCCTCCCATACTTTCTTCTCTATCTCTACTTAACCTCTTTTTCTTACATATTATCATCTCTTTATAGATATCTCTTGATTAGTGCAGAAAATATATTTATTTGGATGGTAATCGTTGCAATTCAGTCACTGAATATATTTTTCCTCCTTTGGGGCATTGTCACTCAGTGTTTGGTCATTCAAATAAATCTTCCTTTATAATTTATTAGTTATTACCTAATTTCAATCTGAAGAAAATTAGCCTTCTGAATGGAAGGAAATCGTGTGCCATCTTTTGTAAAGAATTTACTTTCTGGGGCCGCCTGGTGGCGCAGCGGTTTAGTCCGCGCTTGGCAGCCCGGGGTTCGCAAGTTCGGATCCCGGGCGCCCGCCGACGCACTGCTTGTCAGCCACGCCGTGGCGGTGTCCCATATAAAGTAGAGGAAGATGGGCACGATGTTAGCCCAGGGCCAGTCTTCCTCAGCAAAAAGAGGAGGATTAGCAACGGATGTTAGCTCAGGGCTGGTCTTCCTCACAAAAAAAAATTTACTTTCTTAGTGTCAAAGTAGCACGTTTGGGCATTATTATCACTATTTTACGGGAGAGGAAATTAAGGCCCACAGAGGTTGGTTAGCTTACTCGGGATGGCAGACTAAGAAGGTTCTAGGGGGTGGCCTGTGGCCTAGTGGTTAAGTTTAGTGCACTCTGCTTTGGCGGCCTGGGTTCAGTTCCCAGACGTGGATCTACACCACTCATTGGTGGCCATGCTATGGCAGTGACCCACATACAAAATAGATGAAGATTGGCACAGATGTTAGCTCAGGGCGAATCTTCCTCAGCAAAAAAAAAAAAAAAAAAAGGAAAAAGGAAAAAAAAGGCTGGTCTGTGACTTTTAGTATTTTCCACAATTTAATTGCATTTAGGGGTCATGATTATGAGGAGACATCTTTTCACATATAGAACTTTAGTATCCCCCCAAAGCCAGCATTAGAGTCTGTCTCACAAGACAGATTCCTTTCCTCTGAGTCCATCTTCTCTCCCACTCTCCCTTGCTCGCCAGAATAACAGGTTCACTGTTTAGGGTGTGTTAGTGAATATAGCTAATTCCAAGGACTCGTAGTGTCATGATGTCAGGAAAGAAAACCTACTGCAGGCTGTGCAGTTCTACATAGAAGGAAAGGAGAATCTAATTGGGCCTTGATTTCTGGGCCTTTTGGGATCAGGTAGGAAGGAGGACTGCCTAGTGTGGCCTCTGACCTGGAGGAACATGGCTCCGACACTGCCACCATTGCTGTCCTCTTCTAATTGGCACTGCTGGCGTTCCCTCCCAGCCCCGACTTCTCCTTTCCCAACCCTGTAGCACCCGTCACGGGGCTGAGGCCAGGCAAGGCTCCCTCCCCGAACCAAACCGACGGATGCAATGTGAAGTTTACTCTTGGGAACTCTCTTTGGCCTTAAACTGCCACCGAAAGATCTAGACAACCATCTTCTGTAGTTGACTACCTCACATTTGCTGGAATGCTCTTTTCTTCTGAGATATCAGGCTCACAAGGAATCATAGAATTTGCTTGGAAATTATTTTCAAGTAAGCAGAAATACCTCAGCATTCAATCAGCTTTCTTTAAGAGTGTTTGTGTGTGCATGTCTGTAAATGTGTCTGACATATGGTATGTGGAGATAGTTCTCTGTCATGTAATCCCAAGAAATGCAAATCCTCTTCTCTGATTGCTTTGCTCTCTCCTTCCCTGTAAATATTGTGTTCTTTTCAATAGGCTGCCAAGTCCATATGGATTAGAGCTGCTTGTTATCCTTCCACTATTCCTGTCAAAATAATCAACCATATCAGTGCAAAAGAAAAACCAAGAAATGCACGCATTCTTCTGGGGCTGAAGTGGGCCTCAGTGCCCCAGCTTGCAAATGAAATCTTTTTTTATTTCTTTCTAGAAGCATTCTGCAGTTGTGTGTAATAGGATTCCCTTTTGCACATCTTCTGCATGTAAGCTAAATCTTTATTAAACCCTAGTAGGATGGCAATCAAGAGATCAGCTGGAAGATTATCATGACAAAATGATTCCTTTTCCTCCATTCCTAAGAAAGATACCTCACAAAATTGTTTTCATTTATATCGGATGTTTCATTAATCACTGTCTGGAGGTGAGTTCCCTTGCTTTCCTTTTCAGTGGAGACTTGATGTCTATTTCATTACTTCTACTTCTAGATAAGTATAGCATCTCCCCTATCTGACCCCAACACTCCTGGGAAAACTATGAAATTGAATCAGGAAAACAAGGTATATTTCCTTTCATACTCTATGTCATTTCCTTGTATACTCTGTGGCTCCTTTAAAATTTATTTTCATAGCTGAGGTGGTAGTTTAGATTTCCTCACTATGGTTTTTAGAGCAAAAAGCACAAAACTGGTATTCAGGAGATCTAGGATTTTCCACTGGCTCTGCCACTTGGTAACTGGTGACCTGAGACAAGGCTTTGTCTAGTTCCAGTCTCTTAACTGTGGGAGTTGATGTGGATGGCCTCGAAGGTTTTTTTTGGCGTCATGTTCTGGGACTCTGAAAAAAAGGTCGTTGCATAGAGCAGGAATATCCTTATTTGTTCCTAAAAGACTGTCCTTTATAATAATTGATGTTGTTTGAAAGAAGTGCCGATATATCGATCTTGGACAAATAATTTAAATTTGAGGAAGTCTACTGGATTGTTCTTGCTAGCATGAAATTATGCTTCAAGGCATAGCCCTGTGGTCTTTTCCGGCAGTCAGCTTGCTTTTGAGAAGCACCATCCACTGTAGACATCAGAGTAGCCAGTGAGCTCTTTGTACAAATGCTTGCAAGGCCACAGTCACAGAGAGCAACAGCCACAAACATCTGGAATACAGCCATAAATTCAGATGTGGAAAAAAGACAATTGAGAAACAAATGATGGTCATTAAGCCTAAGCATTTTAATTAGAGAGATAACCACCTACCCAACATACTTGACTAATTTAGTAGAAAACTATGACAGCAGAAAAGACGGCAGCTGACAGCAGAAAGAGGACTAATATTTTTAATTAAAATTTTTTAATGAAATGTAATATATGTACATGGTAAAATCTTCAAATCACACATTAATCATGCATGCACCCACAAAATTAAAAGCTTCTACTCTCAATTCTCAGTCTTTCTTTCCAAAAGTAACCATTGTTACTAGTTTCTTGTTAGATCCTTTCCAAAAATAGTATGTGCATATCCCAGTAGATATATGCATAGCTTCTTTTTATATTTATATAAATTATCATAGTGTGCATAATGTACATAATGCTTTTTCTTCAATGATGCATCTTCTAGATACCCCACATCAGGTCTTACAGATACAACTCATTTTTTATTGACTATATTGTCTACCTCTGTATAGATTATCATAATATTCAATCAGTCTCCTGTGCAAATTAAATGATCATTTCTCTTGTTTCCACCTTTCTTGACTTACAACACCTGCATTTCAGTCATTGTTCTCTTTTTTAGGAAGGCAAAGCTGCGTCGAACATTCTGTTCACAGATCGGTGTTTTTCCCCCCAGCTATTCTATAGAGTCAGTTTCTAAAAGTGGAATTGATTGTTCAAAATGTTTACAGATTTTACCAGAAAGGTTGTACCAATTTAGATATCCCTGCAAGATATAAGAATGCTATTTTCTCTATTGTTGTTACCCTGGGTATCAAATTTTGAAAAATTTTGCAAGTCTAATAAGCGAAAAAAGACTCATTATTTTGATTTATCTTTTTTGAAATAAGTGATGTTAAGGTCTATTTTCCTATTAATTAGTTGATTTTATTGTGTGTATAAGGTTCTGGTTTATGTTTTTGCCCATTTGTAATTGGATGGTTAATTCCATAAATTCAGGAATTAACTTTCTGTCATACTTGGAAATATTTCTCCAGTCTCTTTGGATTTCATTTGTGGAGATTTTTTTCCCCCTAGAAGTTTAAAATTTTCACGTAACCAGATTTAGAAATCTTTCCTTTTGTATTTCTGCCTTTAGAGTCGTGTTTTTAGAAAGGCCTTCCCCATTTGAATATTACATATGAAAAATTTGTGTTTTATTCTATTGCTATTAGAATTTAACTTTTTTAGCTTGTAACACTTGATCCATCTAAGGTTTATTTTGAGGTAAGGAGTTCAATAGAGCGCTAGCTTTATTTTTTTTCTATGTAGCTAGTCAATGGTGCCACTACCACTGACTGAATAATTAATCTTTTCCCCGCTGGTTTGAAATGCCACCCTGTGAGATCCAAATTTCTGCTTGTATTTGAGTTTATTTCTGAGCTCTATGCTTGGTTCCATTGAACTGTTTTTTCCTTCTCCAATTCCAATGTGTTTGAGTTACTGTATTTTTAGATATGAGTCAAGCAAGGGGAAGATTAAGATTGATTGTTCTGCTTAGTTCATAGGCACACTATTTTGAGTCTACTTAATGAAGAGACTTCTGTTTTCAATTTCTCTCTCAACTTCAGAACTAATGCTCGTGGTGGCATTGTATCATCTAAAAAGAAATAACTTTTGCCATTACACTAAGCTTAAAAAGAGGGGATATATGCCAAATTAAAAATAAATAAGATGATTTTTAAAATGGCATCAAAAAAGATATTTTTACTATCTTGCTTGGAAATCTTACTTCTGTGACAGTGTTCCATAAATAAGACATTATGTATCTATGCGTGCATGCATTTGTAGGAGATCCGCCAGAAAAGTATTTAGTATTTCTTGTGCTGCCTCTTTAATATGTGGCATATCAAACAGAGTTATGGGTTGCCCTGATCTGGCTGACTTCATAGAAAGGTCTTTGCTTTGGCAGCAGTTGGGACCTCTTCTCTCTCTGAGGTAAATCTTGCCGAGCAGGAAGTTGAGGTTTTGGGGTAGATTCCAAGAGTCCATTCTGATCTTATTGTTGGGGAATGTGGAAACCTAAAGCCTTGCTTTAGTTAATAATGTGAATAGTGAAGGATCTTTTTTCCCCCGTGCTAATTAAGTATTTTCTAAAAGAGGATGAACTTTTATTACTAGGAAAGTAACTTTTCATTTTTACACAGATCTGTGCTTAAACATGGTCAGAGAACAGACCCTGCTTTAAAATGTCCTTATTTGTACATGTTATAGTTAAAGGAGAGACCTTACTATTTATGCAGAGAGAAAATAAATGAGATTTCTTTCTGTCTTCCATATGTTTAATGGTAAGATTGTGTCTTGGATCCTATTTTGAGTTTAAAACAGGCTGTGGATTCAATGAGTCGCTACAGTTAAGAATTGTTCTCATCTCAGAATCAATTCTGTGTTCTTTCTCAGAGAATTGAATATCAACTGTCCAGGTAGATCCATCTTAAGCTGAATGGGCAGTTTGATTGTTTCTTTTCAATTGAACAAATGTAACATGCTCATTAGTCCCAGAGCCCAGTCAGAGAGGTGATGTGGGTGTGTGGAAAAGGTATGTATGCTCTACTGTCTTGTCTTCAAATATGAAAAAACTTTTTGCAGTCCAACTAACCTGAGGCGCCAAGCATAGTGATTTCTTCACCGACAGTTAGCACTGAAAATGAACAACCGCGTCTTCCTTCAATAAGAACGGGCTGTGTAAAGCTATGACAGATGGCACTTGAGGGACTGTCGTGGTGCTTGGCTTGAGTTCCCCACAGCATCCATCACGGAGCTGCCCACTTGGTACAAATACCACATTATTTGCCTACACACGGTACTTTCTGCAAATAAGAAGGGTGGGGTAGACTAACTGCAGCCTACCTCAGTGAGCCCATCCAGAGAGCATCTGGATGTAGTCCAGCATTTGAGGTAAGAGCATGGGTAAATATCTCAAGGAATCAAAAGATTGGGAAAATACCAAAGAGACCGTTTGGCAACATGAAATATGGCTAAGAACGTCATTCAGACTGATCGAGTCGAGGGCCATTCCCCTCTGGAGAGAGCCATTAGGATAAGACTTAGCTTTGACTAAATACACAAGCAAGGAATTGCGCCCACATCACAGATAATATGCTAAGAATAATTTGCCATTTGAGCCCTCCTTGTATATTTAGATACTTTGTAGAGAACCCAGACTAGGAGTTGTCCTTTCTTGTTCACTTCTTTTTTTTCTCTTTTATTTATTTTGACTGTCAACAGTATTTTATTATTATTTTTTTTAATTGTGGCAAAATGTGTGTAACATAAAATTTTACCATCTTAACCATTTTAAGTGTACAGTTCAGTAGTGTTAAGTATGTTTGCACTATCATACAACTAATCTCCAGAACTTTTTTATCTTGCCAAACTGAAACTCTATACCCATTAAACAACTCCCCAGTCCCCTTTCCCCCAGCCCCTGGCAACTACCATTCTATTTTCTGTCTGTGTGAATTAACTAAATATCTCACAAAAGTGGAATCATATGGTATTTGTCTTTTTGTGACTGGCTTATTATTTCATTTAGCATAATGTCCTCAAGGTTCAGCCATTTTGTAGCATGTGTCAGAATTTCCTTCCTTTTTAGGGCTGAATAATATTCCATTGTGTGTACATACCACACTGTGTTTGTCCATTCATCTGGCAATGGACATTCAGGTTTTGTTCCCTCTTAGTCAATAAAATATACACACACTACCATTATCCATATGAATATGTCTCAACAAAATCATTTTAGAATTTGAAGATACTTCCTGGTTAGACTTTTACTGTTATTAATGCCTGTGAGTTGGCTTAGTGAGTGTTAAGGCCCACAACAGTGGTCCAAATGATTGCTTTAGAAATAAACTACAGCAATTGATCACTAGTCTTGAGACCTGAAATCTTTCCCACTTCAAGTTCAGGCAGCCACAGGATCCATGAAAGAAGTCGAAGGACAAAGGTGACAACCACTTGGTGAAGGATGTTTTGCTTACTTGAATTGATTTCCCTCTACTCAGCATCCAGAAAGGTGTGTTTTTTGTGGATATTTTACGACCTCCAAGCTTGAGATGTGGTTTTATTTCCCTTAAAGACACAGTATGTGATCTTTCTCACCAGACCCTCTCAGAGGGTCCCCTAGATATACACTCAGAGGTCCTGAAAATGGGAGTAAGGGGAGCCACTTAGATGATTTCACATCCTCTTGCCCTGGGGTACTTTCCTTACTTAACACTTGCATCACATTTCTCAGAGGAGGAAAGAAGCAGAAACTTGGTACATTTATTTTTTATAATGTGCCAGCTTTGACCACTCTTGGCACTGGGTGAGGAGGAGATTAATGATGGGTTATGTTGTGGAAAAAGCCAGGAGGCTTCACATCACAATTTTTGTTTTTAAAAGCTTTTGTTTTCATAGCTGGGGATTACTCTGTTGGCATGGGGGGAGGGAGAATGAAAAAAATGTAGTAAGATAAAAAAGAGAGTACTGATTAAAAAAACAAAAATCAAAGCACATATACATTAAAAATGCAACAAATTCCATGTCAGTTTTGTGAAGAAATGATTTGAGTTTGAGGTGAATAAACAGGATAGTATTGCTACGCATATGCCATTTGCATATCATTCCTTCCCTTAAGAAAATTGCTGGGTAACTAAGAGATAATTTACTGATCCAACAAACTTAGGGTATGATTATTCTTATCCTAAAAGGATTACCAATTAAATTTACTTCTAAAATAGAAGTTACTCTAGTTCATTTCAAAATTCACAGAATAGACTCAACTTATTTTACAGCTATACATTAAATGGTAAAAATTTAACTGAAGATAAATTATAAATGAAAATAAAAGCCTTGGTATAGTCCTCATATTTTACTAATTAAGAAATGAAAACTATAATTCCATTAAAAATTGTTTGACTCGGGTCCGCCTGGTGGCACAGCGGTTTAGTTCGCGCTTGGTAGCCTGGGGTTCCGGGTTCGGATCCCGGGCGCCTGCCGATGCACTGCTTGTCAGCCATGCTGTGGCGGTGTCCCATATAAAGTAGAGGAAGATGGGCACAGATGTTAGCCAAGGGCCAGTCTTCCTCACAAAAAAAAAAAAAAATTGTTTGACTCATATGCAACATTTTGAGAACATATCTGCTATGTAATTTGATATACAAAAATAGTGAGAAATGTGTAAGTGCATGCTCATTTTTATTGTCAGTGGATGCAGTGGCTTTAGGATAGCATATCTAGCATAGTGTAGCAAGTTGACACATTTATTGGCCCTGAATATATACTCACAGCAGATATTCCTTTCCTTTTTATTCTGTATTTATTATAAGAGATCTTTTAAAAAATATTTTGTGTTTTTGGTAAAAATTACCTGAAGATAAAGGGAAGTTATTAAAAATTTTTTTAAATTAGAAATTACTGAGGTCTTCGAGAAAAAGGAGAAATATATACAGATGAGGAAGGCCACCCCCTGCACATTCCATGGGATCTTGTAGATAATGGAAACCAGAAAATTCTAAGTTAAGAGTAGATCTCAAGAATAAGCCAGCTAGGGGCCAGCCTGGTGGCATAGTGGTTAAGTTTGCGCACTCTGCTTCGGTGGCCCAGGGTTCACAGGTTCGAATCCCAGGCACAGACCTACACACCGCTCATCAAGCCACGCTGTGGCAGCATCCCACATACAAAATAGAGGAAGATAGGCACACGTGTTAGCTCAAGGCTAATCTTCCTCAGCAAAAACAACAATAGTAACAACAAAAGAGTAAGCAGGCTAAATTCCCATACCCATTCCCTGAGCAATGAGTTCAGTAAAAATCAATGACTTTGGGGAGAAACATGGGACCCCAGCAAAGAGCAGTGCTCTGAGCAAGTTACTGCCCCCCGCAGTGTAGGCCCAAGCATGCAAAATGAGCTGATATCTAATATTTTTGTAAGAGGTTACTTTGATTATAAATGGATGCATATTACCTTAGTGATTTTATGAAAGACATGTAACCATCATTTGAAAGAAAAAAAAATAACTGCCAGAATCAGCCAATGTGTAGTGTAGAAAACAATTTCCCTAGCCTGGGGATCCCCTAACATCTCCGTGTATTCTAGCGGAATTTTTGAAAAGAGGTTGGAAAATGAGCACAGCAGAAGCATTTGTTGAGCATGGACCTGTGCCTGGCATGGAAGTTATTTTATTTTACTCCTCACTGAAACGCTGAATAAGCTACATGGTGGTATTCCCATTTTACAGACGAGAGACTGAGGCCCAGTCAGGCTAAGTTATTTGGTAGTCAATATATCTAGGACAGTCTGAATCCAAGCCTTGCCCTTGCCAAAACACCCTCCTGCATCTGATCAGTTTATTCTACCAGACACACCGATATGGAGCCTCCCTGTGTGTAACCAGAGGCTGTGGTACCTTGTCTGCATTGGGTGGTGGGATTGTAAACGTTGGAATGTGTGTGCCAATATCTGAAAGCTATTAAGGAAAAATGAGTCACTTGCTGGATGCATTGAACTTCTTTCGAGCATGAGAGCTTCATGGAGAAATAAAGTACCAAATGATTTTCCTTCTTAAAAAGAATTGAATCTCTCTCCTGAGTAGAGATTGTTGGCAAGTTTACGTGCAATCATGGTCAGCAGAAAAGAAATTTAAGCAATAATGAAAAGCTTGTGTACTCGGAATGACTTTAGCCCCCAGAGCTGAAGAGCAAGCCTTTGGGGAAATGATGTTGAAAAGAGGTAGAATTGGGGCGTGAAAAGAATTCTGGTCTCGGAGGAAAAGACAGGTAACAAAAAATGAGATTAAAAGCAGGTGTGAGAGGTAGTTACTCTTCACCCCCGGATGGGGCAATGTAAATTGCTTTTGTTTCACGCCCTACCCCTAAAATAATGTTTTTTAAAGAGGAGAAGAAAATATTTTTGATGTAACTCATTACCTTTTGGCTTTAGACCTAGAAACCTCAGAAGGTGAAAGTAATTTTATATGTTGCAGATGCTTCATGGTTTTAAAGCTGTGACCTGGCTCCTAAACAATGACATCAATGCTGAAGGATAACATTCTCCCATATCATGTAATTCCAGTAGCAGCCATGGGGTGGTCTTTACGAAATTAGGGGAAGGGGAGGCAGTCTGATTTAGACTGCAAACTAACCAAAGAAAAGTTAGTTAGTATTCCTTCTGTTGTATGTAAAGATAATCTTTTATTGTGTTCTGGTTCTGAGACAATATTGTAGATAAACCTATCTTACCTGTTTGTGTTTTAAAGAGGTTGTCATATTGATTACACACTTTTGGTATGTTTTCATGATCAGTTCAGACTCTTCGGGCCATAAAACACTAGTAATTAAGAAAAACTCTCCTTCAGGGAAGAATCAAGGAAGCTCTGCTTCCGTTATTTAATTGTTGACATCTGTGGAGGGACACAGTAAACTCTTTTGACCCATTAGTAGTTGACCTTGAGATAGGATATGTATTTCCTCTGTAATCTGCTAGTGAGTCTGTTTTATTCTTGTTAGCATGAGGTTAAGTGATGGAACCAAAAGAAACTTCATAAAACAGATTGTTTCCAAATCCTGTCTTCCTAATCCTGTCTTCCTACATTCACTGGAGCTAGCTGACAGTAGATTATGTGATTTTTATGGTTGATCAGACCTAATGGGCCATACAGTTCAACTGTTACTTTTTGGAAGAGTGAATATGTGGCTTATAAATAGATTTTTGGAATCTAACTCTTCAAAAATTCCTATCTGGCTTCCTTTCTTCTCCTCTAAGAATCCACATTTTCTTCCCTGCTCTGGGTTTCATTCTTTTCTCAAGCTCCTGCCAGTCTCTCTAACCATGCCCTTCACAGCACAATCCATGGTCAGCATCCATTCATGTCTTCATTTGGTCATTCAACAGTGTGGGTGGGTGTAGGCATGCTCCACCACTGCTGGCAGGAGAAAGATGCTAACAGAGTCCAAACACAGTCTGAGCCTGTTACCCATTGTGAAATGGGGACATTTGTCCTGTAGGAGAGGGGAGCTGGAGAGCCAGTGAGAATACGGGACCTTTCCCCCACCTCATATCTAGGCTCATGAATTATGAAAACAATGATGTAAGGAATACTTGCCTTTCCACCAGTTATTTCATTTCTGGATCCCTTTTCCTGCATCTTATCAAAATCTCCTCTGAAAAAAGTTTCTACTAAATTATTGATACTAAGTCTAACTATCTGATACGGCTGCTGTTGTGTCTCTGCCAGTGGTGTCTGCACTTTAATAATGGTGTCCAAAGCCCCTGCTTAGCTAACCAAGGAGCTGTGAACTTGCAGGGTTCAGCTTGCAGATTGGTGAGGCGTTCCTGGAACAAGATAGCTCCTTAGTTTCCATGAAACCACCCTCCTCCCCACCCCAACCCATCTACAAGCTACTGCCCTGCCTGCTCACAGGTCTGATCTGCCCTTGTGCTTGATGAGCTGGACAAGAGTCTACACACGCTAGTGGCTGGTAACACGATCGGGGTGTAACGCAGCTCAAGGCCAGGAATGGGGCTTCCAGACACCCGCGGGATGGATCACTTGCCCAGCTGGGCTGTTTTCCTCATCGCTGGGTGGCGAGTGCTGGCCATCAGCGTGACTGCTCAGTATGCCCGATCAAAGCCTACCTTTCCCCTCTGCAGCACTCCCCACTGGAGTGGGAAAGAGGTCAGGAGACAAGTTTATAACACAGCTAATCATTGGATTACATTTTCACCATACGTCTTTTCAGCTGACCTAAGACCTGCATTATGAATGAGGAGGAGGGGTAACTCACTGAGATAATCCTTTAAAGAGAGATTGAGTCTATAGAAAGTCTGCCCTCTTTCCAGTGTTCCACATGGAACAATCATGGGCCACATAATAGCTCTGCATTTAATTGCAAAGTCTGTGTGTACACTTTAAATATAAATTTAAAAACAGTGCTTGACTCCTTATAAATGGGTGCTGATCTGCCTATTGTAGATTATGGTGGCCAGAGCACCACCGTTCCATTAAAAATATAATCTTTTTTTATGCCAACCAGTCAAACGCTCTATCTGTTTAAACTCTGTCCTCCACTCTGGATTTTAAAGCTCTTTATTGGTATCTCAAAGTCAGCCCTATGGTGAGAATGTCAGTGTCAAACTAGGAGTAAATGGAGAGTCACGGTTATTCTTGCTCTGCAATCTTGCCTTGAGAGAGTGAGTTACTGTTCCCAGAGGCAAAGGAACTACTGCTGTGCCTTAGTTGATGATATGCACGTGGGATTTATTAGCTTTGTGAAGTAGAAGGTCTTCATGATACTTGGTAAATTATGAGGGGGGCCAGGGGGCCAAAAAGGAGATTCCATGCCAGATATCCCCGGCTAAGAGTTGAAATACCATGGAGCAAATAGTCAAAATTATGAGTGGCCTTCTCGGCTTCGTCCTAAACCCTCATGCCTGGGGATGCAAACCGAACAGGGGAGTGTGGCTTTGCAGGGATTTGGGGGTGGGGGAGTGGCAGCTGGCCAGTTTCTCATGGTGTTCTCCAGAGAGTCCTGGAGGGCAGAGATGGTGTTGAGGCCTCCCTGAGAGCCCTAGAATGACCGCATATGGCTACACGTCAGCCTCAGGCCCACAGCAGCCTCCTGGGCAGAAGAGGACAGAGACCTGTTCCATGCAGGATGTGTTCCGACCAGTTGGGACTGCTCATCTCAGTGGTTTCGTCTTTGTTCCCTGACTGCAGGTCCCCCATCCCCTCACCCCACCTCAAAACTGCTGAACTAGATTTCCTTCAGAGGAGGGAAAAGAAAGCCACTTCACCCCATGGTGTTAAAATTCCTATATTGCACCTGCCCGATGTTCTAAAGGACAGGAGATGGGGCAACCTAGGCAGATGGTCCAAATGGAAGTGGCTGTGAAATAATAGTGTCATTCCAACACTCATTTGGAGCTTATTTATGGTCAAAACCACCTTTACGATAGAAGTATACGGTCATGTGTCGCTTGACGGGGTTACGTCCTGAGAAATGCATCGCTAGGCAGTGTCATCACTGTGCAAATATCTTTGAGTGTACTTACACAAACCTAGATGTTATAGCCTTGTACACACCTAGACTGTATGCACTAATCTTATGGGACAACCGTCATGTATGTGGCTCACTGTTGACCAAAACGTCTTTTTCCAGCACATGACTTTTTTTTTTTTTGTAACAATTTCTATTTTTCTTTCTCTTTCAACATATTCCTCGTTAGGTTTGTTCCATCATACATTTTCAGCTTATTTCTATGAAGTTTAGATGGGAGGAGTGTCAGGGAAGTTCTGCATTAACTTTTTTTTGCCCTTCTCCTGGAAGGGCAGTTGGTAATCTTCTTAAATGTTTTTTTAAAAGCCTTTTAATGGCACCACCCACTGCCCCACTGATCATTTGTGACCTGTGATTGCTCCAAAAATTTCATATTTATGATGATACACAGGAGCTATATGACTTTTAATTTATCTAAGGGGCTATTTTGTCTCTGCTGATCTCGCTCTCAGTTTTTCAGTGTTAGGGCCAGAGGCTGTTTGTGTGCTTAGAGATGTTTTCAACTTTTGTTCCTGCTATTTCGAAGCAATTAACCAAGTCTGTTTAGAGTTGAATTGTTATGTGCACACATTCCGTTTTATATGCATTGTAATTAGAGGGACGCGTATTAAACTTCTTCAAGAAGAACTCCTAGAATTCAACCTTCTGTTTCAAAAGATTGAAACCTTTACTTATTTTATGAACAATAGATTTGGCTGAATATTAAAAATGACAACTAGTAGTATTCAGCCAGCTGGGAGAATGTATGAACACTACTCCAGTGACTTCAAAATCATGCTAGAGAGCTATAGCTGGTTTGTTTGTTTTTTCTTTTTGCTCCTCCACAGATTATTTTCCTTAATTGCAATGTTAAAAATACTAATTTGTAATTATCGTCCCAGTGATGATGTATTTATTATAATGATGATGTTTGATCACACAAACTAGCAAGTGATAATGGTTCATGTTCCTCCTCTGTTTAAATAATATCAGGCCATCTTTGAATTTAAGAAATGGCATCACTCTCTTATTTGATTGCTATTAGCAGTGAAATGGAACTGTCTAGAATAGTCTTTGTATAAGAAGGCATTTTTCTTTCAATAAAGCTTATCAGCTTTCACAATAATTTTCAGCCCCCAAAGTTGATTTGGCTGTTTCCGGAGATGAATAGGCGAGAAGCTGGGAAACGAGGCCAGGGTCCAGCTTTGAGCTCTCTCACTGGGGTGGGCTGGTGAGGACAGGCGGGTTGGCCGAGCCCAGTCCATGGGGCTCAGCACACCCATGGCAGCCAAGAACCGGAGAACAAAACAGTAATTAGCTTGGGGTCAGGGGATGTTGCAGCTCCCCGGGGGGGTGGGCCTCCAGACCTCAGGACAGCAAGTCTTACTCACTGTCACGGTCCAGGCCCCCGACTGGGGACAGGCATGCTAATATCTGCCACCACGATTTTCATTAGCTCCTGGATTAAGTCTGCATGTTGAAGGTCTTCTGTCCCAGCAGCTGACTGGGCTGGGGTGGGCATAGCCAGACTTCATCCTTTAGTATCAGAACATTTTAGGAACTCTTTTTGTGTGTGTGTATGCATGCCTCAAGTTCCTTCTCCTTAATAATAACACTGCTGCTTTATTATTTTTAGAGCTTTAAAGATATCAGTGCTTTTGTCCAATTTACCTCAATTGTGCTTCTTGGTGATCTTGTGAAGTAGGTGGGATGATTGTTGCCATTTTACAGATGTGGAAAGTTGAGGTTCAGTGGGTTAATGGGCCCAATACAATGCCTGATGTTGGGTTAAGTCATTTATTCCAAGTGAAAGAGCTAAGGAGTACTGAACCTAGGTCTTGAACCCGGGTCCTTCTGACTCGAGCTTCTTCCCACCTGCACTTGGAGCTTTGGAGATGGAGCGCTTGCAGCTCTGGCCCTGCACGCCAAGCCTTCCTCAGTAATGACTTTGTGAGAGGAGCGTTCTGGTGTGGATGTTAGGAGGGAGTTGTGTCTAGAGCAATCCAAAGCTAAGATTTGCCCTAGAGGTTGAATCTAACTCTTCATTTTATACATAAGGAAGCTGAGGACCAGACAAATACCTAAGTTACACGAGTGCAAGGTGGGGTCTGGGCTAGAACCCACACTCCGATTCCCAGTCCAGCACTCTGGACCACTGAGCCTTACCTCTCCCTCATAGAGTGGCATCAGTCATCCTTCTGCAGACGCCACCTTTATATCACTACCAGCCATGATGGAATCTTCTGGAGTAGACATTGTGTAAAGAGGCCAGCCCCTTCTCTTTGTAGGTAGAGGAAGACAAGAAGTTCAGAAGCATCCTTCACCTGGTCTGGGTGCCTGTGCCTGGGGTGGTGTGAATGACCTTGCTTCTGATGCAAGTTTGGGGATCTAAGAGATTACTGTGTCTGTTTTCTGTGGGAGAAAAAGGAGAATCAGAAGTTCATTCCCAACCGGCCTCAATCAGTGAGCCCATTTCTTATCCCATCTTTCCTCCCTGTTAATATTAAATTATCCCACCTCTCCTCTCTGTTAAAATTCTTATCGGGTCTTGAGTGCGAGAAGGCTCCTCGTAAAGCAAGGCCTGGTCAGATCACGGCCCAGGCAAGTGTTAACTGGCACCTGCCCTCACAGCAAGAAGCCTAATTCCTCTGCAGCAGCTTTCCCACAGGGAGCCATTGAAGCAAGGATGGAATGCATTACAAAGCCTCTGTCGTAATGAGGGAGAAAGAGAAACCTGGGGTTTGGAAGCCCTTTTTTTCTTGAGGGGTTTTGAGTATTTTTGTTTAACTGGAGTTTAGTGTTCCAGGGGAGAAAGGTTTGGGTGAAAATCGAAGAGAAGCCCTGCCAAACAGAAATTCCATATCAGATGGAGATTTTCCTCCTTTCAAGAAGGTGTGAGAGCAGCCAAGGAGCACAGGGGAGTCCGGCGAGAGATTGGAGTGCTCTCGGTGGAGTGAGTGGTGGCCGGAGATGATGAATGCTCTCCATGGAGCAGGCAGGTGGGCTGGGGAGGCTGATGTGTGTATTGGTGAGCTTGCAGGCTGGCTCTCGGTGTAGACACGGCTGCCAGGCCACAGGTCTGAACTCCTCAGACCCAACGAGGTAGTTTATTGTCAACAGGTCAGCCCTCAAATCAAGCAGGCTGCCAAAGCCAAGATGCCCCAAGGACCAATGCCTCCCTCCAGGCTTTCATTCATTCGTTTGAGAAGTGAAATCTAAGCACTGGACAGACCCCTGCCTTCCTGGGGCTTACATTCCTGCGGTGGGGGGAGGGGGAGAGGAGAGACAAGAAACAGGCAAGAAAACAAAATATCTAGGGTGTCAGGTGGTGTTAAATGCTAACGGAGGAAAAATAAGCAGGTTCTCAAGGAATTGGTCATCCTGTTGTCCATAGGCTGGACCTGGTTGAGGCAGTTCCGAGACTATCTGTCACCCTTGTGGAGATGACTTGGGTCAGCTCTTCCCAGATACTTCATGTAACCCTGGGCAGGGACATTTCCAAGTCTGCTCACTGCCTTTTCCCTCTTTCTTAAGCAGGAATATGGAGGCTCTGGAAAGAACTCTGAGATCTGTTAATCAGACACCAGTCATCTTCTCACTAGTTAGCCAATGCATTTATTTATCCTGATGCCACCTTTCATTTGCATGAGACTTGACTTTTTCAAATCTCTCATAGATCGATTGCATCATTTCAGTCTCATACTCTATGAGGTAGGAAGGGTCGATATTGAACACAGAGCTAGAGATGAATGACCAGGGTTAATATTACAATATTTATCAGCATATTGCACGGGCTGCCAAGTCGGAACAGTGGCCATAAACTGTGGTGAGGCTAAAGGAGGAACCGGCTGAATGTCTGCCTGTCTATGGCAGGTTTACTAGCTTACTTTGCAATCTGTTTTCTGCAGACAATGGCAAGGTCATAGAAATAATTGTGTAACCCTGCAGACCCATTGCTTTGAAGGCCAGCACTCAATTGTATGCATGAGGATACAAAGTATATTTGTTTTTTTAAAAAAATCAGACTTCTTACACCCATTTGAATCAGATGAGCACAGAGGGATTCAGACACTTCCTCAGCTACGTACTGGCATAGGAACTGTGGCTGTCCTAATAGTTATCAGGCTCTTATTAAGCCAGGTACTGTGTTATTGTATGGTTGGCACTGGGTTTAGCATTTCTCATAAGTTACCTCATTTCATAGAACAAACTGTAGTATAAGCGATGTTATTATGATTTGTGCTATTTTATCGATGAAGAAACTGCACAGGAAACATGACCAAGGCAGCATTACCAAGGTAACATGCCCACAGTAACATACCCAGGGTAACATGCCCACAGTAGTAACATACCCAGGCTAACTTGCCCACAGTAACATACTCAAGGTAACATGCCCAAGATAATGTACTCACAATCACATGCCCAAGGTAACATGCCCACAGTAATGTGCCCAAGGTAACATGCCCACAGACACATGCCCACAGTAGTAACATACCCAAGGTAACATGCCCACAGTAGTGGCATACCCAGGGTAACATGCCCACAGTAGTAACATACCCAAGGTAACATGCCCACAGAAACATGCCCACAGTAGTAACATGCCCAAGGTAACATGCCCACAGTAGTAACATACCCAAGGTAACATGCCCACAGAAACACGCCCAAGGTCTCACAGATACTAAGTGTTGAAATTGAGGCTCAAGCCCTGAACTCCTTTTGTTAGATGTTACAGCCTTTTTCATTTGTTTGTTTGCCTTTTCCCTGAGGGTCCCTCAGACTTTATCCTATATTTTAAGATTGTTATATCAATTATAAATCTTAGCATGACTTTTAAAGTCTTACAAGGCTTCCTAATTGTTATTTCATCTTTACTATTTTAACCATTTTAAGAAAAGACATTATATTACAATTGGGTTTCTCAAGTGAGTAACTTTCTTTTTACCCAAGTAACCTGAAATTTCTTTGGTCCCCAAGTCACTGATAGATCTGTGTCTCTTTAGGATAGAATTACTTCTAAGACTGTTTCCTCAAAGTTTGCTTTTGTTGTGTTCTTTAGTTTTGCATTACAGGGGCTACTGATTTTTGTTTCTTTAATGGCACCTTTATTAAATCTATTAGACTTGCAGAATCAACTCTCTCTCCCTTCTGTCATTGGTGTTAATGACACACGCGGTCAGCCCACTCTAGTTGTTTCACAGACTGTTACATACAGCCTATGGGAGGCATACTGAAGAGGACGAAGACTGACTCAAAGCAATCAATGTGGGTTGTGTTTTGTTTCCTCCCAAGTGTGGGATTTCAGCTGCTTCCTTCCATCACCCTAGAAACTGTCTTGTTGTGCTTACTAAGTTCAAGGCGCCCCCTCGTGGTGCAACTGATACATAATCAAGTGAGAAAAATGATGGCAAGATTACAAACGATAGAGACTATGCATTTAGACATTATCGTATTGTTCTTCCTATTTTTAAGGCTCCAAATGAATAAAATCTTGTTTTCTCCTTTTGTTTTAAACTCATCTGTAGCTATTTATATCACACTCAGTGCTAAGTTTTATTGGAGATAAGAATCGGAAAATTTGTTTTCGGTTTTGCACAAATAGTTGCCAAATCCCAGCTGACTTTTAAAAAATTTTCTTATTACAAAAGTAATACATGTATATTCTAGAAATTCTAGAAAGAACATATAAAGAGTACAAGAGTCATTTACAACCTCACGACCCACATGGATTAACATTTTGGTGTATATCCTTCTATCTTTTTCTAGGCATAGAAAAACCAAGCACATGCCATTTTTTTCTAACATGATTTTTTCCCCTGAATTCTATGTGTGAACTTCATTCTGTATTGTTAAAGTCAGCTCCATCACTGTTAGCGGTCGTTTAGTTTTGTTGGTTCCATTGCGTACATCCTTGTGGATTATTATAGGTTATTTCCTTCAAGTCAATTGCTCCAAGTAGAATGGCTGGACCAGAGGGTAGGCAAAGTTTTAAGGCATTTGATGTTTACTGTCTGGTTATTTGTTTTTGAGAATGCAATTTGTAAAACAAGTCTTCACGTTCCTAGCGTCTGCATTCTTAGTCTATGCCAGGAATTGTGCACCATGATTTTCATGCCTGTGTCTCATTGAATCCTCACAACAACCGTGTGAAGTAACCACTCTTATTGTCCCCACTTTACAGATAAGGAAAGTCAGGCTTCAGGAAGTGAAACAGCTGTTATGTGATGTCAAAAGGAGGGAGACGGTAGGTTTTCAGAAATTTGATAAAAATAGCACTTCACATCCCTCGAATCTTGAAGTAAGTGGAAACTATGCTGATAATTCTCCATTTGTAGAATAAAGAACAAGAATGTTGACAGCGAGAGGAGCAACAGGAAATATTCTTCCATAAATTTAGAAACAGGGATGAAAATCTCAGCTAAGGCTCTAGCAATTAGATCTTCGTGTTAGAAGAAGATATGGTGGACGACTCAGTGATGACTGAACAATTACAAACTCTAGGGGCTCCAAATATAGACATGGTTTCACTAGATCTTATAATTTTTTCCTGAATGCATTTTCTTTAACCACAGTTAGTCTTCAAACTGATTAAATTCCTCCCAGATAGTCAAAAGTTGACTAGAGGTAAAGTGATATCAGAAAATCTCCAATTTCTGAACAGAACCTTTTGTGAGTTTTTAAATTTTAACAGTCTCCAATGTTCCTTATAGTTTCTCTCTCGTTGTTCACTAGAGACCTACATTTCCGTTTTGTCACCTTTACCAACACTCTTTTCTTTTTATATCATCATATAATTATCTTTATTATAGAAAACTCAGAAAGAGACATAGCAAAAGAAAGAAAATGAATAGTGCTCATTGTTCACTGTTATAAATAATGTATGTTTGCTGCTCCTTTTTGGTTTTCTCTGCCACATCTGTGCATTAGGCATTTACCTGATATTTGCTACTCCTGATCTGCTCTTCTCGGGCTCATCAGCATTGTCTTTATTCTTAGAGAAACTTTCGAACCTCTTTTCCTTCCTGCCACACTTAGCCTTCCAAGGAGATCTCAAGTACCCTTCAGTATAACGGCAACATCTGTCATTTCTCTTTGCCGTTTTCCTCTTATGAGGGCCATTGGATTTATTTGGAGTCTGAAGTAATCGAAGTGTCCTTCTGTTTAATTTTTATGGCATTATTATTTTTGCCGCTCCAGCTGTTTCCTTGAGGTGAGGAGTCTTGCATTTTCTGTTACCTTCTCTTAATCTTGATGTAACCTCGTTATATTGATAAACTACTTGATTATCGGTATAATTCTCTGAAGTAACTCGGAAACACTCAGCTCCTCTCCCACCCACTCTTATTTTTTTAGGAATAATTTTCTACTTTAGAGTCAAATCCATCAATCAGTCCTGTCAGTTCTACACACTTGATTTAACGGGAGTATGTGAGTGCCCTGATAAAATCCAGTTTTCTTTCTCAGCGTTCTCATTGTAGGGCTCAAAACCTGTGGGGCTCAGAACAGTTTCCACGCAGATGGAGACTGCCGAGAAGCGAAAAGGTTTTCTGTGAGTTCAATTTTGTAATCCTGAGAAAATTTATCTGTCGTTATAGAGGCTGACGTTCCTGTGGCCTCAAGTTCTGGAGCCCGTTCTCTGTAGGAGCCATGGGATCTTCTGAGAAGGGCCGCCTGCCTCCCCAGCACCTCTGGGTCCTTCCTGCTCTGATGCTGGGAGATTCTTCCCGCTTGTGTGTTTCCTTGACCTCAGTCAGCGAAGGAAGAAAAGATGCAGCCAGTGGAGTTGGGGTTTGCTCCAAGTTTGAAGGCTTTGACCGCTCGTGTGTTTCTCTTGCCCCATTTTCTTTTCTTTCTTTTTTATTTTTTGAGGCCACAGTGGTTTATAACATTATATAAAGTTCAGGTGTACATCATTATATTTCAACTTCTGTACAGACTGCATTGTGTTCACCACCAAAAGTCTGATTGCCATCCGTCACCATACATATGTGCTCCTTTACCCCTTTCACCCTCCCCGCACCCCTTTCCCTTCTAGTAACCACCAGTCTGTTCTCTGTATCCATGTGTTTGTTTGTTTATCTTGCACATATGAGTGAAATCATATGGTAATACTCTTTTCCGTCTGACTTATTTCACTTAGCCTAATACCCTCAAGGTTCATCTGTGCTGTCAAAAATGGCATGATTTTATCTTTTTTATGGCTGAGTAGTATTCCATAATACATGTATACCACATCTTCTTTATCCATTCATCCATAGATGGGCACTTAGGCTGTTTCCAAGTCTTGGCTATTGTGAACAGCGCTGTGATGAATGTAGGGGTGCATAGAACCCCTACTCTCTTGAATTTCAGATGATTCTTGCCTAAAGCAGCTGTTTTGGTGACTTCCTTGTCCCCTTTTGTCCAGGTAGTCTACTCTTGTTGCAGGCTCCTCTGCTAGGCATCGCCTTGCAGAGAGAGGTTGTGGTCTCTGCCCCTCCTGGAAGCCTTGTCATCAGGGGGCTGGTCTCCATCCTGTCCATTCTTGGTCATCTCTGCAGGGCTGTCTCTCCTGGGTTCTCTGTCCTCAGTTTGTTTTATTCCCCATTGCCTTGGGATGGAAACTGATTCTCTGTACCCTTTTCCCCCTTGCCTGTCCACAGCAGCTCTTTAAATCTCTCATCCTGTTTTTATCTTGTACTTGTATTTATCATATACCTCCAGGGCTTTATTATTGTGGTCTCCTTTGGGATATTTATTTCATAGTTGATGAAGCCTATAAACTTTGGAGCAGGAGAATCGGAGGCACTGCAGCAACGCTCATCTTTCTAGCGAGAATGCATTCACCTCGAAAAGGGCTTTTATGAGCTCAGTCTGTCTAATAGCTCCTCTAATGGTGTCACTCCCCTTTTCTCTTAAAAGTCCTTTTGAGTTCTTTTCCTCTTTTATAACTCCTAAGTGCATTCTGGGTAGAATATTTTAGTACAATTCTTGTCTGAAGACCTGTCTGTTGGCTCTTTGATTTTTGGGTACAGCCATCTGTATTCGAACGTTCTTTTTCTTGTGGAGGTTTGTGTCTGATATGTGGGAGACTAGGTTCCAAGTAATATAAAATTATTCAGAAATAAAAGAAATATACATGTTATATATATATATACGTATATCTATGTCTATAATGGTGGTATGGATCATGGATATTGTCTGATTTAATTATAATGGTATTTAGAGGCTCCGTGTATGTTGGTCATCCGTGTGGATACGTCTGTATGCGCGTGCAGTAACGTATGAAGTGAGCTGCCAACCCATGACATCTCATTGGCTGATTTTTTTTCCTCTTTTTCTTTATAATTGTGGTAAAATATACATGACATAAAATCTACTATCTTAACATGTACGGTATTGTTAAATATATTCACATTGTTGTGCAACCAATTCCCAGAACTCTTTTCGTATTGCAGAATTGAAACTCTATATGCATTAAACAATAAATCCCCATTCCCCTCTACGCCCCACCCCTGGCACCCACCATTCTACTTTTCTATCACTGTGAATTGACTACTCTAGGTACCTCACATAAGTGGACACATACATTATTTGTCTTTTGGTGACTGGCTTTTTTCACTTCTTATAATGTTCTCAAGGTTTATTCATGTTGTAACACATGACAGGATTCCTTTTTAAGGCTGAATAATATTCCATTATATGTATAGACCACATTTTGTTTATCCACTCATCCGTTGATGAATATTTGGGGTGCCTCCACCTTTTGGCCATTGTGAATAATGCTGCTGTGAACATGGGTGTACAAATATCTCTTTGAGATGGTTCTTTCAATTCTCATTGACTGATTTTGGATACAAGAGTAAGTCATTCTTCCTTTTATGAAGATTATGGAAATTTTGGTTTTTTAAAACACAAAAATATCTTTCTACCCTGATTAAAAAAAAAACTAAAGTCCAAAAATTAGTCAGTGGATCAACAAGAATTAAAATATTTAAATACTGGCACAGTAAGCATAGTAAAATGCAGGCATTGTCCGGGGTCAGGCATGTTCAGGTGTCAGAATTTGTTTCCTGCATTGTGGTTCTGATCTTCTGTTCTTATAAGTATTCACATTGGATCTAGTCATGAAAAAGTCTTGTCATCCTATGTGGCAAACCACAGGCACAGAGCACTGTGTCACAGGCCTGTCCTGTAGAGCAGTCCAGTGGCCAGTGCCAACCAAGATGGCAGGCTGGGGCTCGCCACCAAACTGCATTCTGACTAAGGAAGGCATTTCATTCTGGCTCTGGTGACTGCCCTGCAGCCTTGGGACAACCTCAGGACAATAGGCCAATGTGACATATTCTCAGATGATAAGGTGAATTTAGATCCTACTGTGGCAGGATATTTTGGGGAAAACTCGTTGCGAGTTGGGGCGTGCTTTCAACATTTCTCTCTAAAACATAAGGATGGAACTGCCACCATTCTTTCCTTCTCTGCAGGGAGGGGGGTTACCTGTGCTACGTTTTCATCATGAACAAATAGATGTCCATTGGGTCAAGCTATTCGTTTTCTCTTCATATGTTCACCCTTTTTCTTTTCTATTTTTTCTCTCTTTTTCTCCTGTTGCACAGGCTTTGCAGTGCATGCTGATCTCTCTTCAGGCAGAACTTGACATTCAAAGGTACTTGATGAAAATTGCGTCATCTCAGCGAGTTAGTACTCTCCCTTCTCTTTCTCTGCATTGGGTTGCACCTCACCTTGTGCCTTTTTGTCAACCGCGTGTGGCATTCTAATCAGTGTCGGCCACTAAACCAGACAGCCTGGATGTTTCCCTGTCTACCCCAAGCCCTGATTTAAACCTATCAAAGCCAAATGCTTGCAGCATTCTGAAACATGTGCCTTTTTTTTTAATTGTGAGAGTTAACATTAAAATGAACACTAATTGCATGCTTGCTTCGAAATATTTCCTTGGCTTTCCACAAATTGCGTTGTGGAATCAGCAGTAATGCAACAGCAAGTGAGAGATCTGTGCAGAGTCCTCTGAGAAGGGGGCTGTCTGACAGGAGACGCCATCCTGGCTGTGTACTCAGGGCAGAACAGTCGTGGAAGTAAAATAGAAACCTGTCTCATTTGCACAGTCTCCGAGCTCTGTGACTCTTCCTTTGCTCGGCTCCAGTCCATTCCGTATCGGGTCCAGATCATTTTACTGACAGACATTTTAATAATAAAGATGATGGGAAAGAACACGTTTATGCAGAACTTACTGTGTGTCAGGCACTGTTCTCAGCACTTTACAACTATTAACGTCCCACAGCAACCTCATGGGGTAGGTGTCCTATGGTCTCATTTTACAAATGAGGAAACTGAGGCGCGGAGGAGTTAAGTAACTTGCCCAAAGCCACAGAGCTAGTGAGTAACAGAGTTGGGATTGGACTCCAGGCAGCCAGGCCCCAGAGTCAGTTGTCAACATTTTATTTATTTCCCTGTAATCCTCAATGTCCTCTAGTTCATAAGAGATCAGTTGAAAATGTTAAAACTGGAAGGGAGTGGGGAGAGTTTCCAGTCCTTTGGCTTGGCTTTGGACACCTGTGCCAACTGACCCTTTGGCACATAGCCTCCCCCATCTTTTTGTTCCTCAAACATGGACTGTTTTTGTATTGTCTCCTGAGCATGCACAGGGCAGAACCGTGTGGTGTTTGCTGTGAGGCCTGAACCACACTTGTGCTTTGGAAGCATTCAACAGTCTGGCTTTTGTACAAAGGTGACCTCCTTCCCATTGGGTTGGTCTTCAGTGACCACACTAACCTCTTTGCCTTTCCTTTTTAAATAATCAGCCTCTTTGATCTTATTTTAGAATCAAGCTCAAATTAGAAAGCTCTGCCCAAACAAATAGATATAGAAGTAAAAGTTGGGTAGATATACTATAGAGAACCATCGTCAGACCCTACACCATCCCAATTCTGTTGGGCCGGTTACCTTTAATTTTTTCCAGGAGTTCCTAATCGTTTTCACATTCCTATAATTTATGCCAAATAGAGGCATCTTTATGATTGCCTTGCACACACTGTGCACTGATAGAAAGGCAGAAAGGGGAAAGAATGCCATGGCGAGCTCCTCCCTACAACTTTATATGCTGCCATTAACTCTTCCTTTCTACTTTCGGAATAGAAATTTGACATCGTGATGTGGAATTTTCCATCATAAAAAGTACAATTTGGAGTCCTCCTCACTATTCTTTTTTTCTTATGTTGGAAACAAATTCTCAGTGCTGACTTTTTTTTAATTTTTTGACATGTCTGCAAATAATGGGGTATTTGAGAATTTTTTCGAGGTTTGTTTTTTTGTGTGGGTGAGGAAGACTAGCCCTGAGCTAACATCCGTTGCCAATCCTCCTCTTTTTGCTGAGGAATATTGGCCCTGGGCTAACATCCGTGCCCATCTTCCTCTACTTTATATGGAACGTGGCCACATCATGGCGTGACAAGCAGTGCGTCTGCGGGATCCAAACCTACAAACCCTGGGCCGCCTAAGCGGAGCATGTGAACTTAACTGCTACGCCACTGGGCCAGCCCGGTCAAGGTTTTTGTTAAGCACTTATACACAAGTTACAGTGACAGTGGTGTTCTTTGGAGATGGAATGGGATGAAAGTTAAGGCTGGAAGCTGAAGGTGTTCTTTCTCCCCTCTGGGGAAGGAGTAACTCTCATCAGAGCCTCTGTGGATGTCAAATTCTCTGTTTTGAAGTTGGAAGTAACCATTTACCGGCTTCAGGCAGGGTGAACAGTGAGGGGCTGGTTGGCACCCCCTCCTCTCAATGGGACCCCACGAGCCGTGGCACCTCCCGAGTGCAGTCGGGGGCTGAGCCACCTAGAACCACCCTGAAGAGAATGGTTCTGCACAAGGGTAACTAAACAATTCGCATCATTTATAGTTGGCAAATTCCTGTGCACTTTTTCTCCTCCCCACAACTCTATCAAGTAGATACTCTGATTCTTTTGTAAGTGAGAAGTAAGGTTCAAAGAGCTTTCCTATGAGGTCGCACTGTCAGCTCATGGCTGGACTGGAGTGCATTCTGTAAGAATAGTGTGATAAAAAGAGTCAAGTCCTCTCATTCTCCAAACCCTGGTATTCTTTCCTGTAGCAGGACTAGAGGAAAAAAAGAACCTTGGGCCTGAAAAGCTAGTCAGAACTTTCACCAGCTGTTTTTTCATTTGAAAATCACTCCAGTGAAATTGGGAGGGCGGTTGGTGGTGGTGGGGTGTGTGTTTTTGGAAACGTGAGTTTGAAAGTAACAGCGAACTCTACTTCCCCATGTCGGGAGAGGGTCTGGCCATAAGCACTGAAGGCCTGGTGGCCCCGGGCCGCACAGTATGCCCTCTGACCCAGCTCCCTGTGGCCCTTGCACTGTGGGGGTGGGGTGGACATCCTCACATCCCCCATGACTGGCTGTTGGGGGAGGGGGAGGCCTCTGCTACCAAGGAAGCTTCTTTGGATTCACAACAATGCACTTAAGCTCTCGGGACACTACCCCTGGGCCTGGGGCCCCACATCCTCTCCAGAAAGAATTGAAGTCCAGGCTGCAGGGATGAGCTTAATCATGGCTTTTGTTCGGAGGCCTTCTGAGGCGCATATTTAGCCCTACGTGTTGTGCTGCTTGTATTTTACTTGAAATTTCAAAGCCCACAAGGAGGTCCCTTTCCTTTCATCACTATAATAACAGCAGTCCTCACATGCACACCTTTTATTCTGAAGCCTTTTAAGTGCATTCCTGGCTCTGAATTGCAAGGGCATCTGCTGCCTTGCTCCAGCCTCTCCCAATGAAGACTGTGGGAGCCAAAGCCTGTGAAACTGTTTGTTTATAACGCAAACCTTCTTGTCTCAAAAATAAAGAGACTGACTGATTGAGTCAAGGCAACTTGAAATAGAGAGACATCTACCTGAAGGTGGATAAACTGAAAACCAAGAGGCAAAACCTCACAGGAAGAGGAGATAAATCTACAAATATAGCTAACTAGGATTGGCTTGAACATTAAATTTAGCTTCATTCTTTCTGATATACACGATATTTTATATACGGTCATGCACCACATAACGACATTTTGGTCGACAGACCACATAAATGACAGTGGTCCCATAAGATTAGTACCATGTAGCCTAGTTGTTGTAGGCTGTACCCCATGGTTAAGCGACGCACAACTGTACTTCTCATTATAGGACAAAGTAATACTTGTTACTCCTTCATGAGGCAAAATTATTTTCCTTGTCTTAAATTCTAAAGGAAACATTGTTTGCTTATGCTTTCATAAAAGGGACATCAATCAATTGACATAATAGATAGGGTCAACAAGAAAACAGCAGTATTCGTCATCTGACCTTTTATTTTGTGTCAATTCCTTGAAGAGAAAAACACACACTAAATAATAGTTGCAGGAACGTGTGTCTGAAAGGGGTAGGGGACTAACTAAGTTAAGGAGATACAGATCTGGAACTTGCTGATGGTGTAACTTTCTAAGTTGGTGGAAGGATCCTAAAGAGAGATGATGGTGAGCTAGGCCTTATCTTCTTTAAATAGCTTTTATCTCATCCTGGCTTTGGAGGGAAGTCAGAGAGCAACCAGTTTAAGGTGTTATTTCAGAAGCAAGTCTAAGTCATGTTACAGGTAGGACACCAGGGGGACAGGTGGCAGGTTGACATCTAAACCGTGGAAGTGGAAAAGTGTCCCCTGCATGCTGACCTGGTGAGGGGCCCACGCCCTGTCTGCAGGGCAACAGGCTTCACCTGTTCTTCTAGGCACAGCCAAACCTTTTAAAGGAAAAAATAAGGAGAATTGTATCATCAGCACACTATGAAGGGGTGGGAAAGGAAAAGATATTCAAGAAATCATAGAAAATTGCTAAAATTTCACATCTACTGGAGTCAAATTTTAACAGCCTTAAAATTAAGTTACTGTAGTAGTGTCAGAACTACAGATGTGAGAGTCCGTCTCTTTAAAAAGTAAAATGCATTATCTGCATGTCCAAAATTAATTTGATGGCTTTGGGCTCTTCTTTCTTAACTGTATCTTTTTTGGAGTTGGAAGTCCATGCAATTGTGGATTCCTGCAAAATTTTGCATGGTATGAAAATGTGTCTCCGGTTCCCGTGTTTTCCCATGAATTTGTGTCCTCATTTCAGGGGCCATCTATAAGGACAAGTCTTTTTACCTGGAATCTAATCATACAGAATACACACAAGAAGACAGGAATGGGCATGGATATCTTCAGGTCACCATAAACAAGAATCTTTCTGGATTCTTCTAAATGTTTCTGGATTCTTCTAAATGCATTTCTTCTAAATGTTTCCTTTCCCCTGACCCACTCTTTAAAAATATCTTGTTTATTCAGTTTCTCTGATTCACCAAAGCAATATATTCTCATCTTGGAGAAATAAAGAAAAATTATGTTGCTCATAACTATGCCATATAAAGAAAACTAATGCTAATATTTGGGTGTTGCTTCCATTTCTTAAGATATTAAAAAAAATCCTTAAAAACATCTTGATTATGACTGCATAGTATTCCATAGTATGACTACATTGTAATTTGTTAATCAGCCTTCTAAGTTGTTTCTAGATTTATTTATTCCATTAAAGATGTAGTATGTACAGATTTTCTCCCTGACACTTTAGTACAGGAAGTATCACTTTTCTTAATTTCTGCAAATCTAATTAATCTGGCTTATCTTTAGCAACTATTGGAAAATGTATTCTCATTACTTGGAGTCATTAAGAGACCCTAGGGAATGTGTCTAACCCAACAGAACTGGGTAAGGCCTCTGAATCTCCTGGGACTCAGCAAATGGCCCCCCAGGCAGTCTGCTGTAACTGGGCTCGTGGGGCCCTCTGCCAAGCCTCCTAGGCTTGAACACCCAGTTTCAGCCATTGCAAGAATGTCACACGTCTTTCCTCCCAGTTGGGGCCACTCCTTGTAAATGGAAGCCGGGTCTCCATGATTTGAAGAACACTGTCACCATCACCATATCACCAACAAAAGAGCCCTGGAAAATCATTCATCCCCTCTTCCTGCCCAGTAAGCAACCTCCCTCCGCTCCCATTCCGGGGCCAGTTCCCAATTCATTTTCCAAATGCCTCTATCTTCTAAGTCCAATCTAGGGAGAAGGTCTCCAGGGTGGCCTCTGTAGCATCAAGACACTGTTAACAGCCCTCCCCCCTGGGAAGACCTCAGAACATGAAGACTTAGCAGTTTTCCCAGGAGGTGGGGGATAGGAGTAGATGTTCCATAATTTTTTGGTTTGTTGCTGACAACTATGAGGACAAGCTAAATTAATAATATCTCAAAAGATTAATCTGACACACAGATAACTCGAAAGAGAGGATCTGTGTAGTGTGGTGCTTTTTAAATAATGAGGAAGCATCCTTTTCTGCAAAGAGGTTTCCTTGTCATTTGTTCCTCGGCATCTGGAGAACGGGGCTTTGCATGGCAAGAGTGGGTTGGCAGGGGGGTCCCGCTCGGCTCTCTGGGCTCAGTGCAGTGCCTGTCTCACCGCATGGATGCCCGTGGCCAGCTCTAGATGGGGAGGCAATGGTCAGTGACTACTTGGCATCACCGTCTCGTCATCTTTCTGATCTGATGATGAAGTAATACACACAGTGATGGAAAAGGTGGAAACAAAAGACACGGTTACTTTGCTCAACTGCTGAATCATCTGATTTTACTCCAGACCAAACATCTTTCTGTTTTCACAGGTGAAAATCATGAACAATGTCTGGGTACTCTTCGGGTGGAAAGAGGGAGGAAGGGGTTGAAATCGTACCCTTGAAGAAACAGGGTACAAACTGAGTTTATCAAGGATAATTCATCAAAATAAATCCCAGAGAAAATGCTTCCCCTTTGTCCAGCCTGGGGAAGGGAAATACTAATTTTCTGAGCTAAATGTAAGTCTCTATGAGAATCTCGGATACGCACAGTTGGAAGTTGGCATTAAAATGGGGGTTGGTGCATATATGTCCTTCTCGGTGTAAGGCCCAGAAGTTCCTGGTTGCCAGTAAACCTGGCATGTGTCCACAGACTGCTCACGTGAAGCACCCAGATATACACTGAGCACTCAGCTGTGTGTGTTTGTATTACCAGTAGGACTTTTTAGTGCTTGCACCCAAATTTTCTACTAAAAACAAAAGCCGATCTTCTCCTCTAAGTCTTTAGCATCAGGCCCGCCCAAAAGTTTCGTAATTGTTATAAAACTAAGTACAGTTCTCTCTTACATTTGTATCGCAGTTCTCACATCAATCTGCCATATTCTAGAACCATGAATGTCCTCAGTCTATTCCCCAGATTGGCCATCAGCCTGAGAATGGCACTCAGGAGATGTTAGCTCTGGTTTTGTTACACTGGCATCAGCCACAGAAGTGGTGGGAAGGAGCCAAAGAGCCATGGGGAGACCAGGGCCCACTGCTTCAGAAGCCCACCTGGCTGTGGGTCCCAGGACTCACTTGAGAATGGCAGGTGGCTGGCCTGAAGGGAGAGGGTCTCAGCTGATGCGGCCACCTGGGGTGGATTTATGTAGGGATGGGAGGTGGGATGGAAGCCAGGTATGCCTTATGAGGGCTTTTGTCTTTCTTCCCATCTGCAGACCCAAACGCAACATAGGTTTTAGACTTTGGAAACAAGGAGGAGCACTGTGGTTCTAGAAAAGACTCTATAGGCAAATTTAGAAGCTTAAACCTTCCATAGTGATAATTTGCTAATTCTCCCGAGGCTAGAGGATTGTGGAGCAGGGATAGTAGAGAAAACTGAAGTCTGGAGATGGTCCATGTTTAACTTCTAATATCTTGCTCCTTGAATCTTGCATAAGAGTACCTAACAACTAGAAACTTCTCTTCAACTGAAGTCAGAATTTTGACTAGGTTTGAATTGAAAGCTTCACAAGTGCAAGAAATGGAGTTAACATGCCTGAATGTCACAATTAAATGAACCATGTCAATTAATGAGTATTTGGTTAATGAGTCAGTCTGAATACATTTGCATGTGGGAAGCTTTATTATATTTCCGAATTCTCTTTGGCAGATTGGGCTTTAATTAGGATGAAGTAAGACTTCAGGAAGGCAATGTTGAGTTTTCTTTTCAAAATATAACGTAATGTGAAGCAAAGTGTACACTCTGGCTAACCAGACACCCCACCGTTCCTGACAGTTAATATATTACGAAAAGCTACATTTGGAGTTGTTATTTTCTGGACCTGGGCATTTCAGGTTAGGATATAAAGGGTCTGAAAAATGGGAATGAAAAAACATCATCAGTACCTCTAGCTCTACCTCTCTTTTCTCTTTGGCTTTTGTCTCCAAATACAACAGCATGGCAAAGAATGAGAATAAATTTTCATGCTCATGGTGAACATTTCAGGAAATATTTGCTCATGATGACAAAATGCAATAACGGCAGTCTTTTAAAAATTAATGCTGTGCAACTATGTCACATGCACTTAAGGACACAAATGCAGAAAACTAGATCTTAGTGCTAACTAGCTACATACTTCTATAGAGCAAGTGCTGTAGGGTGAATAATTGGAAGGAAATCTCAGTAAAGTTTTCTGGATGACATGATTTTTTCTTCTTTATGTATATCTTAGAGTTACAAAATTTTAGTCCTGAAAGGATTAACTACCAACTAGTTCAACCTCTGGTCTTCCAGATGAGAAAACTGTGACTTAGTGAGGTTATAAGTTGCCCAGTTTTTGGTAGAAGCCGAATTAAGGCCAGCATCTTCAGACTCCTGGTTAAATGGCCTTACCCCAGAGTGTCAGCTCTGGAATCCTACAGACTTGATCCCAGTTCCTTCACTTGCTAGAATTTCAGGCAAGTTGCTTAAACGATTTGTTTTCTCAATGGGAACCAGTATGGTGAAGTTGTGGTGAGGGTTAAATAGGATTTCCACATGTCAGTCACCTAGCACACTCCAGCAGGCACTCGATTTGTCTGTTCTTTTCTCTCTTCTCTCACCTCTTCATTAGGAAGAGAATCTTCCTAGAGAGCCAGTCTGTACATGTTGCAGATGAAACAGAAGGCAGATCTGCAAGAAGCCGGTTACCTCAGCGTCTCTTGGTGATAGAAAGCCCTCTTTGAAGAAGAGAAGACTAGAAAGGACGAGTGGGGTTCAGGTGGCCCAATTACACAGACCACCCCTTCCTGCATGACCCCAAAGGACTTCTCATTGGGCTTTAGGTTTGGGGTCATCTGATGATGGAGAAATCTCTTGAAGGTTGTGATGGAAACAGAGGGAGATTGGTTAGTGTCATGGGTCTCCATTAGCCACCGAGGGAAATCCAGCCTTATAGACCCTTGAGTCCTGCTCAGGTGGCTCAGAGAGCATCTCCACCATCCCCTGCTTCATGCATCTTCCCCAGTTAGGGGCACCTCTCCACTCAGCAACTTAGGGCAGAGGATCCAAATGCCACACTGTAGATGATTCATGACCAAGCACAGACTTCACCTGCGCCAAAAGGAGAACAATAACTCCCAACATAAAGACTTTTTTCTTAGGCCAAATCTGAAAATGTGTGAGTATCCTGCTTCCCTTTTTTGGTATTAAAATATCTTTCCTTTCCCATGGTAATAATGATAGCATACAGAGAGATATTGTCGATAGAAAGGGCATTTTTGGATGCCTCAAACTTTGCAAAATAAAAATCCTAGTAATCCTATATTGTATCCTCTCCCATAATTTTTTTAAAGAAAATTTAATTCCTGAAATACAAAATAATGGGGACTCTTGCTCTGGGGAGTTTAGCTTTCTCCATGGTTATTGCTAATGTTATGAACGTGTGAGCCTCATAGCAGCCCGGGCAGAGGAGCCATTAGAGTTGCTCTTTGTCAGTGATGGTTTGCTTACAAGGCACAGAGTCATCTCAAACTTGTTTAAGAACAAATGGAATTAATTGGAAGGGATTAATCAGAAGGGCCTCACAGTGTACTGGGATCAGGAACTGGGACGCCCAGGGGCACAGATAACTCCTTTCCTTATCTTTTCGGACTCTCCCACTGGGGTCTTGGGAGTCCCTCATCTCCATTTTCCTGTGGAGATCTGCTTCATCCTTTCTCTGTCCTCTTCTCTCTCTGTTTCACGTGCCCTGTCCATTTCAGCCACAGCTTCACATGACCTCACAGTTCAAATTCTCAGTAAGCACTGACTCCTCCATCCCAGATCTGCGTTTCCAGGGAAAAGAATATGATTGGCCCAGCCAATCATATTGGGCTACTGCTTGGCCCAGTCAGCTGAGGCTGGGCTGGGAGAGGATGACCATACACATTATTGCTCAAACCAGTATACGTTTGAAAGTGAAAGGAGGTTACTGCTGATAATTACACCAGGACAACAGTTGCAAAGCAGGACCATCCCAGGGAAGCTGCAGTGTATGCTCACCCTTGATATGGGACATTGGGCTTCGGGGGCTTATCCACGTGGGCAGAGAGGAATTCCTTCAGAGAAGTGGGATGTTGTTTGGGGGGCAGGAATTCTTTCAGAGATGGCTAAGGGTCAAGTCAAATAATAAAAGTGAAACTTCATCACGTATTCAATATTACTGGAGAGGACTGCATGAGGCATGATCCCGTCATGAAGTTGCCTGTAGAAAGAGACAACTTGGTACCCAACTGCTTTTGGATGAGGTATCTGTTAGGTCAACTGAGAGAGCAGAGAAAGACATCAGGCTCCTGTGCCTCAGAGGGTGCATGGGGGGGGGAAAACTGCTTTCAAGGCCAGCAATCGTCCCACCTTTTCCTCCTGTTTGCTGCTGAGTGCACAAAGACCGGAGAACATGGGTGAGTGACTTAGCTTAGGGCATCCCCTAGCACTTCCTCACCCCTCCCCGCCTCTTCCCCCGACCCACGCTTCAATGTCAGCGGTTATTCCCCCAAACCCCTTCTGCACTGCACTGCATGGTGACACACCTCTTAGCGCCTCTTATCCAACTGTTACATGCATATTATCCTTGGCCCCAAAATATACCTTAAATGCGTTATGAGTTCAAGAACCATATACAGTGCCTCTAACCCCTGGAGCCTCGCACCGTGCTGAGTACTGAGTTTCTGTTCCAAATGCTTTTTGACCTTTTTTTAATATATATGTATATCAGATCACAGGATATCTGACACTAGTATCAGCCATTTCCATTGTCATTTCTCTGCACTAAATGATGTCTCAGCAGCGAGCTGGCATCTGAGGGGAGGGTGCCATGTAAGGAGATTGCTAATACGAAATGATGGTTTGCAGTGAGAAAGCGAATGACATTAAAAACGAGAGAAGGAATTTATATTGGGAACTGAGTAGCTGTTACAGGAAGTTAAAAAGAAAAGATTTAGCCCTTACATCTTTGTTTTTATACCTACTACCACCACAGTGACCCTGAACAAGAAATAGAAATTTGATTTTGATTTCCTTCAAGGATTATTGCTTTTTGCAATGGAAAATGACAACTCATCAAATGTGTCGTGGCTGCTGTAGGTTGCAAAGATGACCAAACAGCAGAGGCTGTAAATGTAGCCATGTTGCTTCAAGGAATATTATTTCTTGGCTATTTGTTCAACTATACGTGTCTCTTTTTTAAGTCAAGGATGAGGACATCTTAGCTTGAGATTCTGCTGAGCATAGTAACCAGGTAACTACTTCATTGAAGACCATATGAATTTATGTAAATCTTGGTGGGCTGGACAGTGATTTAGGGCTGATTTTTCTAGTCAAATGATACTCTTAAAGAGTGCCAAAGCCAGATTCCCTCTCTCTGTAACAGAAGCGGACTTTATGAAAAATAAATCTGGGAATAAACCACTTTGCTGGCTTGCACAGAAAAATTACAAAAGAAACAATTTAACAGGCAATAGGTGTCCTTTCTGGCTTTGATACTGGCATGTAATCTGAGCTGAGAGTTTCCTCTGGGACACCCAGGTTGGCCACCTCCCCAAAGCCACATCCGGCACTTGAGGGGGTGCAGGGGACTAAGTGCTGACCTTATTCCTCTTTCCCCCATGGAAAGGTGCTGAGACGTGGAGCAAGGTAGAGTGTCTGCATGATGCAATAGGGGTCCTGCCAAGAGGGCTGTCCTTGTCCTTTTAAAGCAAGAAAGAGAGGAAAGGAGCTGATCATCCCGCCCTCAAAGAGTTCCCTTAGAATATCAGGCACATCTGGGGCATCATCTCTGAAAGAGCTCTTTAGCTGAAGCCCAGGCAGGACTGGCTACATAATTTTCAGTGTACCTTTTTCCAAAAATCGTTAAGAATTTCAAGGCAGCCACAGCAGAGCGTGAAACCAAGCAAGGAACTCTTTTAAGGGTGGGACTGCACAGGCTATACGCCCATGAAGCTGCTCCTGCTTTGAGAGTTACGTACCTGGGTGCTTCAAAATGCATTGACATCCTTAGGAAGACTTAAAGGAAATTAAGGAATGCAAACAAACCAAAAAAGTGGCTCCTGGGGAGTGCCTATATCCTACCACCAGCCTGTCAGCACCTTTGGCATCTTAGTAAGAGAAAACTCACCTGCCTGATTAATGCAGCTCAGTGTGCCTTCTGGAAGGTGCCTGGAATCATGTAATGCAAGTGGGCAGTGGGAGAGGAGAAAGCTGAGATCATGCATTTATTCAGCCTAATCCCCCCAGTTTCACTGACTCCCTTTCTCTGACCTTCCATATGTATAATCTCTCACCTCCACACAACACCTCAAGTGATCTTCTAAAAAATGCTTCTGATCCTGGCCCCCTCCCTCCTTTCCCTGCCTAACATACCTCCGTGGTGTTCTGGTACCATAGAGCCAAGTGGAGAATTCTCACCTTGATTCCGAGGCTGTGTGTGATCTGGTCTCTGCCCGACTCCACCCCACCAAGCCTCCAGTGCTTGCCACTTCTTTCTGCCTCAGGGACTTTGCACATTCTGTCCTCTCCACCTGGAATGCCTTTCTCTCTCTTCATCCCTACCCTCTGGCTTCTCCCTCCTCCTAACTTCCCTCTTCCTTGAGATCACAGTTTACATGCTTTTCCCAACTCTCCACCCGTATACACCTCCTGCCAGTCTGGGTTATACACTCTCATTGCGCTTTTAATTTGTCTTCAGCGTCTGTCCCCTGACTAGACTGTAAGCACCAGGAGGACAGAATCCTGTCTGTTTTGTGCGTCATTCGGTCCTCAGTACCTAGCACAGTTCCTAGAACATAGTAGATGCTCAATAGGTGTCTCTTGAAAGGATGAATGGATGCACCACACAGTTTGTGCTTAATTATACACGATCTTGTATTACTTGTTTTCCTTCACTAATTTCACCAATTAGTTCTGACTCTTTGACATTGGGCAACATGTCGTCTGTTTTTCTGAATCTCCCACAGTGCTCAACGTGGTGGTCTATGTTCATGGAATGGTACTGACTAATAGATAATAAGCACTTACATATTCAACCCCCTGCCGTTACAGTATAGACAACTAAGAGAGAAATTCAGTGATGTGTTGTGTGTGTGTAAGTTGTTATCGATACTTTCTGCTGATTGGCAAGGAAAGTAATAACCGAACCAGACATAATCTTACCTATAGGATTTCTGCCTCAAAAGAAAACATTCAACTGTGATATAAACCTCTCCCTCACAATCTTAGTTTACTGAATTTGGAAACAGTCTTGATATAAGCCTTTAAGAACCGGTTGTGTTCAGTGTACTCCGGTGTGAGTACACCATCCATTTAGGTATATATAGGTGTGCACAGTTCCTTCTGTTGTGGTAACAGCTGTTCGAATTTGTCTGGCACAAGGAATTGATTTGCCAGCCTTGTTTCCTATGATGTGGCTTGTCCTCAAATCCTTGTTCGAAATGGCATTTGTACAGATGTCCAGTGATAAAATTCTTAATGGATACTCAGGGACAATATATTTTTTTCAGTAACTTTCACAACTGATACTTTGGCCCACTGTCTCGAGTTCTCTATATCCATTTCCTCTGATGGACTTCCTCCCCTGCCATAGTGTTTTTCCAGATTGGCAGACCTTGATGGCACTGAAAATATTTTTAGCATCATTAATAACCGTCTATTTCCCCACTTTCTTTCAAATGCCTTTTGCAGACAAGAAGCCCCAAACTGTCTCACAGTCCCCAACCTCCCAACTTGGGCGATCCCATCGAGCATTTATCAGAGGCGTCTGCTGACTCTTTGGAAGCCATGTCTGAGGGAGAAGTTCCAAATCCTTTTTCCAGAGGCAGCCGGACTCGAGCGAGCCTTCCGGTGGTGAGGTCAACCAACCAGACGAAAGAAAGATCTCTGGGTAAGCTTCACAAGGCAGTTTTCGATGCCCCTTTATTACCGCACGTGTGTATTTTTATAGTTGTTCTGAACACATACCACTGCATCCAAATGTTAATTCAATCTTGATTTGTAATTAACACAAATACTCAAGAGACTTCATTGATTTAGCATCGAGCCTTGAGGACTGGCCTGCTGAGGAGGTGGCAGGTCCAAGCTCTCTTTGAGGCTGAGCATGTTCAGAACTGGCAGGGGTGGGGCCGGCCGGGTGGCTTAGCAGTTAAGTTTGTGAGTTCTCCTTTGGTGGCTCCGGATTCACCGGTTCGGATCCTGGGTGCGGACTTACTCACTGCTCATCAAGCCATGCTGAGATGGCGTCCCACATAGAAGAGCCACAACTCTACAACTATGATGCACAACTATGTACTGGGGCTTTGGGGAGAGAAAAAAAACTGACAGGGGTGAGCTGTTGAGCCAAAGGCTAGTAGTGCTTCCCGATGTTCCCCATAGAGGGAATAGCGAGGAATGGACTGGAGAATAAGCCTCTTGTCTCTGGAACCTCCTCCCCAGTCACACCAGCCTGAACAGTTGGGGTTTGAGCCCTATGACATGGGTTTGCACCAGCCCATGTCTGGCAGTCTCTGGGAGGATATGAATGGCTCCAGAAAAGAAAGATGCAATGTGGCCAACATCCCCATTGTGGGGACAACCAGTAATGAAAGCCACAAACATGGATCTCCTCGCTGCACCACCACACAAAAGGATGGTGTCAACATAGATTTTTCCTTCTAACAAGCTTTTAAGAAAAGCAGGAGGATTCTTTCTTTCTGCCTTACCAGTTATCATTTGCTTTTCCATACTGGATATTCACTTTCTATCTTGCTCTGCTTTTTTTTTTTCCCCTCTGGCCCTTTAATAAAATGTACAGGTCGTGAGGGTTTGGACCTCTTTGCCACTGTGCTGATGCTTCACACGCTTAACCTGCCATCTCAAGGTTCCAACTCGGTACCTGTGTTTGCAGACAATCCAGGTCAGGGGAAGGAGGGGACAGTAACAGGGTCAACCCACAAAAGGCTTCAGGATCTGGCCCTTGCAGAAGACAGTTGAATTCTGCCCCATAAAACCTAGCAGATGCCTTGCTTGAAGAAGAAAAGAAAAGAAAGATGTGGGGAGGGATCCTGATTTTGTTTCCTCCGTTGTAGATCCAGAGCAGACTGGGTTCAGATATTGTCCTAAAAAAAAACCGTATTATTATTTGCATGATCAATATTAATTCTTAATATTAAATTTTGTGTACTTCATCTTAGGTTAATCATCCAAGGTCCCTCATTTTACAAATAAAAGAAAAGCCACAGAAAATCTGCTTTTTATTTTTTTAAGGTCACATAGTTAATTAAATGGCAGAAGCGGGGAGTCTAGGCCTCCGGTTCCTGTTAGCCCCGTTTGCAAACGAAGGCACAGGGACACACAGGGGTGTGTACACCCAGGGAGCATACTGGGCCAGAGCAGTGTCAAGATGACAGCTTCCACACTATCCACAGCAGGCTGGGGCTTTCCGTCTGGATTACGGGAGCTGGTTCTCTCTTACCCTCACTCTCGCCTGAGGCAGCAGTGCAGGAGCCAGCCCAGGAGTGGAATTTCTCCTTTGTGCTTTGCAGGAAATGAGTGAGGTTCAGGTCTCTGTAAAGATAGCCTGTGCTTTGCAAATAAAATGAAGATAACAATAAATGCCTCTGCGCCTTCCCCCATACCTGGGGACCATTGAGCCTGCTGGATAATGGACCCTTTGTCTGGCAGGCAGGAATTTCCCCTGCAGCCAAGCGCAGTTGGCAGCCCACACAGATACTGGCAGAGTTCAGGAAGCAAGCCTCGGGCAGAGAGGCTGCGGGATCCGATGGCAGCCTTGCCCTAGGAATCGCTGAGGGTGGCTGGTGTTTTCTCAGGGGTGACTGCCCTTCTGCAAAACGCTCAGTTTTACGCTGAGCACACCTCGCTGTGAAGTTCTGGCGAGCGCTGTCACAGCGGATTAAAAAATGCATCCGAGGTGTTTATTCTTCCAGTTCCATGAGGGGGTTTTTGGCCTGTGATTTTCACAACTCCTGGATGAAACAACGGAACACAGTGAGAGGAGAGGAGAGGAAAGAGAAGTTTGCCCAAGCGTGGGGAGCCCTGGTTCCAGAAAATCAGGCGGGCACTGGGCGCTGCCCTTGACCGCCTCCTTGTGGCCGATTTGGGAATGTCTTCCCCGCCGCACTTGGCCTCTTGGCCTAATGCAGTTGAGCCGGGATGGGAGGGAAATAAACAGGAAAGTGTGAGTCAGGGGGAGTCTAAACACAATCTCCCTGCCAGAGGCCTTGCTCAGCCTTGTGATCGGGAAAATCCCCGTGTGCCTGGCTTTATTTAACACGCAGACACGGGCTCCTGGGAAGAGCAGGCTCCCAAGAGAGCCGGGAGCAGCATTTGGTGGCAGAGAAGCGCAGCTGTGACTCCAGGCCTCAAAGGCTGCAGATCGGAGACTGAGCTGTGACTCCTGCAAACCCACTGTTGGTGCCATTTGGAAGCTCCGGTTGCCTTCTGGGATCTGTACATTGTCATTTTATCTTAACCCACAGATTTTAAGATCTCCCTCGAAACCTTATTGTTTCTATTTAATATTTTCCTAGTTCATCATGGATTTGCATTAATTTTAATTTTAAAAAATATCACATTAAAATAGTATTTATCTTGATTACTGAGTTTTGCGAGGCCCCTTAAATTTTACACCCCAGGAGAATCCCTCAATCCCCTCACCGCAGTGGCTGACCCTCGTGTCACCCCAGGAATGTCACACACCATAGGTGTGGCCTCCAGCCACAGAGTCCGGACCGAGGCCCTGTTGAGAAAGCTCAGCTCCCAGGCGACCCTTTTGCACATGCGCAATGTGTCCTTGGAGACCTATCTCAGTTCGGGCAGCGCTAGGGGGAGACCTGGGCGCCCTGAGAGTGGGGCGCGGACTGGACAGAATCCTCAATCCACCCCTGATCCCTGGAGGGGATGAAACGTCCCATCCCTTCAGCCAGGCTGTGCCTGGAGATAAACCTGCCTGCTTAATCATTTTTCCACTTGACTAATTCCTCTTTTCTAATTCCTTAGCGTATTTGGGGGATGGGAGGAGCGCAGGGAGGCTGGGCATGGTTCATTTCACAGAGGCTTTTAGAAGACATATAGGGGAGAGAAGGGAGGGCAGGAAGCCACTGTTTAAGACAAAGAGGTTAGCCATCGCTGGTGCCTGTATAATATTCTCGCTCAGATGCTGTCCTGCATGCAAAATGTAAGCTTCTCATTCGGGAGAGGCATTCTGGGACTTCAGGCAAGACCAAGTGACAGCAAAGCACATCAGTCCTTTTTGATGCCAAAGGCCAACTAGCCATTCTTGGAGATTTATAAAGCAGAAAGGTAAAGGAAGGAATTTGCTCGGCAGCTCTGATTTGTAACATGACCAGGTTCCAGTGATTTACCACCTCTGAATCTTTACTTTCACAGAGTGGTGGGTTCCCTGCCTGCTCCACCCATCCGGAGCCCACATGAAATTCTTCTCCGTGGAATTTATGCCATTTCTCCTTCCCTCTCTCTTCAGGGAAAATGGAGACGAGTAGGAGAAAGGAAGTCTACAAAATAAAGTAAAAACCGCTTTGCAGTAGAGTTTGGTTTTAGAAATAATTTCCATGAAAAATTGCCCCGCTGATATTAGGTCTGGGTCTTCATGATGGAGTCGTTTTCTTTTAATCATTGCTGTCCTGTAAATGCCTGTCTGGAATGCGAACGTGGGCAGGGGCTGGTGTCTGGCTGCTCTACAGCCGGCCTCGGGGAAAGGGTAGCCACAAGATGTTCCCACTGTTCTGTGTGCCCTCAGGAATTTGAAAATAAAACTCATGTGAAAACAAGAACAGGGGCAGCAACTTCCTTCTAGAGGCAGCCAGATGCCTTTGTTGACCATATTCTGAATGGTTAGCTCTAGAAGGGAGACCTCCCCTCCAGCCCAGCTGCCAGAGGTGTTGCCATTTCTGTGACAAATTGCCTCCTAAACACTCGGACTCAACAAGCAAGAATGATTTTAAATGGCTCAAGAGGATTTTAGGCTAATTGAGGGAGAACTTCCCACTGCATGTGAATTGTTAAGTATCTGTGTGGCTGTTCTTTTATTCCAAGGTGGTAACAGTGATGGTGATCATTCTCTGAGGGGGTTTAAGGAAAAGAAGGTTCATGGTTGCCAGAATCTTCCCTACGCACAAGAGTGGCTGGGAGTTTAGGGCAAAGGATTGAAGAAACCTCCATCCACCAAGCGGAAAGCCAAGAAGGTTTAGGGGCAAAGACTGTAACACTCATATTGGATTGCTCATGGACTTATTCCTTGAATAGTTAAAAAATAAATGAATTTCAGACAAGTGGAAAGCAGTATTGCTCTATAGAATAAGTGAAACATTTATGAAATTTGTTTTCCTAAGTGCTAGTAGCCATTAAAATGTAATATAAAAATTTACAGAAGAGAGTTTTGTAGCAGGTCAGTAGGTTTGCGGCGCATTCCTCACCTTTTTGGGGTGCTATCAAAGAAAAGCTCAGAGTATTTTCTCTAGCACGGGAACCAAGTGGATGGAGTGGGTGGATATGGCAGCTGACTGGCATTGTCCACTGCAGCCTCCTCATTTACTTCAGAGGCTGGAAAGCAGACTCATTCTGAGATATCAAGTGCATTGGGCTCCAGAAGGTAGGAACCAAGGCATTTGTGGAGGCTCTTGGGTTTTCTTTAGCATTGTTTGCCAGGGTCTTAGGGCATAGTCACTGACTTGATAGCATCAAGAGTCAGGGTTTTAGTCATCCACTTTTCTAGTTCTGAGGCTGCAGTTGTGGCCTGGCTCTCCAACGGTACCTACCAGCAGCTTCCTGCTCAAGGCAGCGTGGCTTTGGAGTCACAGCTGGCCAGAGTGGCAGCTGGGTTCTTTGGTATCCCAATTCTACAGTGAAAATTCAGCCCAGTGATTCTGCAAGCCATTTAATACACCTTTTTTTTTTTTTTTTTTTTGCTGGGGAAGATTCACCCTGAGCTAATGTCTGTTGCCAATCTTCCTCTATTTTGTATGTGGGTCACTGCCACAGCATGGCCCTTGATGAGTGGTGTAGGTCCATGCCTGGGAACCGAACCCAGGCCCCTGAAGCAAAGTGCACTGAATGTAACCACTAGACCATGGGACTGGCCCCCAATAAATCCATTTTTGCTTAAACTAGCTGGAGTCGGTTCATTTCTCTGCAACTGAACCCTGACTGATTCAAGGGGTCTAATTTACTGTATTTGTAGGCATTGTAGTGCTGCCTGTTCAGAAAATATGACAAGTACCCGTAGATACAGATTGATGACTCCAGAGACTTGAGAGTGAAGTGGAGAATGAACTGGAAGTGTGGTTTTCTAACTGTGTTCCTCAGAACTCTAGAGTTCTGTGGAGTTTTCTCTGCTATAAATATTGTGGTTTCATGTAAGATTTCGTTTGAAAAATGAGCTGTGCTAAACTGTTAACACACACATACAGTAGAAACATTAGATAGACCAGAGGTGTGGGGGAAGAAAGAAAGAAGTTATGAAGAAATTTCCTCTGTGCAACAGGAGTCATTGAATAATTTGGCGATATTGGGTGAGTCAGAAAGATGACCTCTTAGCCTTCTTGTATTTGACGTAATGAATGTCCTGAAAGGTAGTTTTTGTAAACTGAATCAATCTTTAAACTAAGAAAAGAAGAATGAATTTGGGACTAGGACTCAACCACTGAAAGGAATATTTTCAAGAACTTCTTTGGTATAGTGAAACAGTTTTTGTGATACAAGTAATCTCCCTTAATTTTCCTGTATAAGCTTGGATGTTCATATATGAGGTTTTCTGAAAGAAGGGGAAACTTATCCAAGCTTACCCACTTGGCTCTCAATTCACCCGTGAAGAAGAATGTTCTGGTAAAAGATTGTGTGGGCTCATGATTTGTTTGTGCTTACTTTAAAAAATAAAGTTAGATATCTTTCGAAATCTCTGGCTATTAAAATTCCTAGGTTGAAACTCTAGAATAGATTTCTTAGACTTTGAAGAAATTGTTCAGTTAATATGGCACCTGGGGAGTTCCATGCCCTTTACCAATATCTCTAGGATTACTTTCCAGAGAGAATGCAGATAGGAAAAGCATCAATGAGGTGAACAGAGATTTGATTGATTCTAAGGGTTAGAGCCCTCTCAGAGCAACCATTATTTCACAGGGTCTCTCGGTGGTGGGCAAAGGAGTCTTGGAGAAGACTTGGGGTCTGCTGTTTCTCCTTCTTCCTTTACAGCCAGGGTGTTGCTAAACCTGGATTGCAGGTCAGCTTTTGGTAAAGGTCACATAAAACCTTCCAATACCGCAGATGGAGCCATGGGGTTAAGTAACTGGAAAGCTGACTTAAATTTCCAAAGCCATTTCAGAGAATCTATCTGCCAGTCAGCCAGTGTGAAATACTTCTTTCTCTCTGTCACAACCATGATACCCCGTCCTACCCCAGACACCTAGATAATGTTGATGATTTTTCTTTCCTGATGTAAAAAATACTCTTATTCGAAAAGCAACTCTTCATCAAGTTTCATAAGACAACATAGACGAAAGGAAGTTAAGTTTTATCTGTTATTTATACCTTTCTACATCCAAAATAGATTTAACTTGGCTTATTTAAAAACAATAAAACTTTATAAGAATCTTTAAAACAAGAATTAATACAAGTAGCAGTTGGGCACAGTACGTGTACCAAAAGTATTAAGATAAGGATAATTGCTGTAATTACAGCCAAGACAAAAAAAGGAGATAAAAGGGGAAATGTAATGAGTCAAGTGGATTTCATTATTTAAAAGGAGGTTTATACCAACTCATTAGAAAAAAAAAAGTTTTAAAGTATTATAATCCAAGAACTCCTATATCTTAATGTTGTTGGCATCATATTATGTAATAGACGGTTATATTTAACAGTTATTTTATGAAAAGGTTTTTCATATAAAATTTCGAAATCCAAGGACATAGTATGAAGCCATGTTGTTAGAAGGCGTGTCTTTTGGACTGTGTAGGTTTCTGATGATTTAATCTGATACATGGAAAGAGTTGATATAGTCTTGGTAATTGACCTGGCCCTCAGATGATTGGCCCTTGGCTATTAATTGTCTCATCAGGGTGAGGAACTTCAGATGGAGAGGAAAATAAGAGGAGTAAGGTCATTGTTGAAAACTTCCATGGCAAAAGAGAGTTAGAGAAGGAATCTCTCCCATGGGGACAAAATTCCAAATTCTTAATTTGTTCTAATACTACCAGTGACTACTCTTTCTAAGAATGAGACTGTGATTCAGACGATGTGCTCTCATATAGTCTGCCACGGTTTGGTTAGAACAAGAGATGAGACATTAAAAAATGGTGCCTGAACTACTTATGGGGGGAAAGATTTACATTATCAGTCAGTCTCTTTTGCTTTCGTTTGCCATGAAAACTCTACCTAAAATCTGTTGACTATGCCTTGCTATATTTTTGGTAAGTGCAAGATTCATTGCACACTTAGTTTCTTGCCTAGTTAATTTGTTCTTTAAAAGCTGACATTATAAAATATGATCTTTTTTGTTCAGCTAATTCTCTAAGAGTTCCCACACATTTTTTGCACCAGCTTTTAAAGAATATTCTATGAAATACTAAAAATAATATTAAGATGCGAGCCAGCTTTGTGTCATACACCCAAGTAGAGCTCCGTCCTTGGTGCTCCCATCCTGGCAGTGGCTCCAGGGGGCTGCCTGCTGACATGTGGAAACTGAGATTTTTGGCAGCTTCTTATATTTCGAGAGGAGTCTTAACAACACAGGAAGGCTCACATTCTGCATTGCTAAAGGGTGGATGTATGTCTTCTGAGGTGAAGGAGTTGGTGAAGGGTCCATGTCACTTCTATCCAGATTTCTCAGTTAGCTCTGTGAGGTGGGACTACAACTAAGCAGCACCGGGGTCTGGAGACAAAGTCCTGTCTGGACCAGCAGGGAACTCACTCCCCATCCAAAAGCTGCCTTTGAGCTTGATGGGGGGTGCCGCAGTTCTTGTCAGCCTGAGCCACTCTCTTAGGGGCTGTTATTGGTTGAATTGTGTCCCCCTGAATTCATAAGTTGAAGTCCTAACCCCGAGTCCTCAGAACGTGACTGTATTTGGAGATAGAGCCTTAAAGAGATAATTAAGTTAAAATGAGGTCATTAGGGTAGGCCTTAATCCAACATGACTGGTGTCCTTATAAGAAGAGGAAATCTGGACACAGATAGTTACAGAGGGAAGACCATGGGAAGACACAGAGAGAAGGTGGCCATCTACAAGCCAAGGAACGAGGCCTCAGAAGGAAGCGACCCTGCTGACACCTTGATCTCAGACTTCCAGCCTCCAGAACTGTGGGAAAATAAATTTCTGTTGTTTGACCACCCAATCTGTGGTACTTTGTTATGGTAGCCCTAGTGAACTAATACAGGGGCTCAGGACACTTTCTCCTACTTCCTTTCTCACTTGAGGGAACAGTCAGGCTGATGGCAGTTGTCACAAAGTTAAAGTGTTTCTTCAAGGCAGTAAAGTTAGCTTCGTCAAGTTTTCTGTTTACTTTAATTTGGTTTTATGCTATCCTCTTCAGCCTTCGCACAGTGCACAGACTTGCTCTCTTAGCATTGCAAAGGGAAATTTTGAAACCCCAGGTCCGGATTCAACTTCCATCACTGCTTTTCTGTTTGGCATCTCCCAAGGCCCATCCTCAAATTTAGCAAATGAAAGTTGTTTGGCATCTAACTGTATCCCATCAAGAAAAGCTCCTATTTTCATCATGCTGAATTTGAGTTCTCAAAAGTTTGGTCATGTCATTAAAAATGATATCCTCACCAACTTTTCACTTTTAGAATTTTTCCAAGGTGTTAATTGGCTTTCAGACGTCTCCGGCTAAATGTCTCCCAGTAATATAAAGCTAACCATGATAAAAATAAATCCTTCATTTTTTTCCCTCCATAAGTTTTGCCCACTTCTCAGTTTTTTCCTCTATTCATGTGTTTATTAGGAATCTATTCAGTTTCTGGCACTGTTGAAGATGCCATGGTGAGTTATTTAAAAAATATATGAAATCTGGTTCTTGTATTTGAGGAATTTTCAGTATAACGAAAGACACATGGTAACCATGTCAGGACTTTAAAATATACATAAATCAAAGACTACACAGATAAAGCTGTGCACGCACCAGCCATGCTGGCCTCCTGGCTTTCCCAGCAGTCTCCCACCTCAGGAATTATGCCCAGGATTCACCCCCTAGTCCTGGTTCCCCCATATCTGCACGGCCCTCTCCTCACTTCATTCAGACCTCTGCTCAAATGGCGCTCATCAGACCTGTGCTCAATGGCGCTCCTGAGTAAGAGAGCACCCACCTTGCCTGTCTCTCTCCATTTACCCCGCTGTGTTCTTTCTCATGATACTTATCATTTAGGATGGTGGATCTCAGACTTTAGCAGAGAACTTGTTAAAGCACAGATTTCTGGCTCTACTTTTTAGTTTCTGATTCAGAACATCAGGATGGGACCCGAGAATCTGCATCTCTCACAAGCTCTCAGATGATGCGCATGCTGCTCGGCAGGGGATCGCTGATGTAGGATATTATGCCCTAAGAAAGATTTAGCGTCATCACAACATAGCACCACATGAGGGCATTTTAATCAGTCCACAATAGGGGATGGAAAGTAGTCATTATACTTTGGCAGGAAAATATGGAGGCCTTCAATGTCTGACCTGGATCCTGTCCTGAAACTGGAGTATTTAATCCCAGCACACGTGACTAGCAGGGCCCTCACCAGAAGTCGGGGAATATACATCCTTCCCACATGAGCTGTGGAGCCATCCTGCTCACGTAGGTCTGCCTCGATTTCTACTCTTTGCTCTTCCTATGTTTGATCCTTATTTGCCCTCCGAACCACCTCTATCAGCCCCCTCATTCCCCAGCTTGACACACTTAGAAATGCAGGTGGACTGACAATGAAAAAGTGGCTGACCTTCTCATCTGACTTCACGCCTCTCTGCACACACGTCCCAATTTCCTGAATTCAGGAATTTCCCCCACCAGGGGAACTCTGGCCCCAGCCAAGGTCACTTAACACCCAGACATTGATATTCCTCCTGCTGGTGACAAGGCAGAGGCACATAATGAAGCCGGTGCAGTTGAAGATGTTCCTGGGGAAGAAAGTTTCCTTGGGACGGATGCTATAGGCTTTGATTCATGATTGGTTTTGCACGATTCTAGGGTTACGTACTTTCATATGCTTCCATTTGCCTTCGTAAGAAGGGGCAAGTAATGTAGGAGCCTTTTGAAGAGCAAAGGAGTTCAATTTAACAAAATACGTATTAAATACCTACAGTGTACATGATGCTATATTAGGTGGGAGGAAAGAAAAATCATTCTTTTAACAAATATGCAGTGAGTACCTACTAAGGCACTCTTGGGTACAGGCAAGAAAAGAGTCACAACCCTCTGATCTTCTAGAGCTTCTATTCTGTTGGGGGAGGCAGATGATAAACAAATAAAATATATAATAGGTGGTATAAGTGCTCTGGAGAAGAATAAAGGAAGGGGTGCAGAGATGAAGGTGGGAGAGCTGTCATTTTAAAAAGGATGGACAGAGAGAGCATGACTGAGACAGTGACATTTGAGCCGGGACCTGGGGCATGTGAAGATGTCAGCCATGCATGTCTGAGGGGGGAGAATTCCAGGCAGAGGGAACAGCCAGTGCCAAGGCTGTGAGCAGGAGCGTGCCTGGAGCATTCAGGGAACAGCAAGGAGACCACTGTGGTTGGAGTCACCCCGGGACAGAGGAGTAGGAAATGAGGTTGGAGGGGCAACGGGGGTGAGCAATGTAGGGCTTTTCCAACAGCAAAGACTTGGGCTATGCTGCTACGTCGGAATGGGAATGGCTATAGTGCAGGGTTATGAGCAGTGACGTCACTTCACTTTTAAAGATTGTATTCTGGCTGGGTTTGGCTAAAGGGGGATTGGAGAGAAGTTGGGAGGCCAGTTAGGAGTCTTGCAATAATCCAAGAAGATGAGGGTGTTAGCAGTGGAAGCGGTGAGCAGAATTTGGATTCCGTAGGTTTTTGAAATTAGAGTAAGATGCATCCCTGCCATCCAGGAGTTTATGTCCTAATGGAGGAGGCATATATATATAAGAAAGCGTGAATGCAAATGTCATCATAGCAGCTAACATTTGCTAAGCACTCACCGTATGCCAGGCAGCATCTAACACACAAAGCCAGGATCTGAACGCCGGCAGTCCTGTCTCCAGAGCCCACATGCTTCACTCTACACTGTACTGAAAAGAGAAAGAAAGAAATTCTGACTCTGATTGCTTGGAAAGTAGCATTTGAGATGGACTTTGAGGGATGTAGAAGTTGGACAGTTTGAAAAAGGGACAGATCTTTCATGAGGACAGTAACCGGAATAATAGCTACCGTATATTTAAAGAACATTGAGATCATATAATGTTTTTAATACGGTACCTGGGATATAGTCAATACTCCATCAATTAACTGATGTTCATAATGATGACCTGAGTTATAAATAAAATTGTCAATTACATTTTTGTTTTCTAAGATAGGATATTATGAATTTCATTTAGAAATATTTACACCAAAACAGTTAAAATCAAAACATTGCCCATTTAAGATTTATTCGCTTCTAACTTACTCTATTTATCTGCGAAGTTAATTCAGATAGATCACTTCAACTTCGCCCAATTCGAAATAAATGCCCCGTTGTTGCCCTTTCACATTGTATTTCATTTGCTTTTTAAGTTATTTTACAGTAATTACATTTTAGGCTGGCTGAATTCCCATAGTCTTTACTTTTTTTATTTTTATTTATTTATTTATTTTTGACGAAGATTGGTCCTGAGCTAACATCTGTTGCCAACCTGCCTCTTTTTTTTTTTTTTTTTTTTGGTCTCCCTGAAGCCCCAGTACATAGTTGTATATCTTAGTTGTAGATCCTTCTAGTTCTTCTATGTGGGACGCCACCTCAGCATGGCTTGATGAGCAGTGAGTACGTCCACACCCAGGATCCGAACCAGTGAACCCTGGGCCGCCCAAGCAGAACACATGAACTTAACCACTATACCACCAGGCTGGCCACTCCATAGTCTTTTCTTTTATCAGTCACTTGCCTTTGAATTACATTTTAGGTTATATTGTTCCTGGAATTCCCCTGTAGGCAACTAGTCCCATCCATGATGTCCTCTCTCTATTTGACTGTTAAGTCCCCTCTCTATTTGATTGTTAGACACCATCTCTAAATTCTAACACCCCCTTCATGTTCGATTGTCCTTCTGGATCCGTATCCTTCAATTCCTCTGTTCATCAGCTCTAAGTGTGTGACCCAGGCATCCCAGCAAGGAGAGAGCTGGTGTTGAGCTGAATGTGATAATGCTTCAAAAAGAGTCCAGAAAATACAGAAATTATGCTCTAGAGAAGAATGATGTTAGGGAGATGTCTAGCAATTTGGCAGGGTGAAGGAGCTTAGCATGCTAACAGTCCTGCCTTCTACAAACTCATGGAAACGCTGGATGAAATACGGTAACAATAATAAAAAGTTAATACATGGCCAAGTTTGAAAGAGAAGAAAGGAAATCTTCAGGTTCCAAAAGTGAAGAAGTGGAAACATGGATATTTCAGAAGTGGGCATTGGTCCCAGGTCTTTGGCCAGAACTCTATACTTACACAGCAACAGGAAAATGAACAGAAAGATAGACTAATGGCCCCTGGAGAAATAGCCTAGAGGTTCAAATAGCTGGTCATTTAATAAAATGGGATCGAGGGAGGGGAAGACCTTACTCACAGCCCAGGAAAGCAGCAAAGAAGTTTGCTTTCTGACCTGGATGTTGGGTGGGAAAGTAAAAATTACGTGGGAGAAACGAAAGCTCTAGACGTGAACCATGCACAGGATGGAGCCTGAACTTACAACACCTGCATTTTGGGGGAATCTCCAAGTACATCAGTCAGTGTAAGCCAGGTAATGCTGCAGTAACAAACAGCCTCCAAATCTCAGTGGCACTTATCACACCCAGTGTCTGTTTCTTGCTCAAACTGCATGTCCAGTGCAGGTTGGCAGGAGTGTGTGCCTATCAGAGCCACTCAGGGACCCATGCTCATAGAGGCTCCATTTCAACATGTCACTGAAGTAGGATAAAGGAAACATGAGATGTGTGCTCTGGCTCTTAAAGCTTCTGCAAGCAGTGATATTTCAGTTAAAAGTCACAAAGCCATGCTCAACTTCAAAGAGGACAAGGAAGCATAAACCAACGATGCCCTAGAGGAGAACTAGAATATTTGGAGAGCAATACCAGTGACAACCATACCAAACCTATAAATTTACACAGAAATGGGGCCGGCCCCCTGGCGCAGCGGTTTAGTTCGCGCTTTGGCAGCCTGGGGTTTGCGGGTTTGGATCCCGGGCGCCGGCTGAGGCACTGCTTGTCAAACCATGTTGTGACAGCATCCCAAGTAGAGTAGAGGAAGATAGGCACGGATGTTAGCCCAGGGCCAGTCTTCCTCAGCAAAAAGAGGAGAATTGGCAACGGATGTTAGCTCAGGACTGGTCTTCCTCACAAAACAAGAGAAAAATTTTACACAGAAATGATCAGGATCATCGACACCCCTAGAGCAGGATACAACTGGAGAGAAATAAGCAACTACAATATAAATCTTAGGAAATTGCACAATCTGAGGAGAGGTGAAAGGGCAATTCATAGACAGGGTAAAATGACCAAGACCACCCACATCTAATAGGAATTCCAAAAAGACTAGAAACAATGAGAGAAAGACAACAGTAGATATAACGGATGAGAATTTTTCTAAAATTGAAGACAGACCTGAGCCTTAAGGTGGAGACACAACACAAAATCCCAAGCAAGATTTGAAACTAAAATCCACACAAAGCCCACCGTGGAGAAACTTCAAAACATCAAACATCAAAAGAAAGTCTTAAAAGCAGCCAGAGAGAAAGGACAGGTTATCTATAAAGAAAAGAAAACTTGACAAGAACATGCTTTTATAGGTCAGGAAGTCCAAAAACAATGGAATAATATCTTCAAAATCCTGAGGAAAAAATCACTTTCAACTAATATTTCTTTAACCAGCAAAATTATTTCTTAAGAGTGAGGGCAAAAAGAAGACATTTTCAGATAAACAAGATTTAAGAGTACTTAGCATTCATACTCTTGCTGAAAGAACTAATAGCATGTGTATTTCACACAAAAATTCTCAACAAAATATTAGCAAACCAAATCCAACAATGTATGAAACGAGTAATACATCACTACCAAGTCATTTATTCCAGGTGTGTAAGACGGTTCAGTATTTGAAATTCAGTCAATGTAATCTACAATATAAACAGGCTGAAGAAGAAAAATCATATGATCATATCAGTTGACACATTGAAAGCATTTGAAAAAAATCCAATACGCATTGATGGTTAACAAACCCACTCCCAGCGAACTAGGAATAGAAGGGAACTTCCTCATCTCATGAAGAGCGTCTTCAGAAAACCTCCAGCCAACATCATACTTCACTGTGAGAGACTGAATGCATTCCCTCCAAGACTGGCAGCAAGGCAAGAATGTCCACTCTTAATCAGCATAATTCTGGAAGTTCCAGCCAGTGCAATAGACTAGAAAAGAAAATAAAAGACATGCCGTTTGGAAAGGAAGAAAGAAAACTCCCTGTTTCCAGATGACCTTACCCACATATAAAATCCCAAAGAATGTACCCGATATTACCCTCATAGAAGTAATACGTGAGCTCAGCTAAGTCACAGGATACAAAATCAACACACAAAATCAGTTGAATTTCTGTGTACTAACAGCAAACTATGGAAGCCAAAATAAAAAACAGTACCATTTACAATTGCTCCAAAGAAAATGAAATACTTAGGTATAAAACTAGCAAAACATGTATAGGATCTGTATGCTGAAAATTACATCATACGGATGAAAGAAATCAAAGACCTAGTCATTGAAGAGACGGACTGTTTTCATAGTTGGGAAGAGTCAACAAAGTGAAGATGTCAGTTCTCTCCAAATGGATCTATAGGTTTTAAAACAATTCTTATTAAAATCACAGCAAGGTTTTTAATAAACATAAACAAGCTTATTTCTAAAATTTATGTAGAAAGACAAAGGAGCCAAAATAGCCAAAACAAGTTTGACAGAGAAGAACAAAGTAGGAGGAATTAATCTACCTGATTTCAAGACCTACCATAGAGCTATAGTAATCCAGACCATGTGATGTTGGCAGAGGGACAGACTCACAGATCAATGAAACAGAACAGAGATCACAGAGCTGCACCCACACAATTATGCCCCACTGATTTTTCACAAAATTGCAAAAGCAATTCAATGGAGGAAAGATAGCTTTTTCAACCAATGCTGCTGGAGCAATTGGACATCCATAAGCAAAAAACCACAACTTTAACCTAAGTCTCACACCTTATACAAAAATTAATGCAAAATAGATCATGGGCTTAAATGTAAAATGTACAACTATAACACCTTCAGAAAAAAATAGGAGAATATTATTCAGAATCTTGAGCTTTGTGAAGAGTTCTTAGGCATGACACCAAAAGCACAGTCCATAAAAGGAAAAATTGATAAAATAGACCTCATCCAAAAAAGACCCTGTTAAGAAGATGAAAAGACAAGCTACAGTCTGGGAGAAAAATATTTGTAGTCACATAACTGACAAGGGTCTAGTATCTAGAATATATCGAGAACTCTTAAAACTCAATAGTAAAAACTCAAACAATCCTGTTAGAAAATGGACAAAACACACGAAGAGACATTTTACTGAAAAGAATGTATAGATAGCAAATAAGCACATGAAAATAGGTTCATCATTAGCCTTTTGGAAACTGCAGGTTTAAACCACAATGAGATATCACTACACACATGTCAGAATGGCTAAAACAAAAAATAGTGATAATACCAAATGCTAGCAAGGATGCAGAGAAACTGGGTCACTCAGACATTGCTGGTGGGAGTGTGAAATGGTAGAGCCACTCTGGAAAATAGTTTTATGTTTCTTTTCAAACTAAAAATGGACTTACCATACGACCCAACAATTGCACCTTTTGGCATTTATCTCAGGAAAATGAAAACTCATCTTCACCCAGAAACTTGTGCGTGAATATTCACAGCAGCTTTGTTTGTAATAGCCGAAAGCTAGAAATTACCTAAATGTCCTTCAATGAGTGAGTAGTTAAATAAAATGTGGTACATCCATACCATGGAATACTACTGCAATAAAAAGGTACAGACTATTGATGCACAACAACTTGGATGCACCTGAAGGGAATTATGCAGAGTGAAAAAAAAGGCACCAATCTCTGAAGGTACTATTCCATTTATATAAAACACTATTAAAATAAAATTATAGAAATGGAGGACAGATTAGTGGTTGCCAGGGGTCATGGGGCAGAGGGGTTGACTACAAAGGAGAAGCACAGGGAGCCTTGTTATGATGGCAAAGTTACATACTGTTACATAGTTACACAGAGTTAAATTCCGTAGAACAATGGGGATATGTTCTGAGAAATTGTCTCAGACAATTTTGTCTAGGTAATTTTGTCATGTGAACATCATAAGGTGTACTTACACAAACCTAGATGTAGTACAGCCTACTACACACCTAGGCTATATGGTACCTAATCTTATGGGGCCACCGTTGTCTATGCAGACTGAAATGTTGTTATGCAGCAAGTGACTGTACACACATAGACAAGTGCTCTGTGGGTTGTATCCATTTCAGTGACCTGGTTTTGTTATTGTGTATAGTTATGCAAGATGTCAACATTGGTAGAAACACAGTGAAGGGCGCATGGGACCTCCCTGTACATTTCTTTGCAACTTCCTGTGAATCTATAATTATTTCAAAATAAAAAGTTAGAAAAATATATATTTACTAAGAAGTATAATAAACCTAGGAGGAAAAAGTGGAGTGTGTGAGGTGATGGTGAGAAAATAAATTGGGAAGCATGTTTTTTGGAAAATCTAAATAAGCATCAATCATAATGAGTCATTTTAAGGATTTAAAAGCAAGATAAAATAAAAATACCAGATAGAAACCACGTAAGACCAGAGAGCATGATCAGAGCGAAAGCATTCTAAAATCCTCCTGTGGTCTAGGAGGAGGATAGAAAACCTGTGTTCGAAATATCTTGATAAAAAGGTAGAAGGGCATCTAAACCCACCAATGTTATTGTAATGCATGCTAAAATCATTTACTGAGCATCTGCTGTGTGTCTGGAAACCTACTGACATCACTGAGTTCTGTCATATCCTGAAAGAAGGTGGTTTTAATCCCCTTTCATTGATGAAGAAACAGGCTAAATGAGGGTGAATAACATGAAAGGTCATGGCAGTAAGTGGTGAAGCCAGGATTTGAACCCAGGGCTCGCTGATGCCTACGCCTATGTTCTTGTAACTCCACTATGCCCTGGGTATAATGAATATGGAAATAAATTAATTTTCTAAAGAGAATGCCTGCAGTGTTTTGAAGGTGAAATATTTTGACCTTTTATGGATTGAAAAATGAATCATCTCCAAACTATGGACCAAACAGAAAGCTTTCGTATCTACCTTTTGCAATTCATTTCATTGCCCAAACTTACTACAAAACAGAAAGCTTTCCTCTCCTCCCTTTTCCTTTGTCAGCTCTGAACAGTCGTTGGGATGTGTCATAGGAGCCCATCATTCAGCTACCTGGAAGCAGGAAGAGCATCAATTAACGCTCAGATTTATTGTTTTCTCGGTAAAGCAATGAGCATAGACATAAAATTTTTGATCTTACCCTGTGTGGATGAGAAAGGGAGGTGATTATTTTGAATAGCAAGGAAAAATTACAAGTCTATCGAACTATTGGTCAGTTTCCCATTTGTAAATCTTATTTCTGTTTCTCCTGATTCTAAAGTGATCTTGAAGCCCAAGTATGCTAAGATACACTCTCTCACACATGTATGTGAGAGAGTATGTGGGGAGAACACACACACACACACTTTGGTAATGAGTCCCTAGGAAAGGGGTGTTTGGGCTCAGTTGCTCATGTTTGCTGACAGATTTGAATAAAAGAAACCTGAAGATTTGTCTCTGATCTATCAGACTTTTTCTCTTTCTTTTAGGCTGGAATAAATGACTAAAGCTCTCCATTTTAGAGGATTCAAAAGAAGGAGTACTTGTATCTTACTTGAAACATTGTGAGGCAGAAGCTTCTATTTACTGACTCACAAAAGATTTCGTGCCTCATCTGTTGTACTTAGGATAACTATAGAGAATGTGCTAGAAAAAAATTTGAAATGTGTTGCTTCCTGAAGTTAGAATTTCAGTCAGGTGTATTATTGAACAATGCAACTTTCCTTAACAGATTGATACACTGGCAGGAAGTTTTGAAGAAAGCCCAAATAGAGCATTAAGCAAAATGTAGCCTCAAACTCTAAAAGCATATATGATTGCCCAACACTTTGTGTGCAGACTTGAGAATGTTTGCCCAGCTCTTTCATAATAGATCCATCTGATGAAATAACAAAAGCACCTGTCCCGGGCTGAGCTCACAGCCTTCTATAAAAACATCAGGAATGTTCCGATCCCACCGATACCATCCCAGCTCTGTCAGGGAGTAACTCCAAGACTCTGGGCAAATCTTGTACCCTTCCTAGGCCTCAATTTCCTCATCCATAAACTCCTGACCCATTTCCTGGGAGATTTCAGAGGAAGGTTGGCACTAGAGAAATGGTTATGAAAAGCAGGATGTCTCCCAGAAATTCTTAGGGACAATAAAATAAAGGAACATTGATTTATTTTGTACCCTTGATAGAACACCGATAGCTACCCTTTTAACAAGGAAACACCAAAATGAAAGTTCAGGAAAGAAAATTCACCAAAAGCCAGGCAGTTGTGACCGTAAGGCTCTGACTTTTTCATGCCCAGCCCCCTTTTGGCATCAGTGTTTTTCCAAAGGGTCACCGTAGTGCAGTCCTTAACAGCACTTGCCACTAATGTGGTCGTGGTTAGGAAGGGTGGCCAGGTAGCTTTACCTTATCCAAGTGGACCTGTGAAAAGTGGCTCCTCTGAAATTTGGTTTATCTTAATCTTAACAAAAGATGGAAAGGTTATTTCTGAAATTTTTGTTTGAGGCAGAGTTTTCAATGAATGGCCGTTATATCATTTGTTTCTCAATTTTTTGATTGGTCAAGATTCACCTGGATCAAAATAGTTATTCTTTCTCTAATACATTAACCTTGAGAGGTCATATGCATACACTTAAAGCATAGACTCTGAAGCCAGGCTGCCTGGGATCACAGCCCAGCTCTATCATCTACAACTGTGACTATGCGGTGTTGATTAAATTACCCAACTGCTCTTTGCCTCGATTTCCTCATCTGTAAAGTGAGTATAAGAGTAGAACCTACTTCATAACCTTGTAAGGATTAAATTAGTTCATTTATGATTATTACTCAGTACAGTACCTGAACCATAGTAAATACTACATAAGTTGGGAGTATTGTTATTATTAAGCATTTCTTAAAACCACTGTGAGAAAATAAATCCTAAGTTATTGGCCCATCTTCAAAATGTGTCTACAACCTGACTGCTTCTTATCTCCTTCACTTCTATTTCACCACCACCTCTTGCTAGGACTACTGCAGTAGCCTCCTAACTGATTCTTCTGCTTCCCTCTTACCACCAACAGTCTCCATAGAGCAGCATGAGTGGTCATTCCAACCCCTAAGTCATATCACACCGCTCTGTTCCATGCGCTGCGTGGCCCATCATCTCATTCAAAGTGCAAGGCCATCTGCCATCTGGTGTCATCTCCTGCCACTCTCCCCTCGTCTGTCTGCTCTAGCTACTGGCATCTTGGTAGTTCCTTTAACAGCTGAGCTTATTGTTACTTCAAAGCTTTTATACTTTCTGTACCCTTTGCCTGAAACATTCTTCTCCAAGACATCTGGGGGAGGGGTGGCTTCTCCTTCATTCAGGCCTTATTCAAATGTCATCTTATCTGAAGTGGGCTTCTCTGGCCACCCTTTCTAAAATATCTTTTCCTTTCTTGATAGGTTTACCCCCAACCTGGTTTATTTCCCTGCAGTGCACTAATTACATCAGACATTGTATGGGCTCATTTGTTTATTGACATATCCCTGTCTCTCCCGGACTAGCATAAAATGTCCATGAAAGCAGGTGTCCTGTTCTGTTCATTGCTGTTTTACCAGCTCCTAATATGGTGCCTACATATAGTAGATACTCAAAAAAGATGTGATGAATAAATTAATGAACTGGAGTGGATGATATGGTAGTTCATATTTGACTGTCAAAGCACTATTGCATACACAATTTTATTGAATCTCACAAAGCAGGAATTGCAGGGGGGCAAATTTCTTTCCCTGGACTTACACCTATAAAGAATGGGACTTATAAGATTTAGCCAGAAAGCAGTGACAGAAAGCAAATGAGTGGCTGCTTAGGGGATGGCGGGGATTACAAAGGATATGAGGGAACATTTGGGGGCAGTGCAGATATTTGTTATCTTCATGTGGTGACAGTGTCACGGTTATGTGCATATGTCAAAACTTATCAAATTGTGCACTTCACTGTATGTTATTTTATTGTATACTTTATTGTATATTTTACGATACTTTATTCTATATTATTTTACCTCAGTGAAGCTGTTTTGAAGAAAATGTTAGGTAACTTGCCCAAGGTCACTCGACATTTTCCTGGCAAAGCTTGACTAGAGGCCAGATCAGCAGATTCCCGGTTGTTCCCTGCCAACTAGGTGATGAATGAGGCTCAGTGTTTAATAGTAACAACCCCGATTTACAGCAACATTTACTTATATATTCCTCCGTGTCGAAAGGGGCACTTGGATTTTACAGTTTGGAGGTGGTGTCTTTCACTTACGTAAGATTCCTTCCCTTAAATTAAGTGAAAATCAAAGAGCCAAAAGTAATTGGATAGTATTTGAGGAATTGCAGGTTTATAGAACTCGTTGATGAGCAAATTGAGAGAATTCCATGACCTGACCGAGGTCATCTAGAGCAGCGGCTTTGGCAGAGGAATTAGAAACCGGATAACCCTGAATTTTGTTTTTCAGCATAAAAGCCACATTTCTCTTCCTTCCATTCTTTATCGGCAAATTGTAACTCTTTTTTTTCTGAAGTACTGAAAATAGCTGTTTCTCAAGGCCCGTGTGCCTGTTTTCTTTTTCTCTCTTGTGAATGAGGCATTCTAAATGCCTTCTGGCACATACAGGACTCTTTTTTTTTTTATTTATTTATTTTTTTATTTAGCATGTAAGAGAGGCACCACCTACTGAAAACAATATCAGTAGAACTGAAGTCAGTTAAGATTAGCAGCAAGAGGTGCATGTCAGAGTAAGTTAAGGCTGAAATTCCACCTATTGTGGTCAAATGAACTACACTTTAATTAATAAATCTGTTCCTGGGGCAGGCCTGGTGGCGTAGTGGTTAAGTTCTCACGCTCCACTTCAGTGGCCCTGGGTTTGCAGGTTCCGATCCCAGGCGCGGACCTACACACCGCTCATCAAGCCATACTGTGGTGGCATCCCACATGTAAAGTAGAGGAAGATGAGCGTGGATGTTAGCCCAGGGCCAGTCTTCCTCAGCAAAGAGAGGAGGATTGGCAATAGATGTTAGCTCAAGGTCAATCTTCTTCACCAAAAAAAAGAAAAAAAAATCTGTTCCTGATAAAGCAGTTGCTCTTAAATTGATCAATATTTTTCCATTCAAATGGACACATTTAAAAAAAATTTTGTGCTGTCTGCTACTGAGTATCTACTTAATGCTCATTGACCCAGAAGGGCGCAAAGATAAGTCAGCCTAATCCTCATGCAGACAGAATAGAACAAACACACAAGTATTTTGTGATGCAAGGAAAGCCTACTGTTTTTGAGATTCTTACGACTTTGTTTTTTTGTTTGGAATTATTAATGAATCTTTACCTTTTAGCATTAAATGTATTGGTTTATCCCCGTTATTGCACTTATATTTCCCAAGACCATGGGTCAAATAATTTATAATTGTGATTTTTAAGTACATTTGGATACTACTACTTAAAGGGCATTCTTGATGAATTCTTTTATAATATTAATAATTACTCCTTGATTTATCTATTGTGAGAAATTATGTGTGTGTGCATATATATATACACACACACATATAATTTTCTTAAATTGGGACACCATTTTCCATTATATTTTCAAGCATCACAAAGTAATCTGAGGCAAGCCTATTCTGACAGAGAGAAAGAAAATAATGGAAATTTAAAACTCCAATTTGAATTTTTTTCTTTTGCATCGTGCCTCACGTCTGAACGGACACTAGTATGTTTCCTTGAGTCTAGCTGTGAACACTGAAAATTTTTAGTTTTGCTTTGGAATTTGGAGACTAGATGCTACCAGTAGGAAGTTGCTAATGGAAATTGATGCTTTTGCTTCTGGCCAAGCGTACCACAGAGATCACGGAGGTGATATCCAGTGGGTGCACAGAATGTGCCTTATAAAACAAGAGAAGTCATGGCCGCGGGTGGGATAGGAATCTCTGCACAGCAACAAGCTCTAGCTGGATTGCCAGATATCACCGTGACCAAAAGTTGTTTGTGTCTGCAGAATTCTAAAAGAAAGATCCTGTGCAGTTTTTATGTTTGATACAATTTTCCATTAAGATTGCAACAATACCACAAAAATGTTCGGTCCAAAAAAAAAAAAAAGAAATCTGAATCTTCTAAAAATAGTTCTATCGTTACTGATGGCGTTTGAGCAGTGTCTCATCTGAGTTGCTTGTCGGTCTTCAGCAAGCATTAGGGACTGTTTTGAGACTGGATTACCCAATGCTTTAGCTTAAGCTCCTCATATTTTGCAAAATCCCCGTCCAGCTACCATCTCATTATGACAGAATGACTTGTCTAGAAAGAGTTGTCTATAAGTACTGTTTCCAATTCCTCTCTTGTGGTTTCTCTTGAACCCTTCCACTCAGACCTTCAATCCTACCATGCCATAGAAACAGCTCTGGTCAAGGTCACCAGCGACCCCCGCATGTTAATGAGCCCTTGTTTTACTTGACCTGTCAGCACTTGGCATGCTAGACCACTTCCCGTCCTTAAGACACGAACTTCTCCTGGCTTCCTGGACACCTCTCACTCTTAGCAACCTTCCTGCCTTTCTGGCTGCTCCTCTTTGGTCTCCTTTGTTGGTTCCTTCTCATTTTCTCATCCATAAACATTGCCCTCGGCCCCCAGATATCATCAGTTCTCAACTATACTAGCGCCCAGGGTGCTCTGATCTAGTCCTGTGGTGCCAAATGTCACCTACATGATTGTGTTAATCAGCTCTGGCTGCCATAACAAAATACCGTAGTCTTGGTGGCTTAAACAATGGAAATTTAGTTCCTCACAGTTCTGGAGGCTTGGAAGTTTAAGATCAGGGTGCCAGCATGGTCAGGTTCTGGTGAGACCTCTCTTCCTGGCTTGCAGATGGTCGCCTTCTCACTGTGTCCTCACATGGCCTTTCCTTGGTGCATGTGCATGGAGAGAGAGAGAGGGCGGGCTCTCTAGTGTTTCTTCTTATAATCCCATCATGAGGGCCACACCCTATAACCCCATCTAAACCTAATCAGCTCCCAAAGGCCCCACCTCCAAATACCGTCACATTGGGAGTTAGGGCTTCAATGTATGAATTTGGGGGGGACATATTCAGTCCATAATAATGATGACCCATCTGGCCCAGATGTCTCCCCTGAAGTCTAGATTGATATTTCAGATCACCTACTTGACCTCTCACCCTTAATAGGTCCCCAAATGAACTTCTAATTCCCCCCAACAAAACCTACTTGTCCCAAGGTCTTTCCCACAAATTGCAACCCTGTCCTGCCAGTTGCTCACAAAACCTCGCCATTCTCCCTGACAACTCTTTTGATCTCATTTCATATTCAATCTGTCAGGAAATCCTATTTACTCTGCTTTCAAAATATACCCAGAAATCTGACTTTTCTCGCCATCCCTATCGCTCGACCCAGGTCTAACCCACCATGATCTCTCCTGGATTATTCCCTGAGGTTCCTGTGGTCTCCTGATCTGAGTCCTTGTCCCCTGTAGTCAGTTCTTAACAAAGCAGCCCTCGTAAATAAGTCTGATCTTGTCACACCTCTGCTCATAACCCTGTTGGTTTCCCAGCTCATTGCGTGTTGGTTTCCCAGCTCATAGCGAGTATAAGGGCGTTCACAGTCTGACCACCTGCTGCCTTTCTAACCCCATCCCACTCATTTTCCTCCAAACACACTAGCCCTTTGCTGTTCCTGGAACACAAGTTCCTATCTCCAGAAAACTTGCCACTCCCTTTGCTTGGATTGTTTCTCCCCCAGATATCTGCGAGCCTCACTCCCACACTTCTTTTAAAGGTCTTATCAGCAGGACATCCAACACTGTGAATAAAATAGCAATCCAGCCACTCCCACCCCATGCTCTGTATCCCCCACGCCCTGGTTTATTTTGCTCCCTATTATTTGGCACACTCTATACTTTCTCGTCTATGAGTTTATTGTCTATTGTCCATCAGTAGACGCTAAGATCTCCGAGCTTACTATTGAATCTCCAGCCTTTAGAAAACTGAGTGGCACATGCAGGTACTCAATAAATATTTCTGGAATGAATGAAATCCGTCTTTTATGGTTCTAATTCTGCTTAAGTGAATGCAGTGCCGCTGCTCTGTAAATCCCGAACAGCCCTGAGTTTCATCAACATTTCTCTATTCCTAAAGCTTTTCATTTGAGGATCAAAATGACAGTTCCATCGGCTTTGCTTTTAGTTGTTTTAACTTGTGTAAACACATTGTGCAGGTTGAATTACTTGTCCCGTGGACAAGGGACATCGTCTCTTATTCTCCCTTTTGTTATGTTTGTTTTAAAGCATAATGTTTATATATCCGTTGAATTGCTACTATAGAAGATAAAGCCGAGAGAATGCACAGATGCCTGTAAGGGATAGTAATTTGGGTCGGGTCTTGTTTCTCCATGTTTCTTCCAGCCCGGGGTAGGTGCTCAGCCTGTCCAATGCATGTGATGCTGGGGGCAGCCCAAGACAACAGCTTTGCTTGATGAATTCTTTAGCTAATCAAGCCAGTAGAGGTACTACAGGGCACCTTGCTTCTTTCTCAATGCTTTAGTAGGAAGGCCAATAATTATCATTTTGATCTTGAGGCATTTAGGGAGAACTCTTACCTATCAATGTAGGGAGAAAGGGAGAAGGTTATTAATGGTGAATCTGGAAGCAGAGGATGTATTTCACAGGCAGTGATGGGGAGACCTGGGGACATGGATCTGAGCAGGGACACTTTGTCACTGTGGTCCCTCCCCACCCACCACTCCCAGAGCCGCCTTAGCCACCCTCAGACATTTGTTCTTGATTGCGACCGTGTGGTTGAGAACAGAAGCTACTATTAAAAGGCAGCGCTGAAACTTCAAAGGGAAATGGGGAGGAGGAAATAGCCATGTGTGATGTCTCTTAAATACCTCTTCAGAAAGTACCAGAGGGGAACAGAAGATAAAGGTACAATAAAAAGTCTTTCAGGGTCTTTTAAGGGCAGGTTGGAAAGTTCGTTTTGTCCAACCCAGCCCTGGAGGTTTACGTCATGGGAACTAGTGCCCTAAGCCAGCCCCTCCTTAGAGTCTCTGTGTGCTGGAGGCTGGGCTTTTGAGGGAGAGACTGTGATCGGATCTCGTTACCCTCCTGCACCTGAAATTCCACTGGCAGCAACTCGCTCTGTTCCCACTTGCCCTTAAAGCAAGAGATGGCTCACAAGGTTACGCCTTACAAAGATTAGATAAATCTTACAAAGACTTTGTAAAAGCCCCCTTCCACACCAGGACAAGTGCCACCACGTGGCCAGAACACTTGACCCACAGATCGGCCTCAACCACCCTTCTCACTTCTCTCCTGCTCACTTGCACTTGCACACGCAACCGTGATCCTGAGTACCCACCCTGGGCCTTAGAGAATTGGGGCACTTTCCGCTGCTGTCTCTCTGGATTCTCTTAGACAATAGCTCTCTCAGGAGCCTCTTTATCCTCCAGCCAGGACTGAGAGAAGGACATTCCAGATCTCCCCATAGGGGCAGGGTGTGTAGAGGGGCAAAGACAGAAGACACAGAAGAGGCTTCCAGAAGATCCACACCCTCTGGCATGGGTCTGAGGACACAAGAAGAGTGATACTGGAGCAGCAGGGAAGCCACAGGGAAGAGCGGGCGGGAAGCCAGGGACGAGGCTCGAAAGGGACTCGCCCACCTCCCACTGTCACTGCCCACTTCAGGCGGGAGTCTGGCTGGAGTGGTCTGGAAGCATCCACAGAACTTCTATAACAGCCCGGGAAAGCCTGTTGAAATCTCTGAGGAATCAGAGAGTGAACAAATAACAGAATAATTAGCACGTAATAGTAATAGGAAAATTTTAAAGCTTAAATAGTACCAGAAGCAGTTGGCCAACGTATAAAATGTGGAGACACTAAAAGCAGCTCCCCATGACTCAGCCTTTCCTACAAACATGAAACCAAAAATAAAGTAACCAAATCTCTGGAGAAGCAGAGGACACGCAGGTACCCGATTCCACGAGGACTGCTCACAGAACAGGCATAGAGCGGAGTGGACAGCGCACCAACTGGAATGCCAACGGGCGAAGAAGGTTCTATTCCGAGCTTTGATGCTAATGTTCGGGAAACACTCCCAATCTCTCTGTGTCACACACAAGCCTGCCTGGAGCAAGAGCACAGGGCTCATCTACCCTCAGCCCAAGTATTTTTAAAGCTGTAAATCAAGCTGACAAACTAGATAAAGTATGTTCTATCCTCATACTTGGACCACTGTACCTTTGCAACGACCTAGAAAGCCAGACTTGATTGTAGAATTCTCAAAAATTCTCACAGTTCTGTGCTGGATTGTGAGATGAAGAAGGGTCCCCCCATCCCCACTTCCCCCTTCCTCATTCTACCTCCAGCTCCCTTCACATTGCACATGCGAGCGATTGCCCAACCTGCACGGACAAGTCCCCTCCACGTGCCCTGCAAACAGTGGCGCGTTGAGCACCCCTCAGAACCCCAAGGTGCATGCACTGATGTTGGGGGGTGAGGGGCTCTGAAGTGTAGTGTCCCGGGCAGGGGCCCCTTTGCCACGCTCCTGCTCCATCACACACTTTGACCCTTATTCCATCGGGACTTACACACATAAGCCCTGCACTTCCATTAAATCACACACATTAAGGGAAGCTGACCAGTCCCATGAGAGCTGGCGTTGGATGGATTAGGTTATCTAACGGTTTTCACATGATAGAGCAAGTCTATTTTTTTTAAGAGCTTTGAAATGAAGACCAGCGAGATATGAATTCCCCTAACTGCCCACACCCTCTTTCTCACCACTCTGGAAAAACATCTCAGCCTCCCCCTCAGACACCTAAGAAGCAGCTGAAAAAAAGCAGCCCAGAGGAACAGCTGCTCAGTGCGTGCCTCACCCTCCTAGTTGGCCACATGTCCATCTATTGCCTTCTCCAGTGGACCTAGGGAACAAAAAGCAAGGAGGAAAATTTGAGTGTTCCTCAGGTTCCCTCAATGGCTGCCTACGGCCAGAGTATCGCCCTTCACCTGAGGCACCTGCCTGTTTAGGACACCGTGACATGAGTGGGTGCATCCTTGGCAAAGAGCAGCTGTTTACAAACTGATGATATTTCCCTGAGGTGCTAGAGAGTAGATGAGTTCCATGAGAGGCACAGACTGATGGGGACCAGAATTGCTGGGCTGAGAACCCCTGTGAAAGGCTGGGCCTTGGAAGGGACCAAGACGTGGAACCCAGGAATGAGTGAGAAAAGGGAAGATGTGGGAAGAGGTGGAATCAAAGTCTCTTTGGGGTCCAAGCATCCCACATTTGCTACTTTTAAAACATGAACTTGAAAAAGTAGAGAGTCTGTCCTAGGAAATGGAATCCCACAGATGTGGGGCTACTGGCGTTTGTTTACCATGTTTGTCATCAAAGGATGGTTTTCAGTTTTTTGTCATTAGCATAATTTAGGGTGTAAATGTATAAAGAAGCACCACTGTTCTCATTTACCCTGAAAGTTTTCTCTGGAAATTCTTGGTGATCCTGAGGTTTATTTACCAGAGGAGAAAAGAAATTCATCCCATTAACACCTCCCTATGCTTTCTCCATCAGCTTGAGGACCAAACAGGCTGTACCTTTTCAAGCAGAACACTTGTCACATAATAGTAGAAAATAAAAGACACTCTGAACAATAAAACTCACAACACTTTATATTGGTGTTTTTTAAAATCTACATGTAAATGATATAAAAGCTAGTATTGCATACTGGAAACTTCAATAAACATATATTCATTCATAATAATTACTGATTATTATTATGTAAAATACTAATAATTTAGCAGAAAAGAATATAAATTCCGGATTAACTCAGACATTTTCTCATTAATTTCCATAATCTCTGTACCTAAATCGCTGATCAGTGTGATTAAAGAAAATGCAGAATGTATAAATCTCCTAGTGGGAGTGGTTATAGACTTTTTAAGTATTATAATCAGTCTTTCTGATACTTTGAAAACATGCATTGAAAACTGTAAAAGTTGTACTTTTCATATCCCTAAAGGGCCAATTAATTTTTTTCTGGGACCATGATTATTGTGCTTTTATACTTTCATTCTTATTTTTATGAAAATCTCCTTCTTTCTTTTGTGGCCTTTACTCTTTGTTTTGTATTATAGAATTTCTACATCCGCTCTTTTAGTAAAAGCCAAGGAAAACTTCCAAATTTCCATAACTACATCCAGGTTTAAGCTTCTGGGTCAGATCTGGGTGCTCTGTGGAAAGGACACTATTTAGACATTATTTTGGCGTTCTTTTTCAAAAAATAATTTATTCTTTAATTTTTTGAATGGAAGAAGTATGGAAAACAATATGATAGACGTTACTGAAATTATACAGATATTCACATCTGTTTGACACCTGAGAGGCAGTGTACACAATAGTTGAGAACATTAGCTGGGTCAGTCACTTCTCTTTGCCTTAGTGTTCCTCATCTGTAAAATGGGGATAATTATAGTAGCGACCTCATAAAGAAGATTAATGAGTTAATATTTGGAAAGGGTTTAGATCAGTGCCTGGCACATAGCAAATGCTATATAAGTTGTCAAATTTTAAAAAGTATGTTTCTAGAACTGCTTCAGGACTCTTACTTTTTTTTTTTTTTTTTTGGTGAGGAAGACCAGCCCTGAGCTAACATCTGTTGCTAATCCTCCTCTTTTTGCTGAGGAAGACTGGCCCTGGGCTAACATCGTGCCTATCTTCCTCTACTTTATATGGGACGCCGCCACGGCATGGCTGACAGGCAGTGCGTCCGCGGGCGCCCGGGATCCGAACCCGCGAACCCCGGGCTGCCAAGCGCGGACGAAACCGCTGCGCCACCGAGCCGGCCCCAGGACTCTTACTTTTTAAAAATTATTTTATTGAGGTCATAATAGTTTATAACATTGTGAAATTTCAATTGTACATTATCATTTGTCAGTCACCATATGTATGTGCCTCTTTACCCCTTTTGCCCACCCCCTAACCCCCTTCCCCTCTGGTAACCACTAATCTGTTCTCTTTATCCATGTGTTTGTTTATTTTCCACATATGAGTGAAATCATGCAGTGTTTGTCTTTCTCTGACTTATTTCTCTTGATGTAGTACCCTCAAGGTCCATCAATGTTGTTGCAAATGGGATGATTTTGTCTTTCTTTGTGTCTGAGTGGTATTGCATTGTATATATATATATATATGTACATACACACCACGTCTTCTTTATCCATTCATTGGTTGGGACTCTTTTAAAGATGCAAAATGTTGTAAAACCCCATCGCCTTTCCTTCCTCCTTCTTTCCCAGAGCTAACCACATGCTGAAGTTAGAGGGTGTGGTTGCCAGGCAGATTTGGGTGCTTCTCCTATATTTGGTGCATTCATAAACAATATATATTACTGTTTTGTGTGTTATAAACCTTTACCTAAAATGGCATCATCCCACATGTATCCTTTTGTAACTTTCTGTGTTCACTCAACTTTATGTTTTTGAGATTTATCCACATTGATAGATGTGGTTCTGCTTCATTCATTGTAACTGTTCTTACTATTCCATTATATGAATAAACCACCGAGAACAAATCGTTAGGAAATGGTGCTGCAGTGAGCATCCTGGAACAAGTGCACACACATGAGATTTTTATCTGTGATGGATAACTTAATAGAAATAGCCAGGAGATGGGATGTACATCTTCATCTTTACCAGGTGTCCCAAAGTGATTGTGCAAATTTACACTCCTACCAGCAATGAATAACAGGCTCCATTTTCCCATGACCTCGCCAATATTTGAGGTTATTAGATTTACTGACTTCCTATCTGATGGGTATAAAATAGTTTGTCACTGTTTCTATTTTTATTTCCATAGCTAGTAGTGAGGTTGGGCATTTGTATATTTATTGGCTGTTGAGGTTTCTTCCTCTCTGAGATGCCTATCCATATCCATTTTTGGATATCCATTATTGCCCATTTTCCATTTTCTTATTGATTTATAGGGGTTCTCTAATTATTCTCAATACTACTCCTTGATAGAGCAATGTGAGTCATAAATATCTCCTCTCAGACTGTGGTTTGTCTTCTTTGTTTATAATGTCTTTTGTAGTACAAAAAATTCATTTTAATGTAGTATAATTAAGCAATAGAGAAAACTATGGTTTATGATTTTTGTTTCTTTTAAAGGTCTTTCCCTACCAATGTGCTAGGAGACCACACCATATTCTGTTTTGTTTTTTAAGTTTCATAGTTTAACTTCTCACATACAGGTCTTCAGTCCATCAGGAATTTATTTTACTTACGGTATAAGAAAAGGATCTATTTTTTACTTCCATATGGAGAGCCAATTTTCCTGACACTATTTATTGAATAATCATTTCTCCACGGATTTGTACCACCACTTCTGTCATATATCAAGCTTTCGTAAAACCCACGTCTTTTTCTAGGCTGTTTTATTCTGCAGTTTCTATTTGTTCTTTCCCTGTGCCAAAACGACATTGTTTTAATAGTGTTGATATCTGGTAGGGCAAGTAACTCCCTCTTATTGTTGTTCTTCAAAATTGCCATATCGTTGTTATAACTGGTATATTTTTATTACACTATACTTTCTAATTTTTTCTAGTATTTGAGGTTGCTGTTGATTCTATATCTTGACCTTACATCATTCAGTGGTACTGAATCCTTATTAGTTCTAATATGGTGTCTACAGGTTTCCTTGGATTCTCCATTATATCATCTAAGAATAATCACAGTTTTGATCCATAGGGCTTTTATTTCTTTTTCTCATATTAACTGTGCTAGCCAGGACTTCAGATGCAATGATAGCAAAAATTCTGAATTTAAAGATCATGCTTCTAACATTTCATCATTAAGCATTATGCTTCTTTGAGATTTTTGGTGGATACCTTTCATCAAGTTGAGAAAGTTCTCCTTAACTCTTAAATTATTGGTTTTCTGAAAACTATGAATGTATTAAGGTTTTCCTTAACATTTTTCTGACACTATCAAGATTATTGTATAGTTTCTCTTGACTTATTTATTATTGCAGAAAATATTGAGATTAGACTTTCTAATGTCAAACTATCCTTACATGCCTGAGATAAACTTTTCTTGGTCATGATGTATTTTTTCGTACCTTGCTAGATTTGCTTTGCTGATGTTTTATGTAGGGGCTTGCATTTAAATTTGAAGTCTTTTTTTTTTTTTTTTTACTACTTTCCTAATATCCTGCCTTATAAAATGACATGATATTGCAATGCTTTGTAACCAACCGTTCACCTTAAATGTCAGAGATAATTCAATTACAGTTGTAGTATACCCACAATCAGTTATAGTATTTTTCACAGCATGTTCTTATAATGTTTTCTGCCTTAATTGTTGAATAACCTTTAAGATTAAATGATTGACTAGGCTGATGATGCTACAAGTTCTGTAGTGACTTTGCATTATAGCTTCTTCATAGACAAACTTCTACCTATCCATGTGAAAGGGCAGTAAGACCCACTGGGAATGACTAGGATCGCAGCACCAGAAATCAGCACCTTAGACATTCAGGTCTTCGCCACAGCTTGAATTCCAGAGTCATCAACAGGTTCTTCAAGGCATTTTTTTTAGAGAAATGCCTTGGAATGCACTCTTCAATGGTATTATCATTTCACCTGAGTCCCAACTGTACCTAATTGTCTGGAACAAAACAAAGTCAAGGGATTAAGCACTCCTGGTGCCATCACTGAGACTTTGTGTCGAGAATGAGTGCCTCCAACCAGGGTCTCTGTCCAGTGACTGCTGTGTGGGGCAGGACTCCATCATAGTCAACTTCCTACAAACGTACTGTTTTTAACATGTTCTTTCGTTACGCTAACACAGGTTGCTCCACAATTATGACTCTTTAAAGCATATTCTAAATTAGAATTTGGCTTAAAATTGCTATGGCCTGGAATTTTTCAGTCCCTCTCGTAAAGACTCTCCTTTAGAGACTCTCCATAGCATCTCCATAGTTCCTCAATTATAACTAATAGAAGACAAATTAGTTAAAAGACTTAAAGTCTTACATTGTCTTTAAATATCAAGTATCTGAGTGAAATAAGAAAATATCTGATTGATATTTCTTTTCAGATACTGAAGCAAAGATTTGGTATTTACTCAAATCAAAGATACTGAAATCTGAGAGTAAAGTCATTCCAAAAATAAAGAGCATCCAGACTTTCCGTGGAGAATAAGTTTTCTGTTATCTTTTTCTTCCTCACAAGGCAACTGTCACTGTCCTGCTTTGTCACCTACTTGAAAAGCTATTCCATAAGAAGGGACGTGGCAGCGTCCTCTCTAGTGTGTGAGAAGTCACTGACATCAGAGGGCATGCTGGAGCTTTTCCAGGGACACACGTGCCCTTGTCTTCAAATTGCTGCTGTGTCTGAAACAAAATGTCAGCTGCTGTTAGGCATGAATTGCTAACTTCTAAAGAACAGGGTCATTTATGGAACCACTGTAGGGGTGACAGAGTTTTACCCAGTACCTCCCATTCCTGGCACAGTGTCTGGCACACCATAGGGACTTGTCTAGAGCGAATGAAAGAAGCCATTTCTATAGGTCTCTCTAAGGAAACTCTCAGTGCATCACACTTTTTTTTTTAAATCATAAGACTCTTGAATTCAGTCTTTTAAGAATATATTACCATGCTAACTATACTGCAATCTTTTTCTTATATTAAATACCAATGTCTTCCCCATTTCAGATGCCAATTTGCATTCTACCAACTCCACTGAAAATTTTTATATGAGCAGTCTTCCTTAGCCCAACTCTTCTGGCTTAGACTATTACCCAGTTAACTGAGTAGCATCTTTAATTGGCCAGTCTCTTTAGATCTGTGGGGGTTATCTTTTAAGATGATCAAATCAAAGGATACTTATTTTAGAAAATATAGAAGATCCAGAAAATCATAAAGAGGAGAACACTGTCACCCATGAACTTACCACCAAAAGGCAACCACTCTTGACATTTTGGTGTACATTCATCAAATAGGTGGACTCGCCCATGAGCCTGGTGAAACCAAGGTTGAGGCCTCTATTATAATACGTAATTAACTTTCATACTCAATTTTATGTTTCTGACTTTGTGTGACCTCTTAAAGAGGTCCCTCAAAACTACGTAAGCTTCAGGCCTAACAAGGCCTAGATCCATCATTGTCATTAAGATGACTAATTGATTTTTAAAAATCGAATTCCTTTCTGTTTTATAACATGCTTTGCCACTTAACGGAATATAAATTTTTTTCTCATTGCGATATTCTTTTAGAATTCCTTTTAATAACAGTGCAGTGTTCCAATGAATGGATTTATTAAATGAATTGGTTTATTAAATGAATCTTCTAGTGTTGAAATCTCCCCCATATTATTCTTATAAATGATGCTTTATTGAGCATTCTGGCAAGTAGATTTATATGCATAAGTGTATAGAAGTAGAATTGCTGGCTCAAATCACATGTATATTTTGGGGGCTTTTGACACATATTGACAAATAGCCCTTTGGAGAAGTGGTATCAATTTACTTTCCCGACAGTGATATGTGAGAAAACTCATTTTCCCAAGCCTTGTCAACACTGTTTATTTTATTGCAAAAAATCTTTGCCAATTTCGTAGGCGTAAAAAGCTATCTTATTTTTTTAATGTTTATGTTTTTCTTATTAAGTTGGAAAATTTTTGTTTCCTATCAGAAAGTACTATAAGTGCTCTTCATATTTTTAAGGCATTAGCCATTTACCATAGTTGTAATGTAAGTATGGTTTGCATAATCTTAAATGGATTTGGAGAAACTGAGGAATTTAGGTCATTTGGAATTGTCACCATCATCTGCCTGTGGAGAATGCTGTTTAGGGGAAATTGTAGAAGGCATTCCAGAAGGCAAGCATACATCATATTAACTTGGCCACATTACAGGGAGAACTGAATTCATTTCAACTAAAAGATGTTTGAGCATCTACTGGGCACCTAACACTTTACTATATAATACCATCTGATGAATACAACTAACCATAATGCAGAACTATAAGCCATGCTTGCAATTTCAGTAAAACACAATGTGAGCACATATGTGAGAAAAATTAACTCTTCAATTCTTAATGGAAAAGTGATGGAGGAGGGTTTAGGGAAGACCACTCAGAGAGGTAGCATGCATGCCAAGCAAAGAAGTGGTGGGACGGTAACCCAAGCCAATGGCACAGCATGGAGCATGGATGTGTGGAGATCTGGTGTCTGGGGAGAGCCCGCTTCCTGGTTTGCAGATGGCCATCTTCTCATTGTATCCTCACATGGCAGAGAGCAAAGAAAGAAAACAAACTCTCCCATGTCTCTTCTTATGAGGGTGCTAATCCCATCGGGGGGGCTCCACCCCCAAGACCTAATTACCTTCCAGAGGCCCCACCTCCAAATACCATCCTACTGGGGACTAGGACTTAACATGAATTTCAGAGGGACACAGCATTCCATCCATAGCAAGGTCACACAGTGAAAACCCTTGCATACCATATTAAGGTAAAGAATATTTTAGAAGATGTCCTACATTCTGGAACTGGTTCTGAGATTCAAAAGATTATGAGGAAGTGTAATCCAAATGCAACCTGCCAAGTGTACTTGGTTTTTTTGTAAAATGTGACCAAGAGTTCTTGGGGGAAAATGTGTATTGCCTTTGCAGAGCCACTGAGGTGGAAGGACTCTGGAGTGTTCAGCCTTCTCAGGAGGGCTCCCGGTGTTGTGAGGTTCGTTTCCACACTCTTGCTTCAGAGCTCTGCACCTTCCCCCGCTCGCTCCAGCAGGTGGATTGTTTCTAACCATGTGTCAGCGTTTACTTTAGTTGACTTAAAGAAGGGAATCTTTTTTCCGAGCTGCCCCCATCATGCTTCAACATCTTCAAGCAGATGGTCAGGCTAAAAGTGTGAGGACAGCTAAGATCCAGAGAGGAAGGTTGGAGGAGATGGATGTGGCTAAATGCAGAATTTCAGAGGCCGTATGCGTCAAGGGAGAGATCATGGATGGGTTCTGCGGATTGACAGAGCTGGATATATAAATTACTGAAACAATTTACTAGCTGTAACTTTTAGGCAAGTCACTTGGACCTTCTGAGCTTCCTTTTCCTTGTCTGTGAAATGGCGACCTGACAGAGATGCTGTGCTGATTAAATGAAGGACATGCGTACCATTGCTGACATAGCAGACATCCTATACATGCATTTCCCTGTCCTCTTGCCTTCTTCATAAAAAGAGAGATTATGATCCAAAGTCCTTCAGACTCCCTCTGTGACTCTGGAGCAGCCAGCACTAACTCAGAGTAGGAAAGTATGCCAGAACGTGCAGAATCTCATCACTGTGCCAATAAAACGCCATCGTATATTAAGAAAATTCCTTCTGAGCTTAAGCATTTCTAAATACCTTTCCTGAATTGAGAAAGCAAACTGAAGCAAGTGTAAAAAGACTATTCTCCTCTGTTTATAAAGGCATCTTTCCCATCTTCTCCGGATTTTCATGATCTATAACCGGCCTTGTGTACCCAGCTGGCAGCTGCACCAGCCAGACCCTGAGGTAACCATAGTTTAGGCCCAATTTTTTTTTTTTCACTCAGAGCCTACAAATTCTGTTTCAAGCACACACACGTACAGAATGCAGATGTGGGAATGAAAACCTGGCCCTTTGGGGGAATGAGGCCGGGGTAGTTGACTGTAGTGAGGCCATAAGTAGCCCATCTGCAGGGGCCTCGCCCGGGCATGGTCGGGACCCAGACCTTGGGAGTGGTTTTGGCCTTTCGATGTGGCATTAGAAATCACGTGGGACGGTCGCCGCATCTCCTGTCTGGGGCGAAAACATTTACACGATCTGAGATCAGACAGGCTTGAAAGTTATTTTGTGTACTCTGAAGAACGTGTCACAGCGTGGATGTTCTGGAAAACTAGCTCCCTGAAGAAGCTGAGGGTCAAGACTGTGGTGGGTGCAGAGGGGAAATTGAGCTGCTTATGCTCAGTGCAAAAGGACTACTCCAATCAAGGAAACAGCCACTTCAGAATGTATGTCTAGTGTGTATGCAAACCAGGAACAAGATTACTAGGCTGTTTATATCATGTAGCAAAAGCTCTTATAGCTTGAGTAGACCCCAGTTGCACACTCTTTTTGGATGACTAATAAATCATTCATTCAACAAACATTTATTGAGAACCTACTACATAACAGCATCACAGGTACTAAGGATACCATGGTGAACAACAACCAAAAAACGTTAAAAAAATTCCCTGACCTCACAAAGCTTACATTCTAGAGAGAGAGACTGATGATAAACAACAGCAATAATTAAAATATGAATTATAGTATATAGTGAAAAATGAAAATGCTCAGGAACAGGAATGGAGTAAGGATGGGGGTATGAAATACTAGGGAGAATGGGTGCTGAAATTTTGGATGAGGTGGTGAGAGAAGGCCTTGCTGAGAAGCGGACTTGAACGAAGGCGTGATTGATGGGTTGGGTGGATATAGACCTACACCAAAAATATTTCCTCCCAGATTTTCGAGGCTGTTTCTCCCTCGTCTTTGGTTTCTAGGTTTCTGTGGAGACAGCTAATGCCTTTCTGACTGCTGATCCTTCCTTTGTGACTTTTCTCCCCACACTCGGGAACTTGTAGGAACTTCTCTTTTCTCCCTGCCATCTGGAATGTCTCCGTGACAAGCCTGAGTGTGTTGATCATTTCATGAACATTTTCATCTCCAATCTCATGTCCTTCAGTTTGGAGGGGAAAAAATTCTTATAACACTTTTTGTAAAACTTCTTGTCTGTTTTTCCTGATCTCTTTTACTCAAATCTCCATTATTGGGAATCGGGATGCTCTGAAGTAATTCTCTATTTTTCTTATTGGATTTCACCCTTTTCTCATCCGTTAGTCTTTTTGCTGCACGTTCTGAGATTTCATCCCCTTTTTTCTTCTTCACTGAATTTTTCATTTCTGCTCTCATGGTTCCCAGAGCTTGCTCTTGCTCTCCAAATGTTCCCTTTCCCTTAGACTGTCTCATCTCTTCTGAGTTTCTGTTTTCTGTTTATTTTCATCTTTTCTTTCACGTTAGATGCTTTTATGAAATGTCTGTAAATCCCCAGGAGTCTCTTAATGCATGAGTGAGGCATTGTTGTTGTACAACCTGGAAACTTTCTATATGATCCGGGCTGCTTTACAATGGGATGACCAGACAGAACCTGAACATTAGCTCTCAAAAATCTGTTGGTCTCTTCCTAGAGGGGTTCCTCCAGTGTCCTGACTGAAGTGTCAGTCCTTTGCCAGCATTCTGTCAGAGTGCACCTCACCCACCCTGCCCTGTGCCTGATGAGTCAAAATCCAGCCTATTTGGTTCAACCTCTTCAGTCTTCTGTGAATACAGGGAGTTGCTTGGCTGAGTGGCATAGAAAGGGAGATGTGGGCAGGTTGCTACACCATTAGAAAAAAAAAGAAATTTCAGTCAGGCCTCATGTTTTCCACACACTCTTCATTCCTACCTTCAGAAGGATCTGGTGCCTTATATCCCGAGCTTCCCTGGCCTGCATTTTTAGGTGGAGTTCTCCCCTTGAGGACTTAGGTGTCAGCTTTCTCTTGTCTGCTATTGTTTTCTCTCTCATTCCCTTCATTCTTTGATTTATACTTTTGTATTCCTCATTGTCATTTTAATGGAATTTCAGGAGGAGGTAGAGATAAATTTGTTACTGTCATATTTAACCAAAAGTCATAATCTATTTTCTTTTGAGTGTCTCCTGCCAAAGCTTACTCTAGTGATAATAGTCCCTCCTCAGTAGGTTCTCACAAGAAGTAGGATTCAAATTAAATGTCAGCATCTTCAATACCTGTTTCTGTTATTTATTTCTGAATAACAAGTAACCCTAAACATAGTGACTTAAAACAACAACAGTTATTTATTTGCTCATGATTCTGCAATTTGGGGAGTGCTTTGAGCGGGTCTCTCATTTCTGTTTCATGTGACGTGGGGCAACTCACCCGGGGCTGGGGGTTGCCCTCCCAAGATGTCTCACCCACATGACTGGCCAGTTGTCCTGACTGTAGAATGGATGGGTGCTTAGCGGGGACTGTCAGTCGGGGCTTCGATTTTTCTCCAGGTGGCCTCCCCATGTGGCCCAGTTGGACTCCACAGTACCTTGGTTCCATGAGGGAGCTTCCAAGGCCACACTCACCAAGAGGACAAGCCCTAGTGTGCAAGCAATCATCAAGCCTCCATTTTGCTTCACACTTGCTAGTGTCCTGTTGGCCATAGCAAGTCACATGGCCAAGCCCAGACTCGATGTGGGGAGAGACTACACTCCACAGGGACGTGAGTACTGAGAGGCACGGTTCATTGGGAACCACATACCCCCTGAAACTCCAAAATGCTATGATCCCGTGCTTGTGTTTTGCTTTGTATAACTGACTTTTTCCATTTTCCTCCTTGAAACATTGGGATGCCAAACTCTTTTCTTGTAAGTAGTTTCATATGGTATAAACATTCAATAAATATGTATTAGAGCCATAGAAATATTGTAGCATTTCCACTTGAAATGTTTCTGAATGGACTACAAAGACTTAACCTATGTATCTTACCTGTTGCTGTAATGCGTGTGTTTCTAGTTAGTGAAAGACATGGCAAACATCACCCTCGGGGGGTCACATTCCTAAAAACACCTTTCAAGGGAATTAAGTATTGTCTTTTGCTTTAGGCTACCAGGGGTTAGCTTCTTGTCTTTTGGGTTTTAAAACAGTTGAAAATTAGCCTCTTTAACACCTGCCTGGACACTTAAGAAAAAAAGTGGGTATTTATGTGACAACCAGAGAGTGCATTCCTTGGAAATTCCAAGCAATCATCTCTCATTACGTGCTTTCCGAGCTTGTCCTGAACGTTCCCGCCTGCGGTAGGACAGCGGTGGCCCAGCTTGTGCTGCAGGTCGTGTGAGTCCTGATCTGTGACTGACCGCCGTGTTCATTTTTGCACGCAGGGGTTCTCTATCTCCAGTATGGAGATGAAACCAAGCAGCTCAGGATGCCGAATGAAATCACAAGTGCAGACACAATCCGTGCTCTCTTTGTAAGTGCCTTTCCCCAGCAGCTCACCATGAAAATGCTGGAGTCGCCCAGTGTCGCCATTTACATCAAAGATGAAAGCAGAAATGTCTATTATGAATTAAATGATGTAAGGTAAGTAGTCATGTCGTTTGTGTATGTGTGTCCACCATATCGCATTTACCATTGCTACAGTTTGTATGGAGCCCCATTGTCTCCATGTCCCATGAAGAAAGGACAGCTATTACCCTGATTGGCAGGCTTACCCTACCCAAGTGTGAATTCACTGTCTTGTTTTCTATAATTCACTCACAAGGTGTGGTTTCCAAAGATGAGGACAGACTTCTTCCACACAGATCTTTGCATGTTACATCTGAAAAGACTGTAAGAAATGATCCAGTCCACTGTTTATCTAAGAGTTAGGGAAACTAAGGCCAGAAAGGAGATGAGAGACTTGATCAAGATCCTAAGAGTTGAAGGCCATACTTATGACTGGAACTTTCCCAGCTCCTTCTGAAGTGCTCTTTCCCTCATAGACAGAGTCTATGGACATTTTAGGTAGTGATCCCACTGAGCCATTATTTACACCAGCAAATTAGAATAAAAGCAGTGGACTCTATGCTATTGTCCATAAGAGAAGAAGCTGAGAAAGGTTCTTCCTTTCCATTTATTTCGTGAATAGTTGGCCTTTACCAAAGGATCTCTCTTTCCAGGTGGGCTTTCTTCCAGGGCCTCTAGTAGAATGTCCTCTAAAATGAGGCTAAAAGGACTCATGCTGTTGCAGGTGGCACGGATGAAAGCATCTTTATTGACTGTTGTGGTGTTGTGTGCAGAGCAGAAGGGACCCATCTGATGTCTCCCAGACCAACGGCCTGAGAAACAGGACTTAAATCAACACAAACAGGCAGTTGCTAGTAGAGCCTCTAAACAGTTTAGAACTTTAAAAAGTATTAATTAATTAATTATTTTGGCGGTAACATTGGTTTATAACATTATATAAATTTCAGATGTACATCATTATATTTTGATTTCTGCATAGATTACATCATGTTCACCACCCAAAGACTAATTACAATCCATCGCCATACACATGTGCCTAATCACCCCTTTTGCCCTCCTCCCTCCCTGCTTCCCCTCTGGTAACCACCAATCCAATCTCTGTCCTATGTGATTGTTTGTTGTTGTTTTTATCTTCTACTTATGAGTGAGATCATGTGGTATTTGACTTTCTCCCTCTGACTTATTTCGCTTAGCATAAAACCCTCAAGGTCCATCCCTGTTGTCACCAATGGCCGAATTTCATTGTTTCTTATGGCTGAGTAGTATTCCATTGTGTATATATACCACATCTTCTTTATCCATTCGTCCCTTGATGGGCACATAGGTTGCTCCCAAGTCTTGGCTATTGTGAATAATGGTGCAGTGAACATAGGGGTGCATGTATCTTTATGCATTTGTGTTTTCATGTTCTTTGGATAAATACCCAGCAGTGGAATAGCTCGATCATATGGTAGTAGAACTTAAAAAATTATTTAGTGACTAATCCAGCCCTCTCATTTTATGGGACCAGAAACTCAGATGCATAAAAGTTAAGGGACTTATTTAAGATCACACAGCCAATTCATTTCCAAGCCCAGCGCCAAACCTGACTGTCCACATTCTTGGTCAAGAATTTTTTATTCCTTCAGAATGTTCCTTCTCCAACTCATCTGGGCCACAACTTGGATTTCTGGATCCCTGCCCCGTGGGGATAGCAGGCTGCCCTGTTTCTTCATGATTGAGTTAATGGGAACTGCTTTTTAAAAATACGCCTCTAGTGCATACTAAATGTAAACTGATAAACATCTGACAATGATCACAAATGACATACTTAGGTGTGTGCCAAGGTGTATGAGTAATTTAGGGCTTTCAAAGTTTGACACATGCCCTAAGGTATGGGTGCTACCTTTGTTGCACAACCTCCCAGCTTTTTAAAAAGGTGTTAAATATTCATGGCTATCAGAAAATTCATGTTTGTTTTCTGAAATAAATTATTAATCAAGCTGTCACCAAAAAAATTCTGAATTTACAAAGCATAAATTTAAACATGAAGTAACTACATTATATAAAGAATATGTTTGCAGTAACAAAATCCCACGGAGTGTTTTCAGGTGGACATGACACTCTGCGTTTGCAGTTAGAGCAATTGAGGGAAACGGTAATAATAAATACACATGAAACTACCCGAACCCACTTGTGATCATGGAACTTAAGGCTGATGAGGTTATTATGAACCATTGGAACCCACTGTCTTGCAGAATTTTTATAGTATTACAGTGTTACAATATTCTAGAACCTTCCCCAAGCCTCAGAGTATTACTGTGAGGACTTACACATTTTTTGAGCATGTCATGAAGTAGTCACAGAGAGATATGGGAGGGAGGACAAAGGATAAAATGATCCTCCTTAATGCAAATTCACTTGATAAAATAGATGAAAGCAGTGCTTGAGAGAAGTGATCACTTTAAACATTAATAATTTTCAGTTGATATGTCTATATTTGCACAACTGATGGTCATGTTGATCCTTACACTGCAGTGCAAATAGCCTGATTTCTTTAAAATCTCATTTAAAATGTCTTAAGTGGAAAGTCATTGATTTATAAATTTGTCTCTACTTTTATTTTTCAGTGTTTTGATTTACATATAAAAATGCCTCTAAAAATATTTAAGTGGATCAAATGTTTTTATTTGGTGATGACTATAATGTTGATACTAGATGATCACATGTACATCCTTTCCCGAGAATTATTCTATTCCTTTGCTTTTATGCATAAAATGCCTCAATTGTATTTTATTTGAATGGTGAAAAAATTCTCACCATCAGCATTATATAGAACATCCCTTCCCCCCTAAAGAAATGTATCATATAAATTTTAACTGAAGCCAATGGCTTTAATCTTCTAAACACAAGGACAAATTTCATAACACATCCTTCAGGATTTTTGAAGTGAGAGTATACTTGTTTAACATTTGGCTATTTCATTATGGTGTTGGGTTTTCCGTATTTTCCTTAGGGAAATGCTACAGAGAGTTCAGCTTGAAATTCTGTGTTATAAATGTTGCCACAGCAAATGCAGTCTGGGCCTTTCCTGTTGCTTCATCTTGATGAACATGTTTCTAAATTCATCATAAACCAACCACGTATATTTTCAATACCTTTACAATCACTCCAAGTTTTTTTTCGTGGCTCAAGTAAGATTTTCAGTTTCTTCACATCATCACTTGTGACTTTTCCCCCCAGCTCCAGGGTGAGTTCCTTTAGTGAATCCCCACATCCTTACCTTCTGTGAACTCTCCCCTCCATAGTAACCTGGCCCCTTCTCTTAATGAGGACTGCATGCTCCCCCTTAAGCAGACTTCTAATGAGCTCCTTGAAATCTGGAGCAACCGTGCAAGCTTGGGCTAGTCATTGCTTCAAAGCAATTACTGACGGATATTTAAAGAAGGGAAGCAAGAGTAGTCCAAGAATCCTCCACCTCCTTTAAAACAAAAACATAACCCAATAATCCCACTGATTGTGATCAGCCCACAAAACGTGTGGCTGCACCTGGAGGAAAGGAATGCATCTTCTTGCACACACTTCCCTGGGCTCACCGCCGACATTGGAAGGAGTCACGGTGTAGATGGGGCTGAAAGTGCCTTGGGGGGCCCTGGTGCTGGTGAAAGCTGAATGTGGAGGGAGAAGGACTTCGTGGACATTCAAATGCTCTTAAATAATTTAAGGTAGGCTCTGAGCAAGATGTGGGACCTCTGTCCTTTGCCTGTGGTCTGACCAGAGCTCTAAATATTGGGTTCAGAAGGAGAGACAGACAAGTGGAAGAATTTATCTGCCCCTACTCCTTCTCAATACCCTGCCCATCCAGTAATTCAGCTTGTACATAGAAAGGTATTTTCAAAAACCCACCATGGAAGATAAAGCATTATAAAGATACTAGTTTTGATCTTTTTCTGGGACTTTTTTTTCTGGACTGCAGATTCATTTTCTTTCCCTTGCTGAAAGCATTTGAAGGAAAAAAGCATTTTTCATTTGTGTGCATTACATGAGATAAGCAGAAAACCAGGTGTTTGGGCAAAGTAAACAGTTAAATATTTAAATATTAACCAAATCTCTTTGAACGTATTGTAAATATTGGAGCTTTATTGTTTCTTAAAGTGTTAGCTTTCCTCGCTCAGGCTACCTGATATCTATGGGTGGAGAACGACAAGGAAAGAAAAATACTTTCCTGAGGAACGAGAAAAAGGGAAAAAAAGCTGAAGTCATTTTTCTTCTTTTCCTTATTTATTGTTGCCTATTTTCTGGTAAAAGAACGTTTTGTCTGGTTGTTTGAGACAATCGCTGGATTGTCTGTTGATATCTTTTACCTGATTCTTGAGGGCCGGCAAAGGAAATGCCCAGAGTCAGCCTCCTTTCATCTGCCATAGTGATTGATGTTTTTGATTCCAGGAACATTCAGGACAGATCGCTTCTCAAAGTGTACAACAAGGATCCTGCACATGCATTCAATCACACACCGAAAACTGTGAACGGAGACATGAGGGTAAGTGTACCTGTTCTATTTTTAATTTTATTCAGCGGGTCAAACCATCCCTTCTTCTGGCACGTGCTCCTGATGTAATCGGGCCCCACTACCAGGTTTTAGGGGTTCTCATCACTCATCTCATCTAATGACTCATTATTTGTTCCTTGGTCGAGAAATCAGATTTCCAGGTCTTTGGAGGCAAAGGGATTGAATTAGGGCCTGACACAGCCTAATTCATCTCTCCCCATGGAGTTTAGTTATGTCCTCACTACAAGGGGGATCCTGAAAATCTTTACATAAAAGAGTCCTTGGTCCATAATACATCAGCTTACTCAGAGGATCCGTTGCTATTTTTTTCTCCAACTGAAACAAAATGACATTCAAAAAAATGGGAGAAAGAAAACTTAGGTACAATTGCCTGTAAAATCTATTACTGTTCTTACATCAGTTATTCCAGGTCCTAGAGTTCTAATTAAATTATTAATCTTCTAATTCAGGACTGTTTGCTATTGTACTGTATTAAATATTATCAGATCTTATCTGAATGGTGTTGAAGGCATCGTACAAAAATTTGCATCATTTGGGAGCTAAAATTCTCTAGATTTAGATAGTCTCAGAAAATTACCCAAACATTCAAAGCACACAGGGATGTTTTGAAGAAAAAAGAACAGGGAAGCTGAAAAGGCAGATTTTAAAGTCACATTAGTACAGGTCCACGAGGAAGGGATCGAGCTTCTAACAATAGCACTGCATTTCTCTGCAGTAAAAATGGGAGAGAAAAAAAAAGATTAGCTTCTCCAGCTGTACCTACCCCCTCCCCACCCACACACAAATTAGAAGGTGCTGCGCCATTTTATATCATCCTTTCTAAGGATCAGCACTCAGCTAAATTCTGGAGTTTAACTTGAAAAAAATTAATTTATAAATTTTATTGCCAAAGAAACCCAGGAAATGTCTTTCCTAGGGTTGCAGCTGAGTTCTTGAGGTGAAGCTGTCTATGCTTCCTGACAGTGTGTATCAGTTTTCTATTGCTGCTGTAACAAATTATTACCCATTTAGTGGCTTAAAATGACACAGATTTACTAAGTTACAATTCTAGAGGCCAGAAGTCCAACATGGGTCTCAGTGGACTAAAATAAAGGGATCGTCAGCATTCCTTTCTGGAAGCTCTAGAGAGAATCTGTTTCTTTTTTTTCCAGCCTCTAGAGGTCGCCCACATTCCTTGGCTTGCAGTCCCCTGCCTCCATCTTCAATCACAGCAAAAGAGCATCTCTCTGACCCTGCTTCCATCATCACACCTCTCACCCTCCCTTTCCCACTGTTAAGGACACATTGGGCCCACCCGATACTCCAGAATAATCTAGTTATTTAAGGTCAGCTGATTAGCAACCTTAATCCCCCTTTCCCCTGTAGTCACAAATTCTGGGGATTAGGATGCGGACATCATTGTTCTGCCTACTGAACAGGGTATGTGAGTTTAGAACCAAGAGGCCAAGAGGTCCAATAGAAAGTGCTGGAAGAATTTCTGTGTAATTCTGGACTGGAATATGAGTGATGACATTGTGGGATCACAGCCTACACTTTTGGAGGAAAAGGTCTCTTACGTACTCAGCTGCTGGTTTTTTATGTCAGAAACGACGTGTGATTTGAAGTGAAGGCTGTGTTGCTACTTCAGAAAATTTAGGATTTTGAGGTTTATTTTTAGCCAGTTACACTTTAAATGCAAACCAGCACCAGGTGTAGACAGACTGAGTCACGCGAATCACAAAGCAGGGGCTCAATGTTATGGAATCCTTTGCCTTTTATTACTGCGTTATTCTCTTTCTTGGTGACATGCTTAAGAGTCTGCTACCTTGGATATCTTTGTTTTTTGATAAGTCTAGCCTTCAAACAGGAGTTTCATGGTGCTCAGAGTTCTGTCTCTGGTACATGGAGCTCACGCAGGGGCCCCAGAATCGCCTCTGAAAATCCTATTTATGGCTGGGGAGGACGCCTGTTTTAACTCTTAAGCAGATGTGGTCCCTCCATAAGGACCAGCAGTGAGCACCGAGAGAACCAAATATTAACCATCTGGACGAAGCCTGTGAGAATTCAGAACTATTGCTATGGGTTTCTGTAAAGTTCTTCTGTTTTTACTTTAGACGAGCCCCTGGTGGTCACTTTCTGAGTTACCACAGCCTACTTGAGACAGCAATTTTTTAACTGAGAAAATCAGCTGTTGTCCCCAGATGAGCAGACAACAAATGTCCAGCATCCAACCCACAGGAAAGCTTTTGTTTCGGTGAAGACTCTTAGAAACGAGAAAGAGAATGCAGTTTAGAAACCAGCCAGGTATAGTCATGCCCACACTTTGTGACCTGGCCCCTAGTCACAGATTCTGGAAGCTAAAAGACATGGAATTCCTTCAGCCTCACCTTTTGGCTCTGGAGGTTGGAATTCTCTCTCCTTCCTGGAAGAAGGTGGCTGCCTTGCCGTTAAAGGGAAGGAAGCTTCGTTGAGCCCTGTCTGAGCGCAGCTACATAGCGCCGTGGCTCCTGGTGAAGAACAGAAATAGAGAACAGAGCCAGGATCAATTGTCGCAGACTAAACCAGGCTGCACGGCGGGTTTAGGGGAGCTCCATCCTTCCATACGTTTGCAATGTGTGCATGGCCATGAAGGAATTTGATGATAACAACTCGCATGAGTCAGTAAAGCAGCCCTGCACCTGATGTCATTCGGCTTTACCCACCAGCCTCCAGGGGCTGCCTAGACAGACCTCCCAGCTGCCCACCCGTTACCAATAAACACACCTGTCATAAAAAACGTTGGTTGGACCAAGCAGAGGTGTAACAATAGCACCACCAGAACTTTGCGCTGGCCTCTGAGACTTTCCTTAAAAAATGAATTTAATGTCTTGCCTGTGACAGAAAAGAAAATGTAAGACTGGCTCTACAACACTCAGTTCTCCAGGGCAGTGTTCTGATGGTAGTTGTGCTGCTCAGGAAGCGTGTTAGACTAAAGTATTAACTCCGAGGATGTGGGCCTTGGAGTGCATGGAATATATGCTTGGTGGGGAAAACACGGGTCCAGATTTTCTTTTGGCATCTGGTTGAGCACCTTTGAGGCCAGGCTGTCTAATGAGATGTCTGGTTCTCTGCTGGAACTGAGCACACCCGGCTCCTCATCCTTTACACCTGGGTGCAGATCACCCCGGTCTAATTTAACCACCTGGCTTTTTGTGTCATTACATCAGATAGTAGCTTTGATAATTCAGTTTCCAAGGGACTGAGCTCCCCTTATGGAACAGGCCCTTTTGCAAGAATTATGTGTGTGCTCACAGGGTTTGCAATTCACAGCTGTACAACTCAAAGATGAGCCATTCCATTCTGTGGCTCTCAGAAGGTACCAGTGACTTCCTGTTCACCAAACCAGTGGCTTTTTCACAGTTTCAGGGCTTCTCCACCTTCTTCTCTGCTTTGAGATTACTTCCTGAGATTCTCTGCTCCCCTCATTCAGTTCTCTCCCTCTTGCAGGTCTTTAATTTTTACTTATATGTAGACAGCTTCCAGATTTGCATTTAGAACACATTCTTCAAGATTGGCCCTGCATCTTAAATTACTTCCGAATACCCAAATCAGTCACTGCCTCCCAGACCTCTTCTATTTGAGCTCTGCATTTACACCAGTAAGTAGTCTTAGAAACCTTAATTTCCATGCACTATCATTTCTAAATCCCTTGCCTACATTGAAACACACCTCAGCCCCTTCATTCACTAACTCTTCTTCCTCTTGACCCCTAAATGGTCTTCGATCTGTTTAGGCAGGCTTCACCAGTTTATATAAATGAGTTTTTTAATCTGCACCTTTTCACTTGTGATTTTTATCTTACTACTGATTTAACTATTATATCAAAGTCGATGACCCTTCAAACTATATCCCTAGCTCTGCCATTTCTCTAGAGTTCAAGACCCAATTGTTCAACTTCCAATGGTTGTCTTCACCTAGATATTCTCCTGGTGTTCCCAGTGTATCCTCTTGAAGAAAAACATCTTAATCTTTTCTCCCCCTAACCTTTTCCTCCTTGCTTCTCTACCTTTGTGCACGATGGAGTGACTGAGATGATGTGCATATGTGTGTGCACGTGCATGCATGTGTTTTGAGGGGTGGGGAAGAAGAGATTTCAAAAGTCGAGTTATCAATGATTCTTCAGTTGCTTAACTCCTGCTTCTCAACACATCCCACCAGTCACCAGAGCTTGTCCATTTCACTCTGCAAGGCCTCTTCCCGATGACCCTTCTGCCATTGCCCGCCCTGCTGCTCTTACAATAGCTAACTTTTTTGAGCATTGACCAAGCACTTTCATACGTAATTTTATTTAATCCTCAAGACAACATTTCAAGGCAGGTATTAGTATAAGCCCTCTTATTTATACCTCAGGAGACAGTGGCTTAGGTACGTTAAGAACTTTGCCCAAGGCCACACAGCTAGAGAGTGGCAGATCTGAGATTTGAATTTAGGCAGCTGGGCTCCAAACTTGAAGCTCTTAGCAACACTGCTCTGCTGCTGTAGTTACAGCATTCATTATTTTTCTACTGGTCAGTTGTGCAGCCATTTAACTAGCCTCCCTAGCTCTAGTCTAACAGAGTTCCCAAGACATCTCCCTAAGCCCAGCTCCTCGTTGTGCCAAGAATAGCACAGGCCAGTGGTCAGTATCATTTCCACCCCAACACCCAAGCAGAGCCACCCCACAGTTCTTACCCCAAGTATCTGAAATGCCCTCTCCCTCCCCACATACCTGCCTTTCAAAATTCCACCCATCTAACATACTACAGGACAACTGCCCAATTCCTTCATGATGGCATGAAAAAACGGTGGGAGGGGACACTGTTGCTATGTTTCCCAGCTCTCTTCTGTACCATAACAACCAGAGGCCATGTGTTCACCTTCTTTGGATCCTGATTGGAGCTAACCAACTGTAAAAGACATCTTTGAAACTATTTGGGAAATTTGAACATGTGTTAGGAATTTGATGATATTAAGGGATAACCAGTAATTCTGTTGGGTGTAATAATGGCTTGGTGGTTGTATTTTTTAAAATGAGATGTACTAAAATATTTACTGGCTACATGGCATGGTTAATGGAATTTACTTTAAAATACTCCAGCAAAACAAACCAAAAAGTGGAAATAGATGAAACAAAATTGGGAAAACAAAAAATGTCAAAGCTGGATGATGGGAGTTCATTATATTATTTTCTCTACTTTTTTTTTTTTGGTGAAGAAGATTGGCCCTGAGCTAACATCTGTGCCAATCTTCCTTTACTTTGTATATGGGACCCCGCCACAGCACGGCTTGACAAGCAGTGCATAGGTCTGTGCCCGGGATCCAAACCTGCGAACCCCAGGCCACCAAAGTGGAGCATGCAATCTTAACCACTATACCACCGGGCCAGCCCCTCTCTACTTTTTTTTCTCACTGAAAATCTCCATAATGAAATGTTAAAAAATAAAAACTTGCTTTTAGAGGCCAAAGAAAAGACTGCCTACTCTGTGAAGCCATCCCTAATGCTCTATCAGAATTAATCTTTCCCTTTGGGGGGCACATTGCACGTTCTTCTGGGTGTTATGGTCGTTCAGGTGCCTGTTCATTTCATCCTCAAGACTGCAAGTTCTTCAGAGGCACAAACCAGCCCATGTTCATCTTGGTATCCCTCAGAAAGCCAGTCATGGTGTCTTCCCCATGGTGAATGTAAACACTTGTTAAGTGGGGTGCACTGAGTACTATAATAATAGTGCCACAAATGCTCTATTATTCATTTTCTGTCATTAATGAGAACCCACTGTAAAAACATCTCTCTGTTCTCATCACCAGAAATAGTTGTGCTTCTCTCGGTTTATTTTTATCATATGGACACTTTGAATCGTGTAAGTGATCATTTTCCCTCTTTGTGCTGCTAATCTAAAGCTTAGAATTAAATTTGTGGCCCACCCACAGCCAGCGTACAGGCGTTTGCGGCCTGTATTTTGTGTGTTGGCTTCGTTCCTGGCCTCTCTTTTTAATTTTCCTACTTTCATCTTCTTTTTGTCATCGTTCCACTTTGACTTTTTTTTTTTTTGGAGCAATTGTAATAATTTATGGGAACTCTACTAATTTCTTTGTGGAATCAGGATATAAGTAGTATTCATTCTATATCATTGTTTTTCTGGATATAAGATAATAGACCTTTTTGTGTCTATATAGAAAGCAATGTGGTAAATACTTTACACATTACTTAAATTAGTCAACGACTCTACAAAGTAGGTACACTGACTCAATTTTTCTAGATGATGCAACTGAGGCCAGTGACGTCTTTCCCAGGCCCACACAGCTGGTAAATGTCAGACATTGGATTTGAACCCAGTTCTTTCTGACTCTTTGTATTCAGCCCACAGCCTCCCTTCCTTGATATTTCCATTTAAGTTTTGCAAGATTTGAAATGATGCTCCTGATAAGATTTCAGAACACATAAAATGTCCTTTTTTAAATATTTGTTTCACTTCTTAATTCTACTATGTGTCTATTTGATGGCATCTTTTTATATTTAACTTGATTCCATTCTGTTCTCTTCTGATTAGGTTAAAAAGATATCCTACTGAAAAAAGAGAAAAAGAAGTATGTGCCCATTTAGTATATATGTCTGAAGTGGCCAGGCCATGAGCTCTTTTTTCCACAGGGCTGTGTTCTGGTTAAGAAGAAGGGTTTGGCATTTGGGGGATGGGAATGAAAATAATCCTGTAGAACTGGAAGACAAGAGAATCCCATAGAAATAGAAGCTTCAGAAAACACTCCTAGCAACTTTTCTTTCATTTGTTCAAGGTTCTTCTTGACCCAACCACCATGGTATTCCTTTCACTCACATAACGACAGTGGTATTAATAACTAACATTCATGATATACTTAGTCTGTGCCAGATACCATGCTCAGCATTTTGCTCATTTGATTTTCAAAGCAGCCCAGTGTGAGAATTCCTATTATCCCCTTGTTTCAGATGTGGAAACTGAGGATCAGGGAGTTTAGAGAACTTAAAGGCACACAGCTTGTCAGAGGTAGAGCTGGATTCCCAGGCAGGCCAGCTCTAGAACTGGCCTTCTTAATCACTCCATTGGTTACTACTGTCTTTCCCCACACTACTGTCCTCACTGCTTCCACGGAACAGTACCTGTCTGCCTCCCTCTCTCAGCACACCCGGCTTTTCCTGCCTGCATTGTAGTTACTGATGTACACATCTTATGTTCCTTTCCAATCTCTAAGCTTCTTAGGGGCAAACTCCCTATTCCACTTATCTTCACACTCCCTCCATTTTCCTGCAACAGTGTCCTGCTTTGAGGAAATTCTCCTCAAATGTCTGGATGAAAAAGGGGCTCACTTTAGACTTTTCTTATCACAGACTTTCAGTGAATGCCCTCTCTACTAAGATCAGTACAATGATTTGTAAATGTAAACATTTGAGATTACAACACATTCCCTCGTTTATCCCAATCGTAGTTTTGACCAAAATGAGAAATAAGAATGTCTGTCTGTCCTAACAAAATTCCCCATCCTATCAATAAAATTTTATTGCAGTTAATAACCCTAAAGTTTAAGATGAGAATAACAGATTTGTCAGATTAAAGTGTCAAAATGCACACATATCTGCCCCTTTTAAAAATTTTATTTTCATGAGTTAAATTCCTCTATGGTAGAAAGTAAGCTGATCTCTGGATAACAAATTAAATAAGACAGATCTTGTTTTGCTGTATGTGTAACTCAGTAGGACAAATCTTGCTTTTAGATTAAGTTGGTAGTCAGTATTTCAAATACCTCCAAACTTATAAAATGGGAGTGATGATTTTAGACAGTTAACCTAATTCCATTATTGTGAAATTTCACTGGTTCACTCACCCAACTGTTATGTGTTGAATCCCTCTTCTGGTTCAGGCTGTTGTGCAAGATTCTGAAGTTATAATAGTGAGCAAGAATAGTAACTGCCCTCACAGATCTTACAGTCTAGTAGAAGACCAGAAAGTCAATAATCAATAATGATACAGACATCTATAATTTTCACATCAGTTTCAGGCTATGTGAAATCCTTGCCTTCTTTCTATTATTTGCTTAAGTTAACACTATGGAACTTATTTATGAGTGATGTACCTAATTACGTCCCTTTTATGTCACGTCTTTCTGACAGCAAAAAGATGTTTCTATTGCAGTTGGTAAGGAATTGCTCTCACCGAAATGATTAGCTAGACAAACACACCTTAATACAGTGGCGATCCAGAACAAGGTAGATATTTTCTTCCTCCCTCGCTGCTTCCAGTTTTACTTTCTTTTATTTTTTAAGAAGCAAGAAAGGGTCATATATACTCATCTGATATGCAGCTTCCAAGTGATACAAATCTCATCTTTCCTGCTGTGTGGCTGCTTGCTTTTCTTTGCACTTTTTTTTTTGTCATTGAGAGGTTATGACAACATGAGCCATATTGTATTTATAAACATCACGTGTTTCCTTGATATGGCTTGCAGTTTCTGCCAGACGCAACACATGGAAGAAACATTTCTCGTTAGCTCAGCATTGGTTTTAGTTATGCTGATTTCCGGGACAGGAAAAATGCCTTCCTACTCGGATTTAACTTTCATAGAGTAGAAACAAAACCTCTGAATGTCCGTGAAATAGTTTTAACAAGGGTGGATACTGCTGCTTTAAACCACATATTTTGACTAAAAGCTTCCTTCTGTAGAAAACCCAAGCCTTGCTTTTAGTCACCATAAAGACAGGCAGAGCTGGCAGCATTCGAGAGATGGGTGGTTTCAAGGTCTCTGCAAGTCTAGAAAGTTTCTTCTAGGAGAGAAAGGTTCATGGAAGATGTAAGGTAAGAACTGTGCCTTTATAACAAAATATAATTTTCAGAATTGTTTTCGTCATGCTATGGCACGTTTACATTTAATGGAGCCAGGTTTTCTATATTCAAGTTCAATTCTATGAGGAATTTAAATTTTAGGTTTTTATTGTAACTTCTTGCGCACTGCTTAGAAGGAAACTTCTTTGTTATTGGCATTAATCTGTCTTTTTAAATCCACTTAAATTACATTGGGCTGTCTCCAATTTATAAATCTTGTGATCTAGTTTCTGTTTAACCTTATAATTTAGAAAAGGATTTAAAATGTCAGCGTTGTTTGCTAGTACAGATCTCATTGATTTATGTGTTTTGTGACAATTTTCAGTGTTTTCATGAAGACGTTGACCTCCATTCAGTTTCCGAGATAAATGCAGAAAATGTGGAGGTGTGAAATGGGGGGGAAATTAGTCTGTGTCCTTCAACATTCTAGGGAAAAATTAATTGTTTTTTCTTTGTGAAAATCACTTTAAATTTTAAAATAAAAATAGCTCTTTTATCTTGGTTTTAAAAATTTCTTAAAGAAATATCAATTTAAGCTTTATGAATAAGATTTAACACATCTACAATTTCTACAGAACAGATCTAAGCCTATTGTATCAGGTTTAATGCTTGCCTGAAAAAGTCTTTGGCAAAAATTATATTTACTTAAGATAACTATTCTGTCTTACTCTTGCAATAGTTCAGTCACAATATTTTGTATTTATTTCATTTAGAATTCAATAAGAGCAATGTCCCTTTAAATCAGTCTGTTTTCTTTTAAAGGTACATGTGTGCATGGATCTGCTTATTCACATCCCTGTGGATATCTTTATCCCAATTTATAGATGACTTAATATGCATGAGAAGTTGTTATTTGATGTGGTCTAAATAATGTATACATATATTAGTCATCATCATAACGCTCTGGCATTGGTACTGTTATACCCATGTTAAGATTGGAAAATCGAGGCAGAGAGAGATGAAGCAAAAAGATTGCACACTACTAAGTAGCAAAGCTGAGATTCAAACCCAGGCCGACTGTCTCTATAGTCCTTATTTTAAAATCCTATACTGCACAGCCTTACCAGTAGCTTAGAGCTCCAAGTCTGGAGTCAGATGCAGATAATTTATCTTGAAAGTAATAATTTTAGATAAATGATGCATATTTGGCTTCAAGATAAATTATTTTGTACAATTTTGGAATTTTTTTTCTTTTTAGATCTGTAGCATCCAAAAGTTAGTATCCGATTTGTTGTTTATCCAGGGTTACAACTTCTGGGAGTGAAATGAAAACGGCGAATGTCAGATAGCATGGGGATAGCAGAAAGCACTGTGGATAGACTACCCTTTCCTCTTAACTGCTTTCTTCCTTGCTTCATGTCCCGTGTCACTTATGAAGACTGTTCTCATGGGACAGGGCAGGGAGCGCATGCATGAATTTGATTTGGAAGGGAGAAAGTGTCTGTGAACGGAGACTGCCTACATGTGCCTGCCTGCTGCCCTGTGAGGCTTCTGGAAGAGCTACTAGGAGGTGGACAGGAAGAAAGTTAAAGGACATTAAAGGTGGAGGGTTCTAGAGTCAGGGTAGCTAGCTGAGACAACACAGAAGCAAGGACTGTTGCTTTCCTCACGCCCACCTGACACCTCCCAAAGACTGAGACCTCCACTCAGCTGCAAAAATATCCTGGTGATTTGTGATGCGAAGTAATTAATGCCAGCAGCATCAACAGAGGATGCAGCTGCTCATCACGCCACTGCCCTCGGGCTTCAGGAACAAGCCAACTTGCTTCCAACCCCATTTCTGCATAAAATCCAGGGCTGGTTCAACAACCAACACAATTGGAAGTTGACTGGAGCAGGACCTTCCTCCTCCTTCAGTGGGGTCTGGGGTTCGCTCCCGAAGAGTTCTCTGCTGTTGCTGGAGACTTCAGGGGGAGGTTTACGCCACACCCTCAGCCGTGTGAGAGCCAAGCCACATCCTCGTCTTGGCTCCTGCAAATATAGATGTTAACGGAAATTGCCTTTGACTGGGAGCATATGTCCTGGTGTTTCCAGGTTGTGTCTTTTGTATTTACATGCTGTTTTTTTCCCGGGGTTTGCTTTGCTGTCTCCTCTGTGGGTCACATCAGGGTAACCCAGACCGCAGGAGGTTGTTTCCCAGTGCATCAGTACAGGCTCCCGCCGTCCAAGGTCCTACCTTGTAGAGGGCTGCCGGGTGACTATTCTTTTCTTTACGCTTTTTCTAAAACTTCTCAGGTGAGCATGTGTTGCTTTTGTATAAGTTTATGGGGGGAAAAAGCACACGTTAATTTTTAAAGAAGAAAAAAATGTTTTTAAGATACATATCACCTGGTGGTAAACCATTTCCTCGCTACTCTGCTTCTTCCCCATGGGGTTGGCGATCCCTTTGCTTGCGTTTAATTTGCAGGAGTGATATTCTCTCTGCCCCTGAGGAACTAGGGCGGGCTACTGTAGATTTGTGACCGAGGAAATACACCTGACCTGTTTCATTGGCACTATCTCAAGAAACAGGCCTGACTTATTTGGAATCTTGGGATTTTAGAGGTAGAAAGGTCTTACATATCATCTCTTGTAACCCATTCACCTGCTAGTTGACACTCAGGAGGCCTAGCGTGGTTGGGCTGACTTGGTCAGGATCACGAAATAAGGAAGTGACAAAAATAGGGCTGGAGCCCAAGCCACCGGTCCATCAGACCAGCCCTTTTCCATCTCCAGTGCCCTCCGGCTTTTGTTCTCACCCCTCTGGGCCCCACGAAGTTTGTTTTCTTGATTGATTTAGGAAAACGCTGTGTATTTGGCTGCTCTTGGCCATCCATTGTTGTAGTTGAGTATAGCCAGATTTCACCCTCCAGATAGCCACACAGCTCTGTAGTGAGGCCAGAGCTTGTTAATTGGAAAGGCATGGGCCTCGACCCAAAATAAATGGATTTTGAACTTACCAGATTTAGATTATCCAATATTTTTATTGAAGGAGAATAGGCCATCAGGTCAACTGAAAAACAGCAGCTGCTTCAAATTATGAGATGCTTTGAATAAAACAATATTGGCTTAAAAGAGTTGTGTAGTATTACAGCATTATTTTCAAGTCAGCCTCTTTGCGAAGGCAAATGGCTCCTACAATAACTCTGCGTGAAACTTTAATGTATTACTACTCGAACTCCTTTCGAAGCTGTTTTCCTCTTGGAGCCGGTGATTTTAGGTGGTACATAGAGAAACAGGTTTTTAAATTTTAATAATTGTATAATGTCTTTTTTTTTTTTTTTTGGTGAGGAAGACCAGCCCTGAGCTAACATCCATTGCCAATCCTCCTCTTTTTGCTGAGGAAGACTGGCCCTGGGCTAACATCCGTGCCCATCTTCCTCCACTTTATATGGGACGCCGCCACAGCATGGCTGACAAGCAGTGCGTCGGCGGGCGCCCGGGATCCGAACCAGCGAACCCCGGGCTGCCAAGCAAGGACTAAACCGCTGCGCCACCGGGCCGGCCCCTGTATAATGTCTTTTTAATGAATATTGGAAAAATAATTAGCGCAAAGAACTTGAGAGTTAATGGATATTATCGCTTTGTCACAACTAAGTAAAAATAAAAGTCCATTTAAAATTGACTTAAAGGAAAGTGTTAAGGGAGTAATAGTACAGCTGGTGTGAGGCTGTGGCCAAAGTGGTGGCAGTATCTTGTTTTTGAGTGAAGTGTAGAAACCAAGGCTTTAAGACAAAGACCAAGTCAGGGGTTCGTGGAGGGGACAGAGCAAAACGTCATTAAAGATTATACAGTTGAGAAAATGAGCCATTTTCATGTCAAAATCAAATTGAATTCTTGTTTAAGAGTTCTCAAGAACTTTGGCATCTTGTTATTTGCCCCAACAGACGAACTGTTCGGTAAATTATTTTTGTGCTGATTTATTTATCGAAGTCCTCTCCAGATAAAAGGTGTGACTGTCCAGTGTGTCATTTAAGCTGGAGGACCCCTTCTCTTTGCTCAGGCAGCACTAACCCACTCCATATTCCTGAAACACAGAAAATATGTTTCGCTCAGTTGGTTGATCGACACATGTACTTGATTTCTTTCTTTTTATTTTTTTCTTTTCATGTGACATCAAAGGTCATGCTTTGTCTTGTTCTGATTTAACTCTGAACCCGCTCCCTTTCATTTGCCCTTGATATAGTAGGAAGAGCTGCCAAAGAAAAACCCAAACAATAAGAAATCGTCAATGATGAGGTAGTTCAGAAATAGCAGCGACCTGATCTGCAGTCGTGTTAAACTTCAATGCATGTTTTTCATGAAACATGCCTCTAAAGCGTTAGGTGTCACCATTAGGGTCTGATAGCTTCATCGAGGTTGATGTCTAGCACTGTTCCTTACACTCACTTCTAAGGAGGAAGGTGAATGAATAGAGCATTCCATAGATGGTTGATCCCTTGCAGTAGAGACTGAGGGAACATTCAAGATACATATCCACAAAGTGGATACCATGATACCATTTTTGCTTGTCTTTAAAAGCAAATCTAAAAATATTTTTCCTAGCAGCTGTGTAACTGCAAAACAAAAAAATCTGCTCCTCTGCAGCGCAAATTACTTATTGGATATCTCCAGGGTTCAGATCTTACTGCTTCAGAAATTTGCTGCAGATTCTACTCTATATATTTAGACCAAGGAGCCTATTAGCTTGCGATCTGGGAGAACCTCTGCATTCTCATGAAAATGAGAAATCTGCCACTGTTGGCAACCTAAGGCTATAATTATGTTAATCTGACCATTTTAAGACTGAAATATGTTGTTTTAAAATGTTTCTGTATTTTTATTATTCATAACAATGATCTGAAGAAATTTAGTGAAATGCTAATAAGTTTCGATTCAGTAACACTTTGTGACTAGAGCATAAGAATGAGTCACATGTGGTATTTTGATATTTTTAATTTTGGCAGAGTAGTTTTAGCTACAGATATGTACTCATACATGTCGTGTGTCTTAATAATACAAAAACTACTAAAATATATGTTTATATTTAAATGTAAATACAGTGAATATATGTGCAAGGCCGTCTCGGCATATATGATCAATAACAAAACATTTCTACATTTGCATTAAGTCACCACACTTTACTAAACTCAAAAAAAAAAGCCAAAAATTATTTTTTGAGCAATACTGCAAGATTAATATTTTTCTATCAGTAGCTATCCTAAAGCACGTAGATCCCTGTTTTTCATACAAATGTGGGACAGGACAGAATGGACTATATAGTTGAAATTCTGAGAGCATCCAAACACTTGTCTTCAGCTAATTGGTTCAGTCTCCTCACTAACCAACACTTTTATTCTGGCCTCAGGCAAGTAATGACATGGATTCTCTTTTCATTCCCAAACAGAGGTTCTCCTGGGTGATAAGATGGGAGGGGAAGGAGAAGGAGATGTGGATAATCGCCTATCTCATAATTTTTATAAATAATTGATATTTGAATCTACTTATCATATCAGTGTAAAATGGATGGGGAGTCTTTTATAGAGCCTGATCTGGGTTCAGAATCACCGATTAATTTGAGAAGGGGAGTGAGGAAAAGAACCTTCTTGAATGTGAGGTGTATAATTGGACTTTTTTCTCAAGGATGATGTCTTTGGAATATAATACAGCATGGTGCTCTGACATTCAGAATTGCCATTCTTTCATGAGCTCTTGTATCTCAAAAAGAGTGTGTCATTCTCCTCACCCTCCTATGAACACTTTAAGTGGATATTATCCATTCTATTCCTTTTGCTCTCACAATTCATTGAGTGAGCCCATGGATGCTTGTTGGCAATATTAACGCATGTTGATCACACCTTTCTGCATGCAAAGTTGTATAAGCATAATTTAGCTCATTTGATGTTCGCAGCACCAGGAGGGTAAGTACAGAAGGTATTCCTGAACCAATTTAGCAGCAGAACCAGAGGCTCAGAAAAGTTCAGTGGAAGGACCACAGTCACGGCCATGAGACCACAGACGAGGAGTTCCTCAGGAGAAGACACCAAGTCCTTTCATTCATAATCCAGTGCTCCTTCTGCCTGTCACACCCTACTCCTTCCTTGGGTATCATGACTGAAGTAGAGTACTGATTAAAGAGGATGATCAAACCCTTAAAAATAAATTGGAAACTAATTTGTAGATTTCAGTACATTGGAGGAGAAGATGAGAATCTTGAAGGTCATCAGAATCCAGCCAATGTCTTGTTGCCCTAATCTAAGAAACTCTCTTTGTCTGTTTATTGACCCATATCTTCCTGTCCTCTCCGGGAGAAATTTTGCCCCAGTGTTGCTTTTCAGAGAAGGGAAGAAAAGTAAGAGAAAGAATAATACAAAGCAGAAGAAAAGAAAATGCTAGAGGTTGGGTTGGGCAGTGGGGGAAGGTGGGCTCCTTTGGGGTCAGCCTGGAGCCTGTTTCTTTCTGAAGTGAGTTGAAAGCTCTTGCTGCTTATCATGAACTTCGAAAAGCACTCCACAGATTACAATGCATTTTCTTCATATGCCTCACCTCCTGTGTGGCAGAGGATTCTTTCCTTTCAAAGGGCGGTATCTGGGGAAGGGACAACTAGACCGTGTCTGCCCCCTTGCCCACTGTGGGCATTTGGTCATATGGAGCATGACTTCTTTATGTGGAGTTGGTAGCTATCTGTTCTGTTTCTCATGAGCTACACAGTTTCAAGAATTCAGGGCTTCACTTAAGTGTGTGGATGCTCAAAGGCCTGGCAGTTTGTCACTGGGGCACAGGGAAGCAGATCTCGTCTCTGAGAAGGAGGCTCATGACAGTGTCGGAACCTGGTGGGGAAGCAGCGATTGGCTGATGACTGGCTTAACTCCCCCAGCTGTCCGTGGAGGGCAAGGCATGGCAGGGCGTGGGTGGAGAAGGTTGCCAAGCCCAGCGTTGGGGTATGCATGACTCCCAAACTAGGTGTCTTTGATGCTGTTATTTATCCAAATAAGGAGAAGCAGTGGTTTTGATGACCATCTCAGATTTCCAAACCATGTCCACTAGCTGGCTGGCTGACAGACTTGATATTTGAACTGAAAACACAAAGGTATTCCTTTGAAATGGAGCACCCTTGTGGGGCTCATGGATATCCTGGAGTCATCATTTGGAAGGCGGTTTTTCCCCATATTTATAGATAATAGTAATGTGGTCTGGTCTATTTTACTCTTCTCTTGTGCCTCTTGCAACATTCAATACAGATGACTTTATTCAGGTATTTCTGGACCTGACTTTAGACAGAAATAATACTGATCTTAGTGATCCTTGAACCATTGCCCTCCTTTGAGGAGTGTTCAAAGAAGGTCAGACTTCTATGCTGACTTATTAACACTAGAGTACAAGATCGTTCTGACCCTGTTCTTTGATTCTGGATAAGACACTTGAAGTCTCTGGGCCTTGTTCCTCATCTGTAAAATGGGGATTATGACGTTTATCTGATGGGAATAAGCTGGGAATTAAATAAGGTAATTCTGGAAAGCATTCAGTAAATAAGAAGTCTCCAAAAATACTAGTTTGCTTTTCCTATTTCTATCTTCTCCTGGCAGATTTAGTTGAAAAATATTTGCTGATAGAGAAATTCTACGTAATTATGATTGCCATCCAAAGTTTAATATGGTCAACTTTCTGAATTAGGATTTAACCAAGCCCACAGTAGAATGGAGATTTTGATGTGAGTTTACTGTTTCCCTCTAGTCCCTAGAGCAGTGGTTCTCAAACAGTGGTCCCTGGACCAGCATCATCTGGGGACTTGTTACAAATGCAGATTTTCAGGCCCTACCCAGACCTGCTGAATCAACTACTCTGGAAGTGGGACCCATTAATCTGTGTTTTAGCTAGCCCTTCAGGTGATTCATGTATGTGCTGAAGTTGGAGAACCTCTGCCCTAGAATAACTTGCTGATTTGGTCAGAGGTCTATCCATTGCCCCAGGGCACTTAGCACCTCCCCACCCCTTTTCTCTAACCAGGCCTTACTTCCTGCCTGAAATCCCTAAGAAAGGAACCTCTTTCTTACCTACTGAAATTCTGCTCATAATTTGTGGATTTACTTAAATCTCACCTCTTTAGAGAAGTGTTCCCCAACTCTCCCAGCCAAAAGAATCTTATTCTTCTATAGATTCCAAGAGTATTAGTCTATTGCACTCATTTGACACTTGCCAAAGTTATTCTTGCTTTGTCTTATTTTGAATATTTGTGTACATGCCTCATTTTTCCTATTAGCTTGTAAGCTCTTCAAAGGTAGGAATTATGTCTTCCAGATCCTTTTTTCCTCATCAGCCTTAACCCTGGGCTTTGCATACATAGTGGCTACTCAATAAATATTTCATGGACCACAGAATGTTGTAATTGAAGTGGACCCTGGAGACAGTCTAGATCAGATGGGTTTACAGATAAAGAACATGATATTAACACCTGGACCAGAATGTAGGTTCTGATATGCTGTTTAGGGTTCTTCCTCCTCCACCATGCTGCATTGACTGCTGAGACACACCCTGAATGGAGGCATTTGGGGCTACTGGCCTGATCCAAACTAGCAGGTGTCCTTGGGTTCTCTGCCACAGACTCCACTAAACCCAAGGAAAATGGATGGGTTTTCAAAAGTATATTCGTCTAATTTATAAACCTGGAACCTTTTATATTCTTTCTTAATTCATGAGAACTGGGAAGGTTCATGAGCTTACATAACTATACAACAAATGTCATCTATTCCCAGTCTTACACAAGAGAGTTCTCCCAGCTCACATACTCAATACACCTGGGATTCCCATGGAACTTCTTTTGGTTTTGAAAGTTGCTGTTAAGAGGAGAACAAGTGGCTCTTTTGAACCCAGGAAGAATTGGCACAAGGGCTGTTTTGATCTGGCTTTCCATCACTGTTTTTTCACATTTATTTTGAGGGAAAATTGAACTTGGTGGATTTGTTGAATTATTGTCCTTCAACATTATCCTCTGGGGCTCTTTCCTCATACAACCTTTTCTTCCTTTGACACATTGGCTAATAATGTTCAGCCGAGGATCAAAATAATGACACAACTAAAAAGCCTTTCATTAGAAGCCATCCATAAAATTCCCTTTAAAGTTGGCTCTGCTGCCATAGCTCACCATGAGTTGTGTGTTTGTTCTGTTACTTGGTAATGGAACCAGCACATATCTTACTCTGATTGATATGAAAACAGAGCAGAATGCAGACCATGGGATGATTCCAGTAGAAGGGCCACGATTATAACCCAGATCCAGAGAGTTGTTTCCAGGAAAGTTGTGATGGAAGAAAGAGGAGAGGCGCAGGGAGACATGAGGCAGGCCTGAAGGGGTTAATCTGACCAGGGAACACTCAGTGTTCAGAAGCTGAGACAGCTGGAAGCGTGAGAAAGGGCTTGATGAGAGGAACAGGAGTCCTGAGATTAGAGTAGCTACATTGTGAGAGGACAGTGACAGACCAAGAACAAAAGACCACTTGTTTCCCAACTTGGCATCTCCCATTCATCAATGTGTTTACCACCATTTTCTCCAGTGGTCTCTGAAAAATTTCTATCCTTAGAGCTGCAGCGACAGAGCCTAAAATTCTATAGAGAGTATTATCAATTCGTTGTTTAGATATGTTATATCATCAAACTAAATCTTTTTTCTTACATTATTGTGATCATCCTAAAGCTTTATAATGTTGTAGCAACTTTTTTCACTTACAACATAATCAACTTGCTCAGTTTCCCTCATAAAGATAAGAGGGGCATAGGGCACAGTGACAGAGATGTCAGTGATTCATGCATCTCTGAGAGGTGTGGTCCCCAGAATGTTACCCAGTAGCAGAATTGGAGTCATAATGGTAAGGAGTGTTAATCAGATAAGGCCCAGATATTTTATCCTATGAGTAATCTGGTATCTGTGACGAATGAAAACATATATGTGTGTATATACATATTTACACATATATAACTAGTGATGTCATGATATCTATATAGTGATAATTAGTGATTCATAGTATATAAGTATATGTAAGTATAATATATATAAGCATAATATATACTAATATGTATATTGTTAAATATAATGTCTAATTAATTATATGACTAATATTAACTAATTTCGAGGCAAGAAGATAAAACCTAATAGTGAGTCAAGAGAGTATCTGGATAATTAGATCCTAAACCCACTGAGATGTCCCAGTTATTCTTTCCCTTTGCTGTGAAAATCTGGACCTGCAAGTGAAACAAACGAGGTACTTCTCAAATAGAGTTCACCATACTGCACACGGAAGGTCAAATCAAGCAAGTACCCCTCAGTCATCCCAGTTGGGACGGCCTTGGGGGCATGACTCCTCTCAGAGCAGCTCCCAGTGTCCTGGAGGACCTGAGATTTCACACTTAAATAGTGAAGGAAGCAGTGGCGAGGCTGAAGATGGGGATTCTTGCTGCTTCACTACTTAATAGCTACTGGAAGTTGGGCAATGTTCCTAACTCCTTACACTTACACTAACTCCTAACTCCTTACACTTGCGCATCCTAACCATTCAAATGGGAATAGTAGCACTGCCCTGTGTATTCCACTGAGTTCTGAGACCCATGAAATAAAACCACAATTGAAAGCACTGTGTAAACTGCAAACTGCTGGATGATTGTGAGTGTGTATCTGTAGCCATCTAAAATCCTTCATAAAATAAGAAATGTTATAAAGAAAGCAATATATTATACATTGCACTATGTATGTTGACAAGTTAAATAGTAGTTTATATAAAGAAAAATAAAATCTAAGGCACTGAAAAGTTATATTTGGGTGACAGAGATGACTCACCACTAGCAACAAATCTAGAAAGACCAAAAGGGAGTCCCATATAAAAGAACAGTGTCCATCCAGGAAATGGGTGGATGTGCAGAGCAGGAGACAATTAATCAGGAGTTATTTGTACCATCTGTTGCAAGTGGTAGAAAGAAAATATCATTTTACACACTGTAACTATTTTAGGTAGAAAAGGAGGTTGCCCTTCTCCTGGATAATACGGGAGTATCCCAACAGAAGATTGAGTAGACATCTCAGAGATGTCAGAGATGAAGGACAGAGAGAAGGACATTTTTCTTTTATCTGTCCTGCAGTTGCACACAGTTACTCATTGTGGCTTGGAAGTTAAATGATTTATTTAATGTTACTTCTTTATTCTGTTCTAGACTGAGATCTGTAATCACCATTGGGCACAGTGCTGTCAGCCAGGTTTGCTACTGGAGGGCTCAGCGGAGTCCCCTGTTGTCAAAATATTTGTGGAAAAAACGCTCATCTTAAATGTAGCCATAAGCTAACCACTGACAGAACCATCTCTTTCCTGAGAATTAAATAATTTTGGCAACAGTCTGTCTGTCTCATGTCTGGGAGACATTCCATTTATGATCAAATGAAATATTAATAGGTTCTCTAAGACCTCACAAATGACCATCTTTCCAATTTTAACAATGTTAGCAGGATGCATTTGAAATTTTTCCAACATCATAATCACTTCCCTTCACAATATCATCTTCATGTTTATAAGCACAATTTAGATTTTCTTTTAGCATATATATATTTTTAAAGCCAATTAAGAAATAAGAAAGGGGGAATAAGAAAAGGGGAAATTGGAATAAATTTCACAAGACTGTTAGCCTTACCAGAGCATAAAAATGATTTCCTATTGAGGTAATGCTGAATATTTACTAGCACGTCCTTTCTTAATACTAACTCAGAGGAGATAAATGGCTTCCACTTCTCTTATAGTGCCAGTCAATGAAAGGGAGCAGGGGAATGAATAGTGGGACACTTACCACACTCTGGGAAGGACTAGTTCACAAAAGCTCTAGGATCATCCCCAGGAAGGCCAGGCTGAGGAGGAGCTGGGGAAGAAGGGAAACCAGGGCGTGGGGTCTCAGTGGTAGGGCACACCCAGACTGAGCCAAGCTCTGTGGTGAGTTAGCCCGAATGAGCTGTTCTCTGAAGAGCACAAGCCACTCGGGTAAAGCCCAGTCCTATAGGGCACCAAGATGTCTTTAGGAAATTAGCTTAACTGGGCCTCAGGACATGGAACCTCTCTCCTCTGCTGGATGAGCTGCGTCCTTCTTACTAGAACATTTAATTCATCCTGATCCATGGCACGACTGGGCCAGCTTTCCAGCTCCTGACAGTGAATGACTGCTCTAGTAATGACGAAGCCATGCGTGTACTCTCCAGACGGTGCCCTGAAGCATTTTGAAAGCGAAAGGCAATTGCTCTGAACGTGGCTGGAAGGAAGAGCTGGGAGAGGTAAACTCACGGGGAGAGGTCACCTCGTACCCACCAACTTACATGGTAACAGAGTCCACAGAAGCCCTCTATCTCTTAAGCAGCTGACATGGGCTGATGTGTGGAGCATGGTGTGATTCACTTAGCCAGACAGCAGTAAGGGCTCAATGCTTCTGTTTTCTAGGGGACAACATGGCCCAGACACGTCACCTTCATTACCTTCTACAACGGCCCTGCAGGTATAAACAGCAGGTAAATTAGTACGGGAACTGTGCTGGTTAGGACGTCTCATGCCGTAAAACAGGGTCTTGGGGGATTTGGTAGGGGTGGAATCATGGCTTAATCAGATGAGGAAGACCAACCCCACATCCCCCCTCCTGGAAAGCACACGTTTGACTGAAGAAACAAAACCTGCCAAATGTATCCCAGGTGCACCAGGGGCCCAGCGTGTGTGCCTCCCATACTCTGGTGAGAAATAACAAACTCTTGCTGATTAGATGAAAAATCCAAACAAGGGTTTTCACATTCCTTCTACTCCTTTCCGACCTCTTAGGTGGCATCTGTTACAACCACTTCACCCAAATATTGTTTCTAATGAGACATCTTAGCAGGGTGGCAATGGCGTGTGCTCCATTTTCTCCCTCCTTTAAGAACCACAGAGCATTTGGATGGCAGTAAACAGTTTTTTTAGAAAGCCTGCAATGCTGACTGGATTTGAACTTAAGAGACGTCATGGAATTCTTTTGGTCAGCAAGAATAACCTCTGAAAGCCTTAAAAGGTTTGAAAAATGCACAGGCTGCCCAGAGCGTGGTCGTGGGGTGTGGCACGAGGCCAGTGGGGCTTCCAGCCCAGCATTTTGAGTTACTTGTCGCTGAATTCCCACTTGGAAAGCTTGCCATTCCACTTGGTCTCTGATGACTTAGAAAGCATGACGGTGAGGGAACAGAGCCTACCTGGGGGCTAAGGAAATGCTTCCTTTCTCCCTCACCTTTTGTCAGTACTGCGTCAATACCTGTCCTCCGCTGAGCGCTGCACAAGCCACTTCTTGTCGGGAACGCACGCCTCCTTCTGCCTGTTCCCCTGGAAGAGAGCAGCTGTGTTGACAGTGGTCTCTGCATTCTTCTCCTTCCTCTTGTTGAGGGTGGGGAGGAAAGGCTCCAGTTTCCTTTCTCGAGCCGCTCTGTGTAGCTCTGGCTCGCCCTCTCTCTCTTTCCCTCTTCTTTCAGGTATGTTTTCCAGAATGATTGCAGTTGCTAGCCTGGTGCTGCGTAGAACTGATGAAGGGCTGCTCCCCAAAGTTCAGCTTGGTAAAACCAGGCTGGTTAATTAATAGACAGCCTCCTTGTTTTCCCTCCGGTGTTACAAACCAGGGGAAGAGGTTCACATTTCCTTCAGTTGCCAATCCACGGGCTTCCAAATTCTGGCAGCAGAATGGGTGTTGGGTGCTGGTCTATCAGGGTTTTCCAGCAGCACCCTTCATCAACAGAACACCGATCTGAGAGTTGGTCCCGGGGGGTAATTAACATGTTGGATTTCCTCATCGTTTCGTTTGTTGGCGGCTGGTTGGTGGCTTGTCTTAGTGATCCTGTTTGCTTTAGTAAAATCTATTTTGTTCTGTTTCCTTCACTGTTAACCCATTTACCTAGGCCTCTCAGAGTTCATTCATTGGTGTGTGTTTTCCGTGTAAGCAATTGTTAAAGGACTGAGTCACCCATGCCGCAGGCTGTGGTTGGACATGGGCTGAGGTTATTTAGTGACTAATTTCCAAGGGGAGGAGAAATTGGCTTATCATGGGGAGGACTATTTTTTATCCATGCCCGTGGCAGCTTCTCTCGGAAGACTGGGTAAAACAAAATGGTCTTTACTGGTTGAGAACACTCAAGCTGGGGAACATTTTAGGATCTGTGTCCTTTGTTATTTCGTCTCTGAAGAGAAAGCTGTGTGAAATATCCAAGTGTGGAACCGAGGATTTAGATGGAGCCAGCAAACAAAGGAGTCGCGTAATTGGGAGCTGAGCCAATGTACTTTTTCACGGAATTAGTTATACAGGTGATTTCCTTGAGAAAAAGTAAGTGGCTTTAATTCTTTGAAGAAGAAAGTATCTCATAAGAATCCTTTTCAGTTTTGTCCGGTTACTTCATTGTGTGGTCTGATTGAGTGGTATGTTTACAAATTCTAGACTCGGAAGGGTGGGGTTTGAAGTACAATAAACTGTACGTAATACTCCCTTTCTGCAAAGGATACATATATATTTTAAATGTTCCACGAAGAGACGTGATTACACAAGACAGTTTCCCAAAATGATTTGAAATAAACATTTTTCATGCTAGATTTTCTTCCAGAAACAGTTTTAAGATTTTTTTCCCCTTTTATATTCAAGAAACTTCTAAAGGAGTACTATTTGATTTAACTTACAGAGTTTTGGGGAAGTGAAATATAGATATGTAAGTTAGGATTTCTAACTCAAACTTTAGGTAATTCATTTGAAACTGCCCCAGATTTTTTCTGGTCTTTAGGAAGTACGGGCCAAACAGCTTACTGAGCTGTGTGCTGTGGGCAGGGACAGCAACGGGGAACTTGGTGCTGAAGCTCTGGAAGAAACTGTGCTGTTTACAAGAACTGGAAGGACTCAACCAAAAGACAGCAACAGCTTGGGCGGTAATGGAAAGAGGGAGAGGCGATGCCCAAAAAGTAGATGAGTGATGGAGAATAGTCCTGTTCACACATTGCTGATGGACACAGTGCTGATAAATGAACATTTTCTTTGTCTGGGCTGAGGTGCAGGCCAATAAATATCTGTGTTGTATTCTAGAAAGGTGTTAAAAGAACCTTTATTTTTGTGTTTAAGTCATCTCTTTCTTGCTGTAAAATGAAGTTCTTTAAAGCTCACATAAAGACATTTGTGTTGAAATCTTCCGGGGCAGAAGTGTCGATGATATAACATATCCAGATACCTTTAACTTACTAAGAGAAATGCGATGATAGAGAAGATTAGTGGGATCAGAGAGACTGGTGGGAGAATAAGGGATTCAGATATATTAAGGTGAATAGCAGCTTTGTGTGTATGTGTTTTGCTTGTTTATTTTACCTTTAAAGTTTAATATAGTTTTCTCTTAAATGGTCTGACTTTGAGTACTAATGCAAGAAAAACCCAGTTATGTATTTAATGTCATTTCTTTGCTCATTTGCAAAAAAAATATAGTTCAAAACAAAACTGTAGGTGCCTGATTCTAGGAAAATATCTCCGTGGAAAGAACACTAAAGGCTGAGATTTTTTAAAAACTATGAATTGTAGAATCTTAATCATCATTTGGGTTCAATCAGTCAGACAATGAGTATCTCCCGGAGTACATTACGTCCACTTTGTATTGGAATAGCAAGCGGTCTCCTTGGGAGATCACACTGAAGACTTGGAAAAGATTCTCTCTTTGCATCCCGCTGTACCTTCTGCCTCATCCCAAGAGTGAATTGTTTTTGGTTGATCCATGTCCTTTAGTGTGTAAATCCAAGTTACCTCAATTTAAGAGTTCATGCTAGTTGTAGGTTTAAAATATTTTCCCACTGTATAATGGGGACATTGTGTCAGTCTTTTCTTGGGCACTATGTAGAGCCAAAGATGAAATTATCAGGGTTCTTTTTAAAGCTCAGTCTTGGAAAGTCAATCATAGCTTGGCAAACCAATATAAGAATTCTGCCAAAGTCTTCCAACCTCTGTCACCTGTATTGATGGAGATATCCAACCTTAGATTACCTGTTCTGTCACAGGTGAATGCTTGTATTCACCTCCACTGTGGATAACTCAGGAGGACAGTGATTCTTTCAGTGACCCTGTTGAATGACGGCAAGATTATATTGAAGGGGACAAGGCAGGGCTGATATACAGCATTGCCATCAAGGACATGATGCTGATTGCTTATGCCTAGGATCCATCCTTGTCACCTGAGGTCCCATTCTGGTCAGTTGGTGATACTGGCTTCTAGATGTTACATATTTTGACTATCACCTCCATTCCTCATATGAATGCACAGCATATCAGAATTATTGTTACATTTCTTTCTGAATTCATTCACACATGACATCAAGTCTAATGAGACTTTTTTCCTAATGAGTTTTTTTTGCACGTTTCATTTTAGAAGTTAATTGTATAATGTACCTCCTATTTCTTTTCATATCACAAACATATATTTGTGGGTGTGTGTGAGGAAGACTAGTCCTGAGCTAACATCCGTTGCCAATCCTCCTCTTTTTGCTGAGGAAGACTGGCCCTGGGCTAACATCCGTGCCCATCTTCCTCTACTTTATATGGGACGCCGCCACAGCATGGCTGGACAAGTGGTGCGTCTGTCTGCGCCTGGGATCCGAACCTACGAACCCCGGGCCACTGAAGCGGAGCACGTGAACTTAACCACTATGTCACCGGGCTGGCCCCCACAAACATATTTTTAAAATACCTATGAGGGCACCTCTGTTGTTTGAAAAGAAATTTACTCAACTTTTCATTAATTAAAATTAATTTTACATTTCCCTTTCATTAATATTCTTTATCCTTCTAGACAGTTCTGTACTCCTCAGAATCTTGATGTCTCTTTTTATTCTTTTGCCAGAAAAAAGGGGGGTGCTCGCTGTGTGGTATTTGGGGTCAGGATCCCCCAAATCAAGATGTAATCTGAAGCCACATAAGGAGGGAAAAGAACAGAGTGGTGACTAACCCCGTTAGGATTATTGTTCACCCTAAGAGGTTTCTAGACCTTTGAAACCCTTTATTTTATTTTATTTTTTTGGAATAACAATAATGACAACAGTACCTCCCATTTGTTGCACCTGATTCCCCTTGAACACTGCAGTATGCTTTATACACATTGGCATGTTTGAATCGATATGATGAATTTATCTTTACATTTGTTTGGGTTGATTACTGCATTGTGTGGTCTGATTGTGAGGGGCATTTGGCCAGACATGCACTGCTGGCTGAGCAGGTCCCTCTTGTATTTTATGACCTGGGAATCTCTACCTTGCTTACCGCTGAGCCGGATCTTTCTTTTCACTGAGCCCTGCCTTGTGGAGGACGGGGTGGGAGAGGTATTTATAGAGGGTCCATGTCGATCTGCTGCAAACCTTCTGAAACGTGGTTGCTCCCACCATTGTGGGATGAGAAGTGGGTATATTATCACACAGTGACCTTGGGAATGACCTTCTGGTCTAAGGCTTGAGGCAGCTGAGTCATGAGGGTGTCAAGTGACTGAGCAGAGAGAGGACTGTGTGGGCTGAGGTGTCAGGGCTGGGCCATGTGGAACAGCCTTGAGCTCAGCTTCAGTTTGGATCCACAAAGGCTAGGAAATGGGGAGAGTCCCAGAGGTGAGGACAGCTTGAGGATATCCCAAGTTAGGTTTGGAGGGGAGAACAGACCAGCTTGTTGTGGTGGGAGTGCATGTGTTGTGGAGGTGGGGGTAGTGGAGATAAAATTGTAATTGTGAGTGAGGAACCTGCATACTCTGGGATCCCCAGAAACAGTTGGACCCCTAAAGAGGCTGAGAGGCCACTTCAATGATGCTCAGGTAATGTACCCTCAAAGGGTTCCTTTTGGTTGCTACGTATTTGCATTTTTTTTTTTTTTGTTATTTCCATTATGAAATCCACCATAATAAGTAAAACTCCCGGGTCAGGAATTCTGCACTGCTGGATCGTTCCAGAGACAAGATAAGGAAGCCGTGGGAGTCCCGCCAGTTCTTCCCCTGCATTCTCATCTAAGAGATATATGCGAGAATGTACCCTCTCAAGGACAGGAACTTCGAAGCTTTGTTTAGAGCTGTATCCTAGAATAATGCCTGGTTCTTAGCAAGTGCTCGTAATATTGCTTCCTAGATGAGTGAATTTATAAGATAAGAAATCAGTATGTATTCAGGGCATTGGGCTCTGTTTCATTTTCAAGCCTCTGCTTTTTCTTCTCTCTTCCCCCATCACCCACACTATGGTCTCTCAGAAGCTCATCTTGGTTCTTATCCATTTGAGCCCACCTCCTGTCTCCACAATGCCCTACTTCACCCACCCCACAACCATTTATCCCCTCCTTGTCTGTCACATCTCCCAGAAGTCTGGATGGGAATGTGGGCTCCTGTGATAACACAAATAGAACTTGAAGAGTAGGCTTGGGAGATGCCAAGGCTGTCCGTCCCCTCCCTCGTGGCCATTTGGAGAATCTCAGTGAGCATTACCCTCTTGGGCTTTGACCAAAACAAAAAGTATCAAATATTCATATCCTGAATTAATTTATATTTTTTATTCTGTCCCTTGCTACACACGGTAGCGTAATTGCAAATTAGTTCTCCATTAACTTCATTCTTTCTTTTATTGAGATATAATTGACATATTACATGGTATTCATTTCTGATGTACAACATAGTGTTTTGATGTAGATTATGAAATGATCACCACAATAAGTCCAGTTAACATCCATCACCATACATAGTTACAAATTTTTTTCTCGTAATGAGAACTTTTAAAATCTAGTCTTTTAGCAACTTTCAAATATGCAATACAGTATTATTAACTATAGTCACCATGCTGTACCTTATATTCCCAGAACTTATTTATTTTATAACTGCAGGTTTTTATCTTTTGACCCTCTTCACCCATTTTACCCACCTCCCCCCACCTCCTGCTTCGGGCAACCACCAGTCTGTTCTCTGTATCTGTGCTTGTTGAGTCATTGGTCCTTTAGGCATTGTTTCTTCTAAAGGAGAGCGAACGAAGATGCTGTGGGAGTCCTCACTCTCCTGAACTGGATGGTAATAACAGACCCGGAAGTCACTGCTGCTGGGCAGGAAGTACCGGGCTTCCATGGCCTCCTCTGGTGGGCTCCTTACCAACACATGGCAGCCCCAGGCTGTACCGTTAGGACGCTTTCTCCCCACCATGCCTGGGGTCCCTTCCTTCTCTCCCTTGCCCTCCCCACTATGACTTTTGCCTCCAATTGCACTGTTATCTCCTGGACCATTATTTCCTCCCGACCTCCTAGAGCTGGTTTCTCACAGGCTCAAGTAAAGAACTGGTGAATCAATGAATCTTTCCTCCAGATTTTCCCCACACATCTCGTTTACCTCTCTGGCCATGTCCCTAGACTGTTTCAGCTTGGAAAGATGGGAAAGACGCTTACTATTTTCCAGAGCCAATATTAGAAAATGTGCCCCAGACAAGATTTAGAATACATAATTTTAGCACGTTTGATACATCAGATCCACATTATTAAATGTCTTTAAGAAGCTGTGACCTCAAAATTTAAACCACTGCACTATTTTTTCCTCAAACTGCACAATACTGAGGTCTATATCAGGTATATTCATTTCCTGTGGTTGCTGTACCAAATTACCACAAACTTAGTGGCTTAAAATAGCACAAATTCTTGATCTTACAGTGGTGGAGATCAGAAGTCCAGAACGGGTTTCACAGGCCAATAGCCAGGTGTTGGCAGTGCCACACTCCCACTGGAGGCTCTAGGGGAGAATCCTTTTCCTTGCCTTTTCCAGCTTCTGGAGGCTGTCTGCAGTCCTTGGCTCATGCTCCCCTCCTCCATCTTTGAAGTCAGCAGTGTAGCGTCTTCCAGTCTCTCTCTCTGACCTTCTGTCATCACATCTCCTTCCTTGACTCTGCCCCTCCTGCCTCCTTCTTTCACATGTAAGGACCCTTGTGATTGCATTGGGCCCAATCCAGGATAATCTCAGCATCCTTAAAAGGGGACATCTGCAAAGTCCCTTTTGCCATATAAGGGAACATAGTTACAGGTTCCAGGGATTAGGGTGTGGACATCTTGCAGGGGCCATTATCCAGCCTCCTACATCAGGGAAGCCACACTGTCACACTGAGACTTCTCTAAAAATATGAATATCAAAGTAGATTTTCTAATTACTCATTTTCTTTTTCTTTTTTTTTTTTTTGTGAGGAAGACCAGCCCTGAGCCAACATCTGTTGCCAATCCTCCTCTTTTTGCTGAGGAAGACTGGCCCTGGGCTAACATCCGTGCCCATCTTCCTCCACTTTATACGGGACGCCGCCACGGCGGCGTGGCTGACAGGCAGTGCGTCTGCGGGCGCCCGGGATCCGAACTCGCGAACCTCGGGTTGCCAAGCGCGGACGAAACCGCTGCGCCACCGGGCCGGCCCCCCAAATTACTCATTTTCTAATTTCTCGTTTTATTTTCAGATGCAGAGAGAAATTGTTTACACAAGAGGAGATGGCCCTGGTGCTTCTCGGCCTGGATCCACAGCTCATCCACCCCACGCCATCCCGAATTCTCCACCGTCCACCCCTGTGCCCCATTCCATGCCTCCCTCCCCATCCAGAATTCCTTACGGGGGCAGCCGCCCAATGGTTGTTCCTGGCAATGCCACCATCCCCAGGGACAGACTCTCCAGCCTGCCAGTCTCCAGATCCATCTCACCCAGCCCCAGCGCCATTTTGGAAAGAAGAGATGTAAAGCCGGATGAAGACATGAGTGCCAAGAACATTGCGATGTACCGAAGCGAGGGCTTCTACCCTGACCCTTACCTTTATCATGAGGGGCGGATGAGCATCGCCTCCTCCCATGGCGGACACCCGCTGGATGTCCCTGATCACATCATCGCATATCACCGCACGGCAATCCGGTCAGCGAGTGCGTACTGCAACCCTGCCTTGCAAGCGGAAATGCAAATGGAGCAGTCACTGTACAGACAGAAATCAAGGAAATATCCAGATAGCCACTTGCCTACTCTGGGCGCCAAAACGCCCCCTGCCTCTCCCCACCGAGTCAGTGACCTGAGAATGGTAGACATGCACGCTCACCATAACGCCCACGGGCCCCCTCTCACCATGCAGCCAGACCGGGTCTCGCCGAGCCGCCAGGCCTTCAAAAAGGAGCCAGGCACCTTGGTGTATATTGAAAAGCCACGGACCACTCCAGGATTATCCGGCATTGTGGACCTCGGCCCTCCTCTAGTTGAGAAGCAAGTGTTTGCTTACAGCACCGCCACGATTCCCAAAGACAGAGAGACCAGGTAAGGTGGTGAGGGGGGCCGGGGCGGTCTCCGCCTCTGTGTTGTTGAGGGCTGCTCTTCAGAGGGCAAACCAAGAGAAGAGAGGTCAACTGAGCATCAGCCTTGTGCACTGTGCCCTGTGGGTGCTGCCGAGGGTGCAGAGTAGGATAAAAGGTCATTCTTGTCTGCAAAGAGTTTCTAAATCGGTGGTGGTCAAGTGAGGCAGGCCAGTAACCGTGCTAACCGAGGGCAGACACCCCAACAAGAGTGGTCAGTGTTGGCCTCCGGAGCGTGGGTCTAACAGCGTCATCGTTAGTACAAATCCGAATAATTTGGAAGAACGTTGTGATTAGCAGGAACCATTCAGACAAATAGATCAAGAGCTTATAATAATTGATCTGCCATTGAAAATAAGGAGTGACTGGTTCCCATTTTAACTGTTTGAAATGGCAATTTGTGTTTTTCCCTATGGGGTGCAATTGTGTTTTCTCATCTGGTTTTGGGAAATGGAAAGAAGGTGTCACTGTCTGTCATCTAGGGTGATAAAACATGAATTTTCATAAAAATAGGATGGTTTATATTTAATATTCATTCAGGAGTGGTACTGAGATCAGCAAAAATTTTCTAGTAAATGAGACATTCTGAAAAAATTTCTTTTTTCATATACATGTTTTTATAATTTACCAGCCCAGAACCTTCCTACTACATCTTTAAAACCCTCCAAAGTTCTTATAGTAATAGAAAAGCTAATTTTGATAGAGGGAATTTCTGTCACCTGAATTGGTTGAAGGAAGTCAACATAATAATTATTACCATAAAAATCTAGTCAAAGAAATCCGAGTCCAGAAGAGATTAAGCATTTCACCTGTTGTCATACATGAATTCAGAAGGGGTGTGAAAAGGAAGGTCCAGATACTCCGTTACTCACTACCTTATTCCCTGCTCCTCACCAAAAATGGTTACATCACTTACTATTATATAACTTTATAAAAAGAAGGCCAAAATTGTGACTGGAATGTGAATTGTCTATCTTACCTTTTTCACACCAGTCAGAAAGCCTTGTCCTTGTGAGCAGAATTTTATCATGAAAGGGCCATTTCTCCTTATCTGTTCTGTCACACCAAAAAGGTTCCAGGAGGATGGAAAGAGAATGAACATGGAAGTTTGGGGATCATTAATGCACCTACAAAATCTAACCCTCTCACACAGCTCAAAAAACAGCAACGGTGACAGGCTTGATTATGTAGGACTAAGAAATGGATTAGAAACTGGTATTCATTCTCTCCTTTCCAAAGGCCTTAGAAGGGAAATTCGAAGAATCAAAGAAAGGGACGCTTCTCATGACCACAGACAGCTGAGGGGTGTGGGATAAACACTGAGGCTCCTGGAGAAGACTAGTGTCACAGCTAGAGGGAAATCCACCAAGACGTGCCTTAAGGGTCAGAAGCTTGTGTCCTGTGCTTTGAAGAAAGGGTAACACGTCTGCTGTGGTGGCCTGTGAGGGGCTGGTTGGGGAATGTGTGTCACTGAGAGGATGGGACTAAAGTCATAAGAATTTAGTGTGGAAACAATAAAAACTATCCATCTCCAGGATATGATGTTGATGGCCAGAATCCATCCTCCCCACCATCCCCACCCACCCCCATGCTGACCCATCTTGTGGGTAGAAGAGGACTGAACGCTTGATTCCACCGTGTATCATATTAAGCCATTTCCACCCTGCTGGGTTCTAGGCACATTTTGGCTAACAATGGTGTCTGACTTCTTCCCCAGCACCCAGCTCAGGGTCGTGCGTGCAGTTACCACACATATGTACCTTAATGAACATCATTGAACCCAGTTTTTTCATGGGATTTGGTTATGGGAGAAAACAAAATGAAGGAACCCTCTGCAGATATGTGGTGTCTTCTAGATATTGCCCTCTGATCAAAGTCCTGGAGAATTTTAGCTTTAAGTAGCATCACTATTCTTTCGGGGCTTCCACTTCCTCTTTAAAAAGGATTTGCCAACCTCAGAGATTTCCATTTTGCCAAAGCTCAGAAAATTCTATGGACTTCTGTTTTACACGTTAGAAACCATTTTTAGGAAATCCAAATTATCTTATTTCTAGAATAACAAGTATTAGAAAAACTGACTAAAAAGGTTCATGTTCACCTAAAATATACTGTCATTATCACTACAATATTCTGACATATGATTGTAATTATGAATATAATTTTACATTTTCACATATTTTCATTCCCCAAAATGTGAAATAGCAGAGGAAGAATTTTATCTCTCACTCCTTGCCTAGGCGATTCCTAAGTTAATCAGCTTATCTCCAGAGTGTGGAATTGGAGTGCTGTGTATATATGGGTTGGCTTGATTCCCTGCTTCTGTAGCCCTACACACACACACATGCACACACACACACACTCTACATTTAGAGTTGCTGTTACTGAAAGACCTGAACATGCCCACTATCTCAACCCAGGCACATGACAAAAGTGTGGGTGGAATGATTCCCTAGTGAAGAGAACTTGAGTCTGGAAATTTGGCCGTCAGCATTCCCACCCATCACCCATGGTTACCTAGACAGATAAGAATGTGCGACAAAGGAAAAAGTGCCATACTTCCTCCTCTTCATCTATAATACTGAACTCTTTTGGAGAGCTTGATGACCAGGCTGAAATGTAATACTGCTGGGTAATATTAGAAGAAGAAGAAGAAGAATGTTGATGGTAGCTATCATCTATTGAGAACTTTTTGTGGGCCAAACACTGTGTTAAGTAGTTTCCATACATTGTGTGATGTAATCATCATGATGACCCAGTGAGATTCATTCTGTCATCATCCCTATTTTACAGATGCAGAAACTGAGCTCAGAGAGGATAAGTAACTTGCTCAAGGTCACAAGGCAGTAAATGGCATAGAATGTCCAGGTCCATTAAAGAATCCATACTTTTTACCACTGTGCGATATTCTGCCTGATGAGGGAAAACTATGAGCCACATCTTCACCCAGCAGAGAAGTAAATTCAGGGGTGAATTCTGAGCATTTCAGCCAGAATTCTTCAAAAATTCAGGACTAGATGCTAAGTAGCTGCTCCTAAAGGATGTTTACAATCATAAACATGGTAGAATTTGCATAATTATGCTGCTAAGTATATACATGCCGATTAAAATATTACTGCCCTAGCTAGTATATTAGTACAATTTTGCATAAATAGGGAAAGAAAGAAGATAACATGCTTGGTAGATTTTATTTTCAAAAAATGAATGAGCACTATGTCAGAGAAAATTTTTAAAAAATAGAATTTTTGAAAATAAGAACATCAGAAACAATTATTGAAGCACAAAATTATAGTGTATTGTCTCACCTATACCATGATGTTATTTTAGAAATATTTAATCTACATATTTTTAAAGAGTCTTCAACCCCTAAAGGTCTAATTTCATGAGTACAGGGTCTTATGAAGTGCCAAACCAATTTCTTTGGCAATTTCATAATATTAAAAAGCAAATAAATCTGAGAGTGCTTTTTATATGAAACTCTCAAGTGGAGTTTTACATCTAAGATGTGACGCTACAAAAACACAGGAGGGAGACTGAGAAATCTGTAGCAAAGCTTTCTTTGGGGCACTGCTGGATTCATATGCTGTTCGGAAGAGCACTTCTATGAAACAGTCCAAATAATTGCAGGATGTTCGAAATTGGGGAGAAAAATTCTTTCTTTCCCATCTGTACTTAGGAAACTTCCAACGGTAGCTTTTTTTTTTTTTTGAAGGAACGTGATTTTATAATAGCTCTATTGACGTGAAAATGAAGAGTTAAAGACGAGGTAATTTCTTCTTGATTCTTGTAGTTAGTCATGTACCTTTATCTAAGGAATTTTAGCCTCTCCTTTTTTATAAAGATGCTTCCACAAAGCGTCTAGTGGTGACAAATTGTATACAGAAGATCTGGAAAAAATGACATATATGGTGGAACATATATGATGGTAGGGCTCTCCTCCCAAGGTGGCCATGGACTTGGGGTAGAGGAGCAGATTACAACTGCTTTGACTTCCAGGGCAGTAACTCTCATGTCTGAGCTTCTGGAAAGAAAATGACCTTGAGTGACGAGGTGGCTTTACCCAGATGACTTCCCTTCAGCTGGGACTCCAAGAAGAGAGTGGGTCCACGTGACTGTGAGGGACTGCCGAGAGAGACGGTGTGTGACAGACGACTTAGTGCATGAGGCCCTGTCTTCCCTAGGTTATAAAATTACTTCATTAAACAGCATCGTTATTTCTATGCATGGCACATAAAACAGCCCTTAAGAATTGTAAGATTCTAGGACATTTATGTTTTGCTATTTTCTATTTATAGTTTGAATCATATAATGTAAAATATCTTTATTGCAATAACATTCAAAATTCAAGGGTACTCATTGCAGAATGACTCATAGCTCTCCTTCCAAATATATAACAGATTCTTCCTAGTGTAATATATTTCAAGACATGGTAAACTTGAACTGAGATCCTATTTTTACACTATTCTGCACCTCCGGTAGCTAAATTCAACACACTAGTCAAGAACCCACTGGGGAGCAAATTCTTGCCCTGTCTAGGCACATATCTCTGGAGAAGGAGAAGCCACATGAGATCCCACTGTGATTTTTAGGGCATCGCAGACTTAGAGGAAGAATCCCTTGCCTTGGGCCAATTAGAAAGAAAGAGAAAGAAAACTTCTGTGAACAGGAGGAAGCCTGCATGCTAACTGGTAGCTTGTGTCTGTTCCTAATCATTTTACATCACTTTCTCATTTTATGAGGATTAAGTGTTGCTGTGCTGGTAGCTTTCAGGAGTGGAATACATCCTGGGTTTACCAGTTGATTGAGTGAAAGTCAAAATTCAGATTTATGTCATTTAAGAATGTTCACAGTGCCTGGCAGACCTTTGAAGATTTTCTAAACTATACTTTATCCTGCTAGAGAGGTGAGTCTGAATGATTAAAATAGAAGGATTAATTTTTTCCTTGTCCTGCATGTATAGTCAAAAGTGAGCCACATCAGAGATCTTCTAAGTAGTTAGACTTGGGATCTTTCTAGAGCAAGTTTCTGCAACTTCTTCACTATTGATATTTTGGGCTCGATAATTTATTGTGGGGGGAGGGCTGCCCTGTGCATTGTAGGATGTTTAGCAGCATCTCCAGCCTCTACCCCACTAGATGCCAGCAGCAAACTACCCCCCAACCCCCTACCCCAGTCATGACAGCCAAAAATCTCTCCAGATATTGTCAAATGACCCCCAGGGGGCAAATGCCCCTGGTTGAGAAGCACCACTCTCAAGGAAATTTGGACTTTTTCTACTTAATGAAATGAAGAAATGAAAGAATGCCTCACGCTCAAGGAATGTAAATTGTGACATTCATAAAACATGGATCTTGACAATTATTGCCTCAATTCTGCCCTTGACCTCTTGGTAAAGCAGCTTCATTATTGGTAGAACTTGCTATCATTACCTTTGGTTCAGTCAACCTGCGATCAACCATTTACTGAGAGGCAGTAACGTGCAGTGTCATGAATGTGGCCTCCAGAGCCAGACTGCCTGGGTTCAAATCCCAGGTGTAACACTTGCTAGCAGTTGGGACCTTTGACAAATTACTGAATCTTGCTCTGCCTCAGTTTGCTTATCTGTACAATAGGGACAATAATAACGCCTACCTCACAGGATGGAACAACTCATTACAGTTATGTGCCTTGTGCTAGGCCTGGCATATAGGAAGTAGTCAAGAGTTCCTACTTTGAACAAAGCATTCTACTAAATGCTGCTAAACAGAGAGGTTAATACACAGAGATGGCTAGGACAGAGGACTGTGCCTGCAGAAGCAGAGAGACAAATTGTTGACTATAATACTAGGAAGAACATAAAACAGGTGGGGATGTGGGAGAAAATAATAGTTTGTGAACAGAGAATGGAATTAGCTGGGCTTAAAGATCCACATTAGGATGTTTAGACTATCAAAGCCACGTTTCAATTCATTTCAGGGGAGCAGTCAGGGTTGCACCTCTTCTTGGGTCCAGGAGCAAAAAGACAAGCTGGGATTAGGGCCTCCATTTAGCATTGCACCTGAGCTATATGATTGAGGAGAAAGACACCTAACCAGGTAGAGTTAAAATGACTAAGTTATCTGTGTTGATGCCTAATAGTGCCTGACTGGTTCGGCTCTTGTCTGAATTGCTTTTCCATGTAGCTCTAATCATGGATCAATAAATGTTTATTGAGCTCCTCGTATGTGCTTAGCTGTGGGCTGGATGCTTTGGAAGATACAAAGAAACTTAGATGTGGTCCCCACACATAAGGAATATAAACTGGGAAGACAATCATAAAACATTAAAAGCATAATATAAACATATAAGCTATGCCACGATTAAGTACAGGAAGCTTCTGAGCTACGAATGCCTACTAAGTAACTATTCTGCACGAACAACCACAACAATAGATTTCATTTGTGGGTCATGCCCAGGGATGCTCTTCTTGTCTCCCGGAGAGTGACAACGTCTCCTAGTGAAGCAGAGAGAAGGGAGGAGGCCATGCCAAGTCACCAAGGGGAAAGTGCCCCTCCCTGAGGCTGGAGCTCCAGGGGGAGATGTGTTCCCGACATCTCTAAGTCCGGCTGGAAAGTCAGGGCACGTTTTCCTTGAAAACAATGAGGAACAATGATAGGACTAATAATACATTGCAGGGTAAAGAGGCTTCCGTGGGCCAGCTGGAAATCCAACCACCATTTATTCCAAGTTCTAAACAATGAAAGTACAAGTAAACTTTTCAGTTACAAGCCTATCATAATTTGGGGACTGCTTGTACATAATTAAGTCCAAAGAAGTGATCTGGACTGTAATTGCTATGAATTCAGAAAAGGGAGCACTTTCCCGAACTTATGCTGATCTGGGAGCTTGCATGAGAATGTCAAAATGGACTAGAATTTAAGGGCTATACATAAGGGAATGGAAAGATATCATGTCGAAAGACAGACTGACCTTTATCTAAAATTTGCTATATTTCTACCATTATGATACCTATAAAAATGACATCTAGATATGATGTTTTGCCAGTCTTAAAAGCCAAATAAGTGCCGGTAAATTGATTTATTACTTTTTTCACAGGAATATAGCATCATGGTTAAGTAATATTTGCTAGTCATTCCTTAGGCTGCTGAGTTCGGGCAAGCGCTGACTGATAAATGAGATACTTCACCAACTGACAAATTTATGACGAGAGCCCTTCTCTTACACAAGCGATATTCTATCAAAAATACCGGTGGAATGACTGTCACAAGATCTGTGTTGCTTTAAACAAACCAGTTTCCCAAAAGAGAAAGCCATCATCTGTCACTAATTAGATGAAATTAAATGCACCCCTGTATGTCCTTTGAATATTCATGAGGTGCTGTCAGTCAGATGCCTTAGGTCTGAAACCAGAAATTAAGCCAGAGTAACCTAAATACTGTGAGATTCAGATAATCCTCTTTTCTTGACAACTAGAACCTCCTTCATTAAAGAGAAGAGGAATAAATGCTTAGGTACAGGTTCAGCCTCTCTGAAAGAGGGCAAGATCAGCGCAATGCAGAATCAGTGTGGCTGCCACCCAGCCTGAAGATGGGCTCATCTAAGTGGCCTGATGGTCCAGCAGCTGGATAATCCTGGGTTCTCATGATGTCCAAGCCACATTTTAGCCTCTTTTGTGATTAGTTGTCCTTGTGTCTGGTGGAGATCACAAAGATTACACTTGTCCTTATTTGAATTTTGGACTTTGTTTTTCATAAATGAAGTAATTCAGGTATATAGCCAGGTCCAAGCATGAATTCAAACTTTCAAAAATTGCAAGTCTTAAAAAGTCTGCATTGCCCACTACACTCATGTAGGGCCAACTAGTATTACCAGTAAATACCTCCTCTCCCTCCCTGTCCATCTTCAGAACTAAAGGGATCTTAGAGACCACTGTCTCAATCACTGACTTTCCAGAAGGAGAAGCAGACAGGAGACTTCCCAGAAGGAGAAACAGACAGGAGACTTCCCAAAGCCCCAGTGACTGGAGCTTCTCTAGTCGAATGATGTTTTCACTGTCATGCTCTCTCAGTATTTTTTTGTCTTTGTAATAAAGGTAGTGCTTACCCGTCTCCTCCAACAAGCGCAGGTATCTAAGAAGACACAAAAAGAAACACACAAAAGATGCCAAGTATAGGAAATGTCTTCCTTCTTTTTCCTAAGGGTCCTCATCTTTTGAGTCCACCCTGAGATTTTACAAATCAAAAACAGATGGGAGTGGGGAGCTTATTTCCACGGCTCCCTTAGGACCACTCAAGAGACCGTCTCCCCATAGCCTCTGACTCCATCCCTCGTTGGAAGGTAAATTACAGGCCCCGTGTTCAGGTAGGCAGAACATGAATGAACAACTATTCATACTGGTTTGTACCTGTGCAAAAAAATGAGATGTCACTTCCAGAGCATGAATATTAAAAATTACCCTCTGGGAAGAGAAAGAAAATGCAAAGTAGTGATCTCATAAAGCAGGGTGTGGGCTTGCCCTGGGGAGTAAAAGCTCCCGTCACCAGGAAATGGAGCGCCTCACCCGAGATGTGAGTCACCATGGGAGGCCGCTTAGAGCCCTGGGGAGCACGGGAGGTGGGGGTCTGCAGGAGACCTAGGTGTGTTTCCTTAGGCCTCTCTATGCCTCACAGGGGATGGTAACCACCACCTCTTAAGGGTTCTATGCATTTTAAATGAAAATGGGTATAAAACCACTTTGTGAATTGGAAAGTTCTCTATAAATAAGACTCTTTTTGACATAAAACCATGAAGCCATAGCCCCTTACAGAAAGGAGCAAGGCCATTGCATCTGAGACTGTGTCCTTGTGCCTGACTTGGGACCATATTCTGATCTCAGCCGGAACAGCCTGCCCACAAAGTAAATTGCGAAATAGAGTAAAGGCTTCCTGGAGTGTTGCCAAGGGCAGCTGCTGTGCTGGGCAGAACGCTGTTGGAACCTTGGAAATCGATGATCGTGCACATTGGGAGCACAGGCCTGGGTGTGGCTGAGCTTTGCCCAACCTGCTGGGCCTGTCATGCTCTTTTTTTTGCTTCGGTAAAGACTACTGAACCAGAAAAGAAAACTATGGGGCCTAAGTTCCCTCCAACTAGAAAATTATGTGATTCTAGAATTCTAAGTGGCAGGATTTCCGACGTGGTATTCGTTGGGTGTTGGGCGTAAGAGAATGGGCACCTCTATTTAACAAGGGGTGGGAGCCTGAGGAGGCTGTTTCCTCTGCATGCCGAGAGTTCGTTCAGCCTTTTACATTCCCTGGCATGAGCTCCTTGTGCACTGGTTTCCTGTGTTTGAACTTGTTGGGATTCTGCTTTTGCTCTTCCTCTGCCTTGTGCACCCTTCCAGCACATGTCCACCTGACTGGCTCCTGGCCAATGTTGGGGCTTCACTCAAACACCATCAGCTCAGCAAGCCCTTTCCCAGTTATCTTATTGGAAGTTGCAGCACCTACACAGACACATACACACACACACTGGTATAATTAAATAAATTTTTAAAATGTATATGTATATATATACATATATATTTATATACTTACATATATATTACCCTTACCCTCTAGAATGTAAATTCCAGAAGCCCTTGGTTTTATTCACTGCTACAGCCCCAGCACCTGGAACTGTGCCTGGCGCAGCGTCAATGCCAGAGAAACATTTGCTGAATGATTGAAGTTGAAGGGCTACAAAGAAGCCTTACGCATGCATATGTTTTGCAGGTTATAATGTGCTTGCGCATACATTTTCTCCTTTGTCCTCATTTCCCACACCTCTGTAGGATGACAGCGCTGTGGGACAGGGAAGGCAGTTGTTATCCTAGTTTGACGGTTGAGGGAACTGAGGCTCAGAGACATCCAGTGATCTTGAGTGCAGATTGATCTCCCCTTGGAGGTCCGTTGGTCATCCCCAACTGAAGGCATCCAAAAATGAACTCCTGTCTTCGCATCTCAAGCATGACAATGTTATTCATTCATTGCTTCAGCCAAAGGCCTTGGTGTCACCCTGATGGCTGTCTCTCACACTCCACATTTGGACAACCAGAGGATACTGTCAGATCTGTGTCTGACATTTCACTGACTCCAGCCATTGCTCCCGACCTATTGCTGCCACTCTGGTCCAAGCCACCTCCACTCTTACCTGATCTGCTCCGATGGCCTCCTACCTGGTCTCCCCACCTGTGTGTTCCCACCTTCTGTCTGCTCTCAGCAGAGAAGCCAGAGTGAGCCTGTTAAAATACAAGTCCTTTCATGCCCCTCCACGGCTCAGACCTCCATGATGGCTCCTGTCACATTCAGACCCTCTGCTACCTTTCTGACATCATCTCCTACTACCCTCCCTTCACTCACTCTGCTCCAGGAACACTGGCCTCCCAGCTGCTCCTCCCAGCCAAGCATGTTCCTGCCATGGGTGTGTGCATCCACTCCTCGCATGGCCTAGAATGTTCCTTCCCCAGATAAATACGCATGGCTTGCTCCCTCACTTCCTTTAGGTCTTTATTCAAAAGTCACTTTCTCAGTGAGGTCCTCTCTGGTAAAGGTCTTCTCTGGTCCCTATCTAAAATGTCAAATCCCCTTCCTATCCTTCTCTGGGTTTTGTTTTTCTCTTTCATATCACTAGTGTCTGAGATCAATTATTCATTTTGCTCATTGTCAGTAGAACGTAACCTCCACATGGACAAAAGTTTTTATCTGTTTGTTCACTTCTGTATCCCCAGTGTCTGGAACAGTACAGGAAACTTCTCAGTAAACACTAGTTGATTTAACGGATGAAAGAATGGTCACCCCACTGTAAGTGATGGAGTCAAAATACAAGTCTAGGTTAATTCCTGGTGCAGTGTGTTTGCTTCCACTAAATTTTATTTAGGCTAATGCTTCCGCTCGTGCCTAGAACTCTCCTTAGAACACTCTGGTCTACTCTCCTTCTCCTTCCCCTTCTCCCTCTGGCTAAATCCCACCATTCTTTTCGGGTTCATTCACATGCCTCCTCTTTGGAGGAGTTGCTCTTCCCCAGCTGACTGCTCTGTCTCCTCACACAGGAGCACTTGATCACTAAGAACACATGCATCCTGCAGAATCCAGCCAGCTGTGTCCACCCAAGCTGGGTCATCTGAGGCCTGGGGTCAAGAAGAAAGACCGTGGCATCCCTAACCCCCCGTCCTATCTCATTGCTCACACTCAGTGGCGATTGTTGATCTAAATTGAAGTTGTTGGTAATCAAATGTCACCTGAGGCATTTAGGGTACCAGCATTGATTCCTAACATGCAAAGAACTATTTATCACAGGGAATACCATCATCTCCACAGCATTCTCTCTTCACATCCCATAATCTTTCATTCTCTCAATGCCTTGGTGAATTTATGAAGAAAGATTAGAAATCACTTTTTCCCCCCAGATCCTTATAAATGGGGTTCCACTTTTGCCCATTTCTTTATGGGTGTCATTAAATTTGTGTATCTTCGTGGGTCATAAGTTAAAATGAGAGCATTCCAGACAAACACCTTTGCTTTGGTCATTGTCTGTTTCCTGACTGGGGGACAACATGGTTGAGGAGAGGATTCCACACTCTGCTCCTTGAAGCATCACCAAAAAGAAATGATGTGGGAGGGAATAGAAGGGACACAAAGGGGCCATTTCTTCTCATGTATTCCCCTCCTCAGTCAGTCAGAAAGCAAAGTCAGTCCAGCATAGGAACAGCAAGGCCAGAAGCAAAAGAATCCAGTCAGGACGGTGGAGAGAGTGTGTGGGGTCCACTCGGGTGAGGAGCGTGAGAATTAAAAGGAATTTGCAGACAGTATTGATGGTTGGGGATGAAGGAAGCAAGGATGCAGATAAAGAGCTGGTTTGTATGAAGAAGGGAACTGAAGACAACGAAAGATGGCTGTACCTACAGGGGATTCTGGAGTTTCAGATCTAGACAGTAAAACTCTACCAAGTAAGACTTCAGAGTATGTCTGAAGAAGAGTTTGAGGATCTATAATGCCAACTTTTGGAAAGGTTATCAGTGCGGATGTTGAAGCTACAAAAGATGATGGACTGTGGTGTGACAGCCAGGAGGCCAGCTTCCCATGGTGAACTCATCCAAGGATGTGAGGGAATTTCCTGGATGCTGGTAGGGAATTTATGGACGAGTAATTCAGAATTCAGAAGCAGGGGAGGTTGACAGATGATGAATTGAAGTGGCAATAGGGAACATCGAACATACCCAGCCTTCCTTCTCCATCAGCAGAGGGCAGGGGGAGAAATAGCAGCCTGCAAGCTCAGGGTTATAAACAATATTTCTTCATGACTCTTTGTGTGCCCAGTCCTCATCTAAGGACTGAGAATGCAAGAAAAAGTGTAGGACATGCTCATTACCTCTAAGGGGCATGCGATGATAGCAGGACAGTATCAAAGCATACGAAAAATTTAGAGGCAAGTATCATTGTAGCCCCATTGTGGTTACCACCAACTCCATCAATATCTCATCAATAAATGTGGATGTCTCGATGAGAATTCATTGGGAGTTTTTGCAAGAATGTCTTCACTTATACAGCTCTTTCACCAATAGGTTAACGTTGGGCAGAAACAGAAAGTTCATTGCTCAGTGTCCTATTTGAAGCTTTACCACAAATTCAGATCATTTGAATTCCAGTGTTCTTTTGAACTCATCTGAAAACAGCGTCTTCAATTACTTTGGTTTTTTTTCCTCATACCAGAGAATCAAGCCGTGAGCAAACAAGGGCATAGCCTAGCTTTAAACCTGTTCACTCTTCAGTTCTGGAAAATGCCTTTAGCACTGCCAAGACCGAAGGGTTTTAGTTCACTTAGATTTCTCCCAGAAAAAAAAATTTACTTTGTGAAAGGAAGGTACTGCTTAAGAACGATGACACTTTATTCACTGCTGTGTCCACAACATCTTGCACAGTGCTTAGTACATATTAAGTGCTTAGAAATATTTTTTGATGACTCATTGACCGTTTTTCACTTTCTGGGGGGAGAGAGAGGACAGGGAATGAGCAGGAACCAGAAAAAGATCACAAAATATTACAACTAGAAGCGAGTTCATCCACCACCTTGTAGATACTCTCAGAATGCTGGCCCTGGTTACCATAGTTGTTACTGACTATCTGGCACCACTAGATGTCAAGTTAGAAACTCGTTAGAAAGGTGAAGCCCTCTCATTAGGGGCTAACTGCATCAGCTCTGCCGGTTGGTTTCAGCCAGCTCCCAGCATTCCTTTCAGATATTTAAAAACATATCCTTAGGGATTCATTCACGTGGAATTACCAGTCTCGTGCTTGTTAATGGCGCTGACTTGTTTTTTAATAGCTATTATTGTACTTAGAGGTACAATGATAAGGACTTAACTCAGGCTTAATGAGGCCTCAATCAGTACAAAGACAAGTCCCTAATTAAATGCTGTTGAAGGTGAAAACTTGAATCAAAAAATTGTATCAATGGATGGGGTTGGCCTGCTGGCCTAGTGGTTAAGTTCACACACTCTGCTTAGGCCGTCCTGGGTTCACAGGTTCGGATCCCCGACGTGGACCAACGCACTGCTTGTCAAGCCATGCTGTGGCGACGTCCCATATAAAGTAGAGGAAGATGGGCATGGATATTAGCCCAGGGCCAGTCTTCCTCAGCAAAAAGAGGAGGATTGGCAGTGGGTGTTAGTGCAGGGCTAATCTTCCTCAAAAAAAAATTGTATCAGTGGAGTTACTGGCTAAAAGATATTCCCCTGAATGCAGAGTTTTTTCCTTCCCTGGACTCTGAAGACAGAGAGAGCAGACCACAAGCAGTCTAGATTTTGCTTCATCTTCACAGACAGACACGGGGCTTGCAGGAAAGCCAGTTGTAGCAGCAGGAATTTAAATACCGGTATCAGCACTTTCTCTGGATTGGACTTGAATTTTTTATTAATATTTTGCTTGAGCCCCAAGAAGATTCATTTGGCCAGGCTGACTTACGGCACTAAATGACTAGTTAACCATACCTACTAATCACATAAATATGGTTTATGGACTGATATAAAATGGTTTATGAAATCACTTTTAAACCCTCTTTTCAACGGTAATTATACCAGTCCTCTAATACCTTAAACCGAGCGATATTGGGAAGAATTAGCTTAAGCATCCTTAATATTCTGACGATTATCATACAAAATTGCCTCTGCAATAAAATGACAGGGTCGTATTTAATTTCTCTTCTTTCACTGCATTTCTCTTTTTTCCCCTTCGCATTAAAACATACTTCATCACATTTCATCATGGGAGAAGGCTGCATAAGTTTCCAGTTGCTGTAATTTACTTAAACCATAAAATTGTTTCCAGATTACTAACCATGAAATGGAAAGACAATCTTATTTATAAATTTATGAATCAGATAATCTCCCTCAAATGAATCCTGAAACCAGAAACGCTTTGATGATTAAATAGGAGGGAAAAAGTTTTCTCGTTACCATGTGTCAAAAGAATTGTATTTCTGTAAAGCGGTTTTGGACGCGACAGTGGAACACGCATGCGCAGTCCGTGCGCTGTGCGCGGCTGCCCGGGCCGCGCGCAGGCTCCGCTGACTCCTGGGAGATGGGAGAGAATTGCTCCCCTCGACCGTCAAGCTCAAACTTTCTGAACTCTCAGGGCTCTGACAGATCGTGTCTCCTTCCTGGTGGCCCCCCTGGTGACATAGCCCAGAGGAGGCCACCTAGGGAGCGTTCACTCCCGTCCTCACAGGTACAAGAAGGAAAACCAAGTGTGTGGACACCTGGAATGAATACAGGGCTTTTGCCCCAAAGCGTCCAAACTCTTATTCCAGGCAGTTCTGCAACCTCATCCCTGAAGAGTAAGGAGAGGGGGATGCTATTTGGGGATTGTCTTTCTCTGCATCCTAAAGCCATTGTCTGGGGGAAGCCAAGTACCCACCGAGCCAAGAAAAATGCCAGAGACTCATATGAACCGCTATGGACAGCAGTGTGGAGACGACCCAACCCGTGCTGTAACATTCTGCAGTTCTGACTGCGGAGATGAATCCGCTGAAGAGCAATATCCTGACTCTGGAATGATTCAGGCGCTTAATTTCGGGTTTTCATGCTTCTGCTCGCCTTCGTTAGACCAGGTGATGAAAGCTGTCGGCCAGAGAGGGCTCTGAAAGAACCCTGATTTGACCCTAATCAGGATTGTGCCTAGAGCCAATGCTGGAATCCCTTCTGCCATTCCAATCCTATCAGATTCTCAGTTCCTCTGCAGCCATAGACTTACTGATTTCTTACGTTTCTTACTATTACTGTCCTCTGCATGGACTTAGGATGTCACCACACCTTCCTATCCCCACTCCAGCTTCGCAGGATCCCTTAAGCTGCTTCCTAACCAAAGCTGTCTAGACACGCCTTTCCGTTTGCCTGAGATTGAATAAGAGCAGGAAGCCAGTACATCTCGAGGTAGCTCTGAATGCACCTCCACTGTTAGGGTCATGAGTTCAACCTCTAGCATTACCGTGGGAAGAATAGGGACACTGGACAACTTTCAGTGCTCAGCAAGTCCCCTCAGAAGTCATTCATTTCCCAAGAGCCCATTTGTGTGAGTCTGTGTCTCCCACATGGCAGGCAGCATGGTTCAACCACCACCCCATCGTTTCTGAGATGCCGTTGCAACTGGGGCCTAATAAACTTGGGGTTTCCATTGTGTATTTACTAACCTGTTTTCTTGATTGGAATGTCTGACTGATTTTTCTCTTTGGCACATGCACTGTTTGATGGCAGAGAGGAGGCCAAGAGCACAGGTGTGACAGAAAATGCTCTGCAGCTCAGAGGTTTAGCATTCACTCTCTGCCAGGAAACACCTCCGTGGAGATGCATTTCCACTCTCACTGTTCGAGATTTCTTCTTCCCATGCCATTAGAACAAAGAGATCATACTATTAATACTTAAATTATTTTTTCCTTAATGGGTTTACAACTGTTAACTATCCAGACTGCATGACTTACGTCCAAGACACTCAGTATTGTGAAAGAACTATCCATTTTAAACTAAAGAAAATGCATGGAATTCTGAAGTCAGAAGCTTGTAATTGTGAAATTAAGCTCAGTGTTTCATAGAGCGCTCAGGGTTATATTCCAAAGGCAAAATGCAAGGCCAAAAAGTTATATATGGACAAAATTACCCTTGAAAATCCTGTTGATTGCTGTGAAGTTCAAGATGCAGATATAGCATCTCTCAGTAAGTCCAACTTAACGTTATTTTTTTCTAGTGAAAGAACAGACCACCATGATTTTTTCCAGTGAGTACCAGATAAAGTAGTTGGCTAGTATTTAAAAGCTGCAATGTGTGAATATGGTGTTTGCAGCACAGCAATCACCATCACTCAAACCACGAGAGGCCCGTGGGACTGAGACCCGCAGTGAAGAGTGAGGTCACTTCTCTGTCCCAAGCTGACGCTAGGACACTGGCTGGTGGGAATAGTGGCAGGCAGGGTACCCACACTATTCACACTCTTCTCCCCTCTTATTGTTAGTGTTTTTGACTAGTAAGTGTAACTGAATTTCCATGTGCTGACAGGTGTGATAACTTCTACTTAGTCAGTAGAGGTCCCTTTGTTGGGATGGTGTTTTTATAATGTGTTGAAAATAATGGTCATAGATCCTGTGAAACTGCCACTGTCTGAGGTACAGAAATACAAGCCTATTTCAAAAGCCAAATGAGTTGCGATGTAGCGTTAGCGAGCCCTGAACAGAGAGATGCAGCATTTGTGCACAGTAAATAATTGGGAGAATTTTTCCTTCGTGTCTTGAGATAACCCAGTTGTTAGGCCTATTCATTTTCCTGCTTGATCCTGTAAAAGCCCCAGGTTAGAGTTCCTATGACATTGATTTCAAACCTGTTTTCCCATGGTCTTCAGAGACATTCGTTTGAGTTGCTCTTGGACTATAAGTTTTACTGCACGCACACAGCAAACATTTCCATCATTTACACCAAAACCAGTCATCAGCCTCCCAGCTGAGGAGGCCAGCTTCGAAGTGTGTACCACCGGGCCACAGCTGGCCTAGGACACCACTGGTGCCAGAGGTAAAACAGCAAAAGCAGGGCAGAAAGGCTCAAAAACACATGACACACAAACAATAATTTCCGAGGGAGACACTTTTCAGGTTACCAGGAGACTCTGCTGGTCTGTTCAGTGTCTTTCCACTGAGATCACTGGGTTAATACTGAACTCTGATCATCGAATCTTGGGCTCAGTGGTGAATTGCAGGCTCTTCAAGTGCCCTGAGCCAGGTTGGGGTGAACTAGGTGGTACCTTTTATTACCGTCACGTGATCATTCACCTAGACAAACCAGTCTGAAAGTCAACATAGCTTTAACAAACAATTCTCTTGTTTTCCAGAGAGAGGATGCAAGCCATGGAGAAACAGATTGCCAGTTTAACTGGCCTTGTTCAGTCTGCGCTTTTTAAAGGGCCCATTACAAGTAATAGCAAAGATGCGTCTAGGTAAAAAGAAGAAAGCAAACCAATGAAAAATAATTCAATCTGTTTCTCTTTAATCATTAAGACAATTCATTCATTCAAATCCGTCTTCTTGTAATCATTTCAAGGCTGAAAATATTCACATCTCTATGAATCATGGTTTGTCTGTTTGGTTTTTTTTTTTTTTCTTTCTGGTAATTCTTGGTCGAAGGTTATTCTTTGGCCCAAGAAGGGTAAATGGGTTTCCCAGTGCATGTGGCTTCATGGACCACTCTGCAGTGCCTGCTACTGCCATCACACGTGTCCACATCCACCATCACCTGAAAGTCATGAGTGCTCCTCAGCTGCATTCCACCTGCAGTGTCAGATGCACACCTGGGAAATCTTTTCCATCCTGGCCAATCGTGGTGCTGATGCTACAATACCCTCATTGCTTAATACCATCGCTGGCTGCTGCTGATTGCTTAGAATGGTGAATGGAAGGGGCTAAAAGAGGCATTTTGGAAACCATGTAGCTGACTCTCTTTTTCTTTTATTCAGCGAGAAAATGATGAAAACTGCAGCCGGTAAGAATCACACAGATAGTGCAGGTAAGTGTTCTTCAGATCTCCAGGAGGCCTGCAGGCTACCTTTAATTAGCCCCGGCTTGTTTCCAGAGGTATTAACCTTTCATAAGTCACCTAGCTGGTGTGATTTCAGAGGCTTCTCGAATAAGTCCCTGCACCACTACACCTTCTCTGTTTAATGCTGAAATTCTAGATTAGTCATTAATTCGGGGGGCCTAAACCCTTCAGTCCTCTCACTTCAGTCTTCATTCATTCATCATGTATTCATTCATTTGTGCATTTGTATGGTCATACATCCAGCAAATCTTTATGTCCCTCTTACTGGGCAAGGAGAGTGGGCATCATTCAGACAGGCCTGCCTACCTCCTCATCCTGTGGGGAAAATGGACGTGGGACAAGTAATTATATGTGTGTCGAGTGGTAAGAAAAAAGTGCAGGATGAATGTTTAACTGACAGATCTAGCCTAGACCAAGAACATTTCCCTGAGGAAGTGACACAAACTGAGGCCTGAAGGATGACTAGGACTTAGGTCAGTGAAGAGAGGAAGGAAGAGCCGTCTAGGCTGAGGGAGAAGCATGTGCAGATGCTGTGGTAAGGAACTTAGATATTACTCTAAGTGCAAAGAGAAGCCGTTGGAAGGTTCTACACTGGAGAGGACCTCAGCTTAACTGCAGTGTTGGAATGGATGAGCAGGGATGAGAGCCAATAGGGAGCCACCAGTGGTTAAGGCGGGAGAAAAAAAGCATACTTGAACCAGAGCCTGCTGTTTAAATGGCAGCATCCTCCCAAAAGGGGCCCCAACTATATTCCCCATGGAGTTTACTAGTATCCAGGTATATCTGAGGTACATCTTATCCTGCAGGCTCTAGGCGGATCTCTCTCAAGAATATGAAGTCTTCCCTCCCATTGGGTTAGAAATAGAAATTGTGACTAGGGACATGTTGGGCTGCTGAATTACACAGGAAGCATGTGGCAAGTTGGGTGAAACCCTTAATTTGGGGAAGCCACAGAATGTTGTGCATCATGGTCCAGTGGACAGAACTGGGGACTTTAAGTTGAGACCTCTTTGGGTCCTGGTTGCACACCAGCTGAGTATGGGCAATTGAGCTGTAAAGCCAGCAGGGCCAGCTCTTCCAGCATTCCCAATCTTCATGAGTTTTGTTGGTTTACTTAGAAATCAATCAGTGACCTTGGCTGCAGCCAGAGAATTATTTCATGGAAGTTGCTAAACTTGTCTTTAGAGCAATTGCCAGTTTGTTTTGGAGATATTTATTCATTTATTTATTTTCTGATCTATGATGAACTTAGGGGGAAAAAGGAACCTACTGAACTTGCAGAAACAGAGAGTGGAATGGTGGTTTCCAGGGACTGGGGGCAGGGGAAATGGGCAGGGGTTGGTCCAAAAGTACAAACTTGCATCCAGAAGATGAGTAAGTTCTGGGGTTCTAATGAACAGCGTTGTGATTATAGATAACAATACTGAACTATACACTTGACAGTTGCCAAGAGACTAGATCTTAAATGTTCTCACCACACACGCCAAAAAAATGGTAATTATGTGACACTGTGGTGGTGATCATATTGCAATATATGTCTGTCAGATCAACACTAGCACCTTAAAGTTACACAGTATTATTTGTCAATTACATCTCAATAAAGTTGGAGGGGGAGAAAGAACTACTAAACACTGAAACCTTCCATTCCTCTGGATTCTATTCTAGAAATGATTAGTATCTGACACCATTGTTCTAATCAATATGTATGTGCTATTTTGTATTCTCCTTTTATTCCTTTTCACTTCTGGTGACATAATAATAGTAATAATAATAGGAAACATTTAGTGAGGGTTTTCTGTGTGCCAGGCACTCTTCTAGTGCTTTTCATGCATGAACTCATTAACTCCTGATGCAGCCTCATGGGAGAGGTACAATCATTATTCCCATGGTCCAGATGAGGAAACTGAGCACATGTCCACACACATGCGACACACGTCCCCATGGTCCACCCACCTGTCATTTTATCTCATTCTTTTGTGTTAAGCTGCCCCAGTCTCTTTAAAGATATATGGATTGTTTCATTTCTTTCTTTTGAAAAATTTTGTAAATGTCTCTTTTGGAGCATGGGGGAAGGAGCAGGTGTAATTTCCTTGGGATGTATTTCCCAAAGTGGCATCAATAAGTCCAAAGGGACGAGCAGTTGAGTAGCTGTTTTCTCTTCTGCAAGGCTGAGCCAATTTGCGATGCCACCAGCAACATGCATGTATGTTTGCTCCCCCGCATCTCTGCTGAGTTTGGTCTGTCTCATTCTAATATGTCAGGGCTAGATGTGGTCTATGGGGCTTTAGTTGCCATAGCAGCCGTGTATAGTGTGCAAAATATATTAATTCTTCCAGAATCCTAGGAAATAAGCTACAAGACAAGAAGTGTTATCCCTGTTCTGTAGACAGGTACACAGAATTATCCAGAAGTCAAGGAGCTTATTTGGCCAAGAGTGAATGAAAAAGGGAAACCCAGACTTCCTGTTAGTTTAGGAATATTTGACTTACTGAGGCTATAAGAGAACGGAAGGGACCTCCCATTTCGAAGGCACATGATGTGTTGTATACTGTGTATTTTATCATTTAACGCACATAACCCTATAAGGAAGATGTTAGCTACACAGCTAGTGAGACGCAGCCAGTCAGGCCACCCCCCAAACCCGTGTTCTTTCTATCACAACAGGATACATTAAATTCACATCGGATTTTCATATAATGAGATTTGTATTAAGATACACTCGACTGAGAGAAATGACCTGGGAGAGGATTTGGTAGGAGAAAGGAGAGGCCTTTGCCTGGAAAGGATGAAGTGCACAAAAAGGACAGAGGTTCTGAAGACGAACTGCATGCTGACTCTCCTGCTTGACTAGAACAGGACTCCCCCTGTGTGGGTGTGGAGAGCAGATCCGAGGTCCTATGAGTCTAATCTGAAGGGGAACTCGTTTCCACTTGGGGCCCCACCCGCCAGATCCAGCTCCACCCATAGATTTCAGGGCACCTGCTTATAGATCTCAGCCTGTCGCCACTGCCACCCCCAGGCTTCTGCACCTGCTGACACTCCAGGTGAGGGGGAGGCTGGCAGAGGCTCCTCCAGCCCACTCTGCTCAGAGAATAATAATCACAGCTAACCACGGTGAGGGGGTCCCTATGTGCCAGACACTAGGCTAAGCAGTTTACATGTGTTAATTCTGTTATCCCACACAATAACCCTTACACCCATTTTACAGATGAGGAAACTGAGAGGCAGAGAGTGGTTAAGTTCCTTGCCCAAGGTCACACAACTAGGGAGTGGATACTGAGAATGATTTCCAGGTTTGTGGTTTAAATAATTGACTAGATAATAGTGTCACTGGCTACAATTAGGCCTATAGAGACAGAAAGAGGTTTGGGGAGGATGAGCAGAAATAGTGAATTGGACTTGCTTATAGAAAAGTCCTGTAATGATGTGAAGGTATTGGTATGTGGATCTGAAGATAATTATATGCTGGAGACAAGGATGTCAGACCTGGGTGAGTGGTGGTCACGGAAATGACCTCCTTGGAAAGCATGTCCAGCAAGAAGAGAAGCAGGTCCAGGACAGAACAGGCCAGGGTTTAAAAGGTTGGCCAAGGAAGAAATTAGAAAAGAAATTGACCAAGGCAGAGCAGCAGAGAGGGGAGAAGATGAGGGACAGGAAAGTTCTAAAGTGACTGAGAAGAAAAGAAATGAGTAACAGAAGCCAACATCATATCAAGGAGAAGTCTTGTCAGCCCAGCATCCATTGGGTTGACAACTGACCATTGGCCAACTTATAAAGAGCCATTTCAGTGAATGATGAGTTAGAAATCAGATGTAGTGGATTAAGAAGTTATAGATGAAGAAATTTTATAGATGAGTGTAGATTCCAAAAGAAATTTGGTTGTGAAAGATGTTTTTTAAATCAGTTATCGGCATTGAACTCTAACAGATGGTGTGGAAACTTAAGCCTCTCCTCCATGCAGGAGGACGGTGGGGTCCCCCAGTGCACTCAGAATGTGTAAGGAGAAGGAGGGATGTAGGGGGAACGGGGCCTTCATTTGGCTGAGGAATTAGCAGCATAGTCCTTATTACCAAATAGGAGTAGTGTAGTGTCATTTTTGTTGGAGAAATACCTTGATGGTATCATTTGTTGTACAAATGATGTTGTATGGCGTGAGTATGGGTGTGTGTGTGTGTATGCGTGTTTGTGTGCATATACACATGCGCCCATGCCTGTGCATATGGAGTGATGATAAAGTAACTTGACCGATTCTAAAAGAAAAACTTCTTCCAATTTGTTGTGATCCCCTCAGAACACTTGATCTTGAAGGTGCAGTGTTAGCTCTGACATGCTGCCGTTGTTGGAAAGGTTACTGGGTGTCCTTCCACCAAGGACCTTCACAGTTGGAGACTATTCTTTTGAACAGTTGCAGAGATGGCCAATCTTGCTCTTTTGAGGGTGACTTTGATTTGGGAGGGGAACAGCCAAAATTTGGTCAGAGCCATGACTGGTGATGATGGGAGTGGTCAGTTAAGCTCATAAAAATAAAAAGCTCGCTGTCTGCTCTGCAGGAGTTCCTTTGGAAATCCTGAAAATGCTTTCTCGTCTGCTCCCTTGGCTTCCCCAAGGGGGCCATGAGAGAGCTGGGACACCAGTTCTCTGGGGGTGACAAACTTACTGTGTGGTGTTGCTGAGGCCAAGCAAGAAGGAGGACAATTGCAAGGCACTCCCTCGCCACCTATGTCCCATGGCAGCAGCTCTGTGTGTGCTGGGGATGGAAAGGTTCCCATGGATGCTGAGCCAAGATGGAAAGAGAGCCCCCTGCACTGTAACCACTCCAGGGTACGCAAAGCAACGATGGGTTCTGTCATGCAAGGCCAGCCTGGCCTGTTGCAAACCTTCCACATTGTTCTTTATGGGAGAGAGAGCTGAACAGCCCCTTCAAAAGCGTGTGCACGTGTGTAATGTGGATTCTACTCTGGAGGCCTATTCCATGGAATTGCGCTGTCCTAAAAAGGAATTAGCACCTCCTTTTGAGTCCTGTACCTTGCTGATCCTATAAATGCTTCTTGGGATCCTTTTTGAGGCATTTTTAAAGCAAACTTGGTCAAATCAGACCCTTCCCAGATGGACTTATAAAATACGTGAGGCTTATTTAAGTTGGACTCAAGGAGCAACAGTTTATAGCAGTGAGAAAACTATTTCAGAAGAGTTTCTTTCTGCTGCCTTTGTTGATTCCTCTCCTAGAGAATTTTCACATCACACTTGATTTGCTCACTAAAGAAGATGTGCACAGAGGTCCTGCTTCTTCTGGTTTGAAAACCCAAAGGGATTTGGGAGAACACCCAGTTCTTATTAATTTCCCCTTGGTGATCGGCCCGTTCTCTGCCCAGAACTAAGTGCATGTTCTTGGGATACATCTTCCTGCAGGAAATAGTCATGTAAGCAACCTGTGTCAGGTCCCAGAGTTTTAAAATTATGTTTTCTATTATAAAATTATAGATATTCACTATGCAGATTTAAAAATACAAAAAGTGGTAATATAAAAAATATAAAACTCATAGAACAACGCCAGCTAGAGATACTGTTAATACTTTGTTATATGCACATTTAATCTTTTCTCTGTGCGAACCTGTGTGTTTAAAGAAGATACACAGATAGGTAGACAAACAGACAGCTGGCTTCCTTAACATGGCATCATGCTCTACATACCCCTCTGTGATCTACCTTCCTGTGGCACTAAACTTCTAGAATGTGACTTTTACAGACCGCAGACCATAATGTTGCATGGATGTTCCATAATTTATTTAAACCCAATTCCTTATTTTTTCCATTTAAAGGACCAACATAATTAAAAATTTTTCATAATGAAGGAAATCGGCATTTTTAGAGTTACCAGTAGTCTGTTTAGGGATGGGACTTACAGCTTAGACTTTCCTTTCTCGTACTCATGGATTTCGCTGCTCTTTTCTCATAGGAACTCTCCACGCTCCTGGCGGGAAGACTCTCTGCGCCCTGGAGTCTCCGGGGCCCCCCAGCCAGCCCCTGCCCGCCGGCACCTCGGCCATCCACATGAGCCTGCTGGACATGCGACGGAGTGTGGCCGAACTCAGGCTGCAGCTCCAGCAGATGCGACAGCTCCAGGTACAGACCGCGATCCTCACAGACGGTGTCCTCTGACTTCCTTGCCCAGAGTCAGCTTTCTCCTCCTCCTATTCGCCTCCTCCCACATCCCTAGCCCCACGGCACCTTCCGGGGTTCTTTTTACCATCCTTTTCCAAGGGGGCTAACTGAAGACCTGGATGGTAGAACCAGACCAGCGTGATTTCCGCTCTCACACACATAATTTGGTCTGGAGCCTTCCACTGCAACTAGAGTCAATCTATACCCACTTCTTTAAGCTGTGCATGCTTTTACACATGAAAAAAACATTAAACATCTGCTTTTTGGAGGAGAGCTGAAAGGCGAGGAGCCCCGTGGAGCATCTAACAGCCAGTTCAGACTTCCTGCTTACAGTGTTTTGACTCTTCGCTCCTCCCCCATGGGTGGGCACTAAGGTGCTACCGGCAGCTAAGTTTTTTTTTTTTGTAAGGAACTATGATGTTTTTAGAAATATGACTTGAGGCTAGGGGATGAATTCAGAAAGAAAAAGAAGCCACCGTGGATGATTTATTGAGAAAAAAGTCTACATTCTATTTGGAGAGTGTGTTGCCTAGTAGTTTCCTTACCCTTTTCCATTGTTAAGGAATATATGAACTATACGGGAATCAAAGGGAAGGGGAAAATGACCCTGCGTGTCATGAATCTTGGTAAACAAATCTCATAAATCCGATGAAGCAGAATAACATGTCTCCTGGTTCTGGGTACTAGGGAGCTGGTGTGTGTATCTGTGAGATCATACGTTTGCTGTGGGTGTCGGCCGCACGCCTCCCTGGCTGTGGTGGTAGGTTGGGCATTGAGCATGTAGTGCTTGCTGGCTTAGACTATACCCAGGCATCCTCCCTGTCTTCGAGAAGCTCATAGTCCAACTTTGGTAAAAGGCAAACCCACCCAGGAGCCTAGAGCAGCCACACAAGTGTGGTGTCCTTGGGAGCCAGTGGGATGCAAACTCTTGAGCCCGTGAGGTCCAGTTAGGAAAGGGTATCAAACCACAGCTTCTCTCCCTTCAACTCACAGATGGCCTGAGCTCTAGTTTGTCACCACCTCATTAAAGCTCAGAAGACGGTTTCCCCTTACCCTTTATCTACCAGAGAACGAACAGGGCAGCAAGCTTGAGAGACCTGCCCTGAGGCCCCATCACAGATCGTGAGAGCTGATAGGACAGGTCACACTGCTCAGTGCTCATGTCTCCAAAGGCCACTCTGTCCCTCAGGCAGCGTCCCAGCTACCTCAGACATCCCATGCAAATTCATTTAAATCCTCTTCTGAAGCATGTCATGTGTGAAGTTCCCCATCCTTTGCATTTGCTTCTCCTTGCTTTGCAATTTTAAAGACACTTTGCAATGAAAGGAAGTGTATGGGGTGGGCTGAGGGTGTGTGCAGGAGTGACAAGTCCAATGCCACAGTGTCCAGGCAGTAACTTAACAAGTGAAGTGGAGGAGGGACAATGGCAAGTTGGCCCCTCGAAAGGAAGTCACCTCTCAGCTCCAGACAGCTTTTTTTTTTTTGGTGAGGAAGACCAGCCCTGAGCTAACAGCCGTTGCCAATCCTCCTCTTTTTGCTGAGGAAGATTGGTCCTGGACTAACACCCATGCCCATCTTCCTCTACTTTATGGGATGCCTGCCATAGCATGGCTTGATGAGCGATGCATAGGTCCAAGCCTGGGATCTGAACCTGCGAAACCCCGGGCCACTGAAGCAGAGTGCACAAACTTAACCGCTACGCCACTGAGCCTGCCCCTCCAGGCAGCCCTTAACCTGATAGAATTAGAGTCCAGTGTTTCTAAACGTTTTGGCATTTCAAGAGAATCTGGAAATATAGATTTTATCTGAAATATCTGTATTCTTTCTAAAAATGTTGGAAAGTCACTAAAAAACAATTATTTAGTGCTCTGCAGGCCAGACAACACATGTGCAAACTGGAGAGGGACTGTTGGCCCCCAGGTTCTCTCCTGGGGTTTATGGAGAGTTAGCCCCTTCTCAAACAGCTCCTGCCTTTTAGTGCCACCTGCTGGCCATTTGCACATTGTGCAGTCCTCATTGGACCCTCACAAGAAAAAATTCCTCAATATATCACTTGTATGGTAGGACCTACTGCTTTCAAAAATGATCATTTGTTGATTTGGGGGCAGGGGTGGGATTGCTGTAGCATAAACACCACGCTATCCCTGAAGTGTGTGAATTTGATACCGAGGCTGTGATGTCTGTGGCTGTGTCATCACTTTGTTGGTGGCTAGCATTGTTTGGTCCTCTGGCTGGCGGGGAGGGCTCTCCCATACTTGCCTCTCCTTGCAACCCTTGAACTGTGGCGGCTTGGCTGCAGAATCATAGCTTCTCAAACAAAGAGGCTCTTGGTCAAGGTCTGGGAATGCTATCTTAACCACATAAGTTCCTTTATTGCCCTAGAACTGCTCAGCTTTGCTGGCTCTCGGGGTATAAAGAACAATGAGCAGCTGTGCTCTTGTACTTAGAAGTTTGTGCAATTCTAAAGAACAGACACGCAGGGAAAGATAAGCATTTCATTTCCTAAACTGGCTGCTGCTGTTTCTACCTCGGTCTTTGTATCCTCTGTGTCCCAGTCAGCTTTCCTCCCCCTCCAGCCTCGTCTTTTCAGTCAAGGGAGTCTCCTTAAGACAAAAACAGTTTAGAATAATTAAGCAGTCTCAGCACCAATTCTCCTTCAGCATATGTATTATACACCAAAAGTGAAGAACAACCCCAAAGTGATTATAAGTCCAGTAATGGTGCTATCATTATGGATATACAAAACCCTGTAGAATGGTCTCAAAAGAACAAAAATTGAATTAGAAATTCAAATGTTCTTTGAACTGTGTTATAAAATAGTGAAACTGAATGAAATCTTTTGTGCTTGGCAGCCAGCTCCAGTAATTAGATAATTAAATCATTGGAAAATCCTAGACTGAAGAGCATGTCCTATTTGAGCATTTCATTTCCAGAATTGATGGGTTATTCTCAGGAATGGAAATTTGATGCAGACACAGTGGGGTGGGTAGATTTAAACAGAGCAAAAAGAATGTCAAGGGAGGCAAAAGGAGCCTACTAAGCAGAAGATCAAGAAAACCATTAAAACTCTGTTCATGTAATCCCTGCTTTCCAATTTCACATGAATTACCATTCTAAGAGAATGGTTCTTAATCCTGACTACCCAGTCGAATCACCTGAGACCTTTAACAAAAATATCGATACCTGAGCACCTCTGCCAGAGTCTGACTTCATTGGTGTCGACTAGAGGCTAGGCACTGGTGCATCTAGAATGTTCCAGAGTAAGAACTACTGCTCTCAGGTATTACGAATGCTCTGTCCATTGAGATGCCTCTTGGAAATGTTAAGATCTCGGTCAGCTATCACAAAGGGTGAAACAGAAACAAATGGGGTATCCGCCACCCTGTAAGTTTGAAAGACACACCCAGTGACTTCAAAGCCCTGACTTCAAACAATGCGACTCGTTCCCAGCAGTTAATCAGATGTGTTCTCTACTTAGTTATAATTGAGGCAAGAGCAATAGGGAGCTTTTATGTTCTTACGTTCCCATTTCCAGGTAGCAGCTGGGTCTGCAATTATCTGGCAACAATGGAAAAGGAGACAGGTGAAGTCTTGTAACTAAAAAATATTCCCTTCAAAAGATGCTTATCTTTATTACCTTTTCTGGTATGATTTAGAAAAAGCCTACTTTTTCTAAATGATGGGCTACATCTTTTTTCCAAAATGCCACCGTACTTGGATTTTACCAAGGTAATCCCATATCCACAGAAGTGACTACAGTTCTACTCCTCTCTGTGGGCTGAGGGGAGGGAGAAGTTTCTGGAAAAGATGGTTTAAGTTCTTTGGGAGCCAGATGAGACTTGACCTAAAGAGAGAATGGATACATCCTGCTTCTCTAATTCCTACAATTTTTTTCTTGGTCCCTTATCTCCTTATTCTGAGTCCTGATAAATTAAAAAAAAATGGGGTTATTCTGAACTTAGTGTTCCATTTTTAAGATTACTGAGGAGGTAAACCATCAACATAAAAAAGAAACATAGTAGTACCCAGAGCCCTTGTATTTTAAATGATATAATTCAGTACAGTTATCTTAAGGTGTCTTTTTATAAGATAGTGCCTCATAGAAATGTGCCAGAGTCTCATCTATCTTCTGACATCCAAAATAATGGTCTTGGGATGTGTATTCCTGAGAAAAGCACACTGGAGGTTGGCCCATGCTGAGCAGACCTGTTTTCCCCGCCAGGCAGAAATAATAAATGGAGCTAGTATGGGGGTTGACAATTAGGCTGCCATACAATGTCCCAAGTCGTAGTTGGACCTTCACCAGAGGCTGCCTAAGACAGGGAGACTTCCCCCAGATAGCATGTAGTGTGACCAAGCATCCTTTCCCTTGTTTCCTTCAGCCTGGGGAACTTACCCACATGGTCAGGAATTATTCTGGGGTCTGGATACCATTATGAACTTCATGATTTGTGGAACTACCACTGTTTAATGTCACTGCTAGACAGCAAAATCAGTTTAGTTATACTGTGCACTATTGGCAAGACCAATGGTCTTAGGTTTTACCTGAAAAATCAAGACTGAGTCTGTGAGGTACATGTTCATTTTGAGGTGGGTAGAAATAGGTTTAGGCAGTTTCCTAGCTTCTTGATGAAGTTGATGTGGTAACTTATTTGGTCCAATTACATTTTTAATGACCAGGAATATTATTTCTGTCAAAGTGTTTTTATAAAAATATCAAGGCATTGAGGCCGGCCAAGTCATATAGTGCTTAAGTTTGTGCACTCCACTTTGGCGGCCTGGGATTCAAGGGTTCGGATCCCGGGCATGGACCTACATGCTGATCATCAAGCCATGCTGTGGTGGTATTCTGTATACAAAATAGAGGAAGATTGGCACAGATGTTGGCTCAGGGATAATCTTCTTCAAGCAAAAAGAGGAAGACTGGCAACAGAGGTTAGCTCAGAACCAATCTTCCTCACCAAAAATATATATCAAGGCATGGCATTTTCAATAAACTTATATTTCCAGCAATGAGTGGGTAACTGCAACTGTAGTTGTCTTCCCACTGTTGACAGCTAGACTGCTGAAAAGCAAACAAATGTATGAAATAACTGTTTTCAGACATCAGACAACACAGGATTGTGATCCTTAGGAGAATGGAAAGAAAGGAGGTGAAACCTACACATGACCCACCTTTCTACCTGGGGGCACTTTTCAGATCATGACGCAGAAAGGGATAACCTGAGTACAGCACTGACAGTCTTACTGAGTTGAAGTGATAAGATCAACGTGTAGAGAGCTGAAGCAGCTAGAATTTGTGGAGTACCAAATAAGAGGAAGCTCTGTGGAGGAAGAACTCTATGAATCTGTGAGACTGTTGTTGAATACTAAGCCAAGCATATGTAGTGTGAAAGGCCACTAAGCCAGGCAAGAACAAAGTGGGAGGCTGTAAACTGAAAAATTCCCAGAACTCACACAGGGCTGGGAGATGTTCATGTTTTGACAAGCAAGGGTAAAGAGGCTTTGCTGATGTACTGGGGCATTCGGTAGAGATCAGAGAAGGGTCGTGCTTCAGTCTTAGGACTAAATTAGCCCTGGAGTAAGGGCTACCCTGATTCAGCCTAACAGAGCTTAAAAACAAGCCTCTAGAGAACAAAAAATGATTTGCAAGTAACTGAACTGTCTGCTAGAGAAAGTCCACTATCTGTAAAGGAAAATGACAAAATCCAGAACTCCATGTCCAGCATCCAGTCAAAAATTACTAGACGTGTGATGATGCTGAGAAATGTGAGAAACACTGAGAAATGACCCGTAACCTTAAGAAAAATCTGGTGGAAACCAACCAGAAATGATAGGGATGAGATCAGTAGCAAGGACTTTAAAGCAGCTATTATAATTATTCACAAGGATTTAAAGGAAAATACGAACACAATGAGACAAGAAATGAAAGATATAAAAAAAAATCTAAATGGAACTTTTGAGAGCTGAAAAACACAATATCTGAATGGACTTAATAGAAGATTAATCACTGCTGAAACAAAATATTAGTCAACTTGAAAACATAGCAATAGAAACCGTCCAAACTGAAGTACAGAGAGAAAAAAGCCTGAAGAAAATGAACTGAAACTTAGTGATTTGTGAAACAATATTAAGTGGTCAAAGAGGAAAAGTATTAGAAGGAATAATGGCTGAAATTTTTCTAAGTTTGATGAAAGGTGTAAATCCATATACCAAAAAAGCTCAATAAACCCTTAGAATGATAATCACAAATGAAACCACACCAAAGCACTTTGTACTCAAATTGCTAAAAGTCAGGGATAAATAGAAAAATCTTAAAAGCAGCCAGAGGGGGAAAAAAGATACATTACATACAGGGAAACATAAATAAGAATTAACACTGACTTCTCATCAGAGACAAAAGTTAAGTTAGAAGACAATGGAATGACATCTTTAAAGTACTGAAAGGAAAAAAACTCCTTCAGAAAAGAGAGGACACTTCCCAACTCATTTTATGAAGCCAGCACTACTCTAAGAGCAAAACCAGTCAAAGAAAACCACAGACCAATATCCCTTGTGAAAATATATGTAACAAATCCTTACAAAATAGTAACAATTGAATCCAGCAATATATAAAAAGGATAACACATTTTCCTTTAATAAAAAAAATGTATTTGACCTTATTGGCAGAATAAAGGAGAAAAAAATCATATCATTTCAAAAAGTGCAGAAAAAGCATGTGACAAAATTTAATACCACTGATGAAAACATTTAGCACTGTAGGAGTAGAAGGAAACTTCCTTAACCTGATAAAGGATGTCTGAAAAACGTACAGAAAACATTATAGTTAATGGTGAAACACTATACACATTCCCCATAAAATTGGAAATAAAACCAAAGAAGTCTCTCTTGCTTCCATTTAGCACGGTACTGAAGATTCTAGCAAGTGTGATAAAGCTGGAAAAAGATACAAAAGGCATACAGATGGGAAAGTGAAAGTCTAAATGGCTCCACTCACAAATGACGTGATTGTGTACATATAAAATCGAAAAGAATCTACGAAAAAATACTACCAGAAATAAGTGAATTTAAGCAAAATCACCATAATCAAGTCAATATGTAAAAATATAAAAATTTTATTACATACAATATACTAAATCATACATGGATTTATCCATGCAATGGAATACCACTCAGCATTAAAAAGAATGAAGTCAACTCTCAACAACATGGCTGGATCTCAAAAACAATATCCTGAAGGAAAGAAGCCAGACACAAAAGATTACATATGGTATAATTTCATTTATATGACATTCTGGAACAGGAAGAACTAATCTATAGGGACAGAAAACAGATTGGTAGTTTGCTTGGGCTAGAGGTTGGAGGGTTGATTGCAAAGAGTCATAAAGGAATTTTCTAGGGTGATAAAAAGTGTTCTCTATCTTTTCAGTGGTGGTTACATTGGTGTATACATTTGTCAAAACTCATTGACCTGTGCACTTAAAATGGGTATATTTTATTGTTTGTAAACTATACCTTAATAGAGGTGGTTTTTTTTTTTTGAAGTTAATGATTGGAATGTGGGTATCACTGCTAAGCAAAAATAAAGGTAATGATTGGAAGTACTGATGACTGATTTACTGGAAGCATTTGGAGAAAGATGTTGACTTACCCCTGCCTTCAGCGTCACTGCTAGGATGAAGCCCTGGGGGCAGTGGCAAGAACACCAGGCAGGGAGGGTGGGGACTAGAGGGAAGTGGAAAGAGATCCTGTGCACATTTATTCCTTCACAGTTAATTCATTGTTGCTCATGTGCCAGCCAGTGCGCAATGGAAAATTCCCTCTTTAGTCCTTCCACCTGGCTCCGGTAAGCCCCTCTTTCTGGGAAGGAGGATCATACAGCCTAGAACTCCAAACAGCTCTCTCCCTCCCCTCCTCTTTGAGTGGAATAATTTGAATGTGACCTGACCATGTTACCAGTTGAATAATTTGAATATTCCATGCAGTTGTGTTCTTCTGATATGTCCATAGGCTCCTCAGACACATTATATTGAGAGTCATTCATACAGCAAATACGTGTTGGGTACCCACTGTGTGCCAGAGACTGTGCTTGTGCCTGGAAATAAAACAGACGTGCTCCCTGCTGTGCTCTCTGGCACTCGCTGTCTAACAGATGGTAGTTGAAAAATGACTGGATTGGCTTCGAAAGACCAGTTCTCATCCTGATTCTGTCCTGCAGTTGCTGAGGGACTCTGACCCAGTCACTTAACCTCTCAGCGCTTTGCTTTCCCATCTTGCAAGTTTCGGTTTTAAGGATTTTAAATATTCTAGCAATAATTTCCAGCTTGATAGCCACTGTTAATATCCACTGCTAATTGGACCGTAACTTTATTGGAGCTTGTCTGTGAAATTTGTGCAAGAGGGTGAGGTGCAGAGGGCTGTGCCACACAGCTTGTGGCACAGTGACATCGTCGATCCATTCAAGAGCCCTTTTCTTAGACCGTGATGCTCACCCTTGGTGGCACGTCAGAAGCATCTGAGGAGTTTAAAAAATTCCCAGTGCCGAGGCTGCACCTCAGACCAATTAAATCAGAATCTCTCGGGGGTGGACCCGGGTGTCAGTCACTTTTAGACACATTTAATCATCTGCTTATTTGTCCCTTACATAGCTGTTACCACTCATTTCCCCACTGCCCCCTGAAGAAAATAGCTCTGTAGGATGTGACACATGGTATGGAATTGGAGCATACCATTTTGATAGCAGACAGTGTTGCTGTGTGTACTGAACAACAACTGTAGTCAGAGCAAAAAAGGGCATTAGCACTGACCCCAGGGCATATCTGAGCCCAGGGGTCACCCCATATTTCTACTATCTAGGAAAATATTTTGGATTCTCCCTTGTCTGTTATTACCAACATTACTACTTAACTCAGTTCATGCAATCAATACATATTTATTGAATGCCTGCTATGCACCAGGCACTGTGTCCTGGAGACTCTATGGAGAGCAGAAATTAACCAGGTGGAGAGAATAACACGTGCAAAGTTCCTGTGGCAGAAAGGAGCTCAGCCAGTCAGAAGAACTGAAATGATGTTCATGTGGCCTGAGCATGCAGTGCGAGGACGCTGGCGATGTGAGAAATGACCAGACTGCCCTGCATCTTGTGGGCAGAGCGGCAGCTGCAGAGCATAGGAGGAGGTTGACCTCTCTGCATCATCTACAAACATGGTGCCTTTCAGCAATATACTGACTGACTGTTTTTAAGACCACAGTAAAAAGACATTATTAGCGAAAGCAGTGAGAGAACGTGATCATGAGTTGTATAGAGGAGTAACCCAAGAGTGGCACATTTTTATTTGGTTTCTTCCTGGACAAAACCGTGGGCCCCACCCCCAAGGTTGTGCTCCTTGATGACCGTAGCTGGTATGTACTGAGAGCCAGCTCCGTGCAGGCACTGTCATCAATGCTTTATTGCCTCGCTGAATCTCCATTACCAGCCTATGGGAGACGAACTGTTACTCCCCTGTTTATGGATAGACACAGAGAGGTTAATAACTTGCCCGCGGTTGCACAGCTGCTAAGTGGTAAAACTAGGCATCGAACCCAGGCAGGGTCTCTCTGGATGGCCGGTTGATCGTGGTGCCGTGCTGTTGTTGGAATAGGATGGTGGCTGTGCTTGTGGCTCATGTTGAGATGTTTTATCTTTATTCAGAGAAAATGGAAGCTATGATGAGGTTTCAAGCAAGTGGTAACAGGATCAGATGGCATTTCCCCTCAGTTTGCACAGATAAGGGACACTAAGATCACTCCTGGGAGGTCATCTACGGTAGTTGTAGAACAGTCCACAAAACCAGAAAACAAAGGAAACAATAACAGCTCATTGAAATTTCAGGGGAGCTTTAGGTATAACATAATAGGTATCAGATAATTACTGTTTTGGAGGCTGATTGAGTGAATTCACTTGATGTGTGTGCTGCCAGAAAATTGTCCTGCCCCAAGGAGATTCTTAACGTCTTCTTGGAAACAGGACTCAAGTGTGACTAGATTCTTGTGAAGCCTGGATGCAAATGCGCACATCCTGTACTCTCTAGGGTGAGAGGAAGAGTGCTCTGGAAACTGTATGGAAATTGTGGTCTTATGTATGCAAGCGGCCTGTCTATAATCCAGGAAATTAGTAAATTTCCATGAGACTTGGGCTCATCTGAAACCATTATCGTTGGCACCATCAACATCAAGTATTTGGATTACAGGGGCCCATGTAAACAAGAGGGACACAGGTTCTCTTCTAACTGATACGCTGAAAGTGTTGACAGCCAAGTCAACACTTGTTGAATACCCATTCTATACCAAACAGTATCTCATTTAATCCTCAGACTAGCCCTGCCCAGGGACGTGACTCCCCATCCTTAGAGATAAGAAAATGCACTCCAAGAGAGTCTAAGTAACGTCCTCGGAGTCTCACAGTAGCAGGGAGAAGGTTTAGGGTTTGATCCAAAGTCTGCTTGGCTCCAAAGCTGGTGCTCTTGGCTGCTCCCGGTAAAAACATGTCAGCGAGGGTTTATGCCCATTGTCCATCATGCTCTGACCAGAATATAGAAAGGATCCAATTTTTTGCAGACACAGACATGAAGGTCTGGTTGTCAGCTGGCCGCCAAAACTCAGATGTTGGCTGAGTATTACATATGTTTTTGCTCCCTTCCCTTTCTCATTGAAGGAAAGAAAGAAAGGTTCAGCTACGGGGCTGGTTATCCAAACCCACTGCTGAAGTCCGCTGGGCATTCAGGCAGAGCCAATTGAGGTTGATTTCCTCTGTTCAACAGCTGCAGAACCAGGAGCTGCTGAGGGCGATGATGAAGAAGGCTGAGCTGGAAATCAGTGGCAAAGTGATCGAAACGATGAAGAAACTGGAAGATCCTGTGCAACGACAGCGCGTCCTGGTGGAGCAAGAGAGACAAAAATACCTGCGCGAAGAGGAGAAGATAGTCAAGAAGTTATGGTGAGTGCCAGTCACGTGCTGCGTGTTTAGCTGTTTAACCTGGAAGGTACTCTGTCTTTGCCAATGAGGAGGCCCTTCCTTGGTGATGTTCTCACCCTCTCTCTTTATTGAGCACCTGCTATGTCCAAGTTAGCGTTCTGCTGGTTCTGGGTATCCGCAGCCATTTAGCGCCACTCCATCCAGGCCCAAGAGATTCAGCCATCCTCAGGTGCCTTAAGCTGGTCTCTTTAAAAGTTAGAGCACCAGGGGCCGGCCCGGTGGCGTAGTGGTTAAGTTCCAGCGCTCTGCTGCTGCAGCCCAGGGTTCGCAGGTTTGGAGCCCAGGCGCGGACGATCGCACCACTTGTCAAGCCATGCTGTGGCGGCGTCCCATATAAACAGAGGAAAAAGGGCATGGATGTTAGCCCAGGGCCAGTCTTCCTCAGCAAAAGAGGAGGATTGGCAACGGATGTTAGCTCAGGGCTAGTCTTCCTCACACACACAAAAATTTTTTTAATTAAAAAATAAAGTTAGAACACCAAGCTCTTTTGTAGGGCTCAGTAACATAAAATTAAAAGGAGCAAATGGCAAAACCCAATGGTAAATGGAAAGTCTGCTTTTAATCTCAATAAAACTAATAGCCAAAATAACACAGTGCTAAAATTATCATCCTATTATTCAACTGTAGTTAAAAATCTCAGAAGAAGAATTTAAATGTAGAGGCTGTCTGATCCAGAATGAAAGATGCTTCCTTGAATGTTATCGATCTTATGTGAGGTTCTTATTGAAAGCATCTATCAAGTCCCACTGTTGAAATGAGCAGAGTTTTATTACTTTCCAGGCACTGGGGCAGGCAATCTTTTATGTTAATGTATGTTTTGTTATGCAACGACTATTTATCATAGAACAATTTCACCTTTCAAGATAATGAATAATAATTTTTGCAGGTTCTTCTAGTGTTGGTAATTCTCTTGTTTCTTGGAAAGCTCAAATCTCCCAAATTGGGATCGTAAGGGACCAACTTTCAAATTCTTCTCATGACGAGAATCACCAGAAGTTTCCATCATGGGAAGTGTTGTTTTCTATCACCTATTTGTTATCTGAGCTGTAGTTTATATCAGTTCAGATGCCAACCCAATGTGTCTGATTAAAATTAGAATGGCCCGGAGCCCTGTGGCCTAGCAGTTACGTTCGGTGTGCTCTGCTTCAGTGGCCTGGGTTCAGTTCCCGGGTGTGGACCTACAGCACTCATCAGCAGCCATGCTATGGTGGTGACCCACATACAAAATAGAGGAAGATGGGCACAGATGTTAGCTCAGGGAGAATCTTCCTCAGCAAATAATAATAATAATAATAATAAAATTAGAATGTCCTTCTCCATAGCAATTTAGAGAAAAAAAGTCAATTTGAGTTATTATTTTCCTAAAAAAATTACATCTGACCACTGGTCATCGACATCTCAAAATAGCTTATAAAATTTTATTTAGTTCATGCATTTATAGACAATCACCTACTGTGAGGTAATAAGGCTATTATTTGCCTGAAATGTTTTTATGACAGCCCAATTGTCTAAAACTAGGTCTCAAGATTCTTCTTGAAGACTTCTTTTATTATTATTATTAAAATATATACCGTTTTAATAATATTTTTATAAATTTTCCAATTAAATTATGAAAAAGTACATTTCCTTCCTTTAAAAGTTGTGATTGTTGGTTAGCTGAGATAATTCTTGCTTCTGGCCCAGAAAAGGCATCTTTAAGCTCAGTAATATCCCAAGACTATAGCCCAGTGTAGGAATGAGAAGGAAGGGGAGTGGAACAAACATACGAGAGGCCTCTATCCGGTCAGCTTTGTGGGGCGGGCACATGAATAAGGTGTGCATAGGGCCCCTTGAGGAGCTAGCAAAGCAGACCTTATGAATATGCATATAGCACAAAACAGATGCTTTATAGGTGCCAGGTGATCCTACACAAAGGAGAGATTGCTTCTGGCCCCAGGGATCAGGAAGACTTAACCTGAAATGTTTTATTCTTCATATGCCCCCAGGCTATGTGCAGTGCCAAACGTAGTCGAGTCTTACAAATGGTTTGTTAAACTGAACTGAGATGGCCTTGCAGACAGGTGGGATTTCATTAATGGCGGCTAGATTGCAGGGGCTTCCCAGGCAGAAGAGCCCTGCGAACCAGCAAGACTCAGGACCTGGAAGGTGCAGGACATCCCTGGAGAATTGAGGGTAGTCCAGTTTGGCAGGAGAGTTGGGTGCAAGATGCTAATCATGTCTCATATTTGGGTTGCACCATTTGCATTTACCTGGTACCCGCCCATATCTTAGACCATAGTCGCTTCCCGCATGCCTGCTTCATGTCTGTCTGGCCTGTGTTTACCGAGATGGGAAGATCATGTAATAGAAACCTGGATTTCCAGCTTTTCATGAAAGTTCCTGGGTCCAACTGCAGATTCAGAATGTCTCTGGAGGGAGCTTGGGAATGTGCATTTTACAAAGGTACAGGGGAGATTTTGAAGCATCTTCCTCTCGGAGAGTTACTGCCTGTCCTGATGAGGAGGTCACTGAAGCTTTTTGATCAAGAAAATAGCAAAGTCAGAGCTGTATTTCAGATAGGTCCCTCCGGTAATCATGTGCGGGACTGACTGAGGGGGAAAGATTGGTGTCAGGGAAACCGTATTGGAAAGGACTATAACAGTCCAGACAAAAGTCAGGAAGGCCTGACTCAAGCAGTAGAAATTCTAACAGGAAAAGGAATCCTGCAAAATAGACTGATTGGATAGATCAGAGTGGTGAGCAAGAACAAGTTACAAGACAGTGGGGAAATTTCGACCTAGGTACATTAGGAAAACAATGCTATCTCCCTCCCCTCTCCCACTTGCCCACCCGCTGCCCCTACTCTCTCCTCCATCCTCCCCCTCCTGCTCCCCCTGCCTCTCACTTTCTGTGTGTGCGTGCGCACACACACACACAAACACACACTGGAAATTAAGTTCCCTTGGAGATCATGATAAATTGCGGGTGAGCCATTCAAATGGCAGAGAAATTAAATTTGGGTCTAGAGCTATGGAGAAAAATTGGATCAAGATAATTTCTCTTTGGTGGGTTTCTACACAGAAATAATAGTTGGGCTTCTAATAACAGTCAGATGAACTATATTTCAACAAATTAATGCTTTCTTTTTAACTAAGGTAGCATGAAAAGCAACTTCAACAAATAGAATTGATTTACGTATAAACCATAGCATCTGTGAACATCTGAGTCTTTTGAGCAGAGTTCACATCTCAAAAGTCATATTGATTACTTAACATTGAAAATTTATAAGTATTTATATTAGCTCCATGATCTCTTTTACATTTTGAATGAACAAATTTCACCTGAGTGCTTTATCTGTAATAGATATCATAAACATATGAATACAAGTGACATTGTTGTGTACAATAATATCAATATACTTTTGTGTATGTTCCATGATCATTAAAGGAAAAGCTGTGGCATTTAAGGGTCTCCTGCGTGCAGGGTTATGAAATCCAAGAGGCACATTGTGTAGAAGAGGTTAAAATAGAATTGTAGGCAGACTGACTTTGGATCAGGTGACAGCTCCTTGGAGTATTAATTGCAACCTGGCCGGTTTGTGGGTTGTTACTGGAACCGTGATAAATTTGGGTCTTAGCTTTTCCATCAAAGCTTAGAAGGATTGGACAGTGTGTCCAGTCTACACATTAAAGTAATTCTGTTTGGTTATGAAATGGAAAAGAACTTTTCCACACAGTTACTATACTTAGAGTTCTTATGAGAGACGGCACACATTGTCTCCACCTGGGGGATGCTGTCGCTGTAGGAAGTTTCCTGTGAGTGGGGTCCATAGTTTGCAGATGTCGACAATGAGCAGATGAGGCTTTCTCTTTGGGTCCTGAAGTTGCATCATTTCATCTGAAGGTGTCATAGGCACTTTTGGTCCATTTTCCATAACAGGATGAAAGACAGCACCAACAACTCCATCCCACTTCTTGAAGGTGGATGAATTTGCCTCGTGGTCCTTGTTGAACATATGCGATGTCCCGCCTGAATCTCCCACAGCTGCCATGCCATCCATAGCTTCATCCGCTTGCCCACCTCATGGGAAGGGTCTTGGTGGGCCATCTTTTTGCAGAGACACTGCCTCCTTTTCTCTTCCACTGCCTGCTCTGCAGACAGGACTCCAGCAGGTGGAATAGCTGCTCACTTACTGCCACCTAGTGGTTCTTCATCTCTGGATGTTCTTTTCCCGTTTCTTGAAGAGAGGTTTTCTGTTGGATTTACAGGCTAATTGAAATGATATAAACGTGTGTTTAGGATGGGGTTATTAATGTGCCCAGGAGACAGGATGATGTTGTTTGCTTGATTGGTTGGTTGGTTGGCTTTTTGAAGTGGAAGATCTTAATTTAGTTCTGTTGGAACTGGCAGTACCCTAAGGGATGTGTGTGTGTATGAGAGAGAAATACACACCCCCCCAGAAATCAGATCTGGGATCATTTTTTCTCTTTGTAGCTTGGAGAGGAAAGTCAGTCCTTATTGACGGGACAATTGGTGTAAATCAGAAGTTCTTGATCAGGGGCAAGTTTGCTCCCCTCCCCCACAGGGACATTTACCAATGTCTGGAGACATTCTTGTTTGTCACAAGTTGGGGGAGGGTGCTACTGGCATCTAGTGGGTAGAGGGCAGGGATGCTGCTCAACACCCTACAATCCGCAGGACAGGCCCCTACAAGAAAGGATTATCCAGCCCAAAACGTCAAGTTCCAAGGTTGAGAAGCCTGATATGAACCAATCGGGCGCCTCGTCCTGCTCCACTACAACATGCACTCTCTCTCTCTCTCCTCTGTCACGTCACAAAGTGCACATGCCCCTCCCCTAGTTGGCGTCAGCGGCTCTGAAAATGCAGAGTGGGCCTTTGTCCGCCAGCCATCATCTTCCTTCCCTCTGGCCAACCTGGGCCTCCCCATGAGCAGGCCCCAGGAAAACCTCCTTGCGTCTGCCTTACACCTCAGAATATTTCAAGCCAAACCAAGCCACTCCTCTAAGATGTGCACCTGCCATCTAAGTGGAAGGTGAGGGGCGGGGGCTGGGACACAGTACACAGTGGGAGGCCCGGATGAGCCCTTTGCTACTAGCCGTCCTTTTTGAGGACCTCAGTGTTCACTCCCATCTGCTGGTCTGCTCGTTCCCCCAGTGAGCTGGAAGACTTTGTTGAAGACTTGAAGAAGGACTCCGCGTCGGCTGGCCGAGTGGTTACTCTAAAAGATGTGGAAGATGGGGCTTTCCTCCTACGACAAGTGGGAGAAGCTGTAGCTACCCTGAAAGGTGAGCATCCTCCTTGAAGGGAGAAGGCTGAAGCATGTTTCCTGGGGTGTTTAAAAATCTGTCACATAGTGAAGGATTTATTCGTGCATCATGCGTGTATTCATCAAACACCTACACGTGTCAGGCACCGTTCTAGGCACCTGGGATACAAACTGAACAAAACAGGCAAACGTCCCTGTCTTCTTGGATATGTTGTAGTGGGTGCTGGAAGACTTGGTACCAAATGATGCTAATAGCAGTTTCTGGCACCAGGGCACCTGCACCCGATTCATTAAAGACAACCCTACAGTTGACCTTATCCCAAATGCACAGGCAGGAAGAGAGGCCCAGTGCTCTGCCCTTGCCCAAGGTCACTGAACCCAGTTCTGTCTGACCTTGTCTGCCTCCTGAAGATGGGTGAACCATGGCTGATGAAGCCCACGCTTCTCACCCCTGTCCATTGCTGGGATGCGGGATGGGGGCTTGCTGTTCTGGCTTTTTCTCCTACAATTCACCGGCTGCTCTCGGCCTGCAGGAGAATTCCCAACCTTACAAAACAAGATGCGGGCCATCCTGCGCATAGAAGTCGAGGCCGTGCGGTTCCTGAAGGAAGAGCCGCACAGGCTGGACAGTCTCCTGCAGAGGGTGCGGGGCATGACCGACACCCTGACCATGTTGCGGAGGTGAGTGGCTTCCCGAAGGGCACGAGGGGTGGGGGGATGAGCTGGGAGGTGGGGGGTCGAGGTTTGCTCCTGGGACCTGTCTTCATTGTTGCGACGTATCACGTCCTATTTCCAGTCTTCTGAGTTGGATATTCTATTGCAAGACGGCTCAGGGTCCTGATGCTTCAGCACAGGCTTGCTGGGTTTGGCACATCCTAGGGCTTCAAATAAGTAAATAACAGTAAACAGTTTTTAATAAATCGTTTGAAGTTGGTTCTTTTTAATGACATTTTGAAGGTTAATGGGTCAAAATATTTTATTAGCCTCCTCCACGTCAGGAGTATAGATGACTTCAGTTAGAAGAAAATGGGTAGAGATAAAGTCTTTCTTGAATTGTCTACTGAAAGGGTATTTGCGAGGTTGTTGATCTCACCTAGAAAAGAGAAATGAACCCCTTTGAGTGGCGTGGGCCTGTCACCCTTACCGAGGATGTGCCTGCCCGTAAAAGAGGGTCACAGTGGAGGAAAGAGTAAAAGAAATCTCTGGTTCGTCCATGACTTTCATTGAAACAAATTTCAGAACTCCACACCCACATGAAAAGTGCTGACATATACGCATTCAGTGTTTGTGTTGCCAGAAGCACCTTTGTACATGACATCTCATATACTCGGTCTTCGGGTGACAATTAGACCTCTTTCTTCTCAACACAATTGTAACAATAGTTTACATCTGTGAGCACTTTCTGTGTATCAGGAAGCCATTTCACATGGTGTAGCTCCTCCAAGCCTAATTAAAAACCCTAGAGGGCAAGCATCGTTACTCCCATTTTATAGGTAGAATCTGAGGTTTGTGGAGTTTCACTGTAGGTCATAGATGGGGCTGGGACGTGCACCTCTAGTCTGACTCCATGTTGTTGTGGTTCAGATCTCATTGCTAGGCAGGCAGGAATATCTGGGCATTCTCTCTGTTCCAGCCCTGGTGTTGGGTGTTAATATTATAATAATAAACAAGACAAATAGGACCCCTGCCCTTATAAAACTTCCCCTCTCACATGGGAAATAGACACACCTACCCCAGATAAACCACTTCCCAGCAGTGGCAGTTCTGAGTGTTCAGTTTTTTAATAGAACTAGGCAATTGGAGAGACCTGACCCTTCAAATCTTGGACCAGATTTGAGAGCAGATCACAAACAGAAGTAACATACAGGAAACTTTTTAATATTTTAATCCCTAACTAGAATCATCTGATCAAATTTGTAAGAGAAATATATTAAATGTGCAGTTGACTTTTAGATGCATTATTAACCATAAGGAGCAAGTGAGATTTTTCTAGTAACGAATGACCACAAGAGCCTCTTTTGAGATGATAACACTACACAGCAGCTGTATAATCACCTGCATAAGTCCCAGGATGCCAGAGGAATTCTGAATTAAAACAACAACAGCCTCCTACTGCAGAGACCACATCTGACTGGGTACAGGAAAAAATTGTACCTGAATTACATTTTCTCACAGTTTCACTCATTTTAAATTGACAGAGTGAACTTTTGCTTCCAGTAGGATAAAAATCAGTTAAAAGAATTCTTCGTTGGGGCCGCCTGGTGGCGCAGCAGTTTAGTCCGCGCTTGGCAGCCCGGGGTTCGCAGGTTCGGATCCCGGGCGCCCGCCGACGCACTGCCTGTCAGCCATGCCGTGGCGGCGTCCCATATAAAGTGGAGGAAGATGGGCACGATGTTAGCCCAGGGCCAGTCTTCCTCAGCAAAAAAAAAAAGAGGAGGATTGGACAGATGTTAGCTCAGGGCTGGTCTTCCTCACAAAAAAAAAAAAAAAGAATTCTTCGTTAAGCTCCTACCTAAATGAAGTAACCCATCCACAAAGCCTAAAACAAACCACCTTTATCAAGTGGAAATAGATAGCAGGCTGGCAGGTAATGCTGCCCCATTCCCTCCTCTTCCCTGAAAAATAGAGCCAGCACAGTGATGAGGTTCAGTGTCTGTGTTCTCGCCAAGGAATGCACGTTCTAAAAAAAGATAGTATTCTGTGTTTTGAATGTTATAGGACTTTTTGTCCCATAAACGTTCAGTGGTGAGAATGATAGATAAAGCCAGTTAAGTAACTTTGAAAATAAAAATAAAGGAAATGTTAGCTGCCATCAGGCTGGCCATTACAAGCCTTTATATTATTTTTTTTTTTCTTGGTGTCTTTTGGGTATAACATGCGTGCTTGGCACTGTGGAAGACGTTAAGGAAGAAGGTAGGAATATGCACGCCCCCAAGGACACACATATGTCCTGATGACATGGTGAGAAGATAAAGCAGGTGACAGTCACAGTTCAGAGCAACTTAGCAGCTTGGGAAGATGCTGAAGTGGTTTGGTACGTGTTGAATTTGAGGAGCTAGAAGGCTATCCAAGTAGAACTGCCTGCTAGGCACTTAGGACTGAAGTTCAAGAGAGAGTTAGAGGGGGTCCCTGCCTAACTTGGAAGGAGGCAGCTAGGCAGGGGGAGAAAGAGAGAGAGAGAGAGATTTAGAATTGGAAGTCACCTTCATGAAGACAATTATTGAAAATGGAAGACATGGCATGATAGAATGAGAGGGAGAGGATTAAAGGGATCCTTGGGGATCCTTGGGGATTGAAGGGACAGGGCAGGTAAAGTAAATAGCAAAAGAAACAGAGAACTAAGTAGCAGAGAAGAGTCATAGAATGCAATGTCTTTTTTCAATCCAAAAAAAAGAGCATTTTAATAAGAAGGGAATGAGGGACTAATTAAAAATTATGGGTCAAGTCCCGTGTTGGACATCGTCTCACATATAACTACATCGATTCCAACAACAACCCTGAGGAAGGCATTGGAAGGTATTAGCATCATTGTCATCATCATCATTACATTCTGCAGAAAAGGATCTCAGGCTCAAAAAGGTGCAGTTCCTGACATTCTGTAGCTAGAACATAGTAGAACTGTTATTCAGACACAGGTCTGTCTGACCCCAAAGGCCATGTCTTTTCTACTGCCCCATGGGTAGAGGTGGACAGATAGCATCAAATGACCCCAAAAAGCAGAGGAGGATGAGGCTTAACCCAGCAGTTAGATTAGGAGTCACTGTTGACCTTGCAGAAAGGCGTGGTTGAGTCCAGGTGGGGAAGCCAGATCGCACCAGGCTGAGCTACAGGAAGAGCAAGCAGAAGGAACTAGAGTATAAACTACCCTCCCAAGATGTTTGGCAATGAAAGCAGGAGAGTGCAGTTGGTTTAGGAAGCTTTTGGGGTTAGAACTGAGCATCTTGAGAGCTGTCCAGGCCAGGATCGGGCGGAGGAGGTCTTGTTAGACTCATGTGTTCCCTTCATTCTGCCACCACCCAAGGAACCTCGTCAGTCTGGGCACCACAGTCTAGTGGAAAGAGAAAGACAGATCATCTCCTGAGGAAGGGACTGAGTAAGCAGCTGCTGGAGATAACTGGGTGGCAATTCAAGGGAAGTTAGGAAGTTGCTATGGAAACCCTCAACCCTGACTTCTACTTTGGATTTTAGAATCTTTTAATTTTGCAACAAAATCTTGCCTGGCTTTGGGATGACCCGGCATTCAAGTACACCATATTGATAAAATGAAAGTTACCTATTTTAAAAGTTAATGCTGCCATGCATGGTTTCTCCCAGACATGTCACCGATGGGCTCTTGAAAGGCACAGATGCAGCCCAGGCCGCACAGTATGTTGCTATGGAGAAGGCCACTGCTGCAGAAGTCCTGAGGAGCCAGGAGGAGGCCCTCCACGCCTCAGGCCAGCCCCTCCACGGCGCGGGAGTCGCTGGCGACATGAAGTCGGAAGTGGTGCCCTTGACCGTTCACCACGCGCAGAGCTCTCCTGTGGTCATCCAGACCTCCCAGCTCTCCTCGGCCCTGCTGAACCCGACCCAGCACTTGCCTGGGGGGCCTGGTGCCCACCCGGCCAGCTCTGCAGCCATCACACAGGAAGTGACCTCTGCTCCGCAGTCGGCACAGGCTCCTCAGTCCCCTCAGACGCCCATGAATGGTTCCACCATGCAGAGCTTGTTCATTGAGGAAATCCACAGTGCGAGCGCCAAGAACAGGGCGGTGTCTATTGAGGTAGAGTCCTGTTTCCATTTCTCATCACCCCATAAAGGAGTGTAACACATGGTCCTTTCCCTCAAGGAGTTTACAGTCTGGTTGTAGAGATAATACATATATGTGTCAAAGATACATTTTTACCAAAGATAGGTAGATAGACAGATCTATTGGAAAGACAGATTTTTTTAACTAAAAATGGGTTTCAATGGCCAGATTAAGAGAAAGGTCATCAGATTTCAGAGAAGGGTAAGACACCTAACCTGTAGGAAGGTGAGACAGTGGTGTGCTGGTAAGTGTTTAACAACTGGCTCTCTGGTGGGAAAAGCCCTGATTTGTAACATTTGTCAATTTCAATGAAGACTTCCATTGTCACTGGCTTTGAGTTACAACGTGACATTAGTGAACATGCAGGTGGGAAGAAATGTGACAGTCGGCTCTCCTGAGGCAGTGCGCATGGCTGAGGCACACCCCTGGTGAATGCAGGCCTGGGGAGGGTTTGCCACCGATCTTGAAAAATAAGTGGAATCTGGGTAAGCTGAGCAGAGTGCTGAGGGCATTCTAGGATAGAGGAATGCTGGAGCAAAGGCTGGGACCACGAGTAACCTGTGTAACTGGAACAAGAAAGAAGAGATAAGGCTGACAGACAGGCTGGAACCTGATTTGGGAGACCTTGAAAACCAAGATGCCTGAAGTTTATTGTGTAGGTATCAGAGAGATGCTGTAGCTTGGACCAGTGATGAAAAAATTCAGGAGATTAATCTGGAAACGATGTAGTTTAGAATTGATTCAAGTGGTGGGTCTAGAATTAAGGGAACCGGATGGGAAGTTCTTACAGTAATCTCAGAATGAAAGGTGGAGGCACTCAAAATGGAAAGAGAAAGCTAGGTCTTGAGGTCACGCAACATAGAGAGAAAATACGCTGTTTTTAAATATCTTTTTTATCAAGAGGTGGTATTGATGCTCAAATAATACATTTGCTTCCCTAGCTCTCTCCTTGCTCTTACCCCACATTTCCCCCTCTCCTTACCCTATCCCCAGCAACCTGGTGGGACCGTCCCTGCCTCTCTTGCAAGTCAGCAGTGGATAACTGAGGTTTCAACAGGAGGTGACCTCTTAAAACTGCTAAGGCCACAGTCATGGCTACTGGGCCTCTGAACACAAGGTAGCTTCTCTATGCTCCAGAGTCAGTGCTGTGTCCCTAATGCAAGTCAGCTGTTTACAAAGTGCATATCACAGGAGGGGGTGGGTGTGTGATTAGCTGATGGTGATTCTATTATATCATGCCTAGCAGGGTAGGGGAGAAAGCTGAACACACATTTCCTCCTGAGAATTAGTGGATCTGCCACTTTAAACATCCCCATATTTAAAGGACGTCAGTAGGACGACTCTTTTATTTAACAAATATCAATTGAGAACCCACTGGGCATAGTTGTCATTGTTGTGTGTGTTTTCAGTTTTGATGGGAGACTTATGAGTCATCTCGGAAGATGACCTGATCCACAGTAAGGGGGCCGGGTCCTTCCTGACACCCCTGCCACTGACGAATGGGGTGAGCTTCATTCACTCAACAAATATTACTGAGCCCCACTCTGCCCAGGCCCTCAGAGGCTCAGGGGCAGGCAGTGAACACAAGAGGCAAAGTCCTTGCCTTCAAGAAACTTAGCTGCTTGTAGGGAGAGACAGAGAACAGTATATGTCAGGTGGTGATAAATGCTACGAAGGAAAAAATAAAAGAGAGTAAGGTGGCGACAGCCAGCCCTGATGGTCTAGTGGTTAAGATTCTGTGCTTTCACCACTGCGGCCCGGGTTCATTTCCCACTCAGGGAACCACACCACCCGTCTGTCAGTTGTCATACTGTGGTGGCTGCATGTTGCTGTGATGCTAAAGCTCTGCCACTGGTATTCAAATACCAGAAGGGTCACCCAGGGTGGACGGGTTTCAGTGGAGCTTCCACAACAAGACAGACTAGGAAGAGGACCACCCACTTCCAAAAACATTGGCCATGAAAACCCTGTGAATAGCAGCAGAGCATTGTCTGATAGAGTGCCGGAAGGGGAGAAGATGGCGCGGAAAGACCAGGCAGGATTCCGCTCTGCTGTAGAGTCAGAATCCACTTGACGGCACTAACAACCAAAGGATGGTGATGGTGGTGGCTCTTATTATATAGAGTGACTCTTGGGCAAATCCTTCATCTCACTGGGCCCCAGTGTTCTCATGTGTAAAATGTGTTGATTCCCTGATCTCCTGGGTCTTTTCCAATTCTTACATTATGTTCTTACCTTATGGGCTTCCATTAACCTTGGCACTAATTTCCACTCCATCCTCTTGGAATGATTAATGTGCCATCTCAAAATCACAGGAAAGTGTTCTTTTAAAAAATGTACAGGTAAGGGCTGGCCCGCTGGCGTAGTGGTTAAGTCCGCACACTCCACTATGGCGGCCTGGGGTTCGCGGGTTCACAGGTTCAGATCCTGGGCGTGGACCAATGCACCGCTCATCAAGCCATGCTGTGACGGCATCCCATATACAAAATAGAGGAAGATTGGCAATAGATGTTAGCCCAGGGCCGATCTTCCTCACCAAAAAAAAAAAAAAGTACAGGTATTTAAAAATACATTTTATGTATTTCTCCCCATTGTAAAACTTGATGGAGCTTAGAGGTCATCTAAATAACCCTCCATTTTATAAGTAAGAAAATTTGACCCCAGAAGCCATATAGCAATTGTTTGACGGAAGTGGAACTAAGACCTAGGATTCTTTGTTCCTAGTGAGTGTTTGGAGTTTTGTTTCTGTTTGTTTGAACATCTCCTCCACAATGAAAACTCAGTTTAGAAAACAGAGACTTGGTTATGGGATTATACCTTTGAAAGCATTACTCTGTGTCCCTTTTTATTGGGATTGGTAGAAGTATGGAGTAAGTGCTCAGTAACAATTTAATGAATGAATTTGGGTTTCTGAGCTTGCTTCGCTGTGAATGAATATCACTTGGGCTTAAATGGCAGCCCATTTAGCTATAGAAGATGGAGCAGACAGCACATGGGTCAGATTTGTCTGATGTGCAGAAGTGTCCCTCAAACCAGAGCATTGCTTCACCAACACTTTAAATGTGTTACACCTCCACTCACCCCAATATGAAATCTCTAAAACTATTAACTAGCTTTTCCCTATGGTTGTTAAATTTTGTTCACTTACTATTTTCCTTCAGAAAGCAGAAAGGAAATGGGAAGAGAAAAGGCAGAATCTGGACCACTATAATGGGAAAGAGTTTGAGAAGCTCCTAGAAGAAGCTCAGGCCAATATCATGAAATCAATTCCAAACCTGGAGATGCCACCAGCCTCAGGCCCACAGCCAAAGGGCGATGCTCCAGTGGACAAAGTAGAACTTTCAGGTAAGGTACTAACAGAGCCGTGTAGGCTGGCTGACCTCAGATCAGTGTGGGGCCACCCACTTAGGCACGTGCTGGCCAACAGGACCAATCTCTCACTTCCTAAGAGTCTTATAAAATTTTAAAATTAGAAGAACAAATACTCAGGGGTCCCTAGATTCTCACTACTACTTTTTAACTATAACCATAGCAGGGAAACAGTGTTCTGCATTAGGATACTAGAGCAATGCCCAATAAGGTAAAATTTAGATTCCCAGCTTCACATTCCTTTGAATTTATGGCACTGCACAGTACCAGCTGGGAGAATAAAGAGGCCTACATTTAAAGTAAGAGCTTTTCATATGCTGCAGAAAGAAAGTGCTAGCTTTCATAGGCTCCCAGGGTGATATTAGATCGTAAGGTGAAATTGGGTTTTTTTAATGAAAATTATTAGATTGTATATTTAACCAAATAAACTATGGAATTTAAGCATCAATGTGTCAATAATAATATACAATAACTGTTATAAACTCAGCCTACTAAATTTCCAACCAGTTACAAGCCACGTGCCTTATTCTGATCTTAAAATAAGGTACAAAGACATTGTTTTACTTGCAGCCTAATGTCTCTCAGAGCCACATTCAATGATGCCTAGTCCAGTAACTGAATTTAATTTGAAAAGGAATTGCCGTCTTGACTTGCAGGTCAAGGAACATGAAAGTGGACACTATTTAACCACTGTAACATTCTCCTTCCAGGTTTTCATTCCCCAAAGCTGCTCTAAAACTCTACTCACTGAAACTCTCTCCCTCAGTCTGCTAAGTTTTTCACCTCCTTCCCCACCTGCCAGCTCTGTGAAGCCTGTCTGGGGCCCCTGGATGGTCGAGCAGCAAGTGCCCAGAGAGGGAAGGGCCCTGGGGAGACAGCTCCTCTCTCACAAAGATGGCTTTTCTCCCGAAGTCCCCATGGAGAATTTCTGATGGAGAAAATGATCCACCTCATTACGTTTCTAGACGGCCTAATTCAGCTCTCCCCATTATTCATTTTGTCATATAGTCCCTTGATGTTTTATAATTATAAGTAAATTATAAATAAATTATAATGGTTCCTTCTCATGATTGTACAACAAAAATATTAATGTTACATTTTGTTAACTTACCTCATTTGAGCTTTTTATTCTTTCAGATTAAAAATTTTTTGCATTAATTATTTTTTAAATTACTTCCAAAACATTTTTAATCAGTTAAAATGTTCTCTTTTTTTTTTTTTAACACATGGCCTAATTTCTTGTCAGAAAGAGTCCACCAAGGTACAGGCCACCAGAAATGTGTAAGGGTATCATCTGTTATCTGTAAACATTGGTTTATATTATTTTTGTTTATTCATCATGGATTGTTATTGTTCTTATTTATTTTTGCTTACTAATAAGGTAAAACTCTAAGCTTGGGGTTTTAAAAACTATTTGTGTTTCCTCTTGTGTTAATTGTCTGACCACTTAGATAATGGGGAAGCATAGCTAGTTCCCAAAAAGCAATGGAAATTTGGGGGGATTGTAGCCTCAGTCAATATTAAAGAAAAATTATTCACCAGGACATTTGTTAAAAAGAGCAAGGAAGACTTTTTTCAAGACTACTGCAATGGGAGAGAGAAACTGAACTCAAGCTCTGAATACAGTGTATCAAGGGTGGGGGGATTCTGGCTAAAGGTGGGCCAAGGACTTAGCTATCAAGGGTGGGGAATGAAGTGTAGTGGAGAAGAGGGCTCAGAGGAGCCTGACTCAAGTTGGTCAAAGAGTCTTTGTCACATAGGAGAGGAGAGACCTGGGCCTACCTCCAGGACCGGTCAGCCTATGCCAGTCCCTGGAGGGACCCAAAGCTGAGGCTGCCATCCCAGGGCTGGGCTGCTGGCATGGGAACCAGCCCTGTGGCCCAATACTGCTGGAACCCTGGAACCCGGTGCCCTCATGCGTGATACAGTAATTGTCCACTACACATAATCCCTGGCATTTCACCCCAATGATTTACCCATGTCTTCATTCCATCTTTATGAGGAAACTCCTCAAGCGTCTCCTCTGGACAACTCTGTCTAGGTTGCTCAGAAAAAACAAACACACCCCCGGGAGGCCAGGCCATGTCCCCAGAGAGAGCTGGGACAGAGCCCACCTGAAGGGCGGATCCTGAATTTCTGGTTCTACCGCTTTCCTGACCTCTTGGGCAGAGTGCTGGTGAAGGGCAGAGGTGCGGCTGTTTGTTTGAGTTTTTATTAAGAAATGCCTTCTCTGGACATTTTCTGGAAAGCTGAGCAGATATCTGCATTTCCCAACCTTTCGTGCCAATACTAATTTATAATTCTCTCCCTTCGTTAGCACAGAACCTTTTTCAACCACATAACCATGACCGAAAATCCACTTTCTCCCTGACTTTGTTCTCTGTTCCCGTCTGCCTCCCACTTTCTCTCTGGCCCTTCCCTGGCCAGACTACTCCAACGTCCCCTGCATGAATCTCTCCTGCGAACGCAGCATGTCCTTCAGACTCGGGGAGGAAGGCTTTGGAGGCAACACGAGGGGCTCTGACTTTGCCTTTGGGCACTAATCTTTCATCTCTCCCAGTAATACTCAACATTTTTGTTTTATGATAACAGCTAATACTTGCTTAGCATTTACAGTAAGCAGATAAGCACTGTTCTCAATGCTCCACAGCACCCCAGTGGAGAGGATATTAATATAATATCCCTTTAACAGATGAGAAAACCGAGGCAGAGAGAGGTTAATTAACTTGTGTAGGGTCTGTCTGGGCTTCTGGGTGTATACCATTAATTGTTGCACTATGGAAAGAAGAGAGAAATTTTAAGTCAGAAGGCATCGAGTTTATAGAAATACACTGTTCTGGACGTTATCTTGCAAAGAGATTATTTTGCAATGACATACTGTTTTCCAGAAGACTCTCCAAATTCAGAACAGGACTTGGACAAGCAGGGGGGTAAGTCCCCACCACCTCCTCCCCCACCCCCACGGCGGAGCTACCTGCCAGGATCGGGGCTCACCACGACGAGGTCCGGTGATGTGGTCTACACCGGCAGGAAGGAGAACACCACCGCTAAGGTCTGATGGGTTAAGCTCTGGTAAACTGCTCTCTGGGTTCAGATGATACCCTTAGACAAGGTCTTCTCTATTCTCATTTAGAATATAAATAGTGAGGCAGAGAAGAGAAGCAGAGAATCGACTAAACTTGATCGCCAGGAAGTGCCACAGATGGGAAAATGTCAGCCAGTGCTATCGGACTAGACTCAGCACCATGAGTTTTATCCTTACTTGACTTTTAGCTGCAACCATGTGACATGCAAATCACAAGCTACTTTCCCAGCAGGGCATCATAAGATTGAAAATGAGGGTTGGAGGGGGAAGCCAAAGAAAGACCATCTTCCAGAGGTAAATGAGATTAGCTAACACAGTTGTGGGAGTCTCTACAGAAAGATATGCAATGAGCTTTAGCTTCCACTTAACGTGGCAAGTTTTGTCTTTTGTGTTATATGTAAAATACAATTTCCAAGGAGATGCAGTGTAGGAGGGCCTTTCTTAAAGGCACTGAATGTTGAGGAGTTACAATTTTATTATAATTCTTCAATCCATTCACCAAAATAGCAGCGTGTGCAAACAAAAACCTGAACTAAAAGCAAGGGGATCAAATAACCTTTCAGCTCGATTTGAAGAGCTAGGAAGCCAATGTACCAGGCATTGAGGGAATGTGAGTTGTTCTTGTGATCTGTCCCTCTTTTTGCCAGCACCTGGGGTGATGAGCCAACATCTGTGGTTTGAATCTTCCATAGGCAAGCAGTGAAGATGCTGGACCAAGCCCACATGCTAGAGCCACAAAATGTCCAACAGAGGAGCCTGCTTCAGCCTGGACCCCATCCCCACCACCAGTCACTACCTCCTCCTCAAAGGATGAGGAGGAAGAAGAAGAAGGAGACAAAATAATGGCAGAACTCCAGGTATGTGGATGAGGTGACTGACCATGACTTCTTGCCTTACCATCTGGAATTCTCTGGCTATGTCTCTCACAGATTCATTAGCTAGAGAGGGCTGGTGAAGAGCCCCATGGATCTGGGCCTCATAAGTGGCATCTTCTGGCCTTGGCCTCTGCTTTTCCAAGATCGCGCCCAACTAGGCTCTCAGGACACCTTTAAAATGTGTGTGAGGAATGAGCTTTTCACAAAACAACTCAGGAAGTTTATACAAAACATCAATTGCAAGCTTTCCTAGCTCTGGCTGATAGGATTTCCTTTCTTTTCTTTCAGTTTTAATAGTCTCTGCTTTGTTTCAAAAGCAATTAAGATGGAGATTAGAAATACTGGCCATCACCTTGTCTTGATAAGGACTGATTAAAGCCCACTTCAGGCATTTGTTCCATTCTTTGGCTTTAATACTTAGAATGACTGACCTTGAGTCATGTGGCTTCCTGTCCTCCATACCAGGTTCCCATTCAGTGTCAATGTCATCTTTTCAAATATTGTAAAAAGCTGAATAATTCTGTTTTCCATTTTCCTTGGCCTATTTGAGAAATGATACTTTATTTATTAGTTTTTGATTTTTTTTTTTAACTAATTGCCGCAGTTTACTCACAGGATTAAGAATGGGCTGCAGGAGCTATTCTCAAAGCTGGTCCCACATTCAAGTCAGAGATGTGAATCTGCCCGAGGTGTACATTCTAAGAACTTGTCTAATCAGAGACATACACACAACTCCTAGACCAAAGTCTGTTTGTAGAGTATTTCATTTGACTCATGCTTATTGTAGGATTTTTTTGCCCATTAGATGGTCAGATTGCAATGTCCCTAGGGCTCCAAAACTTGTTGCCTCTTCACCAATGTCCCAATGGTTTTGTGCAGGCCCAAGGATCGCATTCTTCATTTGGAGTAGGGAGAACTTTCAAAGCATGTTATTTCCATCTCAGCTGTTCTATCTGCTGTCCTTGGCGCTAACTGCCGCTGTTGAGCTGCTTGGATTCTACAGGGAAAACAGGGCTGCTGGTTGGGTGTTGTGTGTATAAGCCCTTCTGAGCCTCACTAAGACTCACAGACTGGCCTGGGACATCCCCCCCAGCAATCTTGTTCACAGGTATTTAGAATGGTTGGAGAATTTCATTCATAGGAACCGTGGATTTATGAAGTTAGTGACTCATAAGACAGTTGAGAGCATGGAGGCATCTGTCACTCGCTTATCCTGTGAGGACCCTCTGGCTGATGACACCGGCATGTCGTGGTTGCTTATTGTGGGGATCGGTGCTTGTCCTAATACATGTAGGCAGATTCTGGGGCCATTCATTGTAGCTTCTGCCCCCAAATTATGGTGTGAATTGATCACAGCCCAGTTTGGTTCAAATGGATGACAAAGCACTAGATAATTTTAAATCTAAGCAAGGTGAATAGTCACTAATAATCAAAGAAGTATAGACTTCTGGGCTTGTGAATAATCCTGCACTGGCCCCCTATGAGAAGTAATTTACTTGTTCCAGCTCCTTAGAGCCCATCACTTGAGAATATCTTCCTCCCTTGAAGTCTAAATATCTTTGATGCTTTCTTTGACTGAAAGCTTTACGAAGGGTGGAGTATGTGGCTTCTTGTTACATTATTGGTTAGGTAATAATGGTGAATGAAGTGCTCTAGTCCTAACTTAACCAAACCCAGTTAGCCCTCCTGCTTGGGGACCCAACCTCCTGCATCAGAAAGATCGCCAATGGCCAGTGGCCGGCTGGTTCCTTTGCCTCCACAGGCTCTGGAGTCAGACTGCCCTGGGACGGGACCAGCAGATGCAGCCCCCTGAGTGTAATTGTGGAACAACTCTCTTACTTCACGTCACCAGGCATCAGAAGAAACCACAGGCCCCGAAGTCTAGAGTCTAACAGCCCAACAGAGACGGCGAGCAGAGTGCTGGGCATCTCCAGAGCCAGCTAGGACTGGGGTGTCTAAGGGACCGTGAGGAGAGAGCCGGTGTGGTGGGAACAGGGAGCAAGCACAGTAGTGGAAGAGCAGGCTGGGGCGTCAGCTCCATTCATATTTTAGGACCAGTGCTGAAATGTCCACTTGGGGAGAGCATGGGTTATTCTTTCTTTCTGCAGAGTTCTCTCCAAATGACAATATTTAGCATTAAGAAAATAGGAGGCAATCATTTGAGGTTATTCATTTAAATAAGTGGTCTTTAATCCTGGCTGCACATGAGAGTAACTTGGGGAGTTAAAAAAAAAGTCCTACAGCCCAGAGATTCTGACTTAATTATTCTCTAGGTGAGGCCTGGGCAATAGCATTTTTTTTAAACTAGGTGATATGTAGACTGATTGAGAAGCACTGATTTCAAGAAGCTTGGGTGCTTCGGTTTTTCGCCTCTCCTGCCCTTGTGATCATACTGTTACTCCCTTTCTACCCTATAGACACAGCCTGTGCTGTCTCTCTGTCTGAGAACTGGCCTCCCTCACTCAGGGTTCACATGAGCCGGCTGTGGGCCCTTGTGACCTGATCATTAGTTTTCAGAGACAAGCCTATAGGGTTCAGGCAGCTCTAGGCCACTCAGCATCTCCTGGGTGCTAAAGAGCATCACTTTATTCTCCACGAGCCTCAGAACACCTCAGAGCACGGGAAGACCTGTTACTATTGCAGACAATGCATTGGTAAGGATCACTTTTATTTTAAGGTTTAAACGTTTGCAATATCTTGTGCCCTTTTTTCTATAATCTCAATAAAGCTACCAAAAAAAAATAATATCAAGAAAAAAGAAAGGAAAGATAGCTTCTTGGTCTGTTTTATTTTATTTACATAGTCAACATTTTTTAAAGGTCAAAGCAAGAAGCCCTACTAAGTGCAAATCAGGTTCACGTGGGATAGGAAGAAAGGGTGTTCTTTTCAAGGGCTCTATTTTTATCTTGGCCCCCTGCTCAGCTCCCAGCATTGCTGGCCTGAGGCCAAATGGGAAGCCTGTTTTCAAGGCACCGCCTCCCTGGCCCCAGCGTGACCTGCCTGCAGGACGGGCTGGGGTCTCCACGCCCCTGGATGCCCCGCCGCCTGTTCCCTCCTTCCTCCTCTCTACACTTGGATTTCTGTTAACCTCAGTATTTTAATTCCTTAGGCATTCCAGAAGTGTTCCTTTATGGATGTAAATTCAAACAGTCACGCTGAGCAGTCCCGGGCTGACAGTCACGTTAAAGACTCTAGGCCGGGGGCCACAGTCCCACCCAAGGAGAAGAAGGTAACGTGGCAATCACTCATGTGCCACACAGTCGGACGGTCCTTCTTTCCTTGCTCTGACACTAACACCACTCCTGCACTTGTTTTTCTGTGCCCTATCAGTTTTTTCTCTCACCCTTTTTTTTTTTGTTTGTTATTTTTAAATGAATGGAGACACAGCTTTAGGTTTAGATCAGAGATAACTGGCTCAGGTTTCCAGAGCGGATGCTGTGTTCCTGTGCACAGCATACAATAGTACATGCAGAATTTAGGCATTATCTTCCCAAACAAAAGAGTATACACCTTTTAAGATTTTCTAGAACAACTCTAGGAAAAAAAATAGAAATATCAACCAAGTACATAGCACTTTTTCTGATTTTTAACAGGTCTCCTTGACCAAAAACATCTGCATTAAGAGTAGGTGAAAGCCTTCGATTCCAAAAAGGAAACACACAGCAGAGCCATATACCTGCCACCGTCCACGGGTGTGGCCTCATGGAAACACACATATATGTATTTGCGCACATGTTCAAGCATGCCACACAGAATTTTTAAGTATTACAAAGTCTCAAAGTATACCTTCCAAGGTAGTAAGTTCAGTATCGTTTTAGTGCTAATAAGCTTTGTTGCATTCTAATGCCTTCAAAACAGTTGTCGAGGCTTAGAAACAAAGTTCCCTGCCATTATGTAAGTATTTTAGGGAAAGGACATTAGCCTGAATGTTTGAACTTCAGCTTTTTAAGGTGGATCTAGAGCTTTTATGATTTTTGGATATAGAGCCATCTATTTGAATGAAGCCTCTGTCTAAATTTCAGGATAAAAAGCTTATCATGACCAACACAAGTCCTAATATTGTTCACCAGGAATTTATATTTCAGAATTCAAAGGTTCTAGCTTCCACTAAATAAAGTCCTACAAATCAGCCACAGTATAGCCCAATAGCTACTCCAGGTGGGTACCTCAGTCCGTGTATAAGTGAGCTCAGTGAGGAGATGTAGAATCAGAAGATCGGAGGGGTTTTCTAACACAACTGTTCAAGAGATGCCGACTGGGGCTTACAGCTCCCAGCCGTGAGGCCCTGCCAAGAAGGCCGACCTGCTCCTCCCCGGCTCACAGCCATCACAGAGCCCTCACGTAAACCACGTCTGACGTAATATGTCATGTAACTGATGTGTGAAACTGTTAGCCAGGCGATGGAGGAGCTCTGTACACACCAGGGAGATTATGAGATCATTGTCGATAAATCTCTCATGAAGAAAAACCTATTAATTTGAACTGAGCCCATGACATCCTATTAAAAATATGTTGATTTTTCAGTCTGTGGAATTTCCTTATGTGGCCTTATTGAAACCAGCTCATGGAAGGCCCAGGCATATCCTGAGTTACATGGCATACTCGGTCCATTGTGACTGTTTCTGTCTAAAACAAACTGTTTCTGACTGGGAACTGGGAAATTCTCTAGAGACAATCATTGTCTCATTGTAGAATTTTGCTAATTGGCTAAAAAGTTGCCCATGAGATTTTTTGCCCTGTAATTAGAAATCTATATCCCATGGATCTCATTTGTCTCAGTCAAGAGTCCATCAGCTAATACGCAGGTCTGTACTGAGTGTCCAACACTGGGTTTAATCACAGGTGCTTTTCTGGATAATTATACCCAGTAGATTGATCTAGTTCATACTAACCATGAGTATCAGACTTGTCCCCAAATTTTTGTCATTATTAACCTCTTCCTGGGCTATTCATCTACTCTCTATAAATCAAATGTTTCTTCAAATTTTTCTCCTATCATCATGAAATACTAGCCTAGTACTTCACTTTTATGCAATTTTCCTATAACTGTGTCTCCAATTTTGGTTTATTGCCCATATGCATATTGAGCCTGCTTCACCGGTTGTCTGAACAGTACAGATCTCGGGGCCTATAAACAGATATTAATGAGGTTTAATTACCTTTAATGCAGAATCTTGACTATCTAAGACTAAGATATCTTTGTGAGATTACATGACAATTGTGACCAGGTTACCCTGGATAAAGTTAATGCACTTGCTTCTATACATTCATTCTTTTTTCTAGCCCAGTGATAAAAATGATAGGTCATGTGAAACCTAACCTTTATCTTACTGACTCTCCATTGGAGTATTCCTGCTACTAGATCTGTTTTAAAATACATACATCGCATGATGACATTCAAAATATTTAATGATGGGCCCTGACCAATCAGAAGAGATGCCAGGCCTAACCCCCGCTATGGTACATAGAGCCAGCAGAACTTCAGCCATGCAGGGTCTTCTTTAGATTACATGCCAATTCCTGCTTTGATTCAAGGGTAAATTCTCTCAGGTCCTAACATGCTAAGTCCATGTTTGAAGTTGAAACCTTAGGCCAAAATCTCATTTATTTTTCTTCTTAAAACCTTTTACTTGACACGTTAGTTTGATAATCTAAATTTAAAATTCCACAAAAGAAATGATATTGTTCAACTGCAGGTGCTGAATCATTACACTGCTTTGGGAGCCTCGTGGGGTTAAACAGGAGGGGTTTGGTGGCTAATGTGCCTTGTATCCTGTCCAATAGTTCCATGTGATTAATACTGACTTTGTTGTTTGTGTGTTTTTCCTTGAATGTGTATGAACATTCTTTCCATTTTTAACCAGGGCAGTAGGATTGCTCTGGGTTGACTTTGGCAGGGTCTGGGTTATTGTGCTTTGTTATGTTGTCATTGCTTTAACTGAACAGCCTTCTTGGGGTTGTGTCCCATCCTGCTACAGTCACCTCTTCCTCTTGGGCTTCTGCAGCAAGAAGAAAGGGCAGCAGTGCCTTAGAAGCAACAAGGCATGGCTAGTGTTAGTTGTTGGCAGGGCCCGAGGCTATGGACCCCCACACCAGGCCATGCTTCCTGGTGAAACCCTCTCCATACGGGTCCTCACTGCTGGGTCCTTACGTCCTGAATCTTGGTGGGAGCCTCAGAAGTGTGTCTTCTGTCTGCATCAGGGAATATAGAGAAGGAGAGCCGAATCGTGATCCCAGTCACCACTGTAGCCTCAAACATCTGTTTTGTCAATGTTTGGAGGGTATTTTAGCAGCAGTACCATTCTGAATTTAGATTCGATTGTCTTGGCTATGATTAGTTTGAAGGTTATTTTGACACTTTACTTGGCAAGAGCAAGTACAAACTGCAAGTATATTTTCAATCTGTCATTTGACCAGAGAAAAAGTAATGTTTTATTCAACTCAAAGTACCACACCTGACCAATGCAGAGTCCTGATAGGACGATTTCCATAAAAGAAGCAGAGATGGGACTGAAATAACTAGCTGGAAGGGAGGTGAAAATCTCCTGTTCTCGTTCCTCAGTTTATAAACGAGAAAACTGAGACCCAGAGAAATGGTTTGCTTAATGTTACACAGTTAAGTGGCAGATCTGGGTTAGAATCAGAATCGTCTTCCTGCTGAGATAGTGTGCTTTCTACAATGCCACACCACTCTTCGGGTCTTAGATTTTGCTAAGCTGCCAATTAGATGATGAAAAGAGGACGTGTTGATAGAGAATCAGTCCCTTTATTCTCTTAACTGCTCCCCCACAAACCCTGAAATACTTTAAATATTTTGCTAATTGAGATTTTCATCTTGTGCAAACACAGGGCATTTTTGGAAGTTGGAGAACAAAGCAACCCAAGGTAAACAGAGCTATAGGCTTGGACTGGTGTGTAACAAATGTGCTTGGCCCGCATGTGTTGGAAGTGTAATTAAAGGAGCAATGTAGTTATAGTCCACTTTGGGGGGGCGTGGTTTTGTGGAGTAACATGTCCTACGCTATTCTACCAGAATTTGGAATTTTCCCATGAAGACGTACGGAAATCTGATGTTGAACATGAAAATGGCCCCCAACTGGATTCCCAAAAGGTGAGTTCACCAGATCTGTGTTCCAACTGATACCACACAGATTAATTACCTTCCTTTGCAGATCCATTTCTGATTAATGTGTGTGGTTTCCCTCCTCCGCTCTCCCTCTCAGGTTACCGCAGGGGCTCTCACACCTAGTGACCATCCTAAGTGGGAAAGAGGAATGGAGTATAGTATTTCTGAGGCATCAAGAACATCAGACTATAAAACTGACATTTTCATGAAGGAAAATTCCATATCCAATAAGAGTTTACTTAAAGACAGTAGAAACTATTCCCAGAAAAGTGTGTCTAAGGTCAATTCTGGTTTCTCTGGCATTAGTTCATTAGAAGACGAAATAAACAAAGGGCCTAAAGTCTCAGGACCGCAGTCCCCTGTATCTGACACTGAGATTCAGAAGATGAATTATGGAAAGACAAAGGAGATGAGTCAACAAGGACAAGAAAATACAGATAAGTGTCACCTTCCCTCTCCCACTAGATCAACTGAATCGAGTATTCGTGATGTCAAAACTCAAGATCAAGAGGTTCCCATGATGGAGTTTGGCCAAGTTGTTCTAAGACCCAAGGGGGCTAGGCATGCTAATGTGAACCCTAATGAGGACGGAGAATCAACAGCGAGTTCTCCCACTGAAGAAAATGCAACCACCGACAACATCGCTTTCATGATTACCAAAACCGCCGTCCAGGTCCTCTCCAGTGGGGAGGTCCGCGATATAGTGAGCCAAAAGGGGGAAGATGTACAGACGGTTAATATTGATGCCAAGAAAGAGACAGCTTCCCAACAAGAAGGAACTGAAAATGAAGAGCCGGTCGTGTGCCTAGACAAGAAACCAGTTATCATCATTTTTGACGAACCCATGGACATCCGATCTGCATATAAGAGACTTTCAACCATTTTTGAGGAATGTGATGAGGAATTAGAGAGAATGATGACAGAGGAAAAGATAGAGGAGGAGGAAGAGGAGGAAAATGGAGACCCTGTCGTCCGGAATAACACTTCCCAACAGTTTCAGAAGGTTGCCGCAGGCAGCCTTGGATCAGGACAGCAGGCTGAGAGTAGATTACAGCCACACTTCCTGCTAGCAGAGACCAAAATACCCGGAGGACAGGAAATGAACGATACTGAGCCGAGCAAGTTCGGTCAAGTAGATTCTCCAAGTTCGGAAAGCAAGTGTGACATCACAGACGACCAATCTGAAAGCCCCAAGAAAAAGTTTAAATTCAAATTCCCTAAAAAACAACTCGCTGCTCTCACTCAAGCAATTCGCACAGGAACCAAAACGGGGAAGAAGACGCTGCAGGTGGTGGTCTACGAGGAGGAGGAAGAGGACGGCACTGTGAAGCAGCACAAAGAAGCCAAGCGATTCGAAATTACTAGGTCTCAACCTGAAGACACCCCTAAAAATATGCTCAGGAGACAAGAGCAGCCCAGTCTAGAGAGCACGTCTCCGATTTCAAGAACTGATGAAATTAGGAAAAATACCTACAGAACGTTGGACAGCCTGGAGCAGACCATCAAACAGCTTGAAAATACGATCAGTGAAATGAGTCCAAAAGCCCTAGTTGATACGTCATGTTCTTCCAACAGAGATTCTTTTGCAAGCTCATCCCACATAGCCCAAGAGGCTTCTCCCCGATCCTTGCTAGTTCTGGATGAAGCTCCCACTTCCCCAGAGCCCCCCTCGTCAATGCCTTCAGCTTCACGTAAGGTATCTTGGTCTGATGGAAAATGAAAAGACCCAGCTGCTTTCTTAAATCTGCCGTAATCACCATTAGCAAAAGGTGTCTTGTGATTGACTTGCTTCCTTTCAGGTGGCTAGTTTTTTTTGTCTGTTCGCCATGATCCCTTTCTCTCACACTTTCTCCCTCACCTTCAAAACAACAACAACTAGGTGTCTAACAGCTAATTGATTCTGTTTTTTTACCTCTGTTGCTGATTGGTGTTGGGTAAATGCAAGGATGCTGGGTCAGCCATTTGCTGTTGAAATGATTGCTCAGATACTCACATTAAAATCCGTTTGATCAGTAGTGGAGCAGTTTATTCTGTTTGATTCTTTGAATTAACCCCAGTGGTGTCTCCTGATGTCCGTCTCCTAGATCTGTCCTGCATGTAGGGCTGTGGCTTCTCACGTTGAGCTTCTCTGCACACAGTGGGGCATCCTCAGTGATAATCCACTCATGAGCTTCTCCTTCTCTTCCCCCTCTCGCTGCTCCTCCCCACAGGGCTCCAGTGGGACCCCACAGACGAGCAGGATGCCAGTCCCCATGAGTTCCAAGAATAGACCTGGAAGCCTGGACAAACCCGGCAAGCAGTCCAAATTGCAGGATCCCCGCCAATATCGTCAGGTAGTTTTACCTTAAACCAAATTTTGGATGGACACTATTGCAGTTAAGAAGCAAGTCACTGACTTAGTTTATACCAAATATTGTGTTTTCTTTGTGAGATATGGTTTACATAGACATCCTGGATCTGGGGGCATGAAGAAAGTCTAAAAACCTGTGTTGAACTTTTCACCACGCTTCTGCATGCTTGCAATAAAACATCTTTTACTTTGTGACTCCAAAGTTTAACTGTTAACACACGGTGCCACGCCCATTGGCTTCTCTTTGGTGAATGTAGTGGTTCTTTAGAACACCTTGGGAAACCGAGACAGACAAACCTGGTGTTGAACTGCCCTGAAAGTCACCAATACTAACGTATATGTTGACTGCATTGCATTAGAGACACCATAACTCTCCATCACGATGCCCCACTCCCACCCCAATAATAACCCAGACGCATGGCCGACCTAGCACCAGAAACGGTAGTGGGATGATGGGCCTGTTCTACAAATGCTGTTCTTCCTTTATTCCTCTTCTGTACGTTCTCTGCTCTGTGCTTTGGGGGTTTCTACCAGGTCCAGTACAGCACAGCAAGACTTAGCTCAGGCCTTGAACTGGTTTGGTTTGGTTTGGTTTCTTTTATTTAATTATTCTCAGAAGGGCTGTGTTGCCAGACCCTGTGGGTTGATCGTGTTGCCAGCTTTCTGACAAACTGTCTCCCGCCATCTTTGTTTGCAGGCTAATGGAAGTGCTAAGAAAGCTGGTGGGGACTGTAAGCCTACTTTCCCCTCCTTACCTGCTTCTAAGATTCCAGCCCTTTCTCCCAGCTCTGGGAAAAGCAGTTCTCTGCCTTCCTCTAGTGGTGACAGTTCTAACCTCCCTAATCCATCTGCTACTAAACCATCGGTTACTTCTAACCCTCTCAGCCCCCAAACAGGACGATCTGCTCCCTCTGCCTCCCTCATCCCCTCTGTCTCTAATGGCTCCTTAAAGTTTCAGAGCCCCACTCATACAGGTAAAGGTCACCATCTTTCATTCTCACTGCAGACTCAAAATGGCCGAGCAGCCCCTTCCTCCTACTCCTCCCCGCCCTCCCCCGCCTCTCCCACTTCACTGAATCAAGGTGCCAAGAGCATCAGGACCATCCATACTCCTAGCCTCACCAGCTACAAGGCACAGAATGGAAGTTCAAGCAAGGCCACCCCATCCACAGCAAAGGAAACCTCTTAAAGGCCAATTCTATTAGGCACAAGTGGAGTTACATTTAAAAAAAAATTTTTTTAACAGTCTTCAACAAGAGAATGTAACATATTGCTGTACTGTTTGAGGCTTAATGCTAAGTATGTACTAAACCCTGGATTAATAGATTTCAGTAAAGCTTGTTTGTTTTTTTACTTTGTTGCTGTTGTAATTACATAGTGTTTACTGTCTATATTCAATACCTGTTAAATGAAGTAAGCATGTGTTAAGAAAAGAGAGTATGGCGAGAAAGAGTGTGTGTGAGACAGGAAAAAAATGTATTAAGCATGTAAAACATGTATGATTCCAGAATTTTAGTATGTTTTGTATAAAAATATTTTTCATTACGGAGACTCGAAGTGAACAGAGAAATACATAAGTGTGACTATACGAATTGTAAAACAGATACTATAATATTTCCTTTTATTTTAGTGTTATTTAGCTTTATTACAGATTTCTATTTTTGTCAAAACTTCATGGTTCCTTTCAAGATCTTTTCTGCCAAAACATTTTGATACTATAGCATTGTACATTTGAAAGTAGTATGCTAGACAATAAGCCGATCAACTTCTACACAGGCCAACCAGAGGCATATGTAGAAGGTAATTTATCAAACCTATTGCACTGCCATGAAAATTATGTATAACAATTTGCCAGCCCAAGCAAGCTAGTTTTCTTTGCTTTTCTTTCTTTGTTTGTTTTTTAACATATTGAGATTCTCCAGTTGTTTTCTTTGCAGTATCTAACCCCTTCCTTTGTTTTCTGAGACCTGGTAACCCACACTACTGCATCGTGGATTTTAAAATGTACACTTCTGTACGGTTCTGTAAACTGATCAACTTTTGTAAATATATAAATAGACATAAAAAATACTGTATGTGACAGCACATAGAGTAGTTTTCCCACACCAAAGTTAATTTTTATGCATGCTTTAAAAATATATATTGGGATGGGCAGAAATGGGACTCTCCGTACATTTTTAAAAAGCAACAAGTTTGCACAGCTAAAGTGTTTTTGTAAATAAATGTATTTGTATAACACAGTCATGTAATATACAGAACTATAAGCAGAGACTTTGCAAAACTAAATAAAGGGCTGCATGCTTATTATTTTTTGTATCTTGTGACTATAACTACTTCATAGTCAAAGAACAAACGTAACTGTTACCAAGTGAGAGGGTTTTGGCTTTGAAGACATTATAAGAAACATGGTTATAACCAGATACACACTGGTTTTCTGCAAGGTCTGAGGTGACTCAGGATGAGTTCTGGCAATGTGGTGCCTTCCCATGTAACCTGCTGACTCTCTGCTCTGTGGTTTATCTTGCTTTGGCACGAGAAGGCAAACCTGGGGCCAGCCCCCATGGCCTAGTGTTTAAGTTCAGTGTGCTCCACTTTGGTGGCCCAGGTTCGGTTCCTGGGCACGACCTACACCACTTGTCTGTCAGTGGCCATGCTGTGACTGTGGCTTACATACGAAAAAGAGAAGGATTGGCAACAGATGTTAGTTCAGGGCGAATCTTCCTCAGAAAAAAAAAAAGAAAGCAAACCTGGATACAGAGTTTCCACCCTCATGTACCAGAGGGACTCTTAGTGCTTTTTCTTTTTTTAATTTCCAGTAGAATTAAAGTAGAAATAAAATGCCTTTAACACTAGGATTTTTTTTTTTTGAGTTCTCAATTTTAAAAAATATTGTTGGTCTAGAGAGAAATATGCTAGCTAACATTACACTATACATATTCATTTAAAAAAATAGGGAGAAAAGTTAGTGAAAATAATACCAAGATTATGAATCGACTATAAGAACAGCCTCGGGAACCTGCTTATCATTATTTTTTGCCTCCGAAATGCTTAACTTGGTGGTGTGATTTAAAGTGCAAACATTATTATTACTTTAGCTCCTGGTTGTTGGCTTAGTATTTGCAAGCTTCAGGCTTACTGAGCTGGGATGCCTTCACCAGAGATATCTTATTATATCTCTACTCACTATTTTAACTGTAATCACGTGTCTCAGGGAGTGGTCAGGAAAGTCATTATCTCATACTTTTTAGGTACAAAAAGTTCCAACATTTCCATCATGTCCCATAATCTCCTCAACAACTACAATATGTTAAAATATAAAGTAGTAGCTAGCTGATTCATGCCTGTTTACTTGCTCCTGTGCATGGACAAGCTGAGAATTCTTTGTACGTAGCTAAACAACAGATTGTGGCTCACATTTTCAGTGTAACTTCAGACTTCCCAGAGCTCTGGCAGGACATACAGGTGATGGTCAATTTCAGCCAATGAAATGATGGATAGAGCACGGTCACCAGGAAAGGGCAAAGTCAACATGGACCCAAAGATCATCCTGCCCACGACCCAGCAAAGTGTCGCCTGTCCCCTCAGGAAATTGGAGAGGAAACCACGATAATTGGAGGAACTGAATCCAGGTGTACACAGGCTGCCTACGACAACACTTAACACAAAAGCACCTCAGTTCCTTTAACATCTAAAGTGGATGATGGTAGGGAGAATGAGCTGCAGCATTTGCAGAGTTTGTTGAACTACTGTTATCTTTTAAGCTCATCATTCACTTAACAGATTGTTGCATCTGAAAAAGATTCTTAGAAATAAACAAGGGGGGCTTTTTGGATTCATTCAACAAACCATCAATCAATGTCACTTGCTGGTTGTGCAACCTTGGGCATGTCTCGGTTTCCTCGTCTGTTAATGGAGACTAATAATGGAACCTCTCTCATAGGATTGATGGGAAGATTAAATATGATGTACAGAAAATTCTAGACAGAGCTCAACACATATTGCACCCTCAAGAAAGGTTAGTTAGGATTGCTGTTGTCCTTATCGCTGCTGCAGTGATGACTGGACACTGTTCCTGCCCTTAAAAGGCTTCCACTCTAGTTGGGGAGGGGGTGGCACCAACATGGGCAGGCAGGGAGGAGAGACGAGTCTAACAGTGGCTACAGGAGTCCAGAGGAAAAGTCATTTCGTGGTGGTGATGGCATTTGGCCCTCGCAGGTACAATACAGAACTTTTAATAGTGGTACAGCACTGAAAAGGCTGCTTCTCTTAATGCTGCTTGTGACTGGAATTCTTTCCAAAGTAAAACAAAGATGTGCACAAACTTGGAGCAAAGCCAAGGCCCTGGAATCACGGCTACAGAGGAGTGGGCCTTTTGGGAGGTTGCATTTTCAGGCATGGGAGGAGGTGCTCCCAAATCACCCCACCCAGAACCCTTGGATGGTGAGAGTTGCTGGCGCCCATCCCTGAGCTGAGTGCAGGGGGCAAGACGCGTGAGGAAAAGTGGACACATTCACGGGGGGCCGAGAGCAGGTTTGGCCACGCCCCTGTCCAGACAGATTCATGGCAAACCCAGGCGGCTTCGCGACCTGTAACTCAAACTAACTTCCTCCCTTCTCCATGGCTCTCGGAGGCATTTGAGAGCCACAGGAAGCTTTTTTGGAGGGGGTAGAGGAATGCAAAAGGTAATTTTGCAAAAGTAACCAGGTGACGTTGTCCAGGAAAACACAGCACTGGCCACAGGCACTCTCTGATCTCTGCTCCTGAGGAGATAATGTTCAAAAGAAATAAAGTGATCACAAGCGCACTTTTGAGGGGAGAATCCCAGAGCCTGCCAGGGCTCACGGCCATCTAGTTCCAGAGCCACTGTGGAGACAAAGCTGGTCCTGATAATCTGAGGGCAGGAAGGTCGTTATGCTCAACACTCACCACGAAGAAGGCAGGGGAGCTTACAGTACACACCTTGGATTTACACAAAATGCTTAATTTAATTGCCTAGCATTTATGGGAGAGTCCTTAATCCTTGTGTCTGTGAATGCATCAATAGCTGCCATCTGTTGCCCATTATGGGCCAGGTATAATGCTAAAGTGTTCTGCATATATTGCCTTTTAATCCTCACAAAGCCCTGGGAGAAAGTTACTGTCGTTATCCCTTCCCATCGCGCTGTAGAAAACACGGGCTGGGTAAGAGAGATGCAAACTGCAGGACACACAACTGGGATGAGGCCGAGGTGCAGGCACTTGACCCTTCTGCTCCAGGTGGGGGCCCCTCTGGTGGTCTCTTTGAAAGAAGGAGTTAATGGGCGGTTTTTCCTTCCTGGACCAAACGAATGAGCGTCATTTAAAAAATGGTCCTTTTAGGAGTTACTGGATTGCAAATTTTGGCTGCCTCACCTTCAAAAGATGGGTGGGTAGAGAGGCGCTCCGCTGTGGGGGTTAATATTCTCATCCAGCATCACTTGGAAGACAGGTGAATCTCAGTCGGTACCTGGGATTGCCAACTCCTTTTTCCCTGAGCCCCAGGAGGGCTGAACCCCGAAGGCTTGGGGCAAGGGCCGCGGGGAAATCAGTCTACCTTCCAGGAAGGCCCCGCCCCACCGAACGAAGCCACGCCCCGGTCCCGCCCACACCACGCCCAACCCCTCTGGCCACGCCCCAACACGTCAGGCCACGTGGCTCCCAAGCGCCTCCTAAAAGGCGCTTCTCTGGTGTTTGGCTTCCCGAGGCTTCTCAGGCACAGACTTGTGAGCGGGCAGTTCCGGACCCTCAGAGACTTTGAAATGCGAGGATGAGGGCCTCAATCCTATCAGATCCTATGCTCCCTTTTAAATTTCAAATGTTTTGTACGAGATAAAATTCTTACCTGCTTACCTAGTTGCAAAAACAAAACAAAACAGAATATAATGCCCTAAAGTAAGGAAGCCGTCAGATGCCCGCACGGACAAGCGGAATTCAGCGACAAATGCACACGCTGCATTTGCGGCTCAAACCCCATGAACATTGTTGCTGATGTGACTTTTCTGAAACCGTGAACGATTCTGTGTACAGTTTCAAACAAAGCGAAGTACATTTCTCTCTCACTTTACACATTCCTAGAAATTTTATTGCGTATTTTAAGAATGCACAAAAGCTTGTTTATATGTAAAACAGAGTTGGCCTCTAGGCTCCAATCATTACTTAACGTAAATATCCAGTGGGACATGACCAGGTCCTGCTGGAGGGGACAGTTCTTCCTCGGCAGCTCATTTTAGGACACCCAGCACCCCTGACCCACACTCACTAAGCGCCAGTTTTGCCTCCATCACTGTGACAACCAACGAACTCTCCACAGATACCCACCATTGCCTGTAAAGGGCAATACAGTTTTGGTTGAGAACCACTGGCATAGAATAATGAACACAGACTTCATTGTTGAAAAAGGGCAAACCCCAAGGGCACAAGGATCCCGCAGTGACGATCCAGCCTAGTGACCCCTTCTCCACAAGACAGCAGCTCTTAGGGGACACATGGAGAGCATGAGTCTACCTGAATGTCCTTCTGCCATTTCTGGAACTTTTTCATGACGCTTCTATCCCTATTAGCATTTATGCTCTCTTCCTTCATGCCTGGAAGAGCAAGTGATTAACAATAGAAGAAACCCAACTCCTAAGCAACTGTAGAGAGGAAAGGGCCTGGAAATCTTGGGAAGATGGGTGGGAATGGATTTCTCTTTTCTAAGAGCCAAAGCTCTGGGTTTAGCAAGGGGTTGAATCATTTAGAATCAGACATCATGCCACAGACACCATGTGACCTGATGTGAAAAGATGGGGAACAGGGTGATGGCCAGTGGGATGCACCCCGGCAGCGGAAGAACCCGAGAATCCCCTATCTTGCATTTGGGATAGTCTTGACTCATGTTCCAGGTTCTTAAACTTGACTGCACCCTGGGATCACATGGGAAGCTTTAAAAATGCTGAGGCCTGGGTCCCACCTGCAGAGATTCTAAATCAGGGAGTCAGAGGTGCTGCCTGTGCAGGGATCAAATCAAATCAAATCTTTCCAGGTGATTCTAATGGGAGGCCAGGGCTGAGAACCACAGTCTTGCACTAGGAAAGCAGCAGTCCCAGTGGGTAATAAGCAGATGCTCTTTCTTAAAAATAAAAGGTGACTATTACCACACAACAGCAGATTCACACTTGAAAAGTATGGCTCACCCACCGCCTTTGATTTTTTTCAGATTTTCCAACTATTGAAAAAGAAAAAAGTAGGGGCCGGCCTGGTGGCATAGTGGTTAAGTTTACGTGCTCTGCTTCAGTGACCCCGGGTTTGTGGGTTTGGATCCTAGGCACGGACCTACACACCACTCATCAAGCCATGCTGTGGTGGTGACCCATATACAAAATAGAGGAAGATTGGTATGGATGTTAGCTCAGGGACAATCTTCCTCACCAAAGGAAAAAAGAAAGAAAGAAAGAAAAAAGTAGTTGGAATTTGTGGACATTCTTTTGCTCTCCCAGCAGATACTGTCACTTGGTGTATTTTAGAGTTTTGCTTGTGTTTTGGTACTTCCAGTGTGGCCAGGGTCTTCCAACTGGCTGAACTTAGATCTTGTTTTGTTGGCAGGTAGCTGACATTTATAGTATTCAAGTGGAGTTGGAATAACTTAAGGATCGACTTCAAGAAAGTATAGATGCAGCTCCTCCCTTAGCCTCTGAAAATCCTGCAAGTCCCCAAAATGGTTCCCAATATTTGATTAAATGAGACATTTCCAGTGCCCTTGTTATAGAGTTTCCACCTGATGGTGACTATCATTTTGGCCACGTATTTCAAATGTTGCCTCTAGGTCTCTATTTGAAATATTATAACTGTATAAAACCAAAAAGCAGAAGTGTGGAACCACTTGTTTTGGGGAGGGGTTTGGGGGAGGGTGGCTCATGTAGACATGACAACTATTCAGGTGATGTGGGATCTGGGGATAGGGCAGGAGAGTTCAGAAACAAAGACGCCCACGTAAGCAGAGGAACCCTGGGCAGGAGAAAGCCTGTCTCCGACACACCTTGTAGAATGAGAAGGTCAGGTGGGTGGTCTGGAGGCCCCCAGATCATCAGGTTAGAAATGTAGGCAGCACCAGGCAGAAACCAGGAGCTCTTAGTCCATCCTTTAACCCTCAGGGTTTAGCTCTCAGCCAGCCCCTCCCCATGTCTCCCACACCCTCCTCACATGGGATCCCTCCACCAGCATGTGGACAGGTGGTGCAGCTCCTCCCCCAGCCTCCAGCCCCCAGTTTCTCTCTTCCCTTCGGAGAAGACCCTCTGCAGAGCCCTGTCTTGGTCTTCACCCTCACTCCCCAGCTGTGCTCCCCAGCTTCTGCTCCACCACTCCCTGAAATGGCTCCCTCCAGTGGCTGACGCTTCCATATAGTCACACCCAGCGCACATTTTTCAGTCCCCATCTTTGGCTTGATTTAAAGGCTTTACCTACAAATATTCCATGTTAAACACATAAAATTAAGTCCCTTTTCTATTGATGGAAGGCGGCAGGGACCAATGGCGATCCAATGGCAGCCACAGTCCTGCCATTCTGTCCTGCGAAGGCATTCAGTGCTTCTCTGCAGCGCAGTTACTTAATCATAGTCTGTTTGAGCCAGCATGAAAAGTGGTTTTCAGTGTTGCCCCTTAGGCAGATTAGCGCTAAGCTTATAGACAGATTAGAGAGCTAAGATTCCTTAGGTCGACAGAGAAAGTGAAGCTTATCTTTGACCTGTTGAGTCTCCTTCCCTGAGTCTCTTCCTCGCCTTCTGATTCTGTGCCCACTGGGCCACACGCACCACTGCCGGGGTCTGGGGTCTGAGAGCCTCTTTCCTTCACGTCTCTGGTCTCCTCTAAGCCAGAGAGGAGCCTTCTAGACATAGTCCCTGCTCCTTTTAAAGCAGAAGGCCCAGTCCACCTCCTGTACCTCTTTGCCCCTGCCATCATCTCGAGTAACCCAAGCCAAGAGGGTGTATTTTACACACAGGAAAGAGTTCCTCACCAGGGAAGGAAACTTTCAGGAATAAATAGGTCATTGTAAGGTGACTGCAATCAGGCATTTTTCTCTTCGACAGATGAGCAAAATCATATGGTGCAAGGGGCCTTGCCAGGTCGGACACATCTGCCATGTCCCAGAGAAAGAATGGCCTTTCATGGAGTGACCCCAGAGAAAGGGGCCAGGACTTCTTTCTGCCCTTCTGCCCCTTCCATCTAAAATTCCTCAAAAGACACTCCCAAAGGGAAACAAAGCATTCCTGCTCTAGGGGTTCTGCCTGCTACCTGCCCTTTGTCTCAGCTCGAACCCTTAAACCACCTGCCACATGACTCCCTCTGCTCCAGCTGCCCCACTGTGTGCTTTGCCCATCCGACAAGCCTGAGCCACAAGTTGCTGTCTCTGCCTGGAATATTCTCTCTGGGAAGCCTGGGTCAGGGCCTTACTATCAGCACCCTCTCCTTCAGAGCACTTGGGGGAGTCAGAAGTATATAGTGGTGTGAGGTAGTAAATAAAAATGTAGTAAGGGCAGGAATTAATGTCTGTACATATACAGAGGGGCCCATAGCAGGACCTGCTATGAAGCACAGTGCCCTTTTGTGAGACACAGGCTGGTGGAGGGAGAATGGGGGACTCATTTCATTCCTACCTTTCATGTCACCCAGAGCTAAGGCTCCCTTAAGATTCTGCAGCGTCTTAGGAAACGACTGTTCACTTGCTGCCACCCGGTGGTCATTTCTGGAATTCCTCTAAGACACTGTGGGAAGCCCTGCTCCTCACATCTCTCAACTTCCTTCATCTCAGTTTCCGCCACGGCTATAGACATGCACAACCCACCAGCAGTATGCAGCTGTGGCCCTGGATGAATGTGTGAGGCAGGTGGCATTTGTCCTCATGGCAGGGCCTGCCTTTCAGAGCTACCTCCCATCACTAGCTCCCATCATTCCTATTTGGGGGGAAAGTGATGACAAACTAAGGCAGTAGAGAATTAATGTTCCCGTCTAGGCACTTTAGGGCTATAGGAAGAGGTAAACATTTAACCAAAGGGTTGAGCATCCGATGGTGGAATTCCAAGTATCAGAGGGTAGAACTGTCATGGACTGAATTGATGTCCCTCCCCCATTCGTATGTTGAAGCCCCAACTCCCAATGTGATGTCATTTGGGGGCGGGGCCTTTGGGAGGTAATGAAGGCTGGATGTGGTCATGAGGCTGAGGCCCTCATGATGGGATTAACGCCCTTATAAGAAAAGATGACAGAGAAGGCAGCCACCTGCAAGCTGGGAAGAGGGTTCTCAACAGAACCCGACTGTGCCAGCATCCTGATCTCCGATTTCCAGCCTCCAGAACTGTGAGAAATAAACTCCTGTTGTTTAAGCCCCCCCGTCTGTGGTATTTGTTATGGCAGCCTGAGCAGACTAAGACAAGAACCAAGATGGACTCCCCTGGGAACTCAGACCCCATGGGCAGGAACACAAGTCTGTGTGAGATGGCCCCTCTCCTGCCTACCGTACATTTAGCTCTGCTCACCATGGATTTGCTGCTCTTTCACTTCTACTTGCAGAATTTCTGGAGGAGGTTTTCTTGTCGACTGCAGGGATGAAGCAGTAGGAGCTGTAAAGATGTGGGTAAAGAAGGAAGCCATGGGAGCTGGGCGGGGGGGGAGCCCTGAGTCAGTTGAGCCAACAAAAGCAATGGTTCAAACGCTAAGCCGAGAGCCCCTGCTCTATACTTGTGCAGTTGATATTTTGGACCCAACAATGAATTTATATTTTCACCTGTAAGAGTCAACAGATCACTCCAGGTGCATTTAAATAAAATCCAATCTCTTCACTAGGGCCTACAGTGCTCCTCTGTGTGGCTCCTGCCAACATCTCCAACTTGCCCTCCTCCTGCTCCACAGACACTTTTTTCCTGAGGAGTGAAGGCAAAGATATTGATTACCTCTGTGTTTCAGTAATGCTCAGCTTGGTAACCCTTATTGTGCCTCAAAGTCATATTAGAATGGTGAGGGAGGTGTGTGGAATGTTCATCTGTAACAAAGGGTTGCATGCTACCAAAAAAGGTGGAGAAATTCTGCCTTGGCATCTTTTTGAAGTGCTGCTGTCAGTACTTCCCACTCTGGGCTCTCAGATGTCAGCACTACTCAGAGTCTGAGGTGTTTTCCTTCCAGATGAGTCAGATGAGCTGAGTCTCCTGCACCCTCCATTGACTCCTCCCAGCAGAACTGATCCCTCCATTTCCTGGTGACCAATAACCCTATCTCAGGGGTTCTCACTAGAGGCAATTTTGGCCCCAAGAGGCATTTAGTAATGTCTGGAGACATTTTTGGGGAGTGAGTGGGGGTGCTACTGGCATCTAGTGGGGTGCTGCTAAAGATCCTACAGTGCACAGGACAGTCCCCACAACCAAGAATGACCTGGCATGAAGGTCAGTGGTGCCAAGGTTGGAAGCTCTGCCTGGCTTGGACAGTCATCCTCAGTTGGGCATTTATGTCTGTCTCAGGCTGAGCACTCCGTGAGGACAGGGTCTGGGTTGTACCCTTTCTTTTCTTGGCCCACGGAAGAGGCCAGTGAGTGAGTAGATTGTGTCACCCAAGCCATTCCCTCTGAGGGCAACCCCTCCATGGGCAGTGGACTGTGACACAGGGTGACCTCCAATGGCGGAAGAAGGAAAAGGTGCCTCCCAATTTCCCCAGGCACTGGACCACCTTCCTCTCGCCCTCGCACCCCTGCTCCCTCTTTTTTGCCCCCACAATTTAGCCTTTTCAAACTTTTGCCCTTTCATGTTTATTTTAAGATAAGTTCCCCTGTTACAAATAGGGTTTTGAAGGGAAAGAGAAGGCCGTGGAAATTCCCTCAGGTGTCACAGGGAGCAAAGTCCAGTCCTCTCACAGCCCACTCAGGGTGGGAACAGCCAGGCCACCCGCGGTGTCAAGAGTGACACGCACAAGAGTTAACTGTGGGGCTAGGAAAACTCACAGGCTGGCGGGAGGCCGGGCGCTGGTGCGTTGCAAAAGCTCACCAGGTGGTTCCAAGCTCAGTGAGGTAGGGAACGGCTGAGGTGACAAGGGGGAGCTTTTCCTCAAAGGCCCACCAGGGGGCACCATGCCCCTCTGCCTGGGGACAAAAGGCAGAACCTCTGGGGCCTGTCTGGCCAGCTCAGGGTGTCTGTGACCTGCTCTCGTCAGTCACGTATGGCTGGGGGTTAAGGGGCAGTTGACCTGAATATTCCCGTAGCAGCAGGACAGGGGCTGAAGGGCAGCCCTGAGCACTGAGGGAGAGTCAGCCTCCCGGCTGGCCGGCCCAGCCTCAGTCGGGAGGGAGCAGGGGGAAGGAGGAACGGAGCCCATGTGCCTGGAGAGGCTGAGAAGTCTGCCCAGAGAAGCCACAGGGCAAGCGGGGTGGAGGTGGGTGGCTCTGAGTCCCCGGCCCTGCCTCCATTTCTGGCAGCTCTCGAGGCCCAGCGCCCGTTCTGAGTCACCATCAACTTTTTCCTGAGATAATCAAGAGGTTCTCGCTTCTGACTAGAACAGGCTACATCCGGCATGTCTGAGGGCCCACACAGGAAGTCCTGCCTGACGTGTCCACTGTGAGAAGTCACACGTGTGAGCTGCAAGCACGACCTCCAAAGACCCTGTTCCCTGACAAGTGAGGGTGTCATCTAGAGGGAAATCCTCCCTTCCCATGACGATCTGAGGTCTTGAGCTCTCTCACCCCTCCAAGAAGAAAGGGCCCCCAACTCGCTGTAGGAATCCCAAGACAGAGAAACTGTGCTCTGGAAGGAGGGCAGGAAGGAAAACGTCACAGGGGAGCTGTCATTTGAGCTGAGTCTTGATGGGCGAGCAGTTAATAATGAGGCAAAGAGGTGATAAAGTTCTGAATGCAAAGGATGCTGGGGTGTGGGCACAGGGTGCCAAGTCACCCGCCCTCCTGGGAGCACGGAGAGCAGCCTGTGGGGGCAGGCGGACATGGGCTTCCGGACGCTGTGCTCAAGGGTTTTGTCTAACGATGAGTCCACCTCAGCCAGCCCCTAGTGATTCCGACCGTTTGCCCTGGGAGGCCCTGGCCTCCTTGAATCACCCTGGGGTTTGAAGAGTGTGGCCTCCCCCACGGCTGACCTGCCTCCAGGGCACAAAACCTGCAGTGCCACCAAATCTATTTTGCCCGCAATGCGCCTCGTTGTCTGGCAATTCTGTGAGGTCCCATAGGGGAAACTCAACCCTTGTCCTCCAAGAAGTCAAAATCCGGCAGGAAAGGCAGGACAGCAAATACGCACAAACCACTGTGGTGCCGGTAGGAGGGCCCGGGCAGGTGGGAGCACCAGCAGGGTGGCCCTCAGTCACCGGCAGCGGAGGAGGAGAAGCCATCGTCCACTCAGAGAAGGAGGGCAAGAACAAAGATGTGCAGCTGGGCAGGTGCCTTACGGGAGGAGCAGAGGAGATGTCATCCAAGTAGGTTGGAACCAAAATAAGAAGGGCCTTGCATACTAAGCAACAATGTAATTTTCTTCGTGGGCAAAAGGAAAGTATTCATGGACTTGAAGCAGAAAAGTGACACGATCTGCGTTTTGAAAAGCATTTTGGAGGTGGGTGGGGAATGATGAAAGGCGAAGGCTCAGAGCCGAGAGGGCGCATGAGTGTGAACCGTGGCTGCGCAGAAGCTAAGGGGACAGGTCACAGGCTGACAGGAAGTGACTCCATCTGGTGCAGGGAGTCACTTGCAGGTGTGGAGACTGTGTGTTTCCACTTGGCCCCGAGTCTCACTTCTCCTGCCCCTTTGTTCCACCTCTGCCTTCTGAAAAATTAAAATATCCTGCTTGCCCGTGCATGACATTCAGAAGAGGAAAACCTCTGAATTCCATCAACGCTAGCCGCTGCTTATGTAGCCAAGCACATTTCCTCATTCTGTTGTCATGGCAATACCAGATGCTTCTGGCAAGATGGCAGCACTGAGAAAAATTGACTATATTAAAAAAAAAAAGTTTTGTTTTTTTGACTGGAGATGAAGGTTTTGAAAAATTAGCCCAGTGACTGTCTCAAGTTCAGTCACACCGAAGCCTGAAGGAGGACAGACGTCTCGGCGAATGCCTTGACACCTTCCCAGCTTTCTCAAGGAGCCACTATTCTGGGTGCAGCCACACATCCACCACCCCTGAGCCCTAACTGCCCCCCTTCTTGGTCAGGGCCAGAACTGTCCTGCCTTACCTGCTTCCAAAGAGAGGGCCCCCCCACTTCTGGTTCCCCATGCGGGTGACAGCCAGCTTGTTCTGGGAAGAAGAGCGCAGGCCCCTCAGATAAGGGCCTGTGTGGCACGCAGCCCAGCTGAGACGCAAGCCTGCAGGCCCACCTGGAGCCCAGTGGCAGCCGCTGAAACATCAGAGGATAGAAATGGCTTCCTGCCAGGCTATCTTCCTGCCGCAGAATTACAGAAGACCGGGCAGTGCTTTAAGAAAGTGACCAAATCAGCTTACTTCTCCCGAGACCTTTCCTCATACCTTGCCCAGTGGGAAACAGGGGCAGGAAGTGGCGCCTGAGGGGAGGTGGGTAAGGGGGAGAGGAGGGAGGGAGGGTGATTGAGGGAACAGATATGCTGGGGGTGATGAAGTCAGGAAGAGCAGCAGTGATGTCAGGGATGGTTTCCAGAAGCTGAGAAGCACCAAGGAGGCAGAGAGGTTGAGTTAAGGCAGAATCCAGGTGACGTCTGCAAAGCCAGAGGGTTGTCAATGAGAAAGTTCTGAGGAAACAAACATGAGAAACTGTCCTAGAATGTGGCAACTGAATGAGTGCCCTGGGCTCACTTCTAATCTTTTCAGATCTGGTATATTCTGTCTGTCTTGATTTGAAGAAAAGAAATTGTGTGCACCAAGCTATTGCTTGGATTTCAAATAGAAATAGAGCTTGGTGGTGGTGTTTGGTTAGAAAAATTCCAAATATGTGTTTTATCTCTCTAGGAAATGATTTTTGTTAGCAGAAAATGAAATACCTTTAAAGAAATTAAAGTATTTTTCTTAAGGGAGTTTTATTTCTCAGAGCCCTTACTCTGAACTTAGTTTTCCTATGAAAAACGGAGATTGCTTATGAAAATGGCCCAGAGTTAGTAATTAAAAGCGTGTTTAAATTACGTGTTTAAAAGTGTTGAAACAATTGAAAGTTGTTTTCTGTATGTCCTCTATATTTTCTTGATACACTTCACCCAGTAAATTCTCTCCTTTTAGAGAAACCTCATATACAGAGAAAAACGTCTGATACATCACACTCTAAAATGCTCAAGTGACTAGTAGATTTTATTCAGATACATCACACTAACCTGATGTTTTCATTTACTTTTGTGTTGTTAGCATGTTATAAAGGGATAGAAATCTCTAAATTTTATAAGTTCTAAAATTCTATGTTATTAAAACAAAAACTGTAACTATTGGAGTCAATGGGACGGATTCTAAGTCCATGTTACATATTAGAGCATGCTTGTGGGAGTCTGACTTGGGTGGAAGCCATTTGTCATTCCTCGCTGCATAATCTTGGGCAAATGGCTGAATCTCTCTACCTCAGTTTCCTCATCTGTAAGAGAGGGATCTTATACTTCTGTATCATCCAGGACTATGTTCAGCTTCATGTGACAGAAAATCCAAAATTATAATGGCTTAAACCAGAAAGAAGTCTATCCCTCTGTCACGTCCAAGCCACCCTGGAGTGGGATCCCCAGTCCATAGTGTCAAGTACGCACGATCCATTGTGTGAGGCTCCATTCCCAGACTACCTCATGGGTCAAGAGGGCTTCTGGAGCCCCAGGCTCGGTGAGTGGAAGGAGGAAAGCATGTGGAAGAGCATGCCCCTCCCTTCAAGGACACTTGCTGGAAGTTGCATAAACCACTTCTAGACAATGGGCAAGAACTTAGCCACATGGCCACACCTGGCTGGGAGAGAGGCTGAGAAGTGTGGTCTTCACGAATGGATACTGGTAAATCAGCAGGACGCTGTGCTACAGTCTGTTTCACTGGGCAGCGTGAGAATTCAGGGTGCTGATGCATAGGAAACACTTGGAACGGTGGTTGCCTGGCACACACTTCCCGTGAGCTGTGATCATCAGACATGGAGGGTGGAGAGAGCAGCTCGGCATTAAGGAGATGTATGAGTCAAAAGAGCTTCCTCTCAACTGTCCTTTTCTGTTCTTTCTTATGCCTTTAGACACTGGGAATGGGGCTGGGTAGAGAGGCCAAAGGGTTGTACCTTCTTTATTCAAGGACATCTAATTCATCCCAGGAGTCAGTCAGTAACTTGGGGCTGAACGGCAGAGATTGCAATACCAATGTGCAGTGGGCCTGGGCAGGTGGGAGAGGTCAGCCTGTGGGGCACATGCTGTTTCTATAAGGGGTGGCCGCTAACCCCTCACTGCCCTGTGGGAATGTGGGACTCGTGGGGCCAGTGCTGCCAGACTTTCCAGTTTTTAAAAAATCTGGATTTTTATGTGACATCTCTTTTTGTTCACCTTGAACACTCTTCTTATTATGGCCACAGGCAAGCAATCAATCTGCTAAGACCACATGAGATGAAAATAATTAGGTAGGGGGCAGGCTGGAAAAAGCAATCAGGAGCGGCAGCGGGAGGGCAGCTTGTGAAATTTTACAAGCCAAGGTTACGCGGGAAGAGACAGCAGGGGGAGAGCTTAACAAGATTGGTTGGTGTGGTCCTTCAGTCTGCAGCCTCTTCTCAGCAGAACAGGTAACCCATGAAAGCAAGTTTGACTCCTTAAGCTACAATTTTATGATTTAAGAGTTTTCTTTGCATGATGTCTGCTCAAGTGGGCTGGAGGAATGGGAAGATTACTGTTTCCCAATATTTCAAATGTTATCTATCCTAGAAATATAATACAGTTGTCATGAAAAAAATAACAGTCACATTTTTATTTTTCTTTTTGACTAGTGTGAAGCTACTTGGTTTAAGTTTGTGTTCTGCTGCCCCCCCCCCCGCCCACCTCCCTGGTGAGAAATCTACCAGCATAAGGAGATTACTTTGCTCATTCCTTCTTTGACTAAGGATGAATCTGTCTCTGTTCGAATGATGCCTCTCAGGGTGGGGATGGGGAGTGTCTGCCGATCAATAACAATCACCCACTAGGAGCCACTAGGGTCTGAAATCAAAGCCCCAGCTCCCTCATTATTCCACAGCGAAAGGGTCCTGCAAGGCTGTATTTAGGTTTTCAGAACAGGTCAATCATGGAAAATGGGAAGGAAATAATTGCATATTTCTTCTTCTAATAATTCATGAGAAGGAAAAATTTGGAATGTTAAAACATGAAAAAAGTCAACACAGCCTGAGGGAAACTTTAATAAGCTTCTTCAAGTCAGTCACTTTGGCCAAAATGAATAGAGATAATGAACAAGTTACAAATTTAAAGCTCTCTTTGGCTGCCTGAAACATGAAATGAGGGAGATTGATTTTTTTTTTTGTCAACAACACTGTCTGAAAATGTCATTATTTGTTGCACAGATTAACAGGTTTTGATTTCTTGGTGTCCGAGATTAACCACAGAAAAGTGAAATATTGTAAAGTCACCTGGCTTCACAGTGGCTCTGGCTGGTGTTAGTTATTGATAGACATTTATTCTCTGATTTTTAAGTTAAAGGCTCCTCTAGGAAAACTCTCCAGAGGCCCCTGTGTGAATTTATGTGCTACTAGGAATCTTATGTTGACTTTCAAAGCCTCAAAGTATGTGGCATCAAAATGCCTGATTCTTCCTCCCCCTTACTCTTTGAAAAGAAGCCTTCAGGTATTCTCAAAAATAGAAAAAGAGAAAAATGTCATTTGGGTATATTGAATTATGTACACTGTGACAAATGTTTACTTTTTTGGCACAAAAATGATAATGATGAAATTATAAATCTCTTATTCTGATTTATATGATAGAAACTGTAAACATATGCTTCAACATATGGAAAAAAAAGAATCACCACAGGCAAGAGTCAGTAGAAATATCAGATTAAAGAATCAGACCTAAACTTGCTAAGAGAGTAAACCTTAAAAGTTCTCATCACAAGAAAAAAAAAATCTGTAACTATGTGTGGTGACGGATGTTAACTAGACTTAGTGTGATCATTTCACAACATATACGGATACTGAATCATAATTGTACACCTGAAACTACTATAATGTCATTTGTCAATTACATCTCAATTAAAAAAATCAGATCTGATAAAACTGAAGCAACAGCAATTATTAGATCCAAAATATAACAATAACAACAGCAAACACATATAATAATGACTATGACATAAGGAGTATTATTTCCTTCATTCAACATGTGGGGAAACTGAGAGACAGAGAAGTTGGGTAGCTCGTTCAAACTCATCCAGTTTGTAAATGGCAGGACTTAGATTTGAAGCCAGGCAGTCTGGTTTTAGAATTTATGCTAAAATAAATGTGTTTAATATTTTATAGAAACAAAAGAAGGCATACGATGTGATGCAAACAAGAGATCTCAAAAGTGATGAGGCTGTTTTGAAAACAACTAAATAGAACTTCTAGAAATGAGACAGAAGTGAAATTTAAAACTCACTGGACAGATGAAACTGCAGATTAGACACTGCTGAAAGTAAAATAGTGAACTAGAAGGTAGGTCTGAAGAACTTACCCAGACGCAGCACAGAGAGAAAGTGAGACGTAAAATATGAACAAGACAGCAAGGGATGAGGAGGCTAGAGTCATTCAACATACATTTAATAGGAGCTCCTGAAGGAGAAAATAGAGCAAAGCGGGGAGAGTGACTATTAAGAAGTGACTAAGAGGGGCCGGCCTGGTGGCATAGTAGTTAAGTTCACACGCTCCACTTTGGCAGCCTGGGGTTCACAGGTTCAGATCCCGGGCACAGACCTATGCACTGCTCATCAAGCCATGCTGTGGCAGGCAGCCCACATATAAAACAGAGGATGATGGGCACAGATGTTAGCCCAGGGCCAATCTTCATCACAAAAAAAAAAAGAAGAAGAAGAAGTGACTGAGAAATGTTACGGAATCGATAAAAGATACCAATCCTCAGTTTCAGAAAAGCAAACACATCCTAAGCAGGATAATAAAAAGAAATCCATGCCTAGACACATTGTAGCAAAGCCTCAGAACGCCAAAGACAAAGAGACAATCTTAAAGTAGTCTGAGTGTAATGACAACAGATCACCTACATGGACCTGGACTAACAGCTGATTCACAACCACAACAGCAAAAGCCCAAAGAGAATGGATTAATATATCCAAGATGTTGAGGGAAAATATTGCTCTCAATCTGTAATTGTGCATCCAGCAAAATGATCTTTCTAGAGTGAAGGCAAAATAATTATCTTTAAAGATAAATAAAAGCTGAGAGTTTTATCCTCGACCAACTCTCACTAAAGGAACTTCTAAAGATGTAATTCAGGTAGTTGAGAAATTAAAAAGAGAAGAGAATAACACCCAATAGAAAAACAGAAAAAAATTAAAGATATCATATTGAATTATAAAATTCATGCAGAATCTCATTGTACCTGAAATAGCCCAGTAAACCAAATAGACAAAGATCTCTGCCATTGTGAGGTTTACTGTCTTGTAGATAATGAACATATGAAGTCAGGTACCTGAGGGTTACTGTAACTATTCAAAAAGAACATGGTTACCCTTCAACCACAGATGAAAAGTTAATAAATAATCTTGGTCCCCATTAGATGTATTTGTTAAGCCCAAATGCTTGCTTTGCAGCCCACACATCATTATAGCTTAATTTGCTGTTTTCTTGTTTAACCAGAGGGGTGACTCAAGGGTCACAAGGATTTATGAGCTCGTTTTGCCGAAGAAAAAGAATGCCTTTAAGGAAGTTACGACCACCAGATAACCAGTTGCCACTGAGGCCAAGAATTCTAGTTGCCCAAGATCTTATCTGGAGTGAAAGAAACATAGACTTTCCCTCTGTTTCCCTGAAACTCCTCCTCCCAAGGCCCTTAGCTGTATAAAGATCCCCGCTTTCTTCCTTTGGGAAGACGGACTTGAGAGAACCTATCCTCCCGCCTTCTCATTGTGGCCAGTTCAAACAAAGCTTTCTTCACCTCCAAGCACCAGTGTCTCAGTGATTGGCTTACTGCATATTAGGCAGACGAACTTGAGATGAAGAGGTTCTGTTTCACATATATGTATCAGGCACTTTCTAAGCCTTGACATTAACTCATTTAACCCTTGTAGATGCTATCATTATTTGTAAGTGGCAGAGCTAGGATTTGAAGTCTGTCTGTCAGCCCTCAGAATCCCAGCTACTAACTAGTATATCATACTGCCTCCTCACCACTATTGCCTTGGTGAAAAGTGTGCTGTGCAATGTTTTTGCTTAAATATATATGTGTGATGGTCCTAAGACATCCATTTTGTGTAATGAATTAACTTCTTTTCTATGAATCCGGAGTGATACTGGACATGTACCAATCAACCTTGGAAGAACTGGGAGAATAGCTATTCAAGCCATTTTCTGTGTTGTCTGGTTCCGATGAGAAATCTTGGTTTAGAAAGGCTGCAAAGATGATCATATAGGGGCCAGAGAGTGCTGAAGAAAAGCACTACTGAGTTGGAACTCTATTTTGATGCTGCCCATTAAGTTCTTTCCTAAAGAATTATAATACTTGTTGTCATGGTAGTAGCTGTCCAAAATTAAGCTTCTTAAGCATCAAGGAGTAAATAAGACCAAATCAAGTTCTTGGCCCCTGCCTTCTTTGATTGGGTACATTTAAGGATAATCTATATTAGAAAAAAATTATCTCATTAGAATATATTAATTAAAAAACTTTTGGTAGATCACATTGTGGTAGGTTGAATAATGGCCCCCCAATACAGGTCCTAATCCCATAATCCCAGAACATGTGAATATTACCTTATATGGCAAAAGGGATTGTGCAGATGTGATGAAGTTAAGGATCTTGAGAGGAGGAGAGTGTCTTGGATTATCTGGATAAATGTAAATCACAAGTGTCTTTTCTAAGAGAGGGGCGGAGGGAGCTTTGACTACAGGAGAAGGTAATGTGACAACTGAAGCAAGATGCTATGCCACTGGCTTTGAAGATAAAGGAAGGGGCCATGAGCCAAGAAATGCAAGGAATGCTGTTCTAGAAGCTAGAAAAGGACAAGGAAACAGATTATCTCCTAGAGCCTCCAAGGGAGCACAGCCCAACAGACACCTTGATTTCAGCCTAGTGAAACTGATTTTGAACTTCTGACCTCTGGAAATATAAAAGAATAAATGTGTGTTGTTTTAAGGCACTATATTTGTGGTATTTTGTTATAGGAATGATAGAAAATTAATTCAACAGTTATTTATATTGAAACAACTTCAAGCTAAAGATTGCACTTCTTTTGAAAAATCCGTCTCTAATAGAAAGGGTAGGAGGATTAGCACCACAGATTGGGATGTAGTGAGTTAAACAAAATGAGCAGCATGTAGAGTGGTGGAGTGTATTACCCTTCACTCACAGTCTGCACCCTCCTTGTAGGAGGACCATCTACCTCATCCCTGTAGAACCTGGTGCACTTCCAGCTTTGATCACTGGGTGTGAGGGCTCTATAGTCACTGTATGTTTGCTGTGCTCCCTTTTCTGCTAACACAGTGACTGGCAATGCTCAGTCCAGAGTGGAGAAGACACAGAGCAGAGTTGCAGCTGACCCACGATGGACATACAACACAAGAAAGACCTTTGCTGTTGTGAGCCACTGAGCTTTTATTTGTTACTGCAGCATAACCCAGCTTATCCTGACTGATCCGGCAGGCAAACCTTTCTCAGCTCAGCCACACATATTCACACCTGTGGGGAGATAAGAATACTGAGAGAAATTACTTTGGGGCTACTGCCTTTCAGTTTTGGAAGACCAGAATGGGGCCTGTGAGACTAAAACAGAGCCAATATTATGCTTATTTTTTTAAAGCATAAGTTGGGGAGGAGAGGCCTAGAAGGATAATTCTGGAAACTGTGCGTGTGCTCCTTAGAGAAAATACCTTTTGAGAGGGTTCAAAGATGTGAATACTAACACTAAAATAGAGAAAATATTTGAGGAAACTGAAGATGTAGGTGAATAAAACATAAATGCAAAAGAATAACACCACCAAAGCTGGAGATCAGAATTTACACACAGAAGTACATACCGGGTCTGATCAAAGGCCTCCACAAATCCTTTGCTGTCCTCTCCATTGAGAGGTGGAGTTTAATTCCCCTCCCCTTGGATCTGGTCTGGCCTTAGTGTCTTGCTTGACCAACAGAATGCAGCAGGACTGATGTTCTGGGATTCTGAGGCTACATCATAAGAAGTCTTGTGGCTTCTATTCCATCGCTCTTGGAACAGCTTGGTCTTGGGATGCTCCCTCTTGGAAGCCAGCCTCCATGATGTGAAGCCCAAGCTACTCGGAGAGGCCATGTGTAGACATGGTCAGCGTGCCCAGCTGAAAGCCAGCATCAACCAACAGCTATGAGTGAGCCATCTTGGACATGAAGCCCAATCATGTCTTCAGATGTTAGCAGCCCCAGCTGATATCTGACTGCAACAGCATGAGAGACCCCAAGAGAGAACAACCTAGCTGAACCTAGTCAATCCATAGAACCATGAAAGATAATAAAAAGAATTTGTGGGGCCGCCCGGTGGCGCAGCAGTTTAGTTCGCGCTTGGCAGCCCGGGGTTCGCGAGTTCGGATCCCGGGCGCCCGCCGACGAACTGCCTGTCAGCCATGCCGTGGCGGCGTCCCACATAAAGTGGAGGAAGATGAGCACGGATGTTAGCCCAGGGCCAGTCTTCCTCAGCAAAAAGGGGAGGATTGGCAACGGATGTTAGCTCAGGGCTGGTCTTCCCCACAAAAAACAAAAAAAAAAAAAAAAAAAGAATTTGTTATTTTAAGCCATCGCATTTTGGAGTGATTAATTACTCAGCAAGAGATGACTGGAACACATATGTGGTTCCTGTGTTATATTGTTAGAGGGAGCCTACAACTTCAGAAGTTTAGGTCTAAAGAATTGCCAGAATGCTACACAGCTCACAGCCAAATCAGGGGAAACTCATAAATACCGCATGATGTAGTGGATACACGACTGCCTAACACAATGGCTGGCAAATAAGAATTCAAATTGGAATTAGATGTCTTCCTGTGAAAGAAAGTCTAGTTAAATGATTTCCTTTGGCTGTAAGAAAACCAGAACAGACCAAAGGCAGTAGTGGATCTGATTGTTTTTTAGGGAAATTAGGATTAGCCTATTTCTTCAAATGAACAAACTTCCTTGGTAGTGGTCATTAGGGCATGCTTCCAGAACTGCTTAGGTATTATCTAAATAGGAAGAGGAGGAGTGTAAGTCCTGGCATCCCAGTCCCTCTGTAAATAACATCCAGTAAGAAGGATAGAGTGTTTGTGAGAGCCCACACAATCTTATTTCCAAAATCTACTTTCTACGTTTTTTCAGTCCAACAACCAGAACCTGAATAGAACCATGATCGAGGGCAGCCCAGTATAGCCAATGCACCCCGAAACATGAAGTTTTAGAGGTGGAAGATCTCTGAGGTGGTGTCACCAGTGGGGTCAGGCTTTACAATTAGAATGCTTAACATGGAAGATAAGATTTGGGAGACACGCTAAAGATCTTCAAATATTTTTGGGGTAATTCTGTAGAAAATGAAGATTGATTTAAATAACAATTACTTCAAAAATAAATTTTAAAATCCACCATGAAACTATGAACATCATTATAAGATTACCCAAATATCATATTTATATAGTACAGTCAAGAATTTAGGCATACTAATGTCACCTACTGGGAAAACTTGTTCACACCTCAAAATCTAATGCTGATTAATCTAGGTGAAATTCAGCAGATAGCCTAAGAGCGCCCTGGTATTTTGCTTAATTCTGTCGGTAGATTTTCATAACTGTCATCTTTATTCTATTCTCAAAAAGTAAAGGTTTCCAGGCATCTTTTTTTGTTTTCTATGTCTGTAAGAAAGCGTCTTTAGAAACATCACAATTTGACAGTTGATAAATCTCTATCTCCATTTCCCAATATTTCCCTTTTGTTACTCCTTTATGATTAGAAGGTTTGAGCTACCTTATAAAGTTTCAATCCTCTCCTTGGGGGGACGGAACTAAGCTTTCCCCTGCTTTTGTATTTCTATTCACTCTTCTAAGACACTGTTCTAGCTCTCATTTAGCCTTCAAAGCAGGGATGCTGTGAGGCCCATGTAGCAGATGTTTCCCCCAGTACACTCCACATTCTACTTCCTTTCTGAGCAGCCTGCTGAGATGTCTGTGTTACAACCAGCCCTTACTGTTCTCCATTGGCACAGTCTGCTAAAGCATCCCTGCTGGGGGGCGTCATTTCTTCACCTTGCAGTGAAGTGGCAAGTAGGGACATTTTGTTGTCTTGCTTAAGAATTCCTGGATCTAGAGTTTTGTGGCAAAATCCTCAGCAATAACTACCATAGGAAACAAAATGCTGTCATCCTACCTCACATTATTCATAAAATAAATCTCAGATACATCAATACCTAAAAGGGAAAACTATATGAACTATTAGAAACAATTAGAAACTATTAAAAAACAAATACAGCTTATGCCTGTGGATGTGGAAGTATTTCTTAGGTGGCACTCAAAATGTACATGTAAATGTTGGTAATTCTGATTAAATAAAAAAATTAAAACAGGAAAGCTTAAAAACTACACACTGAAAGAAGGTATTTGAAATCTACACAACAGGCAAAGAATTAGTATCCAGATTACATAAAGATCTCTGAGAAAAAGCCAACAACAGAAAACATTCTCATGACAAGGAATGTAGGAAACGCAAAACAGGGAGATGTCATCTCACACCCATCAGTTTTGTTTTAAAAACAAAACAAGATTTAAAACCCCTAAAATATCTAGTGTCCAAGAGGATGTGAAGAAATGAGAACCACTGCTTATGGGGTCTAAATTGACAAATTTGGAGATGAATTTGACAAAGCTAGTCAAGTTGAAAATGTGCCTATTTTTCCACCCAGAGGCTTTAAGACACTCTGTATGTGTGTGTGAGGCACGTACAAAGAAACCACTTCAATAACCATGGCCATCCCCAAGAAAATGGGAAAATAAAATAGAGCTACATGTATCAATAAAGAGAGATCTCAAAAAAATACTGAATGAAAAAAGGCAAATTGATAGATGCTATACTATGATATGATTTATGTAAGTTAAAAATATAACATTATGTAATAATTATGGCTATGTATATAATAAAAGTAAATTGTGGACTGGAAGGCTATTTCAGGATGTCTGTCTATGGGGACAGAGGGAAGGGATGGGGAGTGGAAAGGGTAACAAAGCAGAACTTATCAGAAATATTTTGTTAAAAAAGATCTGATGCAAATATTACAAAATGTTAATATTTGTTAATCCTGAGTGTTGTGAACAGAGTATCATATTCTTTTTCTCTGTGTTTTCAACATTTTTTTCTACTTTTTTTAAAAGACAGAAATGTTGCCACATCTAGACGGTTCTAGTATCCTAGTCTACAGAAGAATCAGAACGGTGGAGCTGAAGTTACTTTAGAGTCATCTATTCTAACTCACTTGTTTTTACAGATGGGAAAATGGAGGCCCAGAGAAATAAAGTAATTTGCCTAAAGTCACACAGCTGGGAAGCGGCCAGGTCATCACTATACTCTGGTACTTTGAACATCTAGCTCAGCATTCCAGGTAGATCTGAAGTGAGGCTTAAGAAATATGGTCTTATGAGGAAAATCCAGAAATAGGAATTTTCATCACCTCCATTTACCATCTTCATCTATCAAACTCATTCAGAGAGCAGAAACTGCATCTCAGCAAGCACTTCATAAATGTCTCAAAGAATGAACCCCAAACAAATGCTGGGTCCCTTCTTTCAGTAAAGAAGCTGCATAAGCTACTTTTAAAATGAGACTAAAAAATCCTTAAAACATGTTCATTAAAATGTAGAAAGAAAACTGAGGTAAAATATTTGTGGGATAAGCTATTCTAACCATTTCATTTTTATTCAAGTGAGACCAGAATAACTTAGACTGAGGGCAGTGTGAATGACCGTAAATTGCTGAATTATGCACATAAAATCAGATTACTTAAGAGGTGCTACTGGCTCTCTGGGTGCTTTTAAAGAATCTATTGTTTCTAAGATTTATTAGAAAACATTTTGTTTTAATATTTAAGTGTATCAGTACAGGTTCCTCTACTGTTAGAATAAATATAATTTCGTACTGGAGGCCCCAGGGTGACAAATTCCCACATAATTAAGAATTATCTCATATCTCACAGTTTTTAACGTTCTGTCTGATATTCTTGTAGGTAAAATATCTATTTATAATGATCTGAGTTTAGGGGACACCTATTTCCAACTACAATGGAATAGCTCATAGCAGATGAACACTCCTACTAAGAATTAGAAAAGCTGGATAAAATACCATCAATCATTCAATCGATAAACAAACAAACTGGAGAAGTGTCGAGGTAGTTAAGACGAGGAGCCAAAATTAAAGTCAGGCACAGTCAGAAAGGGGTCTACGAAGCAGGCTTTCATCAATTTTCCTGGGCTGGGGGGCGGCGGGGAAGTGGCAAAGTAAATAAAAACAATAGGAGTGCAGGGGTGCAGGATGCTAAGTCAGCTAAGACTTGAGGCAACAAAATCACTGAAAAAAGTGAGTCATAGAGAAGAGAACCCTATACTTGGTGGTTTTCCCTTTAGGTCCCTTCTAATACTTAAGTCATTCAGGGCAGAAGGTTAAGAGGCTGAAAGCAAGTTGGAAAACAGTTAGGTGCTTCTGGCAGTCTCAAAGGGCCGAGTTGTTCCGGACACGCCCAGGAGGAGGGGCCGTAAGAAATCCTGTAGACCCTCAGTTTAGATCTCTGGAAAGTTACACGCGGAGAGGGGCTGACCCAGAGAGAGGCCCAGCCTTACAATGACTGCAATCCTGCCACAACCACTCTGTCCCTGCCTGCAGGTACACAGTGATGCTGATAATAATCTTCAAAGCAGCAGCAAGACTTACAGCTAACTTCTCAACAGTAACCATAGAAACCAGAAGAAAATAGAGTGACACGTTTAAAGTGCTGAAAGAAAATTCTAGCATTCTACCAGTAGTTAACACATTCTTTGAAAAAAGAATGCAAAATAAAGAAATTTCCAAACAAACATACACTGAGAGAATTCATTAACAGATCCACACTAAAAGACATCATAATGGGAGTTCTTCAAGGAGAAAAAAGACCCCAGATAAAAACATGGAAATACAGGAAAGAATGAAGAACAGTAGAAACGGCAATTGTTGGTAAATGCAGATGAATATTCAACTATATAAAACAAAAATAATGTCCTACAAGGTACGGAGACATATATATATATCAACAACAATAAACAATATGTGGAAAGTAGTAAATGTTCTAATTTAAATTAGATTCCATTAAGTAAAGGGTGCCACTACAAGAATAAGTACCATGATAATAGAAGGGAAAAATGGTATAGTAATATTTGATTAATCCAAAATAGGCAAGAAACAAGAGGAAAAGTTACATAAAACTTGTGGGACAAATAGAAAAAAATAATAAAATGGAAGATGTGAATCCAAATACATGAGTAATTATATTAAAGGTAATTGGATTACATATTCCAATTAAAAGACAATAATTACCAGACTACATTTAAAAAAACTATATGCTGCTACAGGAGATAAAACCTGAAGAATATAAACACAAAAGGGTTGAAAGTAAAAGGATGAAAAAGATTTATTATACAAACACTAACCAAAAGTAACTGATACACCCACACTAATATATAAAATAAACTTTAAGACAAGCAGCTTTGGTAAGAGATAACAAAGGGCATTCCACAATGAAAAAAGAGTCAATCCACCATGAAGATAAAACAATTCTAAATTTTTGTCCATTGTAAGGTAAGCCCTGACAGAGGGCTTACCCTTTCTAACACAAGTGCCTGACTTAAACTTTGACTGCCGAGGCTGCCTCCCCCAACTGAGGCTCCTTTGTTTCAGAGATCTTGGTTGACTTCACTAATTGACCATTTGGGCCACTTGTTTATTCTCGTTTTAAATTCACGCGCCTATGTTTTAAATTCACCAATAAAGACTGAACCCATGAAACCCTAGGCTTTGATCCCATAAAAGCAGAATGCCAGGCCCATGGGCTCTCTCTACCCGCAACCTCACTGTGTGGCCCCAGGTGTGCTATGTAATTTCCAGTCCTGTAAGTAATAAACTTTTATTCTTTCAAAGTTTCCTGATGATCACTGCTAAAGGGTGTCTTGTGATCATAAGAACCACAAGGGCTGGTCTGACCACAACATTGGTTATTGATTGGCTGAGACTGGCATATAACACTCCACCTAGCAAACTAACTGCAAAATAGCGCCCGCCGACACACTGCTTGTCAGCCATGCTGTGGCGGTGTCCCATATAAAGTGGAGGAAGATGGGCACGGATGTTAGCCCAGGGCCAGTCTTCCTCAGCAAAAAGAGGAGGATTAGCAACGGATGTTAGCTCAGGGCTGGTCTTCCTCACAAAAGAAAAAAAAAAAAAAAAGAAATAAGAGATATATAAATCTACAATCATAAGACTTTATCACCTCTCAGGGAATAAGAAGAGCCAGGGAAGAAATCAGTAAGGATATAGAAGATATGGAAAACATAATTAAGAAAGCTGAGCCAATCCACATAATAAAGCACCCAATGACAGAATACATATTCTTTTCAAGTGGGCATGGAACATTTATAAAAACTGACCATATGCTGGTTTATATGATGGGTGTCTCAATTTTAAACAGTTGAAAAGTATCAGAGTGTTTTTAATGATCATGTGGGATTAGGCTAGAAATCAATTTTTAAAAAAGGTAACTAGAAAGCCTCCAAATGTTTGGAAATTAAGCAATACACACCTAAGTAACTGATAGGTTAAAGAAAAAAATCACAATAGAAGTTAGAAAATGTTTTGAAATAAATGATAATGAAAATGTGGCAAATAGCCTTTTTAAAAAGCAGATTTTATCAGAAAACAAGGCTGAAAATCAATGATCTAAGCAAACATCTCAAGATCCATAGAAAATAATAAATATAAGAGCAGAAAATAATGAAATATGATTAGGTAAGCCTTGAACCTAACTTCTTTTTTCACATAAAAAGTGTCTTTGACAGTTTTAATAACACACTGACTTTTCCAGGAATGCACCTATGATGTGCATACTAAGGAAAGAGTGCACTTTATTCTGTTCATAACTTTCAAAGAATCATCTATCATTTAAGAGAAATCACATCACCAACAGCAAAACTATTCACGGTACACGAAGTTACTGCAACATTAGTGACTTGATATATTGGTGCAATTATCTGACTACATCATATACTGAAATATTTATTATTTTATTAGAAATCACTTTCCTTTTATTTCTCTTTTCTTTAATAATAAGAGAATTATAGATATCCTATTATATTGAATATATAAAAAGTTATATATGTAGATATGTTATCCAGATGTTACATAGATATATCTATGAATTTCATTTCAAAATAGTAAAGAAGAAATTACAAAATTTTTTTTATAGAAAGAGACTATTGGTTCTGACAGGGTTGAGACCCACTGGATTTGATGATTTTTAAGGTCTTCTCAGTCTTAACATTCTAAGATTTTTAAGTACCCATCATTTCTAAGAATAGCTTTGATATATTTTGCAACTAGTGTATGGCAGGCATTATATTGGGAATAGTATCTCATTTAAATCTAATAACCCTTATAATAGATGGTATTATTGTCATTGTTTATATGAGGGAATAGATTCAGAGAAGTTAAATAATTTGTCTAAGTTTACATATCTAGGAACTGTAGAGTTGGTTTGACTTGCAAATGCATGTTCTTTTCACTCATTATCTCCAAAAAAGGGTAAATAACATATATTACTTTAGCTAGAAAAGTTAATTACTATCTGTGTATAGAAGCGAGGTTAGGCCAATGTAAACATTTATAAAGAGATCTCGCCAGCCACGGCAAAAACGAGGAGAGATGGAATATATAAGCATAGGAGGTAATTTTTTAAAGTCAGGACCGATTTAAAGTCAAGCCATGCAAAGTTCACCAAAACAATTTTTATTTCCAGTGTTTAATTGGGTATGCACACAGGCATGACACAGGTTTGGATTCATTAAGTCCTCATGCAGAATTATATTCTTCTCGATAAAGAAGCCAGTTCCATCCAGGTCACTATCTACACACCTATGTTACAACATTTATATCAAATCTGGTATCTGAAGAAAAGATACACATATAATATGTTCATTTAAGTTACGTATTTTACAGAAAGATTAAAAATTCAAGTCACACAAAACTCAAAAACTGTATTAAAAGTTTGAATATAAAACTCAGAGATCCACCTGGAATGACTAAAGAATGGAAGTTCTGTATCCACCTGTGTTAAAACTGGTAAATGTAATGAAATTTGTTACCAATAAAATGCATTCATTTATTTAATGTAAGTTATCTAATTTTAACAATATGGCACCCTAAAAACCAAATGTATTTTGATGATGAGGCACTTTTGTTAGTGATGAAACCAAAAGAACAAATTGCCGCATACTAATGCCAGCTATTTTCTTCGGTAATCTTGGGTATACACTATGTAGTGAGTTGCAACAAATACCTTGCCCATTTGTATACAACTATCCAATATATTTTTAAATATATATATATGTTCTTCTGGCTGTCGTGATGCACTGTAAAGCTATTTCACAGTGCAAAGTGATGAAACCAGCCCAAATGAAGGCTGCATAATAACAATCCTGGTACAAGAAAATATTTACAGAGTTACTGAAACGTGCTCTAGTGGACATACCCCCAGTTTAAAGACAGGGATGAAACTCTGCCTTATTGCCTGGGATTTCAGACAGTTTATGAGGTTGGGCATTTGCTGCAGAACTAGCATTTTGGCTCACGTTCTGGAAGCTTTCTCCGTTTATTTGGTCAGATGACTGTGTTGGTGTGGAAAGAAGGGGTCTGTTGGTTGAAGCCAAGGTGCTGGGACAACTGCCCACACTGGACTGAAAAGACAGAGGGGTGTCCGTTGTAGCTGTTTCTAACGTGCTAGAATTCTCCGGCTGGGGGTCCCCCATTTCTCCTCGGCTAAGGTCGGACGTACTGGTGCGTAAGCGTTCCCTTGCCAGCCAATCTGAGATGGAGAGGTCCTGGGCTGAGCATTTTGGCTTTAACCGATTCACAGCTGAAAGTTCAGATTCTCTGTCCCCACTCTGCTCTTGCGCTTTCCAGAAACTCAGAACACTGATTTCAGCAGCATCTCTGTGCCCTCCTAGTGTATGCCTGCGTTTGATGTTTTTCCTTTTAGCCGTCTCGGCATTGGTTTTCTGACTTCCTACTCCAAACATGTCGTCAGCTGGTGCTCTGGGTCTCAGTTTTAACCGGTCTGCTATTTTCGTTTTCCAGGTGGGTTCCTGTTTTTCTGGTTCACTTTTGGTCGGTGTTAGTAAACTCCCTGTTGATTTTCCTTTTTTCATAACATCAAACACTTTAGTGATGGAAGGTGTGTCTTTCTCATTCTTGGCATCTCCTAGACTTCCACTGTCTGACTTGAATCTAGCAGATTTTTTCCTGGACAGTGTATCACATTCAATAAGTTTATGTGAGCTAAAGAGTTGTCTTCGGCTATCTAAGCTTGGGGTTAAACTTCCCTCTGTACAACTTACTTCACTTCCTTCAGAATTTCTCCGGCTCATCTTAGTGACTTCTTGTAGTTTTCCTCGGAAAAGCCTCTCTGAAGTCAAAGCTGTGGGGAAAACGGGGAAATCGTTCTCACTGTCTGTCTCCACAGGCCGCCCTTCACTGACCAGTTCGCTCCTCTCATCGTCGGCTTCGTCTCCCTTACTTTCTGCAACAGACTGCACCTCGGGGCTCAGTCGGCTGGAGTCAAGGCTAGTCAGGTAGGTAGTAGACGATGTAGTTGAATAATCTGAGGTGATGGTGCTGACATTGGCCAAAAACTCACTATGTTTAGTTTCTGGACTGGTGGATTTCTTCGTGGAAACTCTTCCCAGGGAAGCCTGGGAAGAAGTGCTGAGCAAAGTGCCAGAGTCAGACCCTGTCTCTTCCAACTGGGAAGACTTCTGTGTCCCAGGTGATCTGGGGCTCTCTTTCAGGACGGTGAAGCGACAGCTCAGAGTTGGTGACTTGTTATATTTGGAGTTGTGTGGGGGTGAGGGTTCTTCAGATGGCATGCTCTCTTTCTGTAGTGATATCTTTTCCTCTTTCATTCCACTGATGTCTTTCTTGGCATTATTTTCTTTGGAAATGAGGATCCGTTGTTTTCTGCCCAATGTCTCAGTCTCTTTCTTAGACTCTTCTTTAATATCGTTGTGACACGGCTCTGCATTTTCCTTCTTAAAAAATACATTGTCCAATTCATCTTCTGAGCTGCTAGGTTGTGCTTTTTCTTTTGGCTTTTTCCTCTTGCGACCAGCGGCTGCAAAGATGGAGGAGACAAGCAGTTCCCTGCTATACTGATCTTTTCCAGATCCCCAAGAACCCTGAGAAGCAATCAGAGAAATGCAACTTTGAACAGAAGAATATTATCTAGGTCATTTTCTGAAAAGGTTTTCCCCCAAATATTTCTTCCTGAATTAACTCCACTAAAGCTCTAGAAGCACTAACAGAGTGTAGTTTTTTTTTATACCTCCTTTTAACGTATACCTAAGACAAATTTTTATTTTTATTTAACTAGTCCCATTTCTTGCATGGTGTTATTTATCTGCTGAATCACAGCTCATATACATCTGTCTTTCAGGGAAATAGTCTAAGCTCTCCTATTCTTGTTAATTTCCCTGAATCTACTGACTTTCCCTGCTTCTGCAATGCTCAGACATTCTTCAGATTCTTTCACCTGGAACACAGGTTTAAGAGTTAATATTCCGACATAGTTGAATATAATATTCTGACATAGGTTCACTAAAATTTTATGACTGACTTCAATTTTCTAATTATAGACACCATATGATACAGATACTGTATCAGATAAGCTCATTAAGATAAGGGAACTCTTTGGTCTTCCATTAGTTTAGCCAGGCTGGGTCTTCAGAGACTTGCCTTAGGTAAATCAGATTGATAATCTCTTCATTTATCTCAAGGTAACAACAAAATCAAAAAATTCAAATAATATAAGGTCAATTAAAGATCATAAATCCTTACCACAGAAACACTTTAGTGCACTGTTATTGGTAAAGTTGCAGTGCAGGCTACTGGCCTTGTTAGCATAATAGGTTCTTGACAACAACTGTTTAATTTGTTCATAATGCCTACATGCTAAGTAAATGGTGGTGGTAGGGGTCAATAAACACTTGTTGGTTTACCACACATCATTTAAGACAAGCAGGTAGGAAATATGCTGAGTAACAGAAGCAGAAAGTGTATTTCTCTACTATCACAAAAATCTAAAACTACTATACTGAAGTTTTGAAAAATAAAGTAAAAATTTAGGATGTAGATTAAAAAGGATTCACCAAAATGAAATCACAGATTAACTGAACTCTGTTTTTATAAATTATAAATGATTTCATAATTATCCAGTACATTTCTAATGGTTATTCCCATTTTAACACATTCTGCTGAAGACCGGGGGATAATGGTTGTGACTGGGCTCTGAATTAGGAGACCCCACGTTCCTTCCTCTAGCCTGCTGTGCATGACACTGAGCAACTGATTTACTTTTAAACATCTCAATTTCATTGTTTATTTAAGTGAGAAGAAATTAGATTATATTATCTTTACTATTTCCTAGGGTTCCCTTTAAAATCCTATGATTCTGTGATCATATATGTGCTGGAGCAAATGACTCTATTATTTTACAATTGAAAAATCGTTACAAAGAGTTATACACCATATGAATATCCACTGTATTATAGGCATGGTACAAACACCACCGTAATTAAGATGAAGAGAATTTCAAACAGGTTTGAAATCTAAAATCTTATCTTTTGGCAAAAAAAGATAGGAAACTGTTCTAGATTAAAGAAATCTAAAGAGACATGACAATGAAATGCAAGGAGTGATCCTTGACTGCATCCTGTATAGGGAAATAAAAAACAACAAACATTATTGGAACAACTGGGGAAATTTGTGTTAAAAGTATACATTAGAAATAATAACATATTGTACTCATGTTAACTACCTGAGTATGACAATGACACAGAGATCATATAGGAGAATGTCCTTGTTCTTAGGAGACACATGCTGAAGCACTTAGGGGTAAAGTGTTATCACGTCTATAAGTCCCTCTTAAAAGACTCAGAAAAAACAATTATATATATCAAGATTTACCAACTAATGAATCTAGGGCAAAAGGTTTGGGTGCTATTATTCCAGTAACTTTTCTGTAGGTTTAAAAATTTTCAAAATAAAAAGTTGGGGCAAAAAGATAGTAAAAAATCACAATATAAGTGATAGTGAATGATGCAATAAGATCAAAATATTTTGTAACATTTTCTGCATGAATTATAATTTAATCATATGCAGCCCCATTATGATAGTGAAACATGATATGTAAAATTCACATCTTAGTTCCAAATAGAAAAATGTCTTAAGAAATTTATTGGCAATTCTCGTTGCTACTGGCTCAGCAGAGCAAAGTTTGGACAAATTGAATTAATAAAAATCTTTCTGGGGCTGGCTGGGTGGCATAGCAGTTAAATTCGTGTGCTCCACTTCGGTGGCCTGGGGTTCATTGGTTCAGATCTGGGGTGCGGACCAACACACCACTTGTCAAGCCATGCTGTGGCGGCATCCCATATAAAGTAGAGGAAGATGGGCCCGGATGTTAGCCCAGGGCCAATCTTCCTCAGCAAAAAAGAGGAGGATTGGCAACAGATGTTAGCTCAGGGCTAATCTTCCTCACCAAAAAAAAAAAAAAAGAACCAAAACCCATAAATCTTTCTAAGAAGTATAAGAACTTCCTAAAAACTACTCAAATTTGGTGATGTTGTCAATAGAACACAAATTATGTTTAAAATAATGATTATAAAAACAAAATTGGTGATTTTGCTAAAAAGAAATGTAATTTTCTATAAAAAATAACAAAAAGTCTGTATTACTACTGAAATATTTACAGACACAATGATGTGATGTTTGGGATTTGCTTCAAAAGGCTCCCAGGAGGCGGAAAGGGGGGTGAAGTACAGATGGAACAAGCTTGGTCATGTTGATAACTGTTGAAGACAGGTAACAGGTGCACAAGGGCTCATTATGCTATTCTCTCCACTTATGTACATGTTAGAAATATTTCACAGAATAGAAATAAGAAATATCTCTAAACTATAATGAGAGAAACCCAACACTCCAACTCACAATACAGTATTCTTCGATCACATTCTATTTGAAGACTTAATTTTTCCCTTCATTAGACTTTGTCGTTCTGGGTCATCAGCTACAGACAGGGATGCATTTGTTTACTAATCGTCACAATCAGCGGAAAAGCAATTCTCCTCTAACATATTTCAAAATTGTATGAAACAATTTACCTTAGATTTTGTTGAGTCACTAGTAGCCGAATCTGTGAAAAGTGAAATAAAACACGGTCAGTATTAGTCAATCTGGACTGCTTTCAACAAACGATGCAAAACTTATGGAGAAGACAGGCACAGAACAAAATGTGAAAGCAAAACAAAACGAGAGACCACAGTGGATAGTCAGAGCTCACAAAGATGCAAGCCGCAGCACAGAAAGCCACCGCCATGAAAGGATGCTGTGAATTGTAGGCAGAACCAGCTCAATGAGAGGAATGGCAAAGGAGCCCTGGGCTAAACGAAAACAGAAATACTAGTGTTTATTCAATTTTCTAAATATTAAATCTAGCAATAAAGAAGCTTGACGACCTCTTTAAGAATTGCACTATGTACCACATCCTGTATCTGAAACTGATACACAATGTAGAACTTTTACGATTGTTGGCTGCCCTAGCTACAAATCGAGACACTCAGACTCGGTATATTTACGTTGATTTTTGTCAGACTGTCAAACTCAAATTTTAGAAGCATATACTGTATGCGCATAGAGGCATTAGGATAGCCCTGCTTCCAGGTCACGTTAGTTTTATATCAAATTAATGCTGATCTTTGTGCTTTGGACCCCAGTTTCATATCTGTGCGGTCTGGGATCCTTTTGACTAGTTTGGTTAAATGCTACCAGTTTTGTAATTATCTATTACCAAATGCTATTATGGAAATGGAAAAATGGAGACCATCATTTTGCTGTCTGGCAAAAACTCAGATTATACAATTATAAAGAGGGTAGGAAGGGGCTAGCACTATTCTGGATAATACCAATTTCGAAATTTTATCTGTCAACTTGAGGGAAATTGATTTTTAAAATTAACGAGCTGAGCCCCGTGCCACGCCCCTTTTAACACACGGCTAAATGCTTTATGACTTTAAGAACTGGTAGACCATACCATGCTATTTCTCCTCACGGTCTGCTTCAGAAATAACAAGAAACAGCAGAAAAACTTTTAAGAAAGTAGTATTGATCTGTTTACAATAATCTTAAGAGAAAATTTACACCACAGATCAACTGTGTTCGCATTTACAAGAATCGAGGGTTTCTGCAGACAAGGCAGCTACAGTGTGGACAACAGTCCTCCTTCTTCCTACAGTTCCAGCTGTCCATCAGGGACACCACAGAATCCACTAGCGACATTACCGTGTGATAGACTCCTCCCACTTCGCCTGTTCAACATCAGTATAGATTTGCCTGTGTCAGTAAGTGCTGAAAAAACCCTTTAGGACTAAAACAAGAACTAAAGACAAAGGGAGAACATTGTGTAAAACAACATGCTGGATTAGTGCAACAGTTTGGCAGGAGAAAATTTTCATCAAAAGAGCTGATAAAAACTAACACGTAAACATTAGGGTGGCAAGAGAAAAACAGAGGAAAATGTCAAATAGATTGACCTTTACTGTGACATCTCTAGTGACAAATAATATACTGTAATTTTATGAAAATGGTGCCCACTAGCAGTTCAACAAATTTAACTTGCTGCTGTTAAACAGAACGTCTAGCTCAAGAGTAAGAAATGCTTATACTAAAGTCTAGATCATACTTTCTGCCATCACAGCAACCACAAATTCAGTAGCATGGATCTGCTTTACCTTGTGATGACTATTACATGGAAACTGTGAATTAAAAAAAAAAAAAAAGAACAAAACAGTGGTTTGCATGCTCATTTCCCTCATATTTCCATTCTGACAAGCATTACAACTCCATGCACTGCCAATGGCGTTACAGTCACTGGAAGATAATTAAGATCAATCAGAAACGAAGATTAAGATTTTTATTAGTGAGAAAGGGGAAAAAAAAGGAGAAAAGGAAAAAAATCATAGTGAGTTGTTACTTATGATTGATTTGCTCTTTCATGTTATAAGAATTTAGCTTTTGACCTAGAGATCAATACTGCCCAGGCAAGAGTTACCTGATACATCTCCAGGGGACACTCCTGTCCTTCCAATGTTGGTGAGTAAATGATCTATGTTTGGCACTGGCTGGGAGTCTACTGTGTTTTCCTCCTGCACTGTTGTCTATGATTAATAAACAAAGATCTCTTCATCATCTCTTCAAAGATACTTTCTTTAAAATTCAAACAACATTTAGTAAAAGACACATTACTGAGTGGAGCACATGTGCTGCATTGTTTACACTGCTGACATATAATTAACTACAAAATAAGCATCATACTTGTATTTTCATTAGACCAGAAACTGAGGAGCTTTAGACCTGCTTCCGGGGTGCAAAGCAGACAATAGCATACAAAGCAGGAAGTTGACATTGTTGGAGCATCAGGGTCTTGTGTCCCAAATGAAAATAGAGTACAAATGCTGACGGTCGATACTTACAAGAGGTTCTTCAGCACCTTCTTCTGTGAAAAACCAGTCATGCTAAAATTTAAAATAAAAAAGGTGAAAAGAGAAATTAAATAACCCCCTAAATAGATCTATATTTTGGAGGATGGTATAGAAAAAAAGGTAATTATCTTAGGGAAAAAAATTATAACCAAATTCTGTCCTACCAAATATCAGCTGCTCACAAAAAATGATTTTCTTGATGAGATGAAGCCTGAACTTACATGCTGGATAAGTGTCTCTACAATCTTGTACTGGTCTGGCATGTGAGTGACCATATGGGTCATGTTATCTTCGGATGTCCTCACAAGAGTTGGACCAAAAACTATTGCTAGGTTTCTTGGTTCCATCTGAAACAAAGGATGATATTGGAACATATCAGGATTTTTCTTAAGAAAGTCGGCTTAAATTCCCACTGCATATTTGACACTTTATTTCCGAAAGATTCTTTTGATGAGAAAGGATTCAAAGAATAATGATTGACTGATGTATGTAAAAATAGATAATGCTTCCTAGTCAGGATTTCTATAAGCTAATATACACATAACTTCTTTTTCCTTGCTGTTATGACAATGCACAATGCTTAATTGGTATTCATTTTTTCCAAGAAGTCTTTGATTGAAAGCAATTGATCTGGTTCAAAACTAGTATTACCAGAGCTGGATTAACTGACAAAAAATATTAAAATCAAAGGAAAAAAACTCGCAAAAGAATAGGGATGCTCTCTCCCCTCAAAAACTAAAAAATGGAGAAGCGCTTAAAGACACATAAAATTTTCCAAATGTGCCCCATTAGTACGTCAAAATCTAATGTCTGGACATATTCTTTTTTGACCAATTTTTACTTCAACCAAAACTTCCAAAGATCTTTGCTTATCTTTGCACCAACCTGAACACCTCAATATTACATATTTATATGTTTATACATTCATTTCCATGATGTTTTGTATTCCTTGTTTAATTCCACAATTATCAAAGGGGTGGATGTTTTGTCTTCCTTTGACATATCTTACAGTGTCTGGTGTAATATTTTGAACTTAGGATTTGGTTAAAACGTTAAATAATTTTAACCAACCCTGAAAACATACCGGGGGGAAAAATAACTGCAGAACTCAGAAGTCAAACCGGTTTAGGGAGCCACATGACTATACTGTTTTGTGAGAGGCACGAGCAAGCACACACACATTCACACACACCTTTCAGGTAGGGTCCAAAGTGGAAAACCCTTAGATCTCCCATTCTGAAGCAATTGCTATGCATCTAATACGTTAACTACCATAATACGTGCATTATTACACCATGCTTACGTCACAGATACAGGAGAAGTTGTGTATGAAGTCAGTATTTTCATAGTAGTGGAAAAAAATATGACTGCAGGAAGGGTTTACCTAAACTGGGCACACAAGGCATGTTTCTTATTCTCCCTCTGGAAGATGTCATCTAATTCCTATATCCTATGGGTAAAAGTGACTCAAAAAACAAAGCCCAACCTAATACAACTCAGCCATAAGAAAAGACAGAATTGTCCCATTTGCAACAACATGGGTGGACCTGGAGGGTATTATGTTGAGTGAAATAAGCCAGAGAGAGAAGAACAGACACTGCATGAACTCACTCATACGTGGAATATAAACAAACACACGGACAGAGAGAACTGGTTGGTGGTTACCAAGGGGAAGGGGGATGGGGGGTGGGCACAAGGGGTGAAGGGATGCATCCACAGATGATGGACAAATAATAATGTACAACTAAAACCCCACAATGTTATAAACTATTAAGACATCAATAATAAAAAAAAAGTCCATCTCAAAAGTCTTACATAAAATTTTTACTAGATTCTTGTCTCCTATGATTTAAGTTTTTAGACTAATGATAACATACATTATTATTTATGTGTATATATATATATATATACAGTAATATTTATTACATGGGTATATAATTTTAGCTGGCTCCTACATAAAACTAATAACATAAGTAGTTCACAGTTTATTTATTCATTTATTACTTAAATTCTGTATTTTTTTTTTGTGAGGAAGATTAGCCCTGAGCTAACATCCTCTGCCAATCCTCTTTTCTTTTGCTGAGGAAGACCGGCCCTGAGCTAACATCTGTGCCCATCTTCCTCTACTTTATGTGGGACGCCTGCTACAGCATGGCTTGATGAGTGGTGCATAGGTCCACACCCGGGATCCAAACCTGTGAACCCCAGGCCGCTGCAGCGGAGCGCATGAACTTAACCACTATGCCACCAGGCTGGCCCCAAATTCTGTATTTTTTGAAAGATGTTCCATGAATTGTAATTAAATAAGTGTGGGAAATGAAACACCTTAGCTACTTCTTCAAGATTCACAGTGTTAATATATTAAAGACCCTAAAAAATTCTGCAGTAAAGAAACCTGTTTAATTTTAATTCAGTGCTTTCTAAACCAATTCAGCCAACAAACCCTATTTTCCCAGTGACCCCTACTAGCATCCAGCAAAACTGATGAATGATGTCATACACTTTGCAAAATGCTGAAATAATCAGAAAATATTACAGCTATGATTATATTGAGAACTTTTTGGCTCCTACTGTATGAACTTCTGGAAACAGTACAATCAACTGATATAGGCTTTCTTTTCCTTGTTTCTGTCTTTTTTTTTTCACTTTATTTATACTCCTATCACTATTGAAAAAATTGAGTATCTAAAGGAAATTATAACACTGCTTGTAAACTTTTCAGTTTGCAGGTAATAGGTGTTGACACTGTCTCATAATCCATCCAGCCTCACCTACAGCCATGAGCGACTGTTTTCCAGAACACGGCCACTAACCTGACCTGAAGGAATGCATTTTTCTCTACATTAGGCAGGAATCACCCTTCGAAAAGGGAGTGACAGCAGTATTTCTGAGCTTGTGGTATTCTTTTTTTCTTTTCCAGAAACCAAAATGACTATGAAACTATGTTAAGAAGTAATGCTCAAGAGTCAGAAAATCATAATTTTGCAACCTCTAATGATACTATGGATTTAGGCAACAATCACCAATGACGGATGAAAACCATGAAAAGTTAAGACTGCAACACTCAACCAAACACCATGTGTGTACCTGGTTTGGATACTGATTCAACAAACAGCTGTAAAAAGATATTTCTTTAAATCAATCAGGAAAAACTGAACATGAGCTGAGTATTCGGCAATATTAAGGAATAACAAATTTTGGTGTGTTTGATAAAGATAATGTGGCGGTGTTAAAAGAAAAAAAAGTCTCATCTGCTTGAAATCAAACAAAACAAAGAAAGAAAGTGTTATTTTTTTCACTGTATAGCATTTGGTACATTTTGACTGCTATATCGTGTATAAATGTTACCTATTCAAAATACTGATATATGCTTGAAAAATAAAAGAATTTAAATTTCTGACTTTTTCATTTTTCTTACTGGATAAATATAAAAGGAAATGTCTTTCTACAACGGTGAAAATTGGTATTTTGGGATCTTTTGCTTTTAAGAGAGATCTTTAGAGGGAATGAACAGCCAACATGATGTATTTTAAAGCTTTTGCTGAATTATAATCCTATTTTTGACTATTTGGCATGAAGCAATGAAACATATCTTTTCAACTAAAGCCACTGAAATCCATCTCTCCAATATGCACTTTACATACCTTATTTTTTTCTGAATTTTCTGCCACTGTCTTCAGATGAGCCGAAAGAAACTTAAGTGTTTCATAATGATGTTCGGGCAAATCGTGAATCTGAAACATATTATTTTCACAATGGATTTAAAATGCTGAATTTTTGTTGCACCTCCAAAAATAGAAAATAATACCTACTAGTCTTTTTAACGTTTTCAGACGATCTAGAGGATCTTCTTTACGATTGGCTTCAATAAAGTCAGCATATTTATCTGACAACAACAATAAGAACAACAAAACAAATTTATCTTCAATTGCTTAGGTGAGTTGTAATCTAGTTTTCCTTTAAGGTTCAATTTTAAACCACAATAAAAAAACGTAGAGAAGACTCTAATTAGCCTTTGAAATGTAAGTGTCTAAAATTGCTACAGTTTTTATTGATCCTCCAAGCTTTATCATCAAACAGAAGAAAATTTCCCAAATTGTGAGTTCTCTGAGGGTATCACCCTATATTTACACAGTCTGTCCATACTTTTCTCTCCTCCACCACCACAACATCTTGTGCATGTCTTATGCAGCACTCAAATATTTGTTTTGACTGAAAAAATGTTTTTCTACTACTTTTACCTTGTTATGTTGGAAGACTTCTGACTGAGAACAATAATAATATATTTTTAACTTGACTGTGAACATGGATAAACAGGATAATACATATTTTACTGAACCTAAGAAATTTTTTATAACTCTATTTTCATTGAAACTTACCAGGAGGAAAAAATATCCAAATGACAAAAAATAGCCATAATTATGCTTAATATATAAATAAGAACTAAAGAAGATCTTCTGTCTCCTTTGACAGAAATATCTTCTCCTGGTTCAATTTAATACTCCATGGTTTTCCAACAATGTAATTTTAAACTGTTTCATCCGGTATCTTTCATGGGAGTTAACTCACCATTTGTGAAAAGAGGTTCAGGGAGTTTTCTGAAGAAGGATTTTAGTAAACTGCTTATCACATTCAAATCTCGCCATTTCTAGATGTGCAAAACAGAAGTACAGTATTTTTGTAGTCAATACCACCATGGAAAAAAACACAGATCAGTTATTCTAATAGAAATAAACAAACTTACATCATCTTGTGTATCAATATCAGCCATTCCCTTGTTGAGTTCTTCTTGCATACTCGAGATGGCTGCATTATTTCCAGGAACTCTATAAATGCCTGTATATTCAAGACCTCTTTCTTCAACTAATTTGCAACATATGTCAACTATTAATGGAATATACTGCAAAACAAGAAATAAACACTTTATTTAATAGAGCACAAATGTTCATATTTACTTAGTAGATGTACATCGTACCTATAAGGCCCTTTTCATCCAAAAGGAAATATATAAATTGCTGTTAATGGATATAGAGAAAATAAAGAATATAGATATTGCAGAACCGGGAATAGATAGAACCAGCAAGAGATACTTGAGACAGTGGGAAGAGAATAAATAGGCCAAGACAGAAAAAGACGAGTCCACAGGGAGAGAGCAGCCTATAGAGGGAAAAAAGAGCGAGCAAGGAGAATGTAGCAACAGTTCAGCTAAATAAAGGGGAATAAAGCCGAAAAGAGAAGAGGGGGAGAGAATAACAGCAATGAACCCATGATATGAATCCTAACATGGGTGCTTTCGACACACACACACACACACACACACACACGCACACACGCACACGCACATTCACATTTATTACACTTCCTGAATCGGGTCCTCGTCTCATCCTTCTAAGATGCTAAAAGCAGAACACATATGATTTGAAAATGAATTCTTACCAACCATTTCAGATACATTCCTAACAGTTGAATAATTATTGTATTTCAGAGTCAATACATTATGAAAAAGCATTCACATAAAATTACTCAACACACCCTCACAGGTCAGAAATGCTTAGGGGAACTAAGGTCTTCGATGAAGAGGAAAATACTCAACAGACGGACAGATACTCTCTGTTATCTGAACGGCTGTGTACTCAGGTCCTGTTATGACTACGACTGAATGAATGACGTCAGGAAATCCGCTGGCTGGTGCCTCCTACCCGATTCGTATGAGCTGGCGGGCAGTCGTCCAGTCTGACACCGAACGTTCCTGTAGCTGTAGGCTTTTTTTCAAATGTCTTCCTCATAATACTTGGAATGCCTTTTCTCCAGGTGCCTTTGTCTTTTGGGGGACTGGTATCATCTTTCAATTGTTATTCAAAATAAAATGACATAAGAAAGAAAACGGAAACAAGAGTGTTTAAATCACAACTTTAAAAATCCTTTATCAATATTTATATAAATCAGAGTCCTGTGCTACAAATAATATGTCCTACATTTATCAAAAATGCTGTATTATATTCTCTTTCTAATATAGCACTCCTTTTAACTTTCTGGACAATTTAGGAGGAATCAATTATGCTTCTTCACCTTTTTATAATTGGTACCATGGTTTTCTTTAAAACAGTCAAGAAAACAGAATCAATGTGACATCTTTACAGTGAAATTTTAGCAAAAGAAAGCATAATGGTTTTGTCTCAAAATGGTAGCGCCTGGGTCCTCTGCATTACTCAAATTTGCAGTGTCTTATATGTAGACGGATGTGCTGTATTTTCCTTTACTTTGTCTTTATTATAGGAACTGGCGCCTGGACCTTACCTTAAAGGGTCTCGGCCCCACCAGCCTAGACCAGGCCCACACTGGGCGAGGTAGGCAGAAATGGTACAGAAAAACACGAAAATATCTTGAAAAATCCCAATTTTAAATCATTTTACTTGTTAAATTGACTCAAGAATGCTAACTCCAGTACCTTTACTGAGCAGCTTCCTTTCCGACTCTTCCTTTGGAGAGTGTGGACTCTGAGTCTTCGGCTCAGATTTAGCACCAAGCAAAGTCTGCCGGATGCTGAGAGTCTGGCGAGGTGTTTTTGGCAACTGTTCTGCTTTGCTGCTGACAGAAATGCACCTTTCTTAACAATTACATATTTTACATCCAAATTAACTGGTAGGCATGGTGGGATTCTCACCTCATCAGACTGTTGTATTCTTTTATTCTTCGACTAATTAGATCCCTGTTAGTAACTCCAGTGTCCTACAGAATAAATAGAAGGTAAAATCAGAAAGTTGATTCCAAACATAAATAGGGATCGCTATTTTCTTTGAGGCTCTCTACTGAACTACTCTGCTTATTCAGTACAGACACTATGCTTTACTCTCCTGTTGTGGTTTTAAAACCCCTATTCAGCATCACCACCCAACATCACTGTAACAAATGGCCTCCCGCATTGCCCAGAGTTTTCTGTTTATTTTCTGTACCCGTGCAACACCTAGAATAGCAAACAGCAAGGGTTCAAACTGATTGAATTCATCTGTCATTTTTAATAAACGACTGGGACACAGAGAGCCAGTTTTTTCTCTCACTAATACCAGGAAGAATGATCAGCATTCAAAAAAAATACAGTTGGATAAAAGATGGAAAAATACTGCCAAAATTTGTTAACGATTCATTTGTAGGAGCAGTGAGATGGAGGGTCAGTTAGTATCAGAAGTGGCAGTTAGATTATCAGAAGAGAAAAGCTCAAAACTGGTTTTTTTAACCTCAACAGGTTAACTTTAATAATATGCTATATGGGGCTAGCCAGGTGGCATAGTGGTTAAGTTCACATGCTCTGCTTTGGCAGCCCAGGGTTTGCAGGTTTGGATCCTGGGCACGGACCTACACCATTCGTCAGCCACACTGTGGCGGCATCCCACATACAAAATAGAGGAAGACTGGCAACAGGTGTTAGCTCAGGGCCAATCTTCCTCACACACAAAAATAATTATAATATGGTATATGATAAACTCAGAATTGACCATAAAGTGATGATTTTTTTTCTATTGATTCCAATTATACATTGACATGTGTCTTGGATTTTTTTTTTACTTGTCTCATTTTAATTATAATGAACAATACAACTTACAAAGAATACAGGCTTTGGAGTCCAACAATCTCAAATTCAAATCGCCTCTTCCCACTTACCAGCTGAGTGATCATATGGTTAAGATCCAGAATAAGACTGCCCAGGTTTAAATCCTAGCCCTGACACTTATCAGCTATGCGACCTTGAGGAAATGAGTTAACTGCTTTTTGCCACAGTTTCCTTGTTTGTAAAATGGTGATGATTGTTAATAGGACACATTCATATGGTTGCTGAGATTAATTCATGTAAAATACTTTAAAAGGTGTCCGCCATGTGGTATATGCTCAGTGAATTATTACTTTCTTATCTAGAAAACTGGGAAAAAATACCTGTGTCTCAACATTAGATAATAATGATGATGATAACAGCTGACATTAAGGAACTGTTTATTATCTACCAGGTACTATGCTGCATTCTTCAAAAGCATTCTCTCTCATTTGGTCCTTAAAACAGTCCTACATTCCACAGATGAAGTCATCTGAAGGAATTTTAACTCCGACACTCTCCTGTCTAATAGAACACCTGGCATGTGGTGGGTGCTTATTAAACAAGAACTCCTTTGAACTGTTACTTCAAGCAGAAATCTACATTCAAGTTCTTATGCTCCCCGTTTACTTTGCAAAAATTCAGGTCTGATGCTCTCTTTATAGTGGTGGCTGTAGAATGAAGATTGTATTGATGATATGTATCTGGTGTTAATTTTTAACCGGAAACAAGGTAGGGTGTAAAGCATTTTTCCTATGACATAGTTTCCATAATTTGAATTGGATATAATGGAAATGACTAAATTGGAGAATACAATTTGCATAACCTTACAGTTAATGTAGGTGTTCCTACATACTGTAAGAGAAAAGATTGCTATGCTTCTTTTTTTGTCATAACAATGGGCAGAAAAAGTGAAAACAATGTGTAAGAAAAACTGTGTTAATGATATGAAAAAAGGTACTCAAGCAAAAGCTAGACTTAATCGTTGCTGCATTTGCTCTGTAAAGTTTATAGATATATACACTTAAAAAACTACTTTTACTACTGAAATTTCTGCTGTAAAAATATCTTCATGGTTGTGAGTCAGAAACTCTCAAGTCCCTAAATATTATTCCTTACTAAAAAGAAAAACTGGCTTATAACATGAATGCAAGTTTTCTTAGAAACTGATTATTGTATTACAATAGGTTATACAATACTCTTGCACGCACAATTCTATTAACAAAAATCATAATATCGGTATCTCTTTGCATTTACATAATAATTTGTTTTGATGAGCATTTTCACTATAATTTAAGCCCCACAACAATCCTGTTTCTGAGATCAGGAAACAGACCTGGAATTATTTAATCATAAAGGTAACGACCAGGACTAGGAATCTAGGTCTCCTGATCCGTGGTTCATTGCTTCTGAGAAAGAATGCAGAGTACCTGAGTGATCTATTTTTCTAGTTCAATAATGGTGATTTTCTAATAAGGGAAAATAATATAAATTAGGTACACTTGAGTTTTCCTTTGGATCCACTATTTTGAAGTGAAAATAGCATACTATAATTTTTTATTAAATGACGTATTAGATTCTTTCCATCTTCTTAAGACAAATGTGAAAGCAGCCGATTTTCTCAACATCGTTTTGAACACACACCTCCTCATTTAGGGTACTACTCTCCTGGATGGTCTTGATCCAGGCTAACATGTCGTCTCTGTCTTCAGCCTGAAACAGGCATTCGCAGTCTGACGTGGTAAGTCGAAACACATTTTTCCTCTTGGTCTCACTGTAAGAGATGTCTATTAAGCAGGCGTTAACACTGATGGGTTGTTCCTCTTCAGAAGGGGTCATTTGTTCTCTTTTATCTTTGTACAGGTAAAGTGAATGGCCCCGAAGTACAACATACATCTGTTTCCATGGCCGAATACTTCCACCAACTCGCTAGAAAACATGAAACAGTTCGGGAATACTTAATACTTAGCTAAATCTTAGTCACAGATTTTTTAGTAACACATTAAGCAACATTGTTAACATGCATTAATGTACACCACACACAGCAGGTGTCTGATTTACATCAATATATATTTGTTAGGAGACGAAGGACAAAGGCTGGCCCCGTGGCATAGCGGTTAAGTTCACGTGCTCTGCTTCAGCGGCCCAGGGTGTGCAGATTCGGATCCCGGGCGTGGACCTACGCACCGCTCATCAAGCCATGCTGTGGCAGGCATCCCACATAAAATAGAGGAATATTGGCACAGATGTTAGCTCAGGGCCAATCTTCCTCACCAAAAAAAAAAAAAAAAGTGGAGCGTAAACCAAGTTAGGCAATGCATTCATATCAAAATCAAGGGACAGTGGAATCTCAATTTTAATTTGGTTGGGAAAATAAAATGAACAAAGTAATTAAGATAAAACAAGTGTAGCAAAATATATAAAAAGTGCTAAGGGAATAGAATATAAGAAAAGAATCAGAAAAATCTTTTGAGAGAAAGGAAGGTTTAAGACAAGTCTTGGATCATGCAATAACAAACATGACATGAGGAGAGCCCAAAATAAGATGTACAAGTAATGAATTAAATTAATAAAACTGATCAATTTTATATAGCCAAGCAATAATATCCACACCTAAGGTGAGTTTTCTTACAAATTTTAAACTCTTTTGACAGTATTAAAATTTTCTTATAAATAAGCTGCCCAATTATGGTAGGAAATTTTATGGTGAAGTTTTTACTGTATTGGAATCTACTTAATGAAGCATATATTAATATTGTAATATTCATTTATATAACTCATAAATAGAGTGAAACAAGGAGATTATAAATGCATTTTTAAAAGGATAAACTGGGAAAAATTAAATAAAAATTTTGAAAATATTAACATGGAGAGTTGCCACTTCCTAAAGGACAATTCTGTGATAATCTACAGCTAATAAACTACTTAATAAGAAAAGCAGAGTGCCTTCTTAAACACTTCGATTTCTCTTTTACATTGACAAAATATAAGACAATATTTTCCATATCTAGTTGATACATAGGATAAAAAAAGTATAAAATTAAATCAATGATTAAGATTAAAAAATTTTTTTTCCTTTATGTAGAAGAAGATTTACAAATGATGTTTTCCACTCTTTATTCTGGGTATTTTAACATTTTATGTACAGACTTTATGCTTTATTTCTGAGGGCCTACACTTCATCCCCTCACAGGAGCTGAGAAAATGCACTACCTTTCCCTTATCGGTGACAAGTGGTCGGAAGTGGAGCCACCCTTCCTTGGCAGCATCACTGAAAACCTCTGAGGAAGAATCTTTTCTGGATCCAGAGTCTTCTGATGACTTTTGGCTGTCTAGGATCTATGGAAAAGGCCAGGAAAACATAGTAAACTGTCAGCTTTTTCCTTTATAAATATTTGCACACCGAAATTGCTTTGCTGAAAAGTCTTTTATTGAATGTCCCAAGTGAAGAGGTATTTTTTAAAAATCCTAACCTTATCAATTAATTGGAAAAATTTTTAGTCTTGTTAAAAAAATGTGAATTTACTACCATCATTTTTTTAAGTCATTGGAAGGAATTTTTAATCATCAAAAACATTAGAAAGAGTATAGCTGTCCTGCACTTAAGAGCTCACATTTTAGTGGGAAAAGACAAAGAAGAACAAAAAATAAGAAACAAGAAAATGATCAGATTACGGCTGCCATTCGGAGAAGGAAAACACTGAGATGCAGTAACAAATGACTGAGTGGCAGCTATAAATTGGTGGTGCTGGGGCGAGGCCCCTCTGAAGAAAGAACACTTAAGATGAAATTCGGAGGAAAAATTTTTTAAAAAGCCAACCATTAAAGACAAGTTCAGGAATAATATGCAGCTAATGAATGTCCATTCATCATGATCATTTTAAATGTTCACTGTTCAATATGAGTAAGAGAAACAGCTAATTATAGATTGTTTAGTGTCTTTTAGGCTGAGGTAGGAAGTGTGCAGGAAAGCCATTAAATGACGAATCAGGGGAGTAACAGTATCTGATCACACAGTTCAAAGGTCACTCTGCTTACTACCTGGACCATGGACTGATTCGAAAGGGACAACCATGAAAAGAGGTCTTACTGGAGTAATCAGGATGAGGGACAATGGCAGCTTGGACTAAAGTAGCATAAGTGAAGAAGGGAGGAATGTAAAGAATCAGGGGATGTTTTGGGGTAGAGTGGGCAGCACTTGATATGGGGGGGTGATAAAAGAAGAAACGAAGCTAATTCCTAGATTTGGGGCTTGAACAACGGGGTGAAGGGAAGCGGACTTAGTGAGATGGGGAAACTGAGGGACAAAGATGGCTGGGGGTAATTGAGGTCCATTTGGCATGTAAACCTTGAATTTCTTATTAAATGTTCAAATGCAGATGGCATACAGGCAGCAGTCCACATGAGCTGCAGTTTGGGGAAGGGGTTAAGGCTAGCAATGTAAACTTTAGGAGACCTCTGGATAAGATCGTGGAGGAAATGAGGGTAGACAGAGAAGAAAGAGAGGTCAGAACCAGCTCTAGACCATCCATTATTTTAAATATTAGGCAGAGGCAGAAATGGAAACCAGCAGAAGAAAGTGTTTTGGGAAGGGAGTGGAAAATTGAGTTGGATTATACTGAAGGGTCAAGTAAATTAAAAATCAAAGTAACCATTAGTTTTGGAACCTGAATGTCACTGGAAACGTTGACATGAGCAGTGTCATCCTGATTGTGTGGGTTGAGAAAGATGTGATGTGAGGAAGTGGAAACTATGGACAACTTTTTTTCAGAGTTTTGCTGTGAAAAGTGAAAGAGAAAATAGGAGCAGTAAATAGAGGGGGGTGTGGATTTGAGGGAGGTGTTTTTTTCTAAATATAGGATATAGTAGAATGTGCTTTTATACAATGATGAATGAGCCACCGGAAAGAGAGTGATTTTGCAGAAGAGAGAGGGGTCTTGACAAAGTGAAAAGTGACGGAATCCAAAGAAGAAATGTGAGGGTTAGTTTTTAATACGATCATGTAAAAAGTAAAAAGATATTTAGGAGTAAGGAAGGCAGAAAGTGCGGGTATAAATGAAGGTGGCTGATATTTTTGGAGATGATAAAATAAGGAAATTCCTGTCTAACAGCTTTTGTTTTTTCAATGAAGTCAGAGGAAAACGTAGATGAGAGAGGACAGGGGTGGATTATACAGGGGAGGGTGGAGGGAAGGGATGAAATAATAATTTTGAGGCTAGAAAAGCAAACATACAACAAAATACGGAGGGATTGCTGGGCAGTTAGATTTTTGGCTGTAAACCGATAAAGTAAGAAAAATCCTCATAATGTTTGTAAAGGATTATATACTTGATGAGTATGTTTCGAAATTAGAAAAGAACACTTTATACATATTTCCCAAAGGTACTTGAAACTTACAGAATTAAAGGTTATGACATTTAAATATGAAAAGTCTAATGGATAAAAGAAAAAATACTCTAGGAAGAGCTAGTGTAAACTAAGGTAAATAGAAACACTTATCACTGGCTGGTATTTTTTAAAATATTGAATACCAACCTTGATTCCCTTCAGGCTAGATACATGCTTAAAGGACCTGTTGGAAAAGAAGTATATAAATATTTGCAATAAGTGCATAAAATACCTTAAAGATGTAAACATAATTTGAACATTATAACTAACCTTTCATCAACAAGCTGACATTTCACCATTACCACACTAAATGTTCACTGTTCAACGCAAGTGAGAAAAACAGCTAATTTTAGAAGTTCTTAAATTTCTGATTCAATGACAGAAGCTTTCTTAGTTGATCTGGTAAATTAAAACTGTTTCTGCATAAAATGTGAGTTTTTCTTATCCTTTTTTAAGATCAGAGAAGAAGCGACTCAGGCTAAACACTAGGCTTTGTATTATCAGATAACCGTAGCTATAATGTTAATTATGAGGCTATCAGGAGGGGCACCTCTCCTTCTTAGTTCTTAATTTTAATAAGATATGAAAAAGCAGTTCCCAGAAAAAGAAATATAAATATCTCTTAAATATATATGAAATGATGTTCAATTAACAATAAGAAATTTTCAAATTAAAACTACAATATGATACCACTAGATTTACAAAAAATCAGAAGTTAAGTAACACGGTGTTTGTGAAGGGAGCAGCAGAGACTTCTGCAGACTGTTGGTGGGAATGTGATTTGGTATAACCTTTATGGAAAGCAACCGACAACGGGTATGAAAATAAACAATACACACACACCTTGATAAAACAATCCTTTTTCCAACCATACTCACTCACTTATATGCTAAAAGAACTATGTACAAATGTAGTCACTGAAGCATTGTTTGTGGTAGTAAAAGATTCGATCAACCTAAATGTCTATTAATGGAATATAGAATGCTATTCTATATATAGAATATAGAATGGAATATAGTTAAATATATTATGGTACAAACATTCAATGGAAAGTTAAACAATCATGAAAAAGAATGAAGCAGGAATAAATGTGCTGAATGATCTCCAAGATCAGTGTGTATAGCATCTGTCATTTGTTTATAAAAATAATTAGAACACGCACGCGCACACACACACACGCACATGTAAATGTGTATATGTGATTTTTATGCAGAGAATGGCTCTGGAATTATTTAAAAAAAAACCCGTAACATAGATAGGTCTGAGAGTAGAAGTGGGTGGGCTGGAGGCCTAGAGTGGGAGTGATTACTTTTTATATATATATATTTCCTTTCATATTATGTTTATATTATTACTGATTTTTAAGTATTAATTTAAAAATTCAATTGACTACCAAGTAATTTTGATTTTATTTTTTATTTGCATTTCTAATGTCACACAGTTAGAAAGTATAGATGACATCACTGAATTCAGTATTTATATGTCAAAGTCATCCTGAACACCCACAAACAAATACTTAAAATAATACGCTTGAGACTTACAATTTTGCATCTTCTCTGTAATCATCCAGGCCCTCATCATAGGATTTTGATCTTTCTGTCTTTGAGGTGGGCTGGGCATCCAGGCTGGGAGGTCCACCAGATTCTGGAATTAAAACCCAACATTTAGACATTTGCAAGTGGTTTCTAGATTCTTTTAGTGGTGAAAAGACCACAGTTTGTCACAGTACTCTAAATGGGAAACTGAGAATGAGAGATGGTTTACGTAATCACTCACTGGGACGTACCCTGGTCATGAGAGAGCTGACGTCGGATTAAAGGAGCTGAAGTTGTGAGGCTGGGGGGCACTGTCGCTATAGAGGGTGCCTGGGAGGTGGAGGCTGAGATGACAGCAGAGGCGGGGATATGCGCAATGTCGTGATCAATGCTGGGGCTGGTTGGTTCATCTATAACATAAAATGAAAATAAATACTGGAATGTTAAATGACCTAATCATAATTAATAACAATAGACCTAATAATCAATATTCATTATTGAAAGCACCAGATAAAGATTTTAATATCTAACCACGAACATACCAAGAAATGATATATTTGGTCTGTTAAAAATCTACTTATACAGTTATTACTCTAGTAATTCCAAATAATTGAGAATATGGTCTAAGAAACTAAATAAATTGCTACTTCTACGAACCAAATAATACCTTCACTAACTGACAGTCAAAATACCAAAGTTTATAGGTATTCAGAACCTAAACCTATAAGAACAGAACAATTATCATACACCACCCTAGAAAAATTAGTTTCCGAATTGTAAATGTACTACACATGATCATTTCAGGAAGTTTCAGGAAGCAAGGTGTTGGCCGAGGCTTAACTTTCAGAGTACCAATTCCTAAAACCTTCCCCTCGTCACACCCAAACACATAAACAAGTGTACCTTCAATTTTAGGAGAAACATGTAAAGTCTATAGCTTCCAGAAAGTTATACATTATCAAGGCTACAGCTATAGATGAAATGAGTGTGTCCCTGAAAATTTATAGGTTGAAATCTAGTCCCTAATGTGCTGATATGTGGAGGTGGGACCTTCGGGAGGTGACTAGGTCACAAGGGTGGAGCCCTCATGACTGAGATTAGTGCCCTTATAAAAGAGGCCCGAGAGATCCCTTGACCCTTCTGCCACGTGAGGACACAATGTCTTATGAACCAAGAATCGGGACCTCATCAGACACCCAATCAGCTGGCACCTTGATCTGGGACTTCCCAGCCTCCAGAACTGTGACAAATAAATGTTTGCTGTTTAAGCCCCCCAGTCTGTGGTATTTTTGTTATAGCAGCCCCAATGGACTAAGACAGCCACTGCTAGTTTATTTGGCACTTTTGTGCAAATCAGAACTAGGTGCCCTCTCCCCATGTAGATGTAGGCCCTCACCCAGAGGAGGAATTTCCATTTGCCCCCTTGAGCAGATACCCTCATACCCTTGTAGAAATATAAATATTTTAGGTGCTATGAATTTTAAGCTTCTCAAAACCTGTCACTGTCAGGGGCAGAAATGTATATGTGAATATATATGCATGCACAATAATAATAGCTAACATATTAATAGTACTTACTAGGTACAAGCACCATTCCATTCTAAATACTTTAAATACATTATTCCATTTAATTCTTATAAAATCCTACGAAGTAGGTACTATTTTATCAATGAAGAAACCAAGACAGACAGGTTAAGTAACTTGTGTCAAATTACCAAGCCACAGGGATAGAATTTGAACCCAGACAGTCTGACACCAGAGTTCTTGCTCTATAAGTTATATTTGTTTTCCAAATTGGTGAACAATAACTCTGTTTAAAATTCTTACTCTTGTAAAAACATCAATGGTTTAAATTCTAATATTTTAGGCCAAGAGAATGTAATTTAATAGGAAGCCAGATTTACAATCCTTACAATTAAATGCCCTAAGTCTTAAAAAATCATAATGAAACTCTTTCAAGAATATACTCTAGGGCCTGGCCACATAGTTGAGTGGTTAAAGTTCCGTGCCCTCCACCTGTGTGGCCCAGGTTCGTGGGTTCGGATCCGGGGCATGGACCTACTCCACTCACCAGCCGTGCTATGGTGGTGTCCCATGTACAAGGTGGAGTACGAATGGCACCGATGTTAGCTCAGGGCCAATCTTCCTCAGTCAAAAAGAGGGAGATTGGCAACAAATGTTAGCTTAGGGCCAATCTCCCTCACCAACTAAACAAAACAAAACAAAAAACAACAAACTAAACTAAAAAAAAGAATATACTCAAATTATGAAACAGGGTTTTGACTCCTTGATTTAAAAGGTCAAACTATTTTAATTTTGACCAAAATTCTAAGAATGCTCTATCATTCTAATGATCGGCATTTTAAACAAGATGACTAATAATGTTACCAAATCATAACATTTCCATTTTATAGCTAAAATCCGTGACTTCTGACTATCTTAAACTTATTTTCTGTTTTTATAATTTTCTTTAAAAGCAGCTCTTTATATTTTAGCAATAGAGAACATTTTGAAAATTTCTCTATAAATCAATTTTACTAAGTACATAACAATTTAATATCAATATGTTAGTGAGAATGCAATAATCCTTTTCCCGAAAGCAAGGAGATAACTGAGGTTTTAAAAATAATTGAATAAAGATAAAAATTTAATTTTACTAAAGGTTCTAGTATTCTTTAAAGCTGTCATTAGGATTTAAATTACCACAAATGAACAGTTTTTGCAAATGATACATATGTATGAAGTAAGCTGGTCTAAAGGAGTCTGGTGGGCCACAATTCTGTTATGGATTCATGAGTACTGACATAAATGGGAATATACTGATTATTATGTAGTACTGATAGTATTAATAGTTTGAAGAGATTTCTGTAGTGAAAACATTCACTAGAGTGGTTCAGATGAGATCTACTGAAAGATGATGCTCTTAAAACAATGTTTCTCAAAGTGGAGCAACTATCCCTATGGGGATATTTGGTTATCATATGTGTCAAAGGGTGTCCAGGAGATGCCATGGGATACATCTTTCAAGAGAATCAATTTTATGCCCTGCACAGTAATGAAAACACATTTACATTTATTTATTTAAAATTAAATATCATGGAGTGAAATTCAAAATGTGCACAGATTAAGCATTAAATGAAATTTCAAAGACAACTGTTTTATGACACTGGACTTCCTGGAGGTACGCATTCAATCTCTTTAGACTTACTACATTTTGGAGGAAATTTTTGAAACACACCGGATTAAATAATCTCTGCTTCAAGTACATGTGCACAAAAAGGCAGGAATAGACGCCCACCTGTTCTAGGAAGGAAGAGTGAATGGAGGAGGTGTGGGCAGGGGACCAGAACACTATGCTTACACACTTCAGTACCGTGTGCATTCTTCAGAACAAAAATATTTACTACTATGTTAATGAGAGAAAAGGAAAAGCTAGATATACTTTTAAAATACACAAAATTGCATTACCTCACATTGATGGATTATACTAAAAAGTTCTTTATTCTCTGTGAAAATATGAAAACTTTTCTATTGTTTTAAAAGTATTTTCAGGGGTCGGCCGGTGGCATAGCAGTTAAATTCTCGTGCTCCGCTTTGGCAGCCCAGGGTTCACAGGTTTGGATCCCGGGCACAGACCCAATACACCACTTGTCAAGCCATGCTGTGGCAGCGTCCCATCTAAAGTAGAGGAAGATGGGCACGGATGTTAGCCCAGGGCCAATCTTCCTCAGCAAAAAGAGGAGGATTGGCATCAGGTGTTAGCTCAGGGCTAATTTTCCTCCCAAAAAAACAAAAAAAATTTTTCACTGTAATGATTAATTGAAATTTTAAAACCGTAATTTTCACATATGCTTTAATTATTACCAATGTGTAGCTTATGTAAAAACAAGAATAATTCTGGCTTATCTCATTTTCCAATGTAAGAAAATAGACATTATTTAGTTGTCCAAAGAGAACACCAGTGTGCTGTCAGATTTTCAACTCATTTCTAGAGTTTATTATCAAACTTAAATATTCTGTCAGATGAAAATAACTGATCATCCTTATCCTAGGCATGTCACATACTACATTAAGACATTAAATAATGCATGCAAAAACACATTTATGAACTATTAGGGCTGCAGACTTGCCATTATCAAGTGGCATAATCATTCATGGTAAACTGAATTACATAATCAAAGAAATGAGGCCTTAATATGCTTTATTCACTAAAAGCCCCATAACTCTTCACAATAAAGAAAAGGTGGAGGAGGACATTGAAATTGTTATATATTAATAAATTCAAAGTAATCCCTGTTTCTTACACTGTAAAAAAATTAGAGCTGTGTGCAAAAATTTTGTTTCATTTTTGAAAAATAGCATTTTCCAAAGGTAGATAAAAAACTAATTCCCATGGATAATATATACTCCATAATTCAATTTGGATTTTTTCCAAATGGAGAATACTACAAGTTATTATGTTTAAATTGATTATTCATGTCAGAATAAGAAACTTCTACTACTGTTATTTTTTTTTCTTTTGCTGAGAAAGATTCACACTGAGCTAACATCTGTTGGCAATCTTCCTCTTTTTTTTTCCCTCCCCAAAGCCCCAGTACACAGTTGTATATTCTAGTTAAAGGTCCTTCTAGTTCTTCTATGTGAGCTATCGCCACAACATGGCTACTGACAGACGAGTGGTGTGGTTCTGCACCCGGGAACTGAATCTGGGCCGCCACCGCAGAGTGTGCCAAACTTTAACCACTAGGCCATCAGGGTGGCTCCTACTGTTATTTCTCATCAATGAATATTCTAGAAGAACATCTAAAAGATTCCAAAAATCAAGAAAAATGTAGACATGGACAAAATCAAGGAAGCATATTGTGAAACTTGATGTATAACTTATTTTTCAAGCAACAAAGCATGAAAAAAGAATGGAAGCTCTAATATCTATTGAGAGCTCTTCTAACTAAGAACCATGAAAATCACAACAGAAAAAGAGCAAAGCACATGAAAAGACAATTCATGGAAGAAATACAAAAGCCTAACAAAACTGTGAAGAAAACCTTGTGAAAACCTGACTACTAATGACAGAAAAGCAAGGAAAATACTGACACATAGCTGTTTTTCATCTAATAAACTGGAAAATATTTTCACCTCATTATGTTCTTATCTTGTTGGTTCCTCTTGGTATTCTGTAAGTGACTGACCACAGAGAATACGTGTTATTCCACTGCACATCCCTATCTTTGAGGTTCGGCGGAATTCACTAGAAGGCCTCACCTTCATGTGGATGGGCATATGATCTAGGCCCAATCCAGCACGGGGCCTCATCCCTCTGAGTCCCCAGTGACTGGCCAGGGGTAAGAATACCATCTAGTCAGGACCAATTACGGTACCTCCATCAGATTTGACATATGGGTACTGAGACAATTATGGTCTCTCTCTTCCCTTCCTTGCAGAACAACAATGGTAAAAATCAGTAAACTGTGAGTTGCTGGTGGCCACCTTTTCCACTATGTGGAGAAAAAGTATCTGGGAATGAAGAAAGTAGAACTGAGAAAAGGAGACACAATCTTGACACCAAATCACTTGAGTACTCGGATCCAGCCATGGATCACAGAACCAGGTCTACCCTGGAATTTCTTCATGAGCTAACTTGAAGTAAGTTTCTATCATCTCTAACCAACCAATACAAAAGTAGAGAATAATATGTTTCACAAACAAGCATCACTCCTTGTAACACCCACTGTCCAGGGCTGCAGGTTAGAGAGCAGAGAGCAAAAAGGGCCCCTTCTCAAATGAGCTGGGTAATGAGGAAGTTTTCTCACAGTTCACATAATTACTCAAAAAGAGCATGTTAACAATGTAGCTTATATTTTGCAATTATAGTAGAGAATAATTTTATACAACTCAGTGCAATTATTGGAATTTCTGGCACAGAGTGTGGCAGAAGAGTCAGTTCCTTGATGTAATTTTGCTTTTTATTCCACCTCTGCTAGGAAGAGGTAATCCTACCGTCTCCCCAAATTATAGCATAATAATTTAAGGAATGTTAAGAGTATAATATTCAGTGATGGAATAAACTATATTTTGCAAGGGGAGGAGTAAATTTGTATAAGTTGGAAGAAATGGTGACTAATACAAAAGTACACATACAGTTCCAAAATAGCAAGGGCATATATACACCATTTTTTACTAAAAATATGGATTGAACAAACTGCTTCTGTTCTAAGTCCTACGAGAAGGGACATTCCCTGCAAAGACCTAAAAAGTCAATCTATACCTCAAGCAAAATACATGTTTAAAAATCCTTGAAATTTTTCCTTGTCCTTAAGGAAAAAGAGAAAAAATACTGCTAATGGATCCTTTGTCTCACGAAAAAATTCAAATGGGATGAATATCTTTTCTTTTCTATTTGCCTTCTGAGATATGTAGACTCAGTTTGAATCAAGCAGATGAAGAGCAGTTATCTGAGGTTGAATTACCATTTCAGTAGGCAAGCATAAGCTCTTTCTTATGTAGTAACAAGCAACAATTTCTTAATCTTTGGCAATACCACAGTTTTGTTTTGTATTTAATTTAACCGCAATGAAATAAAGTCATCCTAAAAAATTGAGCTCCCTAGGGAAAATTTACTTAACTCCATTAATACCAGTTATTGAACATCAGATTTAAAAGTGTGAGGGTTGGGGCCGCCTGGTGGCATAGTGGTTAAGTTCGCGTGCTCCGCTTCAGCAGCCTGGGGTTCACGGGTTTGGATCCTGGGTGTGGACATACACACCGCTCATCAAATTACGCTGTGGCAGTGTCCCACATACAAAGTAGAGGAAGACTGGCACAGACGTTAGCTCAGCGACAATCTTCCTCAAGCAAAAAGAGGAAGGTTGGTAACAGATGTTAGCTCAGGGCTAATCTCCCTCACCAAAAAAAATTGTGAGGGTTGATAAAAATGGCATGCTCAAGAAACTCCACATACATTAAATTTAAAAAGTATGGTTAGAAAGAATGGTTAAAAAATAAGCCACTAATATATTAACAAGAGCATCTAATCTCAGATCATCAAGTGACAGTCCCCTATAGACTCACTGAAATGTTTTCATTAATTATATGTAGAGCTCTTGAAGCACTGAGTCCTGTTAACTATTATGTAACTGGTAAGAGGGTGCCATCATATATCCCCATTTTTTATAACAGTTCAACTCATTATCATAATTGGAATTCAGTTTTACAATTAAGATCAAGCTTCTTTAATGAACATTTGGCTTTTTGAAAGTCATTTTGAGATTTGGTTATTTTAATAACCAAAAATTCAACGCTGTATCTTCCTATTAGATAGATGATTTTTAAAAGAGCTAGGAAGGGGGGAGGATTTTGAATCCTTTATTCATACTTACCATGACCATATGGCAGCTGGTGCTGAAGTAAAGGGAGTGGAGTTGTAAATCTAAAAGGACCTGTTGTTATTGGAGGGATTTGAAAGGCAGGTGATGAAATAAGAGCAGAAGCAGGACCGTGTGCGAAACCTTGGTCAATACTGGGGCTAGTCAGCTCGTCTGCAAGGCAGTGTGGGCCACATTAGCACTGCAAGTGCTCTAAATGTAAAAGGGGGGAGGGGAAGTGTTATTTTTAGATTTGCCACAGACAATGGGTTCCAATTACTTTGCTGAATTTCTGCAGTCCCATGGATCAGACAAGTTAACTTAAGGTTTTAAGATTTCAGGGATTCATGTGTTATGTGAGGGGCATGTGTGTATGAAAAATGACCCCACTTGCCAGCTGACAAACGCTGGAAGTATTACTTTCAAAAAATCCCACATTTACTTAAAAAAAATTTAATAAACACTGGGGACCAATTTCACCAATTTTTCTCTAAAATGATTAACTTTCACACATAAAATAAACAAGCTATTAGGAATGAGGAAGACTGAGCAGGAGGTCTTGGCTTGTTTGACTTTGTGAAAGCCATTTAATTTTCCTAGATAGTAAATTCCTTACATACAAAATAAAGAAATTGGACTAGGATTATCAGAACAGTCAATTCTAGCTCAAGAGGCCGACAAAAATAAATCTACTAAAGAGGTAAAATTGTCTGTTTAATTTGTGTAATAATATAAATTACTTTTAGGTTTTTCTAAACCAGGGGATTTTGGGGGTTTGGATCTATTTAAAAAACTGACAGATCTTGCTGAGAGTGTAATTACTATTGGATCTATTTTCAACATTAAAGGAACTAGCTGAGGGGCCAGCCCAGTGGCATAGTGGTTAAATCTGCATGCTTTGCATCTGCAGCCCAGGGTTCACGGGTTTGGATCCTGGGTGCAAACCTACACACCATTCATCAAGCCATGCTGTGGCGGCATCCCAGATGCAAAGCAGAGGAAGACTGGCATACGTTAGCTCAGTGACAATCTTCCTCCAGCAAAAAGAGGAGGATTGGCAACAGATTTTAGCTCAGGGCCAATCTTCCTAAAAAAAAAAAGGAACTAACTGAAAATTTAGAAAGTCTACCTTAGGGAAACAATTCCATAGTTTTTATAAGTGCTAAGTTAAAAAAAAATTATTTCCCTAAATAAATAAACATAGTATTTTACAAGGTGTGCTACAGATAAATTTGAAATATTTTAGGACAAAAGCTAATGCTACTACCAAAAGGAAGATAAATGAGCATCTAAAATTATTCCATGGTGAACAGTTTCATTAACAACCTTAGAACATATACATTTATTTAGTGAAAAGATACCGATTCAAACTTGGGAAATCTGAGTTAAGAATGGTGGAATATTAAGTTTAGAATTATATTTTAGGCTAAGATTTAGAAGAGTAGAAGCCCAGGGTTTAAATCTTAGCACATTTTTAGGGCACTGTCCAAAGAATATGAGATTTGGACCCAGCAGACCATCAGCTCTGTCAGATACTTGCTGACAGACTTCAAGCAAACAATCATTTTCCTTACCCATAAAGTGGGTTATTTCTTTCTGACCTAAATTCCCTACTGGGTTGTCATAAGGATTGGTACATGAAATACTTGATAGGTTATAAAGTTCCAAACTGTGGACGTTTGGGGGTTTTTCATTATTACATTAAAAATTACCTAACATCATTCCTCAAATAATAGAAGTAAAAATCTCTGTCTAAGCCTAAGAACCAGTGGAATCACATTTTTGGGGGAAAGCTGATATACGAAAAAGATTATAGGATGATAGAGTGTAATTTTCTCTTTATGGATTAATTGCTTTGTAGAAACACTCAGCACATATTAGTATAAAAGAGGGGCTGGGTGCTCACTGTATCCTCCTATATCACCGTTGGCATTAAAGACTAAAGCTCCCAGAGGGAGAAACTGGGTATAAGGTGAGTCACCCACTCCCATTCCTTTTGGGTAAATTTCAGATAGCTCAGTTCACCTGGATAGACACTGTAATCGACCTATATGCACATGCTTATTAACAAGCTTTAAAACTTCTAAATTGGTTTACAGTGGCAGTGCTGATAAGGCTGTGCCAATGTCATTCAATCTTCCTTAGGCTAACACTAAACACACACACACTGGCCAACTCGGGGGTGAGTAGAACAAGCAAGAGTATTAGAAATACGGCAAGAAAGAGAAAATGAGTTTGAGATGAACTCTGGGTGCGGGTAATACAGCTATAGTTTCTTTATATTAATAGTTATGAGTTGAATAATTAAAGAAATATAGGAAGTCAGGATTGTAGAATACACCTTAATTCCTGCTACCAAATGTCAAATTACTTATGAACTCATTACTCATTTTTGTGTTTTGTGTTTACTCGTAAAAGAAGTTGAAATTTATTTTCAGTATTTACCATGAAGCTTTATAAAATGTGTATGTGGTGGTGGTGGGGTAAACAAAATACTGTTAATGACTGATATTTCTAATTTAAAAACAAATAAAATGGTTTATTTTCTTCATTTTTCTAAATATTTGTGAACCAAAAGAAATATTAGATGTTAAATGTGTAACAAAATGTTGGAAAACTTTCTTTCTGTAAGTCATAGCATTAGCTCTGTATTATAGATAAGTAAATAAATGAGTTGGCTCCATTCTTTGATATGTCGGGAACAAAGCCAAGGCACTTAATTATTATTATTTTTGCATTAGTCTATAATGTTTTCAAATAACAAAAATAATTATTAACATCACAGAATATAAGATTCTGGAGTGTGACAATACAAAAACGAACCTTAATTTCTCTTTTTTTCCTTTTAATTTAAATGTCCCACAAAATAGCATGGAGTACAGACGAACATTCTCCAAAGTGTGTTTTATGATATACTAAACTGAGATACTCTAAAGATTCATGGTCAAACACTTCTGAGAAACATTGTACTATCTCCTGCCTAGAAAATATATGGTAGCACATTAATGATTCTGAGAGTCCTATGGTAAAGACAAACAAACAAAACTTGTTTAACTATTTAAACCCAGCATTTCTGAATTTATTTGATGATTGACCTTTTTTTTCCCCTTAATCAAATGGAATTAGTGTTCCTGAAAAATATTTTGGGAAACACTGCAAATAGTCTCTTTTACTCCGTTTCAATGCTGGTGTCCACCCCACTAAAATATATATTTTTAAAATAACTAGATTGGAAACAGAAACACCTATGGGTCAGATAAAATTTTAAAGCCCAATAAGAATTTCAGTATTAAATTTTGGAACTTATACTTAATGAAATGCTGAAAATTCTTTTATTGATTGGTTATTTACATATTTAACAACACAATCTTTAATTAGATTGTCTGTATTTCAGTTCTTTATTCTATCCTATGACATTGGTTATGGTATAACGGATATATCACAGTAATCATATACTATATATTAAGGTTCTAGGAGGCATATATGAAACAAATGGACTATAAAGACATTTATATGCTGGCTGACTTTTAAAAGTCATGACTCATAAAACAAAAGATATTCACTAGGAACTATGAAGGAGACTCTAATAAGTACTTAAAGTAGAATCTGATCAGAGCTAAGTAGTGAGCATTTTTATTTTTAATGAATAAACAAAATGGTTTAATCATTTTTCTAAATCTATATGTATATAGAATTATATAGACTTTTATTTCATATTTTAGCCAAAGTTCTGTCCTTAATAATGTAATAGACTTTTTGATTTATTCCTGATTTAGTAGTAACTAGGAAGAAATATTAACAGATATACCTGGCACACTTTCTATTACTCCAATATAATCTGATTATATCAATCCTATAAAGTAGGAAGAAAATATGATGCCATTATTCTTGTAAGATCTCACAGGCCTATGAAGCACAATCACAGGTTGTAGGGCTTTTTATGTTTTAAGAAAAAATCATAAAACAATCATTAGTCCTCAGTTATTTTCTATAAAATATCTAGATAATGTATAAGGTTCCATCTACAGTGAAGTTCTATTCTCTGAGCTTCGTCTTATGGGTACAGATGTAATTATGAGTACAATTTAGGACTTGAGATTCCCCACAATGTTTACAACTTGAATATATCATAGTTATAAAAGAAAATATGTTATGTAGAACTTTTTTTTTAAAGCTGACTTTGATAGTGCTACCTGACAGTCCAGTATCTCAACAGCTTAAGATTCTCTAGAAAAGAAAAACTGTGGATTACTCAAAGAGAAGCAGATTGTAATGAGAAATGAGAGCTCTTCATGAATTGATGGGGTAACAGGGTGAGTAAGAGTGTGGGCCTTGGCCTCAGAGCCAGGCCCCTGCACAACCCAACTCCAGGGGGCGCGCCTCACAATGCATCCTATATAAATGGTGCCCTCTGGAGATGTGCTCTGTGAAGAGGCTGGATGGGGGAAGCCGAGGGCTGGTCTCTACTGCTTATTAATTTCTCTATAGCTTAAATTATTTATCTCATTTATTAAATGAAGATAATACTCCTGTTCGCAGATTATGTCTTAGAGTTGCATAGGAATTATGTTGAGAAATTTTCCTTGGTTTTGCTATACATTTAACCATCATCTCAAAATTATCATTAACCTATTATTTCAACCAGTATTTCCTGAGTGGCTTCTATACGCCAGGCAGTGTTCTAGGTATTCAGGATACAGAAGCAAGGAAAAGATCTAAAATCCTAGCTCTCATGGATTATGTGTTAGCTCTGCAGAGAAACATGTAATAAACAAAAAATGCAAACATGTCAAGCGGAAACAAGTGATGTGAAGATAAATAAAGTAGCTTAAGGAGCTAGAGAATGTCAGGTTCTGTGTACATGTGGGGTACCTATTTTAGATAGACTGGTCAGGAAAGGCTGCTTTGATAAATCAGGAAATATTTGAGCAGAGACCCAAATGTAGTAAGGGGGAAGAGTCTTGTGAATATCTGTGGAATGTGTTCCAGGGCTGGGAACTGGTGGTGCCAGGGCCCTGAGGCAGGGCATGTTTGGCACCATCCCAGGACTGCAAGGGCTGGCATGGCTGAAGATGGGATGGGCACACACAGAAGACAGCAGATGGGGACACAGAGATGGAGTGGTTGTGGGGCAGATAATGGCAGACCTTGCATGCCACGGTAGGACTGTGGATTCTATTCTGCATGACATGGGAAGTAAACAGAGGGTTCTGGTCAGTGAGTGGCATGATCTGATTTATATTTTTAAACCATCACACCGGCTGTTCTCTGGAGAACATACCTGAGGTGTGTGGGAGCAGACTAAAGACTCAGTAAACATGATAGCTATTAGATTGGGGCGTACGCTTGTAATTTAAGTCATTTTTCCAAATCTATTCCAAGATTTACTGTAAGACAAAGTAATTTGACAATGAAGAGGTCTTTTCGTTCAGCTCAAGTTAAATTTACCAAGAAATAAGCTTTGGAAAGCAAGAAGCACTATTTAAATGAAAGGTTGATTACTAATTATCAAAACTGTTCCACTTGGCTTTTGATTCCGATGAATCATCAACTAGGTGCAGTTTGGTTTGCTGGGTCCCTTGGCCCCAGATGGTGGGAATTTGTTTCATCAAAATAAAAATTAAAAATGGGTATTAAGTACATAGAGTTCAAAAACAAAAAAGAAAGAAAAATTGTTACTAGAAATAATTTTTGAGGGTATAAGCTTCTGACTCTGATTTTAGCTCAGTGTAGGAAATTCAGAACAAATGATTTAAAATCACAGTGTAAAATTTCTATGCCTGTGGAACTAGAAATAACACTTTGCTGAGCAGACGTGTTCACTATTCGACGTGAGGGCCAATGACTGAATGCGCTCACCTATAAACGGGATGGACGCCAAGGAGTCGCCTGGCGGACTGGAACTTGAGGCCTTCCTCTCCTCCATCCTTTTTATGTGGACCTCTCGACGCGCATCATTGGGCAGCCAGCAGGTGGTGTCCGACCCGGTGTCCTGGTCATTTACTGCCAAGATGTAAGACTGATGCCTTAAAGGCTGCGGTGTCTGGCGACCAGATGGAGGTTTTTCTCTTAGGACGACAGTTTCTTTAGCATCTAAAGTATTCGATTGCTGAATTTCAGCCTCTTGTAAATTTGCATCTTGATTCCTTTGAGTGACAGGTAATTCTAAATCTGGGGTGCCAGAGCTCTCACTCACCTGGGGGACCGGCTTAACAGAAGCTCCAGATGAAGACGGGGGCTTCCTAGTCTCCACCTGGTGATCGGGGGCACTTTCAGTTCTTAACCACGTCTGCTGATTCAATAGATTGTTTTGATGCAAGTGATTTATTGGTCTTTGGTCTTTGACAGAAACAAACGAGTTCTGGCTAAAGGATGGTTTTGTGACGTGCGTAGAAGGCGCTTTCAGAGAATTACTCCGGACTTTCACAAGAGGTGACCTGTCTTGTGAAATACCTCGAGGCAGTGACATTCCACAAGTAGTTTGAAAAGTTCTATTTGACTGCAGTGTCTTTAGATCTGATGGAATTTTTTTCAACTGAGACCCAGCTCCCACTCCTCTGCCACTCATTCGCCTATTATCAGAATTAACAACACTGGGAGCCACAGTAAAATTTGACCCTCGGAAAGATTTATGAATTTCTTGCGGCCTAGGTCTTTCATAAATACCTCGGCGATCGTCCTGTTCAGTAAATCCACTCCACTTATAAGTCTGTTTTCGTTCTCCATTTGAATCAGGTACTTGACTTTCAGAATTGACATTTTCTAATGTTTCACCCTGTCCCTCAATATAATCCCATGAACGAGTTCTATGATTACTGAAACTAACAGATGGAGATGTCAGGGCCCCTTGAGATGCACTTCTTGGACAATACTTCATTAACACAGAATCTTCCAGCCTTTCCTGGGACACACTGCGTTGCCGAATCTGAACAGACTGGGGCACTCGATCATGAGAGGTGCTTCGGCGTCGTACCTGCAAAGTAGTGCGGTTGGGTACCACCTGGTTATAATCTGTTGTGCTCTGAGATGCTGCTCTTAAACTATCTAATCTTTCTTGAATTGTCCGACAACCTATGTGCAATCGTCTGTTATCAATATACTCTTTGTAAGTTTTATAGTTTTTCCAGTCTATGTGCTGATGGGAGTTTGGAGAATAGTGATTAACAGTTACAGGAGAATCCACAGCTTGAGATCTACTGCTTGAGAGTCCTTCTGAATGTCCACTGTAATTGCCAGATTTAAGCAAAATTCCAGAAGGTTCCAACGATCTGGAGCCTGTAGTCTGATGAATTAGACGGGCCGTGGGAATCGATGACGACGGTGACGTGGTTCTTGACACGGTTTTTAAGGAGGTCTGCTCATTTATGCCGTACCGCACCTCTTCAGTTCTATGTGAAGGAACTGTATGGTTGCTTCTACTAGTTAATAAATCTACAACCTTCTCAGAAGGTACAATGACAGTCCTTACACTCTCATTGCAAACACACACTGCTGTGTTTGACTTTGCAACGTCTGTTGGTGACGGAGGCACTTGTATTTCCATTCTATAGGCCCTGCCAGGTTGGGTCAGTACTGGTGTACTGGTTTGCGGTTTGCTCGTTGATGAGTCTGGAGGAGATATTTCAACTGGCTGTGCCGCGGCCGAAGGGGCAGATGGCAGCCAGGGATAGCAAATTGGCGGAGGTTCAGGAATATTGCGGGCATTGCCACTGTAGGCTTCATTGCCTTTCAGGTAGGCATCTTGAGAATACGCCTACATGGAAATGAGAGAAAAGTCATTTGAAATTCATAAAAAAAATAATAATTTCCACTCTTGCGGTGCGCTATTTTATCTGACTGTGCCCTACCGTGTTGCTGAATGACATTCACTACAGCATGCATAGAAACACAACATTAAGGTACTCCACGAGTTTAGAAAAGGGCTAGTCTCCCAGAAATCAAATAAATTGTAGAATTTGCAACCAATACATATTACTATTTTCTCAAAAGATTCTGAAACACACCAAATTTTCCCCCATCAATTAGCTATAGCCATGTTGCCTCTAAAATTTTTCCCATTCAAGTTTTATGATTTTTCAGCAGTCTACAGGTTATAATGGCTGCCTAATAAATCTCAGCAAAAGAAGATTCTGATCTTTTGCCAGAGTGAAGGTGAAAACATTAAAACTCTTAATCGAACACATTTTTATTTTCAGCACTACAGCTATCAAATTAAATATAATCTATTGAACAGTATCGTGTCAATTAATGATGACTGGGGCCCTAAGAATAATCCATTTTGATAAATTAAGTCCTTCGACAGCCATGCTAAATATTTTAATATCTAAAATGAGAAGAATGTGCGTGTTTAAGAAATTAAGAACAACTATTAAAGGCATAAGATATGAAAAAGGGTTAATTCATCTTTCTGTATATAATGTACATATTTTATCTTAAGCTAATGCAAAATTATATTGTACGAATTTATTTGGTCTCTTTTACTCATTATAAGGAGACACCTCTCTGTTACTAACAGGCAGGCATGCAGCTCAAATTATTTTTTATTCATTATTTATGAAATTATCTAGCGATATTTTTAAAAACTTAAGAAGAACTGAAATTAAACACAGAGACAAAACAGAGCTAATCGATGTAACTCAGGATTAGGTTCATCATCTGGGACAGTTAGGTGTGGCATCATGTTACACACCGTCCCCTCATCAAAACAAGCTTAATTCACGACTATCCTCATATCCTGTCTTTGCATTACACAGCTCGCAAAGCTCCAGTGCAGCCACAAACATAACAGCAAAGTGCTAGGGAAAGAGAGAGGGTGAGGTACTTAAAAAAACAGATGCAGATAAATATCACGTTTTAACACCAGTTATGTACAGGATACAAAAGCAACCCAACATAAAAATAAAAAATAAAGAAAGCCATATATCAAACACATTCTGCAAATTAGTAAGATTAACACTAGGGAGGGATTTCACTAAGCAAGCTTACAGTTTTTAACAGATTGGCTTATTACAAATCTCTACAAAACAGGACTTAAGAAAGCAAGCAAATGGCTTCTGTGCATTTCTTACCAGAGCTGTGACATCCTTTGTAAATTGTAGCTAGCAGAAAATAGGAAAACATAGTAGAAGCTGCTTACTGATACACAGACAGAATCATGTTGTCATATTGATGCTGGAAACAGCAAGCTAAAAATACATCTATACTGATTTCTCTGGAAGGTACCAAGAGAGGTAAAGGGCAGTGAAGCATAAAGAATAACTTCAGTATCCTTCTGAGCATCTTTTTCTCAGGCTTTTATCTGGTTCTTATTTGATTTGTCTACTATTCATGAAAGCAAAATATATCTGGTGACACGCTCTCCTAACAGATATATTCTTCAACATGCACTGCTGTCTGATAATGTGCTACAGAGCTTCCCTTCCACAAGAGCAACTCGGATGTCTCTCATGTCCCCTGAGCTTCTTCCATCTCTGCTTCCAGACGACGAAATGAATGCTCTATTATGCATTTACAATAGTACAACCTCCTCCTTCCCGTGTAAATCAGAGCATACCCACAAGCTGTCAGCTGACTGCAGCTGCCTTACACTATGATTTGGAAAAAGAGAATGACTTTTATTAAATAGGTTTCACTCAAAACCCAAGATCTTTCAACACTGTACCTTTTATCCTGTTTTTTTTTTTTTTAGTTTATGAAAATAACTGCCGAAAAGACATAAAAAATATTACTCCAGAGTAATTCCTTTTTAACTTACAATAAATATTATAGAACATAAACCAGAAGGCAGTGAGAAGTTAAAGCCCAGTAGATAAAAGAAAGCATGCATGCCATAATATTTGTTAAGGCATGAATACAGTCAATCAGAACATATATTTTGGGTATGCACCATTGACATAACAAGCCTATCTTTTTAATGCTAATTAGTCACACCAGTACTTTTCCATCACAGGAAAACTGTCTGGATGAGTGGACTCTCTGGTGCAGTATTTCCTGCAGCATGTCCGTGCAATCTTATTAAGCATCACCTGAAAAGCGGGGGAGGGGAGGGTTCTCTGTGGTCAGTGATGTAGGGAAAAGTTGGTGGGCAGGCTTCCCGATTTCTCAAAACTTCTGTTATGTTAATGTACATTGTGAAACTCACAGGGAAATTACAAATTTATTTTTTTTCTCCCAGGGGTTTTAACATGATTAGAATTTCTGCTGGGAATGCTATTCTAGAACAAATAATTTGAAGATACCTCCTTTATTCAAATTTGGGGAGGAATATTATCTTTTAATAATAGAAATATGTAACTAGAACTACTAAATACTTGAAAAAATATTTGACATACTTCAAGCATCTCTAAGATTCCTACATAGCAACTCTAAATACTAAACAGTCTATACTTATGGGTCCCCACTTCTGGGTAAAGTTATGGCAAGGAGTCCTTAAATACATCCACATGGGCCATGCATTAACAGTGGACTGACTAAATGGAATGTCATACACACACAGTACTACTGTCTAATGTAAGCAGATACAGTTGAGAGAAATAAAATATAAGTTCATTCAAGAGCATTACTGAATTTCCTCACCTGTTCTCCCAGTTTGTGAACACTAAAAAAGCTTGTTTGTTTAGCTGTCTATTTAAAAGTTCCTCATTCTCATAAAGTTTGGGAACCAATACCACTCAATTAACACGCCTGGGGAAATTAGCGGTGCCCTAAGGCTACCTTAGCTTAGTAAGTGTTCCACGTAGGTCATGGACATACCTGGGAGTTATTCTATGGGAATGAACTTCTGTGGCTATTCTGAGAGGAATGGGACAGACACAAATTAGCTCCAGAATTAAGTTTAGGGAAGTAAATTAGAAATAGACAATATGCATTTTAAGGAATCCTCTTCTCCCGTGATGACTTTAAGTGTTCCATGAGAAAACAAACTGCCTACTAAGGAAGGCTTCAGACTCCTTCAGAGGGGAAGGTATGCATCAGGGCTTGGGTAAACCCCGTGTGGATCATCGGGAATAGATTACATTATGCAACTCTTTGAGGTGAACATGGAACTCACTGATAAGGTTTTATATTCTGGGAACAGAACTGAGGACTATAACTTGCTCATGGCTGTGACTGTGGCATGCTTTCTCTCGAGTGCTTGCTCCAAAAACATCAAATTGGGGATCTTTGAACTGTCAGTGGGCACCAGTTAAATAGCATAAAATGCCATTTAAACAAAGTAATTTATATATAATGATTTCAATTTACATTCTTACATAATGATGTCAAAGTCATCCGGTACTGATAAGTTTATCTGAAATGGTATGGCCTAGGAATTTTTGAAGTCAATGTCTTAAGAACTGCATATTCAGCTCTTAATTTTTATTTTTACGTTTGTTTTAAGCCCAAATGGATACTTCTCAATATATGCAGATGTTTTGATGCAATTAGATGACTCTTAAATTTTTCCCAACTGACCAGCTCTTGTGAAGTCAATAGGATGTAACAAAAAATCTTAGCCAATTTTTTTCATTTGGCCCTTTTGCATACCATTCCACATTCTTTCTTAAATTTTCTTCACCCTTGTACTTAAGCTTTATATCTTATAGTAGTTTAGTAGTTTAAAAGCTTATATTTTAAAATTGAAGCCATACTTAACGAAAATAGAATAGTAGCAGCCTTATTATGCCTATAGATCCATAAAGTTCTTAAAAAGGGAAGTGGGGGGTCAGAAAAAGTAAGGCAAAAAAAATGACCCACAGAATTCTTCATTTGGAATTAGAATTGTAAAGGCCACATTAAATAGACTTTAATATTAACAGTCTGGATCCCGATTATATGTACAGTGCCTAACAGTAACTAAAGAATACTAAAATACTCTTTTAGTTCAGTTTTAGTAGAGCTACATAAAAATTGCTATTACCATATGCGTGATATTTACACTATTAAATGATAAAAACAAAAAAACCTACAGAATAAGTAAGATTAAAATCCCTGCCTACCATTTCACATTTAATAGGCTGGCCTGTTAATGTAATGCCATTACCTATGATAAAGTAACCACATGTCTGTACAGTAAATACATGCCAACCATGCCACAGTGGGGCATGGGAGAAAGGGATGGTGTGAATGGGGAAGCACTTTCATTTATTTTACACCTCTCTAAAATACTTGAAACTTTTCTAACAAGTATGTACTATTCTTATAATTACTTAAAAATAGATTTTTAAAAAGAACAAAGTATGAAAGAACCTTCCAGAATTCCTACTCTTGCTTCCCTTACTCTAGGCAGGACCACCTTGATCCACACTTGACAAATGGATAACTAATTTTAAGTAGAATATTATACTGATTATGGAACATATGAAATGATTATTTTGAACGTAATTCTAAAAATCCAAAGAAAAACTCGGGTTAAATTACGTTTTTCAATTTATACCACATTTTCATGGAGTGACAAATAGAGCCTGGACTCAGAGCCCAGAGATATGAGTTAGAATAAAGCTCTGACACTAACTGGCAGGGTGACTGTGGTAAGCCACGTGAACTCCCCATCGGTACCCGATGGCAGTATAGGATTGTGGTTTAGAGTACAGGCTTTAGTCTCAGACCTGCATGGATCACACTAGAAAAGTTGCTTAACCTTGCTGTGTTTAACACAGAACAACACAAAGTAGGCTCAAACTGCCCCACTTAAACATTAGACACACCCAAGAATCTCCACAGTTAACAGAACCAATCAACTTAAGATTTAATTTTGAGTCCATTGAGACAAATGCTTAAAAAAGTATCTTGAGGCATCCACTGGGAAGAATGCCTGGATCTAGTTCTCCCATCATTAGTCCATCCAAGGAAGTCTTTTCTCCAGTCAGCCATCACTGTTTGGGTGACGTGATGGGTGGTGGCCATTTCACTCATGCAGACATTTGAGAGGGTAACAAAACCATTCTGTTTTCTTGAAAATGAAACAGGAAATGCTTTTTATTTTATAATGATACCTTAAAAATATAAACCTAAGATAGCACAGTCTAAAACATCATTATAAAATACAGTCAAAATGACTAAACGAATGTAATACTACTCATATTGTTAATCTAGAAAATATATATTGGTTTAAAAAACGAGGCTGCCAAGCACAGGAGTACTATTACCAGCACTAGTTTAAAAGTGTAATGAATTATTCTTAACTTTACTTCATGTTTTTTGACATTATATCACAGTCATCTATAAACTATGAAATTTATTATTACATACCTGTCTTTACATGAGTAAAGGTTTAAACTGAATAAATTTTCTATGCCACCTCTCAAAGGTGAGCTGAGCACATCTGAGGACCAACAATTTGGTCCATACATCAGTTCAGGAACGAAAACTCCATGGATGCCCAGGCAAATATATATAAACTCTGATAGGCTTTCCCTTGGGTAAATAATTTTTACAGTGGCTGTAAAAATGTTCATTATACTTTTCTTTAAAATGAATATTCAACCTCACAGGGACAAATACATCTTTAAAAGCATATATTTTGGGTGACAGATTTAAGACCCACGTAAATACTTCTGAAGGCCCATGCTAGAACATTTTAGCTCTAGAATCTGTTAGAGAGAGAAGTATTTCTACATATGGTTTTTTAAATCACAGATTCTCTTTGTGTTTTATAGTAGCTTTAAAAAGTGACACTTCTAGATATTCTAGCTAAAAACATTTATGGAGAAAAGAAGTCGCCACATCCTAATGCCCTTTAGGGAACAATGCATAGTATTCATTAATTATATATACTCCTTTGATCTCCTAATGAATTATAGTACATTCTAATGCGAATGAAGGCTGGGTTTAAAAGTGGGGTTTTCTTTTATCATTAAGGGTATGAGATTTTAATTTCTTATGATTAAAATAATTCAAATAACATGTTTTAAAGTGAATTTTGTTACAATATAACAGAACCCTTTACTGATGAACCTTGAAGGTCTGTGTGCTCATGTCAGTCTGGTGAACCAATTTTTCCCTGTGTTTGCAACACTTTGTATTTTACCTTTATTTAAATGTATTTGTCTTATATGAAATATAACAAGACAGATTGATTAACCCAATTTTCTATTGATCACATCATTAGAAAATTATTCCTTCCACTGCTGCTACTTCCACCGTTGCTGCTCTTCATCAACAACCACACAGCAGGCTACGATGGTAATTCTGCATCTGATTCCTTCCCTAGGAATTTAGTACAATGCCAGCCATTCTGTGAAATGAGCGCTATTCCAAACAGCGTCCAACCACAGCCTTCAGCTCGGCAAGGAAAGAGTCTACTGAAGATGAGAAGAGTTCCATTTGGAAGTCCATCTGTCTTTGAGCCATCAGATTGCAAGAAAGCTTCAAGGGAAAGCCTTCCCTACCATCTCTGCATCATCTCCTAGTCCTTTGGATAAGTGGAGCACTAGAAGAGAATCCCCTATTTATTTCTAATCTAGTGACTTCCTTGCCTTCAATGGTTATGTCTGCTACCCAGCTGAATCATCAGGGTAGGAGCTCCACAACTACTACCATGTGCTTAGGAAAACTACCCTGGATAGTGCACCTTCCTTGTTAGGACTCCCCAACCCCAACAGAACTGCACACTTAAGAAGAGTAATCTGTTATCAGTAAAAAGCCATTCCTAAATAAAATCAACAAGCACTGAAAACACAAGATTTTAGTTAACTATATTTTACACGCCGGTGAATAAACTGAATCATTACAATCAGCTTTAGTGATATTTTTGTAAAAAAATGTTTACAGAAGATTATTTAGGACTTTTGTTGAGCTAGGTTCAAACTAATGTCTTACAAATGAAAAACAATACCATTTCCATTCCCATCACAAAGATTTCATAAGTTGCCTATTTTTCTTGAAGAAAAAACCCTACTATTCACTAAAAGAAATTTTTAAAAAACACAAACTTCAGTGGCCACTGCCATTTCCTAGATCTAACCGTTACCTTTCAGAGTGTTACATAAGCAGTCTTGCTCATGCTGTTTTATTCTACTGAACTGCAAAGTCAGTCGAGGAAAAGTACTATTTTCTTGAATGAAATTTATATATTTTATCATCCCTTTACTTTCAGCAATATTTAGGCTTAACAAAGGAGTTAAGTATTCCATTCAATTTATTTTCTTTCTAAAAATAAGAAAAATTTTAGACTTTATAAATGCTAAAGTTTTCAACAATATAGTTTCATTTCCCCTCTAAAGCCCTCATATTTTTCCCTTAAATCGTAGACTCCATTCATCGTGAACATTACTTCTAATGGAATGAATTGAAGCTATTAACAAAACTGCTTGGTAAGTAAATTTACAAACAATAATACTTATTGGAAAATTAAGAAATGGCTTTCATAAAATTTCTGTCCTTAAATTAAAAAGAAAAGAAATTCTAATTCCTGCACCCTGAGCTTTGGCTTTTGGTCAAAGGACAACCTAGAATGCAACACTGGGGCAAACGCTTTAGAAATCTCATTCCAAATGACAACAATAAGAGTTAACTGTGGAATCAATAACACATTCTCATGTCACTTAATTGCAAAAAATTGACGATGGTTTTTTTGGGGGGGATAAAATGTAGAGAATTCCAGACTCTGCTAAATGAACCAGAGGGCTTGGGTTTTTTTCTAGATTCTTTTTTTAAATTCAATTCACCTCCATCTTTAAAGGATTTTTATTAGCATCCAAGACTAAAGCAATTCATATTTGAATAAATAAAACTTACCACTTGGAGAATGTCTTCATCTTTTGGCATAACACTAAGTTCCAATGTTGTATCACTGAAATTGAATATATATACACTATTTTAGGAGAAGTGGAAGTGTATAAAAGAGACATAAAGGAAAAATAGTTAACTCAGAAGTATTTTTCAAGTTGCTTAAGAGTTCAATTTTTGTTTTTTTTAAATCATTACTTTTCAAATTCAAATCATTAAAATGAAAAGAAGTCACTTTTATATATATAAGCTAATTATGTATGAAAGAGGGCACCCTGCTATATATTTGAGCTATTCATAACCAGTCAAGTTCTTTATAACGTGTTCCTAATTTAGAAATATAAAGTGTATTGCTTATTAAATAGTCCTGGAACAAAACTCATCAGTATATAATTACTTATATATTACTTCAGGTCACAGGACAAATTACCAATTTTTACCACATATTCTATTTATCAAATTAAAAATACATTAACTAAAAATAACCAAAGAATCCTCAAATATAAAATTTTAAGCAATATTAAACATCCTAATTTTGAAATATTCCCTGTTGGCCTCAGAGGTGAAGGAAATCAGAGTTCACCATCATAACTATCAAAATGTCTCCTTTTTAAAAAAAATTATATAGCATCTCAACTATTTGCTTTCTTCTCTACGATCTAATTTTAGAGCCTTTACAGGAATACCTCCAAGTCTTATTTTATCTTGGCACTGTAATTTACTGTTAAAAATAATAGAGAAGTTTCTCTAGGTTTAAAAAAGTTCAAAGGGGTAAATTATACCAAGTCCTGTGATCTGCAATTACATTTAGATAAGGCTAGGATGGTGGTGCTATCCCCATCCAGTGCTTCAATGTCTAATCTAACAATTTCAGATAGATTTTCCCCCAACACAATCAAGAGATTAAGACACAATCAAACAACAAAAAAAGGAAACAAAATCTAATAATATACTGTGTCTCTTTTTGACAGATTTGAACCCTTATTTTCAGGTGCATAAATGCTGAGAGAATAGTAAACTAATAAGAACCAAAGGTTCAAATAAATTTAACTAGTAAAATATATAAGTACTTGTATTTCAATATTTAGAGTTGGTATAAAATACATACTGATGTTTAGATAAATTCTTCTGCAAGGATACATTTTTACATTAATACACTGCAGAATCTCAATGGCTTTGTGCTGTATTATCCATTTGCTACCAACTGCAGACAAAAGGAACACAATTTTTTAAAAGAAAATAAGATCATGAAAAAAACAGTATTTCTCTATTTTTCAAATTGCTTTATTGGCTGAAAAATTAAGACTGACATGCCAAAGTGTTAAGACTCTGAAAGATGAACTGCACCAGTAACAAAAACATTAATGTGGGTTATTTTATTTTATTTTATTTTATTTTTATTTTTTTTTTGTGAGGAAGACCAGCCCTGAGCTAACATCCGTTGCCAATCCTCCTCTTTTTGCTGAGGAAGACTGGCCCTGGGCTAACATCCGTGCCCATCTTCCTCCACTTTATATGGGACGCCGCCACGGCGTGGCTGACAGGCAGTGCGTCGGCGGGCGACCGGGATCCGAACCCGCGAACCCCGGGCTGCCAAGCGCGGACTTAACCGCTGCGCCACCGGGCGGGCCCAAGAAAACAAAGATTAAGTTATGGTTACTTGGAAAAATAATATTCTTTTTTTTTTTTTTGCAAGGAAGACCAGCCCTGAGCTAACATCCGTTGCCAAAACTTCTCTTTTTGCTAATCCTCCCCTTTTTGCTGAGGAAGACTGGCCCTGGGCTAACATCCGTGCCCGTCTTCCTCCACTTTATATGGGATGCCGCCATGGCATGGCTGATGAGCAGTAGCGTCAGCGGGCACCCAGGACCTGAACCTGCGAACCCTGGGCTACCAAAGCGCGAACTAAACCACTGCGCCACCGGGCCAGCCCAAGAAAAACAATATTCTTAAAGAAGAGATGTTAGCAAATACATTAGAGCTCCTTAAATTGTAGGCTGACAAAATATGCTGGTATATTTAGGATGATCTGAATTATTTTAAGGAAAAAAAATTGGGGTGGATCTCCCCACTGCCTCTGGAGAGGCTTTAAATTCTTCACTAGTCCCCAAATCTCCTCGATACTTTAAGATCAAATAGGTATCATTGTCAGGAACACCTAGAATCCAACATTAGAGGCAAGATTTAAGATTTGCTTTCTCTAAGAACGTCATTAAATTTTAAGACAGTAAAGAGAATACTCTCAGATCAATAAATCATGATCACATCATTTAATTGTAAAAATGACAATGTTTTAGAGGATTAGTGTAAATCATTTAGATTATAGCATGAACTGCTCTAGACATAATTAGAGGAGCTTGATAAAAATCTTAAGAAAATAGAGAATAATTTAATTATGGACAGGTAGGCTTGGCTAATATCAAGCAACAGATAATCAAAAGTTACTATATTTGAATCTGGGAAGAACCTCTTACAATAGTGATGATTTGGAAATCAGACCCCAGATTCATGGCCTACTCTTGACAAAAATTCAATATGGTAAGTTCTTTGGCTTTCAATTTATTTGTAATTTAAAAAAATTTTCTAGGAGTGTGATATAGAGAAAGACAGTGGGACTAAATTAACTTTGAGGTCCCATAGACAGTCACTCTGTAAATATTTATTTACCGTGAGAACTCAAAATTCTATCATTCTGTAGAATGTAGGCAGACAAACGGATTAAAAGAAAACTTCTTGCTGTCTTGGTTAAAACAAATGAATAATTTTGAGCCAAGAATATTATTCAATAAGCTAGTTAAAGAAATCTTAGTAAGAGGCTTTAAAATAAATTATATATGCATTCATTCATTTGTATAGTTTTTATAAACCAATTATACATTTGATTGTCACTTCAACTGAAACTTAAAGTAAATCTCAAATATGTGCCTCTGAGACTCTAAACAATTTTAATCACAAATCTGATAAATCTGCCAAAGCAAAGTCACCAACAGTGCATCCTAAGAAATCCCGGTTTATTCTTGGCAACGCTCAAATGCGTTATCCACTTTAAGGGAAAGTTCTACATCTCCACGTCACACCAATTCCACACAGGAATACAATATTGCATTAAATCTATTTGCTCCATTGATTTATAAAACCCATCTTTGGCCAAAATTAATCATGTTTCAAGAATCTTACCTGTTCTGAATTAAAGCAATTACTTGGGAATAGGTCTTTCCAATAACACTTTCTCCATTGACTTTTATAATTCGGTCACCTTCAAAGAGGAATAAAAAAACACATGAGGAATTCCTAAAGAAAGTCACTTCTGAATACTTTTGAAATATTTCTTGAGTAATGTTCTTATTTTTGATATATCCTTGCTCACTATTTTTTAAAGTATCTTTTATAAAAATGAATCTGGATTTTAATATATCCAGCTTCTTATGAAATATAGCCATGTTCTGAAGGAGTCCCAGTCACTAATGAGTTGAGAAGCCTCAAAAGGTGCAGTCACCAAGTGACCACAGCTATGCTATTTGTGCCCCATCAACTGTGTTCTGAGTTGCAGAACTACTAGTTATTCCTCCATTTACCCTGTTTTTTTTCTGATGGAGAAACACTGTTCAACAGGCTTAAACAATTGATTGTTTTTATTACCTCAGGGTCCTCTAATTTTAGCTCAACTGATTTCCTTGTAGTATTCTCCCAAGCAATTTAGTTTATTGATTAGTGCTATACTACAGAACTTAGATATGGGTATGCACATGGTTTTGACTTTATATATATTAACTTGTTCTTCCTTTTAATGGGAAGAAGGACATTTGGATTACTCAGAAAAACTCAGAGGAACAGAAAGGGAAAAAATGGGAGAGAAAGGATGGGGGAAAAAGGAAAATAGAGAAAAATGCACTTTTTGTGTGCTTATCACTGCATCTCCACTTCATCTTACCAACCTTGTGAGGCTTAGAATATGATAGATGATACACTCTAGGTAATGGAGTCCCACATGTACATTAATATACATATTCATGATATTGAAATTAGGCTTACTTTAAGTATGATGAAAAAGATAATTAATTAAGGTAGGTAATAAATTAACAGTGCATCCTAAGAAATCTTAGCAGTGACACTCACAACTTACAATATTTGCAGCTGAAAAGACATTTTATTCAAAAGGCAGTAACAGACAGTTTTTCACTAATTCCCATTTAAAATTATTTCATGTTTAAAAAAAGAGAAAAGAGTAGCTATTTCAATGTATGCATTAACCTAAACGCAATCTCTACTTAGTTTTTATTAAAATCACAAACCACAAAATATTTTAGAACAAACAGCCGTCAGACCACATCCCCTGATATCTACAGATGAACTGGGTTTGTACGTAAGCCACTCTTTGAGATGCAAATCAATTAATTTACCTCTGGCAGATCAGGCGTTTGCAGAAATTGGAGATCCAAGAAGATTAAGATTATTTCAATTGCCAATAAATAACATCATTATTTTGCTATTTGGTAATCCTTTGTCAAAATTAGCTGTATGCAAAATAGTTTATTTAAAAGGGCCTCCAAGAGTCCGTTATCTGAGTGGTAACTAAAGGTGCCCATAATCTATAATTTACATTGTTATTTCTGTTCAAACCCATCGATCTGGGTATCCAAAGACATATAACCAATTAGGCCTCAAAAATAATAATGATTGATGTGAAGAAAAAGCAAAAAACATACAGAGGGATAGATAAGGAAAAAAGAGAGAAAATGAAATCTGGAAGAAGACATGGAGGGACAGAGAAACGGAAAAGTGTTGTTTAAAGAATATCAGCACCTGTGCACAATCCCGCTTCGAAAGCAGGCCCTCCTTCTCTAACTTGTTTAACAAAGATGGTGTCCATTGGTTCCAAGCGGTTTCTTTGTTTTCCTGTGGGAGAGAAAAAGCCCAAGGCATGATTTCCTTCACGATATTTCATTAAAATACCAACATATAAAATATTTAGTTGAGACAATTAAGCAAAGATGTTTCATGAAGTGTCAAATACATATCCTGAATTTGGATGCTAGAATCATAACTTGGGGGTTTTCATTACATCAGACGTTTATTTTGCTTATTCCGTAACACGACAACCACAACAGTAACAGTTTCCATTTACTGGGTATATTCTGTATGTAAATTACTACACTAAATACTATACATACCTGAGAGCTACTTCCCAGAGCAAGTAAGTTTGACTACCATCATTACATAAAGAGGAAACGGAGGCTCAGAGAGATTAAATAAAGTCTCCAAGGTCTCACGGCTAGATTACACAGGTGGTACTCACTGTACTGCTTTTTAATACTGCATTATGCTAAGCCTTATGTTATAACGATGAGTAAGACAGTCCTTTCCTTTCTGATAGGAGGGATCATACAACGAATGACACTACAGTATAAAAACAATCCGAGACAAATACAACATACAGCCATGGCAATGAGGAGCATATGGTCAGCTCTGGAAGTCAAATATTTCACAAACTGCCGTCCATGGATCACCTACATTAACATCTGAGGTGCTTGATAAATACCAATGTTCTGGGGCCCATCAGAAATCTGCTTTGTCAACAAGTTTCTCAGGCGATCCCAACACACACTAACATTTGCAAACAACTAACACTTTCAGTAAAATAGAAGTCAAGGAGAGATTTGCAGATGAGAAGACATTTAAGTTAAGTGATAAGTACCATGGGGTGACAAAATAGTAGACAGGTTCTCAAAGTGTGGTCCCCAGAGCAGCAGCATTAATATCAGCAGGGAATGTGTTAAAAATGCAAATTTGTGGACCCCAAGCCAGATCTACTGAATCAGAAACTCTAAGGGGACTGTGATGCAACTCAAGTTTGAGAACCACTGAATTAGAAAACAAGGCCCTGACCCTTAAAGAAGATTGTAACTGGGAAAATAACGCCCATACATGCATGGAGTAATATAACAATACTTGTTAAATAGCAATGCTGGGCAGAAAGTGACTGTCACATATAAAGAATTCATATTTACATTGCCTTATAAAACTGAATTTTTACCATGGTGTATCACAAAGGCAGCTCAAAAGAAGTTTCCTAGGAAAGGAATATCTGTCAGTAGCTCCCCTTCCAAATTTAGCTATTTACTCTGAAAGAAGTCCTCTAAAACAGTGAATGGCTAACGCAACTACTGAGAAAGCAATAGTGTTTAGTGGGACTTGCCCGTGTTTTAGAAGCCAGTAGACATGGACTCAAGTCCTTGCTTTGCCGCTCGATAGTCCAGTTGCAATTAAGTAAACTTTTTTGCTTAAAGAAATAATCACATTTTCTTCTATAATATAATTGTTCTATATTTTAACATTCTTGAAGGGTTTCTACGAAGACTAATGAGATTAACACATGAAAGCACTCAGCATAGCACGTAATGGAAGAAATTCCTCAGTCAGTGTACATTTCCACTCTACTTTGCATACTGCTTAAAAGAGGACGTGATAATTTTATAATTTCAAGAATTAAAAATCCAAAGTTTATAAAAACACACTTGCAAATTATCTAATTTTAGATACTATAAATCTATATCAAAATATCTTCCCAAAGAAAGTTTATAAGCCTTCTCTCTATGTTCAGATGATATGAAAATATTATAAATCCTTTTGTCACTTCTGATTAGTTATGACAGATAGCCATGACTGCTTTCTCCATGGTAGGAGGAAAAAGAGAACTAATATTAGTTATTCCCTGCTATATAGAGGAATGTCCTAATTCTTATGAGATGTTTGCTGAAGTACTTAGGGACTAATTACAATGATATATGCAACTTAATTTTCAAATGGCTCAGGGGAAAAAATAAACCAAGATACCCAGACACACGTATACATAGATAGATAAAGTAACTATAGCACCATGTTAATTGCTGAATCAAGATGGACAATATACAGGTGTTTATTGTACTTTGAAAATTATAGTAAAAAGCTAGAGGAAATTTTCTGTATATGCCAGGCTTTACTTTTCTTCATAGAAGTTATCACTCACCACTTAAAATTACATTTTTATTTGCTTACATGTTGGTTGTATGTCTGTCTCACTAAAATGAAGAGCAAGGATTCTGTCATGTTCACTGATACCCACAGCACCTAGAACAATGCCTGGCACAGCACAGGCAGTCAATAAATAATTATTCAGTGAATGAATAAATTTGTTATGTAGTTTAATTCTCACAAAAGCCTTTGAGATGGGCATTATGATCCTAATATTGCCATTGTGCTGAGGAGGAAACATAGATTAAATAACTTGCAAAGAGGCAGAGTAGAGATTTGAACCCAGGTCTGAATTCAAACATGGTGTTCCATCCATGCTGCTTCAAAAGTAGTAAACTACTTATTCATTTGTCAAGCTTCACTGAATACAAGTACATAGTACATTTATAATTAATTTGAAAGGATGCAATTACTTAATTCCAATCAAGTTGGTAATCAGGCTAGGTCCCTTTGTGGTCAACTCAACATTACAACAGTTGGCCTTAAAGGAAAGCCAACTATTTTTTCTTGACTAGAGATCTGAGGGTTTAGGGTTTAATAAGTTTTGTTGTATCAAGTCATTGCTTTCATAGAAAGATTTATATAATAAAAGAGAAGAAACATTTTTCTTATTAATGTCTTCTAATCCACCATGTCCCAAAGGTGATTATACCATACTTATACTTAAAAATGCAAAATGTAAATGACCATTAATGAATTCTACAAAATAATGAGAAGTTGATTGAGTAGCAATATAGTGAGTTCTGAAAATTCTGCAAGTTTCACTTATGCAGAATAGATGTAGTCCAAAATAGTTTGGTTATAATTTCTCTAAACAAAACACTAATTTTGCGATGACTGCCTTTGTAAAATCAGAGACATGTTGCCCTTGACAAATCTTTCAAGGGCACATCTTAACACTGTGCCCGAAAACAGATGAAGACGGAATAGACTAAAATAGAGGCCAAAGTACTATTCTATCTGACGAGAGTTGTACTTTTGATTCTTGTTGTTTCTGGGCTTTCCCTTCCAGACTTCCTTCAAAATGCTGACTTGCTATTATTACCTAGATATTACCCAGTTCCTTCTGGATAACAGAAAATTTCCTATCCATACCCCTTAATGACAGGCAAGTTTCACTAAGAAATATACTTCTCTTCAATTTCCGTATTCCTTGACTGTAATCCTTGAGTTAAACACTTGGCTCATTAATGTTAAGAATGTCTTCTTTTTAACATCTGCTGCCTGCAATTCTGCTGGAACTGGAAATCAAAAGTATCAAATTTAAAATGTGTTATTCAATCTCTTGTGCCTTTAGTTTTTGTAAGTCAGTGTCTAGATATGCAACACTGGAAGCCCAATCCCGAATTGTAACTCACTAGGAAAAACGATTCCTTACTTCCCTGTACGAGCATCTGGCAGAGCCAGATGGCTGCCCTGGTAATTCTTAGCAAAAGCCTCTTTCAAGTCTATATCTGTATTTTATAATTTCTCAATTTTTTGAGAACACATAGGACATGTTTCAAAGAACTGTTAAATACCTTATTCAAGTGTCATTTCCTTGACCTTATCAAAAGAAAAGGAAAATGTATTTTTTTAGCACACACGTAATTAAATATTTCTGTATTTGAGAAAAGGACGTAAGAAGACTATGATCTTATAGGGATGAGAATGGCTAAAACGGTCAGGTCTAGAAAAAGTTTCATTCTATGCTATTTAATATACAATGAGTAACGACTTAAGAAGACATAAAAAGCATATATGAATTTACTTGAAGTTGAATATTATACTTTAAATGAGAAAGAATGTACATACTTTTACATTAATATAATCAGTTGGGGAAAAATAACTTGAGTAAAAAAATAACAACATATAGGTGGTAGCTGCCATCCAAATACTGGATGAACATCCAGGTGCATGCGATTTTTATCCTCAAAGTCCAGCACAAGGTAGTCGTTAAGAGCGTGAGCCCTATGACCAGATTACGTGGGTTAAAATCCCAGCTCCACCATTTATTTTCCATAGGGTTACCAGACTTTGCAATATTTGGTACACACTTATACTAAAACTTATTAGCTGTCTATGGGAAATTCAAATTTAATTGGGCATCCTGTATTTTATCTGGCAACTCTTTCTCCAAGTGATTTTAGACAAATGACTTATCTGGGCCCCAGTTTATTCAACTGAAAAATGAGGACAATGATAATTATTCCTATCTGGCAAGGTTGTTGCAAGGATTAAAAGAGATAATCCATTAAAATGCTCATATAATGCCTAATACAAGTAAGTATTTAATAAATGTTACTTATTACTATGCTAGTCTGATGATAAAACTTCAGAAGGTTTACATACAGATCAGGGATGATGGAGGCCAGGGGACAGCACTTGTGACACTGCAAATGCCTGATAAACACTGGTTGAAAGAGTATCTATACAAACTTAACTGTCATATTATGGGAAAGTCGAGGAATATAGACCAAAGAAAAAGGAACACTAATGAAAAGAAGGCGAAAAGTAAGCGAGACTGTACTGAAAACTCTTCCAGTAACTCTGACCCAAACTACATACCTGTCTTCAGAGACTGGCATCTAAAACCAGAGAGCTACATCTCTAGGCCATGGGCTTTGTCGGTTAAGGATGACTGAAATGTCTAATGACATCTTCTTTGGAGAATGCTAAAGTCAAAGTCACTTGCAACACTGAAATTATTTCAAAATATAAAATATTAAGTATACAAAGCAAACAGACTAAAGCAAATAGACTATTTTAAGATGGAACAGGGACCAGCCCAGTGGCATGGTGGTTAAGTTTGTGCACTCTGCTTCGGTGGCCTGGGGTTGGCAGGTTTGAATCCTGGGCATGGACTTACACACCATTCATCAAGCCATGCTGTGGCAGCATCCCACATACAAAGTAGAGGAAGATGGGCACAGATGTTAGCTCAGGGCTAATCTTCCTCAGCAAAAAGAGGAAGATTGGCAAGGGATGTTAGCTCAGGGACAATCTTCCTCACAAAAAAACAAAAACAAAAAGATGGAATAAAGTTTGAAATATGTCTGTTACAAAAAGAACCCTGTAATGAAGATCCACAGAAAAACAGATAAGCCTAGGTCAAGGAATCCTATAGTTCGGGGGACAGACTGAGAAAATATATACTTTATACAAAGAAATACCATCCCATGTTTTAACCAAAAGCAAAGCAATAGAAAATAATGGCTACCACTGAGATTAAGCCTTTTTTCCCCTTCTCTTAAGTTCTCAAAGATGCTACTGAACAATTTTTTTAATGGAACCAAATCTTCTCTGCTTTGATAATGACAGTTATTTTTTTTAAAAGTATTCTTTTTATTGATTTCTTTGTTGTAAAAAACCCTCTATCTCTACACAAGAGAAGGCCATTGAAATTAAACCATACTTCAATATGAAAGTTATATAAGCCTTGGAAGAAGCATACTCTCCACAAAGGTGGAAAGCTGAATGGGTACCTCACCTAATGGAGTATGAAAGCTCCAGGCATTCATTATTTAAATAAAATCAATTAAATAGCTTATTGAAATTAACACAGACCAAAAAGAATTGAAACCACAATGTAGACTGAAATAGACATATCAAAGTTAAGTCTAAATGATGAAAAATGATCTTCACTTCTCTTTGATGGATAATAGATTGTCACAGAAAAAAATTGGGCATGTAGAAGAATTTATCGAGCAAAAGATAGGAATTATGGATCATTAAGACAAAAAACAAACAGAAGGAGTAATAAACACCAGGTTCAGGCTCGTGGTTACCTCTGGAGGAAGAGAATAGGGAAGGAGTGGTACCAAAGGGCCTTAACCATACTTACAATACTGACATTTATGTCTTGAAGAGAGAAACAGAGAGGGATGGGGGAGAGGGGAGGATACTAAAAGGTTAAGATGACAAAAATAGGTGGCAAGTATTTGGAAGTTACATTTTTTCCTATATTTTCTGCTTGCCTAAAATATTTCGTAACTATTTTTTTAATTGTTGATAACAGGGTTGTCATTTTTTTTTCTTTTTTTGGTGAGGAAAATTGGCCCTGAGCTAACGTCTGTGCCCATCTTCCTCTATTTTGTATATGGGACGCCACCACAGCATGGCTTGATGAGCAGTACGTAGATCCATGCCTGGGATCCAAAGCCGTGAGCCCCAGGGCGTCAAAGCAGAGCGTGCAAACTTAACCACTATGCCACCAGGCCAGCCCCCAGGGGTCTAATTTTTATTTTGGGGCTTTGGTTTGCTGATAGCAAAAAAAATTATCTTAAGAGCCTAACAGAGACACATTGTCTAGTATCAAAAATCCATGTATCATACGATAAATACATCCTATATGATAAGTAATTAAGGAGAATCTAATTTAAGAAGACTAATATGGCAGATTATTGAGTCCTTTTTTTCCTTTGGTAAAGGAAAGTCCTTTTTTTCCTTTTTTCCTTCTGCTGAAGCACCAATTAAAAAAAAAAGTGCCAGCTCATTAAATCTAGGTGTTCCCCAAATTTCCACTTAAGATGCTCTCACTTCCAGAGTGACAGCTAGTACTTTACAATTATATCTCCCAAGTCTCTACCTGCAGCTCCAACAATTTTCATGAGCTTCAGACCCAAAATTCCAATAACCTGTGGACATTTTCAGTACCATGTCACTTGTCAGGTCTCGATCACGTTATATTTATCATAAGCAAACACACACTCTCTACTCAACCTGATCTTCACATAATACGAAATGGAATAAAATGAAATCAGAAAATCTGTTAAATATTAAAAAGCAGACCGTGTTCTAACTTGATCATGATAAACTTTCCTTCAACTACCCCCTCCAATTTTTTTTTTTTTTACTTTTTATTGTGGAAAATATCCAGCATACACCTAAGTAGAGAAAACAGAATAAAACCCCATGAACCTAACTTAATAATTATAAAAAATATGTCAATCTTGTTTCATATACATTCACCCTTTTTTCCTAAAATATTTTAAATCAAATCCCAGATGTCACAGCAATTCATTCAGAAAAACATTAAATACTTCAGTATGCAACACTAACAAATAAGAATTTTTCTTTACTTTTTCTTAATGGAAAGACAACAAAATCCTTCTGTGGTTCTCCATAGGATGTAATATTCTACACGGTGTGGCTAATATGAGTTGATGACAAACCTAATCCTTCTACTTTCATCTTCCTAAATGTCTACTTAACATTAGTGAAAAGCCATATGTCATGACATAGAAATGACAGCTGCCAAAGCTATGAAATCAATTTAGAAAGCTTCCACAAGCAAAATCACAACAGAACCCTAAATTAGGTTCCAGAACAAGTTACCCATTCCCAGTGGAATGCTCTGCCTGTGCATTCAAATTCAGTGAGTATATATACGCAAGAGGCCACTTGCGGCACGAGTATCTCAGCACGTAGAACAGTGCCTGGTATATAGTGGATGCTCAGGAAATATTGACTGCTCAGGAAATATTGACTGCTGACTGATTCAAATTACAGCCGTGGAAAACGCCAATGGTAAAACTATCCAAAGACAATGCAGAGATTTGTTTCAGGAACAAAGCTATTGTCCTGCAACTGATCTGTACAATTTCCCTCGAATAGTAAGTAGAAGGAAAATGCTGTCACTTAACAGTCATTTGAACACAATACCACTAGGTGTCAGACACGAATCAAAATTGTCTGGCATTATAAACTACTTAGGCAAGAAAGGCTCTGGAAGGGTGTTCCCAATTCAACAAATATTTACTGAGCTCGTAAGATGCGCCAGGCGCTGATTATCCTACAACGAACACAACAGTCCTGGGATCTGCCTTCTGGAGTATTTGATGAAGCATGGTTTTTTTCTCTCTCTCAAGTTTCAGGAATTTCACAAACTATATATCACGTCTAGATTCATAGCCCGGTTATTCCTGTTGCGCCAGATTTTAATTTCTCTGCAAACTCAGAAAAATTCATTACGATGCTCTAACGACAAGCAATTATCTTTCCATCTCTGACCTTACCATCACTCCATCCCTTAACCGATTAAACTCACTTTTCCACTCTATCAAGACCTCCCATTCCCTTTAGCTCTCTCTATGTTCGTCAAGACTATCAGTGTCCCTCCAGAGATCACTTTCTTCCTTACTAAGATTACCATGGATCATTATTTCAACAAAATTCACCAGCAGCCTCAACTTCCGTTCCCTCTTAACCTTGGAAAGCACTCAATTTGCCATCTCCAACGGTGGAGAATTCCAACCACATGGCCGCTATGCTCTTGTTGTTGGCCTGCTAATTCAGCTAAATAAAACTGCACAAGCCCAGTGATTTATAGTTTCCAAGTTCAGCTAAGTCTTGACACTGCTCCGTAAACTCTCTTGCTCATATTTTAATTCCCATTCCCTCAAGGTTGCTGTTTCAAACTTCTAATAACCTTCTTGAACCTGCTATTCCATTCTGATGTTCTCACAAATTTGGATAACCTTGCCTCTTAATTCACTGCATCTCACTTGCTGTATCTTCAATTTGTTTTTAATCATTGCCCATTCCTCCTTCCTTTGTCCTATCTCAGGTGAGGACTTAGGTGCTGACCTTCTTCAGGATCTTGTTTCCCTAATTAGCTCTCCTCAAGTGTAAAACTTCGTCAGTCTCAATGCTTCTCTCCAGATCTCACAGACATACTAGTTTCCCAAACTTAAGAGAACAACCACATAACTCTCTGGCCTTCCAATTAGCTATCATCTCTCTATACACTCATTTACATACTTCTTGCAAGAATAGTCTATACTCATTTATCTCCATTTCTTTACTTCTAATTCAGGGTTTCTCAGACATTGACAAATGTCCCTGGGGGACCAAACTGCCCACCCACCCACTCTTGTTCTCCTGTGGTTCACTGCTCTAACTCATGTTCTAATTGCTCACATTTGGTTTCTGCATCCCTTCTGTCCACGGCACTGACACTGTTCTCAAGGAACTTTTCCAATTTGCTACTTGTCAGGTCTTGTCCAACAGTATCTTTTTAGTCCCTGTCCTAATGAATTCTCTACAACAAATGACAAGTTATCCACTCCCCCCTTAAAATTATCACTTCTTAATTAGTAAGTCACCAACTCCTCCTGGCTCTCCTCATACCTCCAAAACTTATTCTCAGATTTCCTCTGTGATTCTTCTTTCTCTGACATCTCTTAGATGGTGCCTTTCTTGGAGCCTATCTTCATCCTATATGTCTTCATGCTCTCTGTGTATGGTTTCATTTAAGCCTAGAACTTAATTATAACATACATAATGATGACTTCCCAATCTATTTTCAACCCCCACCTTTCCCTATAAGCTCCACACCCAAATTTTAAGCTAAGTACTAAACATTCTACAGGCATCAGAAATGCAACTTACCCTAACCTAAACTCATTTTCCCAGGGGTAGGGTTTTCCCCTCCAGTGTACTTTGGTTAATGGCACCTCCATCTATCCACTCATTCATGCCAGAAAAAATAAGCATAATCCTCCACAAGTCATCCTTCACTGGGTCATACAATCCATCCCCAAGTCCCACCCCCAAATCTGGGCAAATATATCTTCTAAATTCCTGTGAAATCTGTTCTAGAATGCTGTTTTTCCTTCCTCCTGATAAAATCCTGCTAATCTGTCAATAGCGCAAAGGACGCCCCACATGAAAACCTTCCCTAGTGGTTAGGTGATTCCCTATGCTGTGACCCTACAGCAATACGTCCTTCTATATTTGCACTTATGTAATTACTTTACACTTTCATCCTCCATCAGAGTAGGAGCTTCTTGAAGCCAGAGTCTATATCCTATCTACCTACCTACCTATCGTCTGTATCCTATCTACCTACCTATCGTCTGTATCCTATCTATCTACCTACCTATCTAGCTATCTATTCATTAAATGTATACATGCCAGGAACTGTTCTGAGTCTTAAGAAAAAATTATAAAATAAAGTTTCTGCTCTACTTTCCAAATGATGTAGAAAAATGTTCAACAAAAAATAAGCAGTATGAGAGCCAGCCCTGATGGCCTAGTGGTTAAAGTTCTGGACACTCCGCTTCGGTGGCCCAGGTTCAGTTCCCCATTGCAGAACCACAACACCCACCTGCCAGTTGCCATGCTGTGGTGGTGGCTCACATAGAAGAACTAGAAGGACTTACAACTAGGATATACAACTATGCACTGGGGCTTTGGGGAGGAAAAAATAAAACAGAAGATTGGCAACAGATGTTAGCTCAGGGAGAATCTTCCCCAGCAAAAATAAAGAAAAAAAAAAACCTGACAAAATGTAAATTTCATTTAAAAAAAAAGTAGTATGAGAGAGGTAACAAGTGCTATGGAGAATAATAAGCAGAGTGAGAAGGAAAGGGAGACTGAAGGCAGGGCTGTAACACCACTTTTATGAAAGGGTCAGGGAAGTCCTCTCTAACAGGTGACATTTGAACAACTATCTGAAGGACAGGAGTTTAGAGGCCATTTTGCTCCCTTCCCAGCAATTAGCTTAGTGACTGGCTCATGGTAGTGACTCAACAAATGTTTGCTAAGTGAATGACTAAACACCAGGAAATATGTTTCTAGACTTAATGTATTTAGCATTCATATGCAAATATTTCTTCTGGTTCTACATCAAAGACGAAAAGTTATCTGTTAAACTTCAAAAGCAGAGACCATAACTATTACAATTAACTTTTTATTAACTGTATCTATAAATCACATACTTTGTAGACTAGCTAGAGAGCAATCAGGAAAAAAATGCAACTGTCCAGCTGAATGCTGTCTGGGATCAAGGCCTTAACTTAGGGCACAGCCAGGAAAAGAGAGCTCAAAATCTCCTAGTTACAGGGGCATCTCTGGCACAGTTTCTATGGGGAAGTTACTTCCAGGGGACATCCTAGAACATTAATACTCCGACCATGTGCTTTCCTTGACTTTTCACCTTTACAGCCCTATCTGTTCAGCATCTTCAATTAGTTCTCTCAAATCCTAGATTTCATATTTCTTAAAGGTTTTAGAACCCTTAAAGATATTTTTTTAATTGCATTTATTTTCTTGACTGCTAAACTAACTTCATGCAGTATGTCTTTGAAAGTCTTAAAATCTCCTACCAGGGCCAGCCGGGTGGTGTAGTGGTTAAGTTTGCACACTCCACTTTGGTGGCCCAGGGATCACAGGTTCGGATCCCGGGCGCAGACCTACACACCACTCATCAAGCTATGCTGTGGCGGTGTCTCACATGCAAAGTGGAGGAAGACTGGCATGGATGTTAGCTCAGGGACAATCTTCCTGAAGCAAAAAGAGGAAGACTGGCAACAGATGCTAGCTCAGGGGCAATATTCCTCACCAAAAAAAAAAAAACTCCTCCTAAAAATTGTATTTCTGACAATGACTACTTTAATCCGATCAAATTTCCTTCATTTTAGATTATTATAAATATGGTTTCCCAGGACTTTTTTTTTTTTTTTTTGCTGAGGAAGATTGGGCCTGAGCTAACATCAGTGCCAATCCTCCTCTATTTTGTGTGTGGGTCACCGCCACAGCATGGCCACTGATGAGTGGCGTAGGTCCACGCCTGGTAACAAACCCCGGCCACCAAAGCGGAGTGTGCAGAACTTAACCACTAGGCGGCGGGGCTGGCCTCTGGTTTCCTGGGACTTTTAAAGTGAAGTTAGGGGATGTTTTTTAACCTCTCATCTAACTTGACTACCTTACCAGTTTATTTTAAAAAAAGGATGCCCAAATTCCTATGAAGTCTAGGATTACCATGTTTTTGTTATTGCTGTTCCAGCTTACACACTTAGCAGCTATGTGAAATAAGATTTCTAAATTTAAAAAGTGTCACTGACACTTTGCATCAGAAGGGGATTGATGGAAGAAAGGTGAACAAAAAGCAGGAAGGCAGTAGAGACAGTAGTTTTCCTCCTCGACAGCAGAGGTATAGATACGAACATGCTAGTGACCAATTTCTGATAAGAGACATAATCACTCCTCTTATTTCTCTATTTTCCCATATCAGATTTGTGTTGCTGCCACCACCTCCCAGGAACAGGTATACCAGGAGGCAGAAAGTCTCTACTTGTTGACCACATAGCATGAACCATCACTCAGATTAACTGTCTCCAAAATACAAGTGGAGATTTCCCAGTAGAGAATGAGGGAGTCTCTCTGCATCTTCTACTAACGTGAAACATTCAACAACCAACTCCACCTTGTACAAAATATCCTTCCAAACGTTTGAAAACAGCTATCCCTTTCTCTCCTCCTTAAGCATCTCTTTTTCAAGCAAAAGTTTCAAGTTCTTTCAATCTTTTCAAAAAACACATATCATAGTTTCAAAATTTTATATATATATATATATATATATATATATATATATATATATATATCTTTGCCATTATTGTCCTTCCTTTATATCTGGGGCTCCCCAGTGTTTTGACCAGGTCCTATTTAATCAGCAGAAGACCCTGGAGACCTCCTTTCCCACCTGTCAAATGGAGACAAACAAAATAAATATATTGAAGTCAACCTGTTACTAACAACATATAGAATCACTTATTATTATCTTGTCTATGTGTGTGTGTATGCATATGTATGAGTATATGTGTGTGTGTGTGTGTGTGTATAAGCTTATACATTTTTACATAAGAAAATCATTTCCCATAATACCAAACTACAAATAACTTGGTAATTTTATTATAACCACATTGATAGAATTTTTAAAGGTCTTTTAATAGGACACATACATGGGGAGCAAATCAGCCAATGAAGTATCAATGTACTAACAAATTGAGCTTGTATAGGGGATTGCATATTTTATATTTCAACCATAATACATATACATGTAAAACCTAGCTATTAGAAAATTATATCTCAAAATACTATTAATATCAATAATATTATATATGTGTCCGGTCTACTGAACATAAACTTCCATTTTAAGGGCTTCTTCACCTAGCAGGCAGAAGAAAAAGCCCAAGTCCTGTCCAGTTAGGAATCTATAAGGGGACTCCCCCCACACTGGAGAGTAAGGGTAACTGGAAAGAATGCTCCCATCAACCCAAAGGCTGCCTTGGGGCAAGCAAAGTTGGGGGAAAAAGGGAGGGTAAAGCAACCTCTAAGACATGGTTGTATGCCAAACTTTACATAGATTTGTGGGCTGAATCATGGTATGAGCCTGGCTCTGAATAAAAGCAAACACCATTCTACTTGAAGAATAGCTTTTTTACTCTAGATCTCAAAGAATTTCCAGTAATAATTTTTGAAGGTCAACAAACACAAAATAGTCAACACACACAGCAAAACAACAACAACAAAACACACAAAAAACCAACACTCTCTGAGCTAGAACCAGCAGAAAAAAAACAGAAAAGAGAAACGGATCCACAAAGACTTCTGATGATGGAATTACCAGACACCGATTATAAGACAACTCTGCTTACTATGTTTGAAGAAATTTTAAATTAAATACAGAGGGACACAGATAAAACATGAGGAGATGCTGGCTGAAAATTTTCTAGAACTGATGACAGACAGCAATCCACAGACAGAAGTTCCATAAATCCCAAGCAAAAAAAATAAAAACAAATCCTCACCTAGAGTCATCATTATGAAATGGCCAAACATCCAAGACATAGAGAAAACCCTTAAAGCAGATATAAAAAAAATTGCCTTCAAAGAACCAGTAAACCAAAATATGACTTCTTACTAGAACAATAAAAGCCAAAAGAGAGTGGATTATCTTCAACATGCTAGAAAAAAATATCAACCTAGAATTCTGTACCCAGCAACAATATCTTTCAACAATGAAGGAAAAACAAAGACCTTTTTCTTCAGGTGGGGCAAAAAAACCTGAGAGAATTGCAACACAACATAAAACTAACATGTAGGTAGGAAGGAGATAAGTAGAATTAACATGTTTTAAGAGGAGAATAAAATATTAATTAGCATTAGACTTTGATAAACTTGCATATTATAATTTCTAGGATAACCACTAAAATAATGGCAATATATTATATAAGCTCTCAAGTGGAAAGCATAAAAGAGAAATGACATTTTCAATCTCAAAAAAGAAATATAAGAAATTTAAAATAGAAACAGAAATTTCAAAATAAAATAGGAGATTAAACCATAAATATGTAATTAATTACATTAAATGTAAATAGACAAAATTTTCCAAATCTAACTACAGTGAACTAGCTTGTTTCAGAACCAACTCTTCCACCCATGAGCAACAACCAGAAAAGTTATACACACTATAAATGCCATTTGTGTGAAGGCAGAGAAAGCTACCAAGGCAGAAAGGGCTTGAAGGGACAAGACCTCAGAGAGATGAAGGTTCAGAGAGGTGAGCCCAATGTTTTGACTGCTTTTTGCCTTGAGGCATTTTCTGCTTCCAAAGTAATGACTGAGAGACTGAAGTGCTGCACAGAGCTTCCATCAATCTCAAAGGCATGGGGACACAAAAATGGGTATTTGAGGCCAGCCAAGCATATGGCGAAAACACCAGATGCTTTCAGTTGGGGCCTCCAAAGGAATATAACCTGTGAGCAGAGGTGAAAAAGTAGAAGCCCAACCATGCCAAGCATGGAAGTGTGTTGCTCAGGTTTCCTTCAAGAGAACTCTCTGTAGGGAACATAGTTGACTGACAGTCCCAGCCGCCACCCCTTGGAATCCACCATCACATTCACACCGAGGCCACATTTTCCCACTGCTACCCAGTGTTTGCCTGGGAGCTCCTCACCAGCCTGGCAGAGACCTTCTTAGAACTGTGCTGCAGTCTGAGGTCCTTCCTACTAAATCCTTCCCTCCCTCTCTTCTTTCACAGGTGTCAGATCTGTATCACAATCTTCCCTGTCCTCTCCTGCTCCCTCCTTTATCCTTCACAGGCATTTCTCCCATAAATCTCTGGCATGCCTAATCCTGTCTTGCCATTTGTTTCTGTCTTGGTGATTGCTTCTCACAGAACCTGAACTGACACACCAAATATCAAAGAGACCAAGGTGCACCTTTAGGTGAAGGCAATTCTTGAACAGAGAAGCAAAAATCCTAAACGAAACAGAAAATGAAATCTGGTAATATGTAAAAAGTATAATACTTTATGAACAAGCTTGGTTTAGTCTACTAATGCAAGGTTGGTTTGGCATTTGAAAAATAAATCAACATAATTCACTATATTCAGAGATTACAACAGAAAAAAATCAAAGGATTATCCCAAAAGATGCAGAAAAACTGAACATTTATTCATGGGAGAGATACACCACATTCATAGATTGGAAGATTCAACTATTTCAAATATTCAAAAATTGTAAATAATACAAAATCAATAAAAATTTTAGCAGAATTTCTTTGTGTGTGGGGGAATAGAAACTGAAATACCAATTCTAAAACATACTGCAAATGACAAGAAGAGCCAACTCTATCTTGAAAAACAAAATCGAAAGACTTACTCTACCTAATACCAACACTTATTATACAGCTACAGTAAGTAAGGTAGTATTATCTTGCTGCAAAGAAAGTGACCAATGGAATAGAATAGAAGTTGGCAAACTTTTTCTGTGAAGGGCCAGCCAGTAAATAGTTTAGGCTTTGCATAACACATACAGTCTATGTCGCATATTTTTCTTCTTCTTCTTTTTTTGAACAACCCTTTAAAAACACAGAACTATTCTTAGTTTGGAGGCTGTACAAAAATGAGCCATGGGTCAACCTCTGCAATAAAAGAAAGTCCAGAAACAGACCTATACATATACAGGCACTTTTTGATCAAAGTGGTTATTACAGAGCAGTAGAGACAGTACAGACTTTTCGCTGAATAATGCAGGGTCAAATGCATATCCATATGGGAAAAAATTAATCTTGACCTCATACCACATGTAAAAATAATTAATTACAGGTGAATTTTAGCTTTGACTGTGAATAAAACAATAAAGCATCTTGAAGATAATGAAGGAGAATATCTTTATGACTATGAGGTAGAAAAAATTTCTTAAATAGGACTCAAAGTATTAGTCATAAAAGGAAAGGCTGATAATTTGGACTATGTTAAAATTAGGAACTTCTCTTTATCAAAATTACTAACAAGAAGTTGAAGGGCAAGTCACAGTTGGATATCTGCTATATATACAACTAATCCTCATCAAGAATATTTAAAGAACTCCACAAATTAATTTTTAAAAAAAGGACTGATAGCTAATAACCAAATTAAAAGGTAATCAACCTCATTAGTTTTCAGGAAAATTTAAATTAACCCACATTCCACAGCACTACACACCCACTAGAATGACTAAAATTAAAGACTGACAAAGGCCAAGTGTTAGTGAGGATACAGAGCAATTGGCACCCTCACACTCTGTTGGTGAGTGTATAAATTGGTACAATCACTTTGGAAAACTGTTTAGTAGTATCTATTAAATGTGACTGTATGCATACCTATGACTCAGCAACGCCACTCCTAGATATATCATCCCCAGTAGATATGAGTGCATCTGTGCACAAAAGTACATGTATAAGAATGCTCACAGCTTCATTGTTGGAAGGAGCTGAACACTGAAAAAAATCTAAATGTCCATCAATAGGAGATTGGATAACTAAATTGTATATACTCTTTTTGTTTTAAATCACTTTTATTGAGGTATAACTTACCTATGATAAAATGCACCCATTTTAAGTGCACACTTCGTAAGTTTTGACAAATGTACCCCCCATGTAAGTACCACCATTATCAAGATACAGAGCATTTCCATCACCAAAAACTTCCCTGTGCCCCTTCCCAGTCAATTCCGGCGACCATAGACTTATTTAGATTTGTCTTTCCTAGAATTTCAAATAAATGGAATTGGACAGTATGTACTCTTTTGTATATGACTTCTTTCACTCATCAAAATGTTTTTGACAGGAAAAGATGAGCAACAAAAGAAAAATTAGATAAATTAGATTTCTTCAAAATTAAAAACATTTGTGCATCAAAGGACATTATCAAGAAAGTGAAAAAACCACCTACAGAATGAGACAAAAAATGTATGCAAATTATATATCTGATAATAGTCTAGAATCCAGAATACATAAAGAACACTTACAACTCAAAAACAAAAAGACAAGCAATCCAATTAAAAACTAGACAACAGATTTGAATAGACATCTCTCCAAAGAAGATATATAAATGGCCAACAAGTACACGAAAAGACGCTCAACATCATTAGTTATTAAGGAAATGAGAAGCAAAATCACAATGCGATACTTCACACTCACTCAGTTGGCTATGAAACAAAAACAGAAAATAACACATTGGTGAGGATATGGAGAAATTGGAACCCTCATACGTTGGTGGTGGGAATGTAAAAATGGTGCAATTGCTGTGGAAAGCAGTTTGGCACTTCCTCAAAATGTTAAACATAGAGTTACCATACAACCCAGAAATTCCACACCCAGGCATATACTCCTAAAAACTGAAAACAGGGACTCAAACAAATACTTGTATACACATGTTCATAGCAGCACTGATCACAATGGCCAAAAGGTGGAAGCAGCCCAAATGTCCATCAATGGATGACTGGATAAACAAATTATGGTATGTACATACAATAGAATATTATTCAGCCATAAAAAGGAATGAAGTACTGATATATGCTACACTAGGACAACACATTACACTACATGGAAGAAGCCATACAAAAAAGGTTAATTATTGTATGATTCCATTTATATAAAATATCCAGAATAGGTAAAACCACAAGGACAAAAAACAGATTAGTGGTTGCAAAGGACTTAAGGGAGGGCAGAACAGCGAATGACTGCTTAATGGACATGGGTTTCCTTCAGGGGTGATGAAAATGTTTTGGAACTAGACAGAGGTGGTATATATACAACATTTCATATATGTCCTTTAATTCTGCACTAAATCCCATTGAATTGTTCACTTTAAAATGGTGAATTGTATGTTACATGAATTTCACCTCAATAAAATAAATGTTTTTGAGATTAATCCATGATGCTGTATGTATTCCATTGTATGGACATACCACAATTTAGTTATCTGTTCATATGTTGATGAATATTTAGATTGAACCCAGTGCTTATTTATTATGAATAAAGCAGTATGAACATTCCTGTGCAAATATTTTTGCGAGCACGTTTCATTTATCTTGGGTAAATACCGATGAGTGCCCTCATTATTTCAGAAAAATAAGTGAAAAACAATACCAAAAAAAGTATTATCAGTCATAATATGGATATTTATCAGAAAAATAACTGAATCAAAGATGGAAACCAACTGCAGATATTAAAGCAACGATGCTTTGTCCTTAAGCTCAACAGACTTAAGCCAACAGGACAAGCTTAATTATGAAGATAAAGAAGAAAATTAAAGAACAAGCATGAAGTGCTGATACTATGTTAGCCAAAATTGTATCTGAAAGTTGAATTAGGGATCTTTTAATACTGCTTACCTTTCAAGGGAACAGAACCCTCTTTCTTATACATTTTTCAAGAAGGACTCATGTGAGAGTAAAGAACTTTCTGAGGAGCCATGGTAGAAATTGAGAGGAAACCCTGAGTTTGTGGTCCAACTCTGCCACTTGCTAGTTACTTAAACACTTCGCGCCTCAGCTTCATCTAAAAAATGGAGGTGATAATAATACTCACCCCAGAGAGTTGTAAAGATTAAATGAGTTAATCTACACAAAGTCTTGGAACAGTGCCTGGCACATTATAAGTTAGCTGACGCTGCTGACACCACACCATCATCATCATCATCATCATCATCATCATCATCATCATCACCACCATTTCTACTTCCTAAAATATCTTCAAGTCAACTTAAGACACCTGTGGTTGTTCTGCTGAACAGCATTAAGGTTAATAAAATTATACAAGTAACTAGTATATTTACCTAACTACCAGAGAAACTCAAATAGTTTAAACTCTCAATACAGTTAAAAATGGATCCTGAGGGGTTCAGTTAATGCTCCTTCCAGAAAACATCAGAAGAGACCATGCAGTTCGGTTAGCACCGCTACATTTTAAAAGTAATGCAAATATACTTATGACACCCTACCACCACATCACAGACCCCAGACCTACACATCATAAGAATTACTTCTTACAACAAATTTGCAAAACTTGAAAATATTTATTTGCAAATAAAAATTTCCATATTTTAGTGTTACGTTATTCTGAGGGAATAGGTTTTCAACCTATTAATGGAAATCAATGGCAGAAAATATACTAAATTTTCTCAGCTTTCTAGAATTTACCTCTTCCTTAAACTGAAGAATATTTGATCTCTAAACACAGTAGGTATTGAACAGCTGTCATTAAATGATGAACTGGGCCAATTTGATTTCTCTCTCAGGAATTCAGAAGTATGATGATGAGAGAGGAAGGAAGAAAGAAGACATAGTGAGGGCTGCACCTTCTAAGGAGGTCAGCTCATGAGAAAATCATGTACAACCCAAACTGTGAAAATTGTCTAATTCATCCTGTAAATACCAGAGTTTGGGCCTTGGGAAGATCAAAAGCCAAGACTTTATTGTTGTGAGTTTTGCATTTAGTAGCTTTCCAGGTCCCAGTTCTGTGTCTGTGGTACCTGGGTGTCCTGTAGCTCTTGACTTTGAATTTAGAGATGCCCTGTTGGCTTTTTAGAATTAACACGTCTTTCTGGAGGTGGCTTGAGGGAGTTTCTATTTCTTGCCACTAAAAGAGTCTTTTTTGTGTGTGTGTGAGGAAGACTAACCCCGAGCTAACATCTTTGCCAATCCTCCTCTTTTTTTTTTTTGCTGAGGAAGACTGGCCCTGGGCTAACATCCGTGCCCATCTTCCTCTACTTTATATGGGACGCCGCCACAGCATGGCTTGACAAGCAGTGCGTCTGTCCGCACCCGGGATCCGAACCTGCGAACCCCAGGCCGCTGAAGCGGAGCGTGCGAACTTAACTGCTACGCCACTGGGCCGGCCCCAAAAGAGTCTTGATTAGAAAAATTCAAACATAGGCTACAAGTTGTTTAGTGAGAAATAACTGCAATCACAAAATACAAATTTTTACTACTGAGAACATTTATAGAATTCCCGGTTACCGTTTTTCTACTGTTAACATGCGTGAACATAAATTTTAACACCAAAGCAGAAATGCAACAGTTATTTAAGCACCTAACAAAATGATATACACACTTTAGAACATTGGAAATGCGCCTACAACTAAACTGAGATAGAATTTTTACTCATGGAATAAGTAAAAAAGAAATAATAGTAATTACAAACTTTCAATTATTCTTATTTTGATATTTATGAATATTTTCTCTAGAGATTTAAGGGACAACAGGACATTAGTAAGATAGCAATTATCCACAAGCAACTATGATCACCAAAAAATATTTTCTACTTTAATGGGCTTTTCTTGTAAATGTCATTTGTATCATAGTATAGAAAACTAACCAACAAGGGAGTTCACATATATAGGATATAAGAAACACAACAGAATGGAAAAGTTGGGTCAGGAGAATAACCAGGCAATTAAGTGGCAGAAGAGATTCCACTGAATTGCCAAAAGGAAAGAACAGCAAAACAAAACCTTTCAACTGTTTCAGAGAATTTTGCATTAGAACAGGATCTCTTAGGAGTTTGAATAAAATGCTGGCAATGATCTTCTCTCCAGTGATTCTAGGCTTTGACTCGGATCATTACACTGGAGGCTGGGATTCTATTTCATTAAAACAAAATTCGCATAAAAAGATTTCGTCATCACTATACACTTGAAAATACATTTTAAAAGGAAATGAGACTATAAAAAAAGAAAATCATAACATTCAGTTGAATTAAAATAATAAATTATAGGTAGTCTGTCTCTAAATCGGTTGCATTCTAAAAACAGATCTATAAATAATTGTTGAGCAGTCAGAAGAAATTTTTTCACATAGAATATGATCTGATGGTTGATCGGTTCGTTGCAATGGTATTATGAGTACTATACGCAAGCTGACCAGGCCTCTGTGGACTAGCCCGTGACCCCCACTACCAGTCGGGATGACAAGCACAAAACTTGCCCTGGGAAGTAAAGACAGGCAGAGCACTAGTAACTCCTTAAACTCATTCAACCTCCCAGATGACCTGCTAGACGGATATTCAGAACTGAAGAGCAGTGATGGCTGCTCCTATAAGATGTTCAGGGCCTCTGAACTTGGGACATCCCTGACTTTTATGTGAATTCTTTCTCCGTAGGTGTTCACAAAAACAGAGCAAGCTTCCTTGTTTTTACCATTCTCAATGCAGAGAAATTTCAGAGTTAATTTCATAATATACTAATATACACTATATTTATCTACTAATTCTTGACTCTACATAAGTCAAACTATTTTTTAAAAGACAGAATTATTTTTAAAACAAAATTAGAGAAATGAAGAGGAAGACTTAAAAATAAGTCAACAGAAGTGAGATGGCAGAGTTAAAGGATGGACTTCAAAGTGGGACACACCTGATTTGGAAGTCCAGCTCTGTCACTTAGCTGTGTGAACTTGGGCAAGTTATTTTACATCTGTCTCAACCTCAGTTTCCTCATCTACAAAATGGGAATATTGTCTCACATCTCACAGCATTATAGTGAGGACTAAATAGGATAATAACATAAATTTGATGCCTGATAGATTAAGTCCTCAATCATATGCTAATTTCTACCACCCTCAAAAAAGAAAGAAAAGAGGCCGGCCCCGTGGCATAGTGGTTAACTGGCATATTCTGCTTTGGCAACCCAGGTTCGCAGGTTCAGATCCCAGGCACAGACCTATACCACTCATCAGCCATACTGTAGTGGTGACCCACAAATAAAGTGGAGGAAGATTGGCACAGATGCTACCTAAGGGCTAATCGTCCTCAAGTAAAAAAAAAAAAAAGAAGAAGAAGAAGAAGCAGCAAAGAATCAAGCAGTTCTCCTTCCAAGTACATTACAAGTATATTAAAAAATTTCTTTAGGTACTCTCATACCTTTTCATATTCTTCTTAGGAAGAAAAAGTATATGTGTCCTGGATTTTATAAATATCTTGCTTTGATGAAGCTTGCTTCATAGGAGGGAACATGCTTGAATTTGTGTTTCTCTTATTTTAAAGCCTTAGTTTTGATGTGTTTAATTCCTCTATTAGTTTTTTTAATTATTGATTTAATTTTTTGTTAACTTAGCTTATAATTTTTTATCCCTCAATCTGTTAGACTCCTGATGTTAACTTTTTATTACATTTCAATTATTTACATCCTTTGTTGCTTTTTTATCTTCTAGTATTATATCAACTCTCTATTTTCTTAACATGTAACCTTTTCTTACAATTATTCCTTCATCAACAACATGCAATGCCAGTAGAATAGCCAGGTAATTGCACCGCAAACTACAGCAGTAACTCAATTCAGATCAAAATTCAGTTGTAAGGGATGATAATCATACGACCACAGGATATGTAGTCTTGACTATCCTTTTTCTAAGTGATCTGAATATCGTCATTGGATCAATTCAGACTCTCAGGGACCTGTACAGTTGGACCACACTGTTTTGGTGTGCATCACTATAGTCCAGGACTTCTCAGTGTTGGCACTATTAACATTTTGGGCCAGATAGATAATTCTTTGTTGTGGGGAGCAGTCCTGTGCATTGTAGGATGTTTAGCAGCATCTCTGGCCTCTACCTGCTAGATGCCATTAGCACACTCCCCTTCCCCAATTGTGACAATCAAAAACGTCTATAGATATTGCCATGTGGCACAGGGAGCAAAACTGTCCCCAGTTGAGAGAAGCCCTTTAAACTGAACTGGACCTTAGGGTTTTGAAATCAGCTTACACTGAGGGATCTGTTACAAAATAGTCATATTAAGGAAAGGCATTAAGGATATTATCTACTCTATTACTCTTTGTTTTCCACTATGAGGGAACAAAGGAGAAATTTGTCTCAGATTTCAGTGCAAACAGGATGTTGTTTTCTTATGGATAATGTGAATCATTAATCATATTTTCATTGGCCACTAGAAAAGCTCAACAGCAAATTGACAGCCCATCAAACTAATGATGAGAAAACATCAGACAAACCTAAATTGAAGGACATTCTACAAAATAACTGACCAGTACTCTTCAAAAGTATCGAGGCCCTGAGATACAAGGAAAGACTGAAGCACTGTCACAAACTAGAGGAGAATAAAGGGACATGACAACAGAGTGCAGTGTGGATCCTGCAACAGAAAAAGGACACTAGTAGAAAAACTGGTAAAATCCAAATAAAGTCTGTAGTTCAGATAACAGTATTGTGCCAAAGCTAATTTCTTACTTTCATTAACTGTACCGTTGTTATATAAGTTTATAAACATCAGGGGAAGCCGAATGAAGGATATATGGAAATTGTACTATTTTCCAACTTTTTTAAAGTCTAAAAATTATCTAAAAATAAAAGATTTTAAAATGGATGCTTTTATTATGTCTAAATTTTAGTTCATTAAAGTTCATGTAAAAATTAAACAAAAATAAATGGGAGCTTAAGAAATAACCCTATCCCCAGCTTGATTCTCCTTTTAAACTTATTAAATATAATATTTAAATCAAGAGTAAGATTAACTACAAGAACCAAAATACTTTACTTCTCAATATTTGAGTCAATAAATCTAGTAGATAAAACACACAGCATTCCTTATCTAAAAGAATCACTAAATTTGAAAGATTACTAATTGAATAAAAATCTTAGAATTACTTTCCTTAGAATCATATGATATATTCCCCCACATACACACTAATACAAATTAACAATGAAATTACCATGTGTTCAAATCATGATGAGACAATTCAGAAAACTTTGAAGTCTACAGTAAAACTATTTAATTTCTATGACTCTCACATCTAAGATCTATAATATATTTGGACTCCAAAAACTATATCATCTCATTTAACATGACTTAAAGAACAGAAAGATGTGAGTAGAAAAACATTCAGAGAAAAATTAAAACTTGACAGCATACCTCCTCTGTTGCCATTTTCTTCATCCTACAAAATAAAAAAACATATATCCATATATGAATACTTAATAAACTCTGGTGAAATAACAGCAAGGCTCAATTCAATTCAAACTGCCCTCCCTCAAATGTGCGAATTACAGTCTCATTAGCAGTGCCTTTTGCCAGAAGGATGGAGCTTGCATAAACAGAGAAGGGAAGGCTGTGGGTGAAGCCAGCCTCGGGGGAGGACATCGGGAGCTGTGTTTTTGACACGCTGACTGTGAGATATCTAACAGAGATATCCAAGATCAGTCGTGAAAAGCAGACAGCTGGATAGATGAACCTAGAATCTGGGAGAGAGGGCCAGGCCAGTCATCATTTGCTGTACCATACTTTAATAAAATATGCCTTTAGGGGCTGTTACAGGACCTGGAACTGTCTTTATATAAATGGGCTCCAAATCGCGATATATCTGATTTCTTATATTCAATTTTGAGGTTTGTTTGTTTATATATTTGGTTGCTTTCGCTGCTACCAGGCTGTCTTGCTGCCACGTTATCCACCCCTAGCTGGGAAATCAGAAAAGCAACTTTGAAAAACTTGTATAAAAATACATTTATTGAAATATTTATTGAGCCCCTATCGTATGAAAGTTACAACGCACTGTAGAAAGAAAAACAGATATTTAGTAAAGGGATGACAGTGTATTATATAACTTTTGACCTTTATTTTGGCTGCCCAAATATATTTTTTTCTGGTTATAGCTCTGTTCTGACGCTGCTAAGGTTGCCAGCTAAGTGACAGAATGAAGACATTGTTGTATTAATTGCACATTTTCTAAAAGCTACACAATATTGTTTTTTAAAAACTCCTTTGAAGTGAATGGACATTATTTCATAATTGAAAAGGAAAAGATTTCAATATATTTCTTCCACGTAAAATTTACAGGACTGAGACTTATTTGCAAGAACATCTGTGTTAAATAATAGCATTAATAGCTAAAGTTTACTGAGCAATTACGGTATGCCAATTCCTGTACTTAGTGTTTTACATGTTTTATATCATTTAATCATCACAACCACCTGTGAGAAAGGTGCTCTTATTGTCTGTCGGTTGACTTAATCAAAGTCACAGAGCTTACAAGGGGCAGAGATGGGACTCAAACGCAGGCTCTTTGACTCCAATGACTGTGCTGTTAGCAATTATACTGTGCTATTAAAATTTCTAGAAATATTTTCCAACAATAATAATAATACATTATTAACCTGTGTTTGGTAAAATTATCTGATATGTTTATCATGACCCAATACTCTTCTTCAAAACAAAATAAAAACAAAAGACAAAAAAAAAAATTCAGTCAACATGCAATTAAAGGAAGAGACTCAAATTATCAAGTGCTCTCATATGTGACCTAATTCATAAGTAATACTATTTTAGTCATTTCAAGATAAAGTGGATTCTTAGGGAATCCAGTTCAGCAGTTTTACAGACACTTCAGGAAACCCAATCTGGTAAGTTTTCAGTCCAAAGGTAGCAGTTATTCATAATTCTTAAAAACTATTCAGTACTTTAAAAAGTTTACCCTATAAGACATTTTACTGGAAAGATACAATAAAAGGAGTGTGGTCTCTAGAAGCAATTTGACACTACGTTTTAAAAGATAGCCTTAGATTCATAGAAATTTAGAATTAGAAAGGATTTTTCAGTTTACTTCCCTTGAATTAAAATGGAGATCTAGAAGCCAAAAGAAGTTAAGTGGCTTGGCCAAGACCTCACAACTCTTCTGAATGTCATTATTTCCATTACACTGATGTACAATAGTTAAGCATCAGGCATTCATGTTGGCCAAGTTCAAACCCTGGATCCACTACTTATTCATTATGTGACTCAGATCAGTTTCCATATCTGTTATCCGGGGCTAGTAATGAAGTGAGATAATGCTCATAAAGAATAGTAAAGAACACAGCACAAGTACTCAGTGTGTCAGCTGCCATTATAATTATTCCATGATGCCTCTCATTGGATCATGTTACCGAAGCAGATTAATGTAACTCACTCTGGTGAGAAGCTGTGGTTTGATTCTGACTTGCCATCATATTACATATCTGAAAGCTAAGTATTATTCTAATTCCATTAACTTTTTATAACTGTCAGAATATTTTAACAAATTATTTCCTCTGTATACTCTGCCCAGAAAACTCACCACCTTTCTAAACAGTAGAAAAACAGTTACACATTAGAAAAAGTAGAATAAAGTTTGGAATTAGAAGTCCTAGTAAAATAGATTTGGAGTTTATAATCAGTATGACCATTCAGAGAAGATTAAAGTTTTTGTTCTAAAAGGTAGAATAATATCTAAAAGAATATAATATATAAATCCAAATATAACACAATTCTTTTAAGATAGAAAGAAGGCAGGAAGAGAGGGTGAGAGGAAGACAAGAAGGAGATAGGAATTGCCTTGTGTTTTCTTCAGGTTACTTTAATTCTTTCTCTTACCTTATATGAAAACTGAATTGCAGACTCTGGGGGATAAACGATAAAATGCCTTAATGTGAAACCAAAGCCTTGAGATGTTCTTTTCAACATAACTGTCTTGGGACCTGGCCAGGAGAAGGTTTCCTCTTCGGACGGTGATACAGTTTCACTTTGTTCTCTTCCATCTTTACTCTTTGATATCTAAAATGAAAAGATATTTCAAAGTTAACTATATAACACAATTTGCTTCCTCACCTGGAAAAAATTACATGGAAAAATATAATACCTAAGTCCAGATATGAACTTAATGGAGAAAAAGAACCATATTCTGATGCATAAACTATATGTATTACAACAAATCATGCAGATCATCAAAAACTAAATTTTTTTCTAGAAAGGGATGCTTAATCAGAAATGAGAAAGAACTCTTAGAAATTAGAAACATAATGACTAAAATTTGAAATGCAGTAGAAACAATGAAAGATAACACCAAGAAAATCTCATAGAGCACTAAGGAACTAAGAAATAGAAACTATGGGGGCTGCCCGGTGGTGCAGCGGTTTAGTTCGTGCTTGGCAGCCCAGGGTTTGCGGGTTCGGATCCTGGGCACCCACCGATGCACTGCTTGTCAGCCATGCCATGGCGGCGTCCCATATAAAGTGGAGGAAGATGGGCACAGATGTTGGCCCAGGGCCGGTCTTCCTCGGCAAAAGGAGGAGGATTGGCAGTGGACGTTAGCTCAGGGCCGGTCTTCCTCACAAAAAAGAAAAAAAAGAAATAGAAACTATGAAAGAAGAGACATGAAACTCTTACTAAGCAAGGACACTAAAACTGTAGATATTCCAACAGCAGCAGAGGATATTAGAAAATAACAGATAAGGCCTTCAGGTTCTGAGCACAAGTTCAGTATCCACATAGGTAATAATCCTTCCAATATCCTGGCCTTCTAATTCTTTGATCTCCTCTCCTCCACTCTTGGCTTTTATCTGGTCATGACTGAAAGCCCTTCCCAATCTCAAATCAAGGATCCCACTCTTCATTTCCTCTCAGACACCAACGCTTACAATTCTTCAATCTCGGGCTGACCGTATCACCTCTTCCCTCACCGTATCACCCTCCTGGCCTCACCTCCCTCTTAATGCAGCTTCCATTCACTCCTTTGCCTTTCTCTCACTTCCTCAAAGTCACCTGACAAAACTTAACCCAGGGTAAATCAACATTGCCTACTCTGCCTGAGCCTGCACCTATGCAGCCGAACATGGGTGGAGAAAAACCAAAACTACGCTGTTTCTAAGTTCATGACCATTAGCCTCAAGAGAGCCTTTAGTGTTGTCTGTCAATGATAACATATTTCTCTCCAGTCCATTCCTCCTAAATGACTATTTCATCCCTTCTCCCCCATCCTCACCTGTAGCTGATGACCCTGCTTTCTATTACACTGAGAAAACCCAAGCAGTAAGATGAGAACCTAACCGCTCGTGACATCTACCCACCTACCTGCAACTCTGCTCATGTTCTCCTGTCTTCTGTCCTCTTACAATGGCTGAACTGTCCATTCTTCTAAGGCCTCACCACTTGTGTACTAGATCTCATTCTCTCTTACTATTCAAAGATATGGTTCCAGTCATTCTCTCCTTTTTCGCATCACCCATTTTCTCTTTACTATATTATTCCCATCAGCATACACACATTTTCTAAGTTCTTTAACCTTAAAACAACAACAAAAATCTTCTCTTGACCACACAGCCCTCTCCAGCTACCACCTCATTTTTCTGCCTATCTTTAGGGCAAAACTCCTGGAAAGTTGTCTATAGCTGCTAACTCCAGTTCCTTTTCTCCCAATTTCTCTTGAATCCCCTTAAATCAGGCTCTTGTCTCCATAATTCTCTGAAACTGCTCTCGTCAAGGTCACCATTGCCTTCCACTTTGCTAAACTGAATGGTCGGTTCTCAGTTCTTGTCCTATGTGACCTATCAGTTGGCAAAGGGATCACTTCCTTCTTGAAAAATTTTTCTCCACTTGACTTCCCACATTGCATTTTGCTCCTAACTCACAGGCTACTTCTCAGTCTCCTTTGCTACTTCTTCACCTGCTAAACTTCTGAACTTAGGAATACCGAGGACTCATTCCATGGACCTTTCTAGCTCTACTCTTCTTTTGGTGATTTTCCCAATTTTTTTCTCTAGCCCAGACATCTCACCAATCTGACAGTTATCTCAAACTTACCATGCCTGCGCTGCTGCTAAGAATTTGTGTTAAATTACAACTCCACATTCATCTCAGCAATTTTGAAAGGTCACCTTTATCAAATGGCAAATACTTGAATATGCTTGATTCTATGATATTTTTTACTATGTTCCACTAGTGAGCCTTATCTATTCTTCCAGAAGGATTTGCTTCATATCAAGGTGTTTAAACTTAAAAATGCTCCTGAATGGAATTTTTGCATGATAAAAATGTATTGTACTTCAAAGAAAATAAATTCAACAGACTTCTAAATCCTGAACATTTTCATTATATAGTCAACGTTTGGACTGTTACTAGTCACCTATTCACCAATTTCACTTTCTTTTCTGTTCTGAAAGACAGCTAGATAGTTAACATTCCCCAGCCAAACGTGCTGTCTGTCAGGGCAGCTGTGACTGAGTTCTAGTCGATGGAATGTGAATGAAAGTAATGTGCAACATACAAAACTCAACAGTATTTTAGGCAATTGGAAATTGGCAATTGGAAAATGAAAATTTTTAAAAATACCATTTAAAATGTGAAATACTTAGGGAAAAATCTGACAAAAGATTTGCAACACCTGTAAACTGTAACTCCAAAACACTGCATAGAGATTTAAAGAATATCTAAACAAATGAAGATATATACTGTGTTCACGGTTCAGAAGACTCAGTATTGTTATAATGTCAACTCCCTCCAAACTGATCTATAGATTTAACGAAATCCCAGTCAAAAATCCAGGAGATTTTTGTGTAGAAGTTGATAAGCTGTTTCTAAAATTCAGTTTAAATGAAAAGGCCCTAACTATCCAAAACAAACTTGAAAAAGAAGAACGAAATTGGAGTACTTATACTACAAGACTTCAAGACTTACTATCAAGCTACAGTAATCAAGACTCTGAAGCCATCTATGGAGGCTGTACATTCGAAACTAATTTATCATAAATGCATTTTAGTTTATCCCCCCTTCTAGGATTTGAGGATTTTGCGACAGGGGAGGATAACACCAAACATCAACATGGAGATTCAAGCTCAGCCTCAAGTGCCTGCAAAAGTGATCATATGATTAGATAGAGTTTGTAGGATTAAAGGTTATTATTCTAGGCTTAATTACCCAAATAGTTAAGTTAAGCTTTAAGTAGTGACTGGATACTCTTTTTCTGATCCACACGAGAGAACGATTTTGTACATGCATGCAAGTTCCCTCTCTCTCTCTATTCATTTGGTAAATAAGTATTTATTGAGCACCTACTATGAACCCCACACTGTTCCAAACAGTAGGGATACAAGGGTGAATAAAATATGCACAGTTTAGTTTATTTTTTAAATTAAGCTTATTTTAAGATAATTATAGGCCGGCCCAGTGGTGCAGCGGTTTAGTTCCCACTTGGCAGCCCGGGGTTCGCGGGTTCGGATCCAGGGCGCCCGCCAATACATTGCTTGTCAGCCATGCCGTGGCAGCGTCCCATATAAAGTAGAGGAAGATGGGCACGGATGTTAGTCCAGGGCCAGTCTTCCTCAGCAAAAAGAGGAGGATTAGCAACGGATGTTAGCTCAGGTCTGGTCTTCCTCACAAAAAAAAAAAAAGGATAATTATAGATTCACATGCATTTGTGAGAAATAATACAGGGGGGTCCATGTAATCTTTATGAGTTTCCCTCAACAGTAACATTCTGGAAAACTCTAGTACAACACCACAACCAGGTAAATGACATAGATACAATCCGTCCATCTTATTCGGAGTACAGTTTTACTTACATTCATGTGTGTGTTTAGTTCTGTGAAGTTTCATCACATGTGTAGGTTTGTGTATTTATCACCAGGCAAGACACAGAATGGTTCCATCAGCACAAGGATCTCTCCAGCTGCCCTTTCATAACCACATCCACTCTCTCCCTCCACCCCTCACCCAGTCCCTAACCCGAGGCAACCACTAATCTGTTCCATATTTCTATCATTTTGTCATTTCAAGAATGTTATATAAATAGAATTGTATAGTTTGTAAAATTTTGGGATTGGCTTTTTCACTCAGCATAATTCTCTGGTGATTCACCCAAGTTGCTGCAAGTATCAATAGTTCGTTCCTTTTCGTTGCTTAGTAGTATTCCACGGTATGGACATACATTGTCTGTTTAAAGGACATCTGGGTTGTTTCCAGTTTTGGGCTATTATGAATAAATGTGTTATGAACATTCATGTACAGGTTTTTATGTGAACATAATTCCCATTTCTCTGGGATAAATGCCCAAGGGTGCAATCACTGGGTCAAATGGTAATTGAATGTTTAGTTTTGTGAGAAACCCTCAAACTGTTCCAGAGTGGTTGTGTGATTTTACATTCCCACCAGTAAGGTATGAGTGACCCAGTTTCTCTGCATCTTTGACAGCATTTAGTATTGTCAGTTTTTTTTTTTTATTTTAGCCATTGTGATAGGTGTATAGTGATACTTATTTTAATTTTAATTTGCATTTCCCTAATGCTATTGATGAACATCTTTTCATGTGCTTAGCTGCTATCTCATCATATAATTTAAAAGCACAAAAGAATCTTTAAGACTTAATCCAGATAAGTGAACTCTTTCATGTTACACACAAGGAAACTGAGGCCCAGATTACTTAAGTGATTTATTCAAGATTATTTATGGCCAGTATCAGGGCAAGAATTAAAATCATGGTTTCCTGCATCTGAGACTAGAATATTTCTCCTGTCACATTTTTAATCATTTCTTCTATTCTGTAGTCTGCATAAATTCTTCTCTCCAGTAGCTCTTTGATCTAATTCATTATGTTTTTAAATTTTATTTTTCTGTAGGACTCTAATTTTAACACTTTAAAAACTTTACATGTATTAAATTTATTTCTGGTTATTATTATGATTTGGCCTCACACTTCCCAAATACATTCAAGTTTTCTTTCCTTTTTCTTTGGTGGGGAGGACCAGCCCTGAGCTAACATCCGTTGCCAATCCTCCCCTTTTTGCTGAGGAAGACTGGCCCTGGGCTAACATCCGTGCCCATCTTCCTCTACTTTATATGGGACGCCGCCACAGCGTGGCTGACAGGCAGTGCGTCCGCGGGCGCCCGGGAGCCGAACTCGCGAACCCGGGACTGCCAAGCGTGGACCAAGCCGCTGTGCCACCTGGCGGCCCCTCTTTCCTTTTCCTTTGAATCACATAGGTAACTCTCTTGGATCATGGTTTCATCCTTCAAGTTCCTGAATTGAGCCTGCTATGTCTTGTTCTACCGAGTTCTTTACAAAAAATGGAGAGGATGGGATGAGGAGTAAGCAATTTCTTTTTTCCTCCCTGCAAACTAATCAAGATTTTTGAATGCAACATATCACGACTCAGTTGACTCAATTATTCCAGCCTCCCAGGAACATCACAGGGAGTCCTCTCTAGTCTCCTATCTTTTCCCTACAGGAAAGAGGGGAGGATTATGCTTCTTTCTACATAGAAGAGAAGATGAAAAGAAATACACATATGTGCCTTCTTCACTCCTTCTCCTGCTTACCCACCGAGCCTTGTGATCTGTTGGATTTCTAACAAGGGCAAACCACGGGCACACCGTAAAGGACACAGCAGGCACAGATTCCTCCACTTGAGAAGACCCCTAACACGTCTCCCTCTACACACGTCTCAGCTCCCCACCATGGGCGCCGATTCATGTACCAACAGCACCAGAGTGCAAGATGCCAAGAAGTGGCTGGAATAATAGCGGTTAAATTCCTGTGGACTAAGAACTGTCATTTGATTCCCTGAAAAGACTTCATAACAAGGTCACTTGATTGAATAATAACTCAAGGTTAAAAGAAACCAAAATAAAGGCTAAAAACTAGATATAACAACTAGACAAAGCAACATAAAAGAGGGAGTGAGAGAAAATATAAGGGGAAAACACTAATGATGTAACAATAAAGGTAATAAAAGCCTCACAGAAGGGAATGCAAACTGGCACGAGGGATAATGGAAACGTTCTAAAAGTAGATTGTGATGAAAGTTTCACAACTGAATAATTTACTACAAACCACTGAAATGTACACTTACGATGGGTGAATTTTATGGCATGTAAATTATACTTCAATAAAGGTATTAAAAAATGCATAGGCAAAAAGTACAAAGTCTACATGTTAGCCAGAGGTGAAAGACAGGGCCGTCATGAAATTAAACATGAGAGAGTTATGAAAGAATACACAATAAGTATACAACCACTAAGCTGTCTTTTGTAATTATTTGTACTTAAAGTAGAATGGGGATAGCTTCCTAGTATATTCCAGGAATCACTCGCGATAAAGCATTATATTGTGTTCATCTTAAAAGATTCTAGTATCGATTCCATCATATACCTAAGATTATGAGCCCTACTCCTAGGGATTCTTTGAAAATATTTTATTTTCTTTATCTTATCACTGATAACATTAGTTGTACCAGTTGCTTCAAGAAAGACTTTCTTCCTTATTTTAGGGCCAGATTTTTTCATGGTGATGCAACACCTTTTTAAATGTCACTTGCTGAGAAAACACAACACAGGATTTGAATGTGTGTGTCCTTAGGGTTTTGTTTTCTTTTACTTAGTTGACTTGTTGAATTATCACAGTTAGGACTGTCATCTGGCTTGATGTCTTTTCTTTCACTACTTGGGGAGACGGCATGGGTGGGGCAAAAAATATGGCCTTAGGTCCTCGATTGACCAGCTGTGGACCCTGGGCAAGCTCCTTAGCACATCTGTGCCTCAGTGCCTCATCTTTCATACGAGGATAATAATAGTGCCAACTAACTCTGCTTCTTGTGAAAATTAAATGCGTTAAAGTTTGTAAAGTGTTTAAAACAGTACATCACATGTAGGAAGCACTATTTAGAAAAAAATTTTTTTAAACCACAGGGGTCACCAATACATAAACGTTTACTTCAAAAATGTATGACAATAGCACTTTTCAGATCCTTAGGAGAATAGTGTATAAATTATAGTTTTGTCTAAAGGGAAAAACAAAATCTTGAATATCCATAAAACTTTTTACTAGATTTTTCTCTATACATCACAAGTTTGCTGGAGAAATGGGCTCACGGTGGTTGAGTAATCTGTCAAAAAGAAACAGCTAGTAGGTGACAGGGCTAACCTGCTCTTTCCACTCTATACCACGAGCAGAAAAGGAATAATAATATGGTTTTAAACACTTAGATATTGCTTATCTTTAAGCCACTTTTTCCACAGTCCGAATGCCACAGAGAATTAATCTCATAGCAAATTATTCCTCACATATTGGGTTTCTTTGATGGGGCATTTCTCTGCAAAATTTTTCAACATGTGGAAATCTGATGTTTTTAATTAAAGGGGTTTTTTGGTTTAAATTCCAGTCAGGTTAAAAGACTCTTGAATAAAGTTTTTTTTTATACGCTAAGTATGCCTGGCAACTCCTGACTTGCAGCTTCCGTTTGCGGAGTCTCCTTGTAAAGATTTCTGCTTTTTTTTTTTTTTTTGCCCATCCAGATGGATAATAATTGGAACTACTTTGATGTTGAATATTTAGATATATCTACATTTATTTTCCCAAAAATCCATTCTGGTTTTTAGTGGATATTTTAATATTTAAGAGATGAGGGGCCGGCCCGGTGGCGCAGCGGTTTAGTCCGCGCTTGGCAGCCCGGGGTTCGCTGGTTCGGATCCCGGGCGCCCGCCGACGCACTGCCTGTCAGCCACGCCGTGGCGGCGTCCCATGTAAAGTAGAGGAAGATGGGCACGGATGTTAGCCCAGGGCCAGTCTTCCTCAGCAAAAAGAGGAGGATTAGCAACGGATGTTAGCTCAGGGCTGGTCTTCCTCACCAAAGGAAAAAAAAAAAAAAATTTAAGAGATGAAAGATGATGACCAAAGAAATTGTAACACTCTCATGACTTGAAGTTGAAAAATGACTTTAGTCCAAAATATTTCAAATTAAACACTTGGACTTAATTTTCTAACATATAACTCAATATTTAAGTTTATTATTTATTTGGACATTCATTTATTATAGCTTTCATCTACAGTGACTGGGTCCTTTCTGCTGCTGTTTCCATAGTATGGTTCCATTTATGGATTATTTTGAATCAGCTGGTTTTTTCCTAATGCGATTTCCTTCCTTATAAAGGGTGCTGATGTTTAATGTAATTTTTACCTAGACAGCATTTTTCTCTCTTGTTTCTTTCTCTGATTTACTTTATTTTCAGATTCCAACACTTCAAAGACACAAGTTCTTAATTCCTCAATTTTAGAACTTCGCCCTCATAGAAGATAGCTACTTTACATTCTGAAGTAAATGAAAAAATTAGAAAGAATGTTGTGAAATGTCTAGAAATGTTTTATAAATAGTTTAGTTCTGACTACTATTATGACTTTAAAAAGTTATTTCTAATTTCCTTATGACACATATAATCTGGTAACAGTGTTATCAGTCTCACAAAATGACAAGGTGAAAATCACAATGTACTTCTCTTCATAACCGATGACCCATTTAGACGGATTTCCTGGGCATACTCTCTGAGTTGTTTTATTAGGAGTGATAATGGGTTTAGATGATGTTTATTTAATTCTCTCCCTTGGGCCTCCTTGTGAGTAATAATAAATGTCTTCGAGGTAACGGGGGAAGGTCTGAGCTTGTTTGCTAAAATAGAGAACTCACTTCCAAAATGATACTTTGACTGAGAATTCTCACCTGTCATCTGTTTGTATAACTTTCCTTACAATTTGAAAGAATTCCTCTTTATTACTCTAAGTCTAGAAGCAAGTATGACTGAATCTAACTAGCATATTTTCTGCATTCATTCTTTCTCCTTGAATAGCCTCTGACGTTACTTTCTAAATCTGTAATTAAAAATATTCATTAAAAATAAGCAAGGCTGGGGAATGTGACTAGGTGCTTGCCAGAAAGAGGAGGAAAAGGGTTGATGAACAGCTAGCCAATCTTTGCTGTGGTTCACTGATTTTCACTGGTGTATAAAATTCCATTGTGAATATAACATATCTTATTTATCATTATCCTATAAATGGAAATAAGGTTTTTTCCAGTTATTTTGCTATTACAATTTTTAAAAAAAGGTTGCTAAGAACATCTCCTGACTGTAAAGACATCTTCTATGCCATAATTTCTTTAAGGTATTTATACAATATTTACATGATTTCTTTAAGGTATTTACATATGTTTACACAGTATTTAGATGGTTTCTTTAAGGTATGTGCCTGGTATAGGATATGTCTTTATAGTATAATGCCAGACGATGGCTTGTTAATATAGTTAAGTTTTCTTCTTTTCTTTTTCTTTGAGGAAGATTGGCCCTAAGCTAACATCTGTTGCCAATCTTCCTCCTTTTTTCCTTTTTTCTCCCCAAAGCCCCAGTAGATAGTTGTATGTCATAGCTGGACATCTTCTAGTTGCTCTATGTGGGATGCCGCCTCAGCATGGCTTGATGAGCAGTGAGTAGGTCCACGCCCAGGATCCGAACCAGCGAACCCTGGGTGGTCGAAGCAGACCACGAACTTAATGTCTACACCACCGGGCCGGCCCCAACATAGTAAATTTCAAACGTGTAATTCAGAATCCTGATCTGGACCATGGCCATAAGCAGCCACTACCACAGTCTCTCTCTATCATCCTTCTCCACCAACAGGGACACATGGTTAGGAGACCCCCTATAGTTTGACTGAGCTCAATACTTCACTCTCAAAGTTTCTCTCATACTCCTTTAGTGCTTTCCATGGAAATAAAAAAATCATCTTTCACTTTTTTTTTGGTGAGGAAGATCGGCCTTGAGGTAACATCTGTGCCCCTCTTCCTCTATTTTGTATATGGGATGCCACCATGGCGTGGCTTGATGAGCCATGCATAGGTCCACATCCAGGATCCGAACCTGTGAACCCAGGGGCCGCCAAAGCAGAGCATGTGAGCTTAACCACTATGCTACTAGGCCGGCCGTCTCATCTTTCATTTTTTTTTAAATGGTTTATGGCTTTGATTTTAGAGAAAAAGAAATCAAATGAAAAATATTTTTATTAACTATTTTGCACACTCTACATACACTACAGGGTTGTTTTCTAAAGAATAAAAAGCTTAAACTCTACTTTATATAGAGGAAATATTTTCACTTCAAGATACATCATTATACCGGGGCCGCCCGGTGGCGCAGCGGTTTAGTCCGCGCTTGGCAGCCCGAGGTTCGCGGGTTCGCATCCTGGGCGACCAACGACACACTGCTTGTCAGCCACGCTGTGGCGGCGTCCCATATACAGGAGAGGAAGGATGGGCACGGATGTTAGCCCAGGGCCAGTCTTCCTCACAACAACAACAAAAAAAAGATACATCATTATACCAAAAATTCTTCAAATATCAACCATATTTAATCTGAGGATAAACAATGGTAGAAGTTCAACTAATATCCAGTGAGCATTTACTTAGCATGCCCCATGTTAATACTACTGTATTTAACTATTCCTACAGCTTTGAGAAGCAAACATTTACATTTTGTAAAAATGAGCATCAGAGGAGTCAAGCGACTTTTCCACAGTCATAAAAGAAAGAACTCCAATTCTAGAAATCTTTTCTCTAAAAAAGGCTCTCCATCCAAAACTGTATAAGGACTCCATCTGATTCTTATATATTCCCGTGAAATTTTGAATTACTGACCCAGGACTAAGTTTTTCAGGAAAAAAAAACGTTTGCTAAGCCTTAAAATACTAATGACTTCTAAACAATATTTCATTTTTTAAAAATGTTCATCAGTCCACATAATAACGGCAAATAAAACTTAAGTATAAATAATGGCAAATTAAACTAACTCAAGTATTTATTTAATCTAATAAATTATTCTCCTTACACTACATGGCATATTTAAATCCATACAGAAGAAGCCACATAGAAGAATGATCTACTGTATACCTCAAGCATTTTCTTTCTTAACGAAGCTGAGATAACTTAGATTTTGCAGAAACAAAAATTCCAAACTAAATACCTATGAAAAACAAAACTTCCCAGGATTTTATCAGTTGGACTGTTGAATATCTTCTGAGCATACCAGGAATGGGTTTATAACAAATAATGACATATTCGGATAGCCAAAATTATTTAAATCTGCTTTACATAAACTTTTGTTTATTTATTTTATTTTATTTTATTTGGTAAAGGAGCACAGAATAAAATGACTAATGAAATACACATCTGAAATGAAAAAAATAACTAAAAATGTAATTCTAGGCATTCATGTACTTCCCCAACACACCATGTAGCAGTCCTATATTAATAAGTATTAAAATTTCTGCCTAATTGCTTTTTACTTTCCTACATTTTAATAAATACTGAACTTCCTAAAGTCAGGAAGAGAGCCAGATGATGAAAAGAAATAAATAATACACTAACTACATATTGAAGAGTATAGTGGTATTCAATCACATTTAGCAGATGCCCAAAACAATAACAACATTAATTACATCAATGTAGATATTTGTAGTTTAATACAATTTATCCTAGCACAAGCATTTTGCCCCATCCTCAAAGTCCAACTAGTTCTATAGAGCATTTACAATCAATCTATTGTCTTTTAAGCATGTCTACCAAAATCAGGAAACATAGTTTTAGTTACATTCCTCATTTGCTGCTAACTTGCTAGAAAGTATCTGCTAATCATAAAGATGCAATGATAGAATGGCCATTTAGTGCAACAAATCTCTCTTTTCCAAATATAGCACTATACTGATAGAATTGTCCTCTTAAATGTGAAGTTAATCAGTTCCTAAAATCTCATCCCATGAGATTTTCAAATCATAAACGAAAGATATTGCATTTCCAAAATATTTTTCTGCTAAGGATTTCTGAAGGAATTACTTGACTGATCGAAAGTTTAGTTATGCCTTTCACTGACAATATTCCTTACAAGCAGAGAGGGACACTGAAGAAAAGATACTACACTAAAATTAATCAGAAAAAAAGTGAGAATTCTCATCCACTTCTACTGGGAGTATAATCTGTCTGTAAACCTACTTGGCAATATTTATCAAGAGACTTAAATTTTATACCTTTTAACCTGGAAACTAATAAAACAATAAGAGATAGGGCAAAGATTCACAATACAATGTGTTCATTCCAAGGTATAATAAACTCAAATTGGAAACTATTTAAATGTCCAACAACAGCAACAGAGAGGAATAGTTAAGTAAATTATGAAATACCTACTGAAGCCATGATTGTGAAAAAATTTTAATAGCATGAGAAAAGACCCCAAATTTAATGTTAAGGAAAAAAGTAGGATATAAAACATCACAGTATGACCAAAATTATTTTAATCTCCCTCTCTCTCAGTCTATCACACACACAGACACTTTGGAATAAGGAGCCAGTTTCCTTTATTCTAAACAATTCATAGATTTTCTATAACGAACATGCATGCCAGCAGTGGTAACTTTTCACATCAGCCTGCAATGGTGTGCAGCATATCCCTTGCTGACAAGTTGTGTTTTGAGAACTTCTTCTGTGCCACCTGAATCATCTATTCCTTTCTCAGTGCCAAAGTGCCCTAGAGCAGAACTTCCTGACCAGTGTCCTCCAGTCCTTAGAAGCAGTTTCCCAGGCCCTTATTGTAGAAAGCACCTTTATTGTAGGACATACCCTACCATATCATAATTACTTATTTATACATCTATCTTTTCCATCACAGAGCAGCTTCCTGAGGAGAAGGTCAATGTTTTATTCTAGTGCCCAATACAAAAGCCGACAGAAGGTAGGACGTCCAAAAGGAATTACATTTAAATGAACTAAATTTAAATGAATTAAATGAGCAAAGTTTACATAAAACAAGGATAATATTTAAAAAAAGAGGGCCGGCCTGGTGGCGTACTGGTTAAGTTCACGCACTCCACTTCGGCAGCCCAGGGATCTTGGGTTTGGATCCCGGGTGCAGACCTACACACCGCTCATCTAGCCATGCTGTGGCAGCGTCCCATATACAAAAAACAGAGAAAGATTGGCACAGATGTTAGTTCAGGGTCAATCTTCCTCACCAAAAAAAAAAAAGAAAACCTTGTTGGGGAATTGCTCCTGTTTACTTATTTGCCCATTTTTCTCATTTGAGATAGTAAACGTATATAGCTCCATTTCACATCAAATTCTCTCTTTGTCTAAAGAGAGAGAAACAGACATAAACTTCAAATAGATATCTATTTTTTATACAGATTTTCTTGTAAAGAAGCTCTATTACCAGCGAATATAATAGAGTTATTTTCAGAAGCTGTTTTCTGACAGGAATAAAATCTTGTTTACTCTGAATCAGAGAACAGACTGTATTTTTAGGTTAAAAGCAATTATTTCCCTGCCCTTTGGGCAGCCAGGAATCTCCAAATTAAGAGTCAAGCTTAAATTTCAGTTCGTCCTAGCTACCAATGACATAGTGCAGCCCCCTCTGAGAAGTCTCTAGCAATACCAAGCACGTATACAGGCTAGAGAAGATATAGGCACAGAAGGCCAGACCCGTATCATGTGGTCTCACAATGTTGTATGAAGCACTGTAATGATCCGGAATATCAGAGACTCATCTTATTAAATGTACATACAGATAAGTTTTCCAAATCTAAGTAAATTTTGGGTTATCAATGACATTACATTGACAACCAACATTAATAGCTGACTCAACTTCATTAGCCGGAACTATAGAGACTATATAACTTCACAGAATTTTATATAGCTAGAAGGAAACATAGAGAATATAATCCAACTTGGTCATTCACCATTTGATAGAACAGAACACTGAGTCTCCGAGAAGTTAAGTAACTTGTCAAAAGTTACACAATTACTGGTGACCCAAACTATTCATTAGGGTCCAAACTGAAGTAGGGTAGACCAGGAAGAGAGTATTACTTCAGTGGGTCAGGAACAAATAGAAAAACAATTCACAAAAGATGCTGAAATGGCTTTTAACATATGCAAAAACATAGGTCTCTGTACGTCAGCTAGGGTGAAGGCATCCCACATCAGACATGAACTATTCATTTACTCGCTAGTTCTCAATGAATGTAGACTCTCATAGTCTGACATTTCCAGGAGAGCAAGGGCTTCCTAATAACACAAGGTAAGCTCTGTCCTACAAGAAACTGTGCCCCGGTGAATAGGAAGAAGGTGGAAAGCTTCAAGGAAGTAGCGCACGACGTACTTAGAATTACTGAATCTTAGAAATAGGATATTCTTCTTTCTCCCCTTTTACCTTTTCCTTACGTTTTGCTGAAAGATAGCTTAAAACAGAAATTCAATATACAAAATATCAAATACACAGAGCTGCTCTGTTTGGGGAGAGGGGCAGGGGAGTTTGTACAGAGACCTGCTCCATTCTGCTAGTTCCTTAGAAACTCTGTTAAGGAGTTTAGAAACCAGAGATCTAGTTCAACCAATTTATTTTACAGAACCCGAGGCCCAGAGAGACTTGCTAATAGTCTCATAGCTAATTAGTGACACAACCTGGACTAGAACCTTTGTTTCCAGTGTCCTGATCCTGCATTTTTCCACTCTACCACACCACTTACAGGCTGTTTTAGTGATTTGGGGTAATAGCTAACGGGTAATATATCATTCTTTTTCCTTTTATAATTTATTAGAAACACAATATATGTTCATTCAAGACAAATTAGAAAATAAAGCTAAGTAAAAAGAAAATAATTTAACTTATCTCCCATTCCCCCTCTAGAGAAAACTGATGCCAATATTTTGGCATATATACATCCTTCCAGACTTTTTCATATGTAAATATATATCCAAATACACACTTTAGAAAAATGCTCTTCTAAACTACTTATTTTTATTTAATAGGTTATGAATGTCTTTCCATGTTAATATAATATATATCTACACATTAAAGACTATATGGTAGAGCCAGCCCTGACGGCCTAGTGGTTACAGTTTGGCACGCTCTGCTTCAGCAGCCTGGTTTTGGTTCCCAGTCACAGAGCCACACCACCCGTCTGTCAGTAGCCATGCTGTGGTGGCGGCTCACATAGAAGAACTAGAAGGACCTACAACTGGGATATACACCTACATACTGGGGCTTTGGTGGGGTGGAAAGAGGAAGATTGCCAACAGATGTTAGCTCAGCACAAATCTTTCCCAGCAAAAAAAAAGATGAAGAAAATTAGCAAATAGCCACCCTTAAAAAGAAAAAAAAAAAAGAAAAAAGACTACACGGTATTTCACCACATGAATAAATCACATTTTATTTATCCACTCTTCTCTTTGTCATTAAGCTGTTCATTAAGCTTTTTTTATACTACTACTATTACTATTACTACTACTACTACTACAACCACCTTACAGACCAATCTCTGTGAAAAGCCATGAGTAGTTCATTAGGATAAATTCCTAAGAATGGAGTTGCTAGATCAAATAGTTTCTGTTTGTTTTTAGTTTTATAAACAGAATTTCAAAGTGCCATGTATAAAATGGGGAACAAAGTCACAAACCCACTGACAGCATATGACACTAAGTTATATCCATATTCTAGCCAACACTGATAGTTATTTTTTTAATCTGTACAAATGCTAAGATCAAAATGGTTCTTATTATTTTAATTTTTTGTTTCTTTCATTAGTAGTGAGGCTAAACATCTTTGCATGTGATCATACTATTCTTAAAGACCTATAATATAAATAACACAGAAAATATAGAGAGAGTCTCCAGTTGGTTAAGACTAAAGTATAAAAGAACATGTTGTCATTGGAGTTCAGAACACAGTTCTCAAACAATGTCATAAGTGAGGGTTGACAGGAATATCTTAAAACACAGTAGTAGAAACCAAAGCAAAATCTTTGGGAACTGGAAAGAGCTGAAAATACACAGGAACTCAGAGATGACCCCCTGGGAAAGCAGACCCCAGCTCCCAGGGAGGAGACAACAAGGCTCCAGGGAAGGAGGGTCCAACAGTCGCCCGTTCAGATCAGTCAGAACACCAGGATGCACCCTAACTTCAGACGAGACGTCAGAGCGGGTCCAGCTTTGAGTTCAGGTCCAGCAATGACAAATGGCATGAAGTGAGCTAAAAGCATCCACAGTCCCTGGGGGAAGACAGGGCTTGGAGATGCAGCAACTCGGCTGCCATCCAATTTCTCCTGTGGCCACCTACAGTCCGCTATGCCCTTTCAAATGCAAACTCAATTGTGTTTTATTTATTTCAAAAACCCAGCTAAGTAAAAAATTCCAAATGCAGGAGAGATCTTGGTTTTATAATTTGTTCATGAAAAGTTATGCTTAAATATCAAAAAGTATTTTAGTATACACATTTTAGAAGCATTGGTGGAGCTTACTATTTAAAGGAACCCTGGGATAAGGCCTTCTGGAAAGCAATCAATTATTTTAAGCACTCCATAATTTATGTCCTATAAATACATTGCCTTTCAACATAATGTTTTTCTGGAAACTACATTATAAAATGGGTCATTTTATTTTATTTTATTTTTTTTGTGGGGAAGACCAGCCCTGAGCTAACATCTGTTGCCAATCCTCCCCTTTTTGCTGAGGGAGACTGGCCCTGGGCTAACATCTGTGCCCATCTTCCTCTACTTTATATGGGACGCCGCCACGGCATGGCTGACGAGCGGTGCGTCGGCGGGCGCGGGGGATCCGAACTCGCGAACCCCGGGCTGCCAAGCATGGACTAAACCGCTGCGCCACCAGGCGGCCCCTAAAATGGGTCATTTTAATAGACAATATTTTTACATAGAAAAAATGCTTTATATTGGCTAAAACACAGAAATGATTCAACAATATATCAGAAAAGCAAAGATATAACGATTAGAAACCTCTAAAACAATTCACAAGTGCAAACTGTTATGATTTTTAAGCGAGCATAAATATACCAGCTGCACATTATACAAAAAGGATCTTAAAGTATTATAATGTATGTACAAAACCCATAAAAAACACAAACCAGCATACCATAAATTTTACTAAAAATTTATAAGTCAGAAAAAAAAAACATTAATCATTCAGATCAGCCTGAACAGCCAAAAGTAGCCAACAGAACTACATGTTAAAAGAAAGGCTTTTTACACTCCTTTGCTTTGGTTATGGTGCAGGTGATTCTGGATGCCAAGGGCGCTTATTTAAATGCTAGCTGGCTGGACCATCTCCCAAATCAATTTCCAGATTTTTGTTGATGATACTGAAAATTGTTGTTGTAGAAATAATCCAAATTTGGATTAAATAATTATAATTTCCACAGGAAAAACCAGAGTCTGTCTTCTTATAAACTAGTCTTACCTTTTGAAAATTGATTTTCCTACAACCACTTTAGCTATACTCAAATGGCAATTCTACTCACTCTCTGGATCTTCCATCTTTATATTATATATTTCTATAAAACTTTAATAAATTTTATTTATTATATATGTATATAAAAAATCTTTATATTTGAGTAGATACTTAATAAGTAATTTAGAAAATTTTTAATAAGTAGTTCTTAAGGACTTCTGAAAAATGAAGGCCTAGGATTGATAACTAACTTGCTTCAGTTACTCAAATAGAGACTACACAAAGAAACTCAAAATTAGATGACATTATTCCTATTGTATGGATTTTTAACACTGTACTCAAAGAAATGAGGAAACTTACTCAAGTTCTTACATCTAGTGAATGATGGGCCAAAGATCTGAACAGACACTTCCCAAAAGAGGAAATCCAAACAGCCAGTAGGTATAAGAAAAGACGCTCAACCTTATTATTCATCAGGCAAACGCAAATTAAAACCATAATAAGATACTACCACACACACCAAAATGGCTAAAAGAAATTTTTAACCGGCAATCAATTATTGGCAAGGATGTAGAGTAACAAGAATTCTCAAATACTGCTGATGGGAGTATAAATTGGTACAACCACTTTGAAAAAGTGCTTTGTAGTATCTGTAAAGTCTGGCCATCATTGTGCATATCCTGTGTCCCAGTAACTCCTCTCCTAGATACACACTCAACAGAAATCCGTACACATAAAGCCATGCGCAAAATGTTCATAGCAGCATTATTTGTGATGGCCAAGAGTTGGAAACAACCCAAATGTCCATCAAGATTAGAATGGATAAATACATTGCGGTATAGACACACAATGAACTATCATAAATAAATTTTTTAAAATTTACAGCTAATGCAACAAGATGGATGAATTTCAAAGATAGCACTAAGTGGAAAAGGTCAAACACAAAAGGGTGCATACAATGTGATAACATTCATAATAAAATTTAAAACAGGCAAACCAATACATGGTGATTATCTTGAGAGGAGACAATAATGACAGCAAGGGGCATAACAGAGGCTACCAAGGAGCTATGATTCTATATCTTGATCTGGACAGTGATCCACAGGTGTGTTCGTTTTGTAAAATTCACCAGGCTCCATATTTATGATTTACATATGTTACGTATTGCTATATTTCCATTTAAAATGTTTACATTTGTTAAAAGAGTTCATATTTGTTTAAACATGAATCTGATTATGTCATTGTCATGCTAAAATACTACAATAGGCTTCCCATCACACTGGGAAGAATCCAAAACCCTTCTCTTACAGACCCTCCATGATCCAGTCCTGGATCCGACTCTGACCTAATTCCCTGTTCCTCTCCCCTCTTCCCGGGCTCCTGCCACACCAATCTCCCAGCTGCCTCAAACACACCAAGCTCATCCCCACCTTGGGAGCTTTACCTCTGCAATTCCCTCCACCTGCAGTGCTGACATCTGTATGGCTCGCTTCCTTAACTCATTCAGGATTCTGCTTACACACCACCTACTCAGAGAGGTGACTTCAGAGGGGCTTTTCCTGACCACTTTATCTAGAATAGTCTCCCCATCACTCTATCCTGCTTTATTTTTCCTCATAGCACTTAACGCAATCTGAAATGATATTGTATATTTTTTATTTTTTTACTGCCTGCACCCCCCCAATTAAAATGAAATGTAAGGTCCGTAAGAGCAGCGACTTTGTTTTGTTCACACCAGAACAGCAGCACAAAGCAGGTACATAAAAAAGTGTACTGAATAAATAGAAAATGAATATTTTCTTTTCCTGTAAAGGAAATTTTTTATTTGTAATTATTTATTTCTGTGTTTATTTGTTTAATGTCCATCTCCCTCACTCGATCATAATCTCCAGGAACACTGACGTACGTGCTCACCATTTTACAGCCAATACCTAGCACAGTAACCAGGCAAAAATCAGGTGCTGAATAAGTATTTGTGGAAGCAAAAGATGTACATCAGCGCCCCACCGAAACTTCACTTTTTTCTAAGCTGACTACAAACATGCGGTGCAACACCCTAGTCAGGATCTAAACATGAGGATTACTGCCTGAATCAAGCTCCTTTCATCCCAAAGCCCTAGAAAGCACCATTTCCCTCTCACCACTGTGTGTAGGGTCAGAATCATCAATTTAACAAAATATTTTGACTGATCACCATTATTTATGGGAAGCTTAACGTAAATTCCCGTTCCCTCCAGTGCAGAAATGAGTTAACGTAGCAGGCCTGAGACTGCCCTTGGAAAGCCCTGCTCACAAGTCTGGGCCTTGGTTGGTTGTCCTCTGGGAACCTGGATTTCAGGACGGTTCCCACCATTCCCTGACTGAGGGAAGCGGCTCACCGGGCCCAAACTGCCTGTTAACAGCATGGGGTGTGCTCAACACCTGCTTTCCTTCTAGAAGTCTGGAATTTCGGTCCCTGCTAGGCAGAGGGTGCTTACATGACTAGCCCTCAATAAAAACCTCATCTCGAATGAGCTTCCCTGGTGGACAGCACTTCACACGTGTCGTCACGGTTTGTTGCTGGAGGAATTAGGTGCACCCTGTGTGAATGGACTGGGGGAGGACCCCCGGAAGCTTGTGTCTGGTCTCCTTGGCACTTTGTCCCACTTTGTGTCCTTGGCTGTAATGACTCACAGTTGTGAGTACTACTATATGCTGAACCCTGTAACTCCTCTCAGCAAATAAAGGAACCAGGGGTCACTGGGGGATCCCCAACACACCTCCCAGTTCTGAAATGGATTATAATCAATCACATGTGGAAAAAGAAGAAGGAAGAGAACCGTGATCCCACCTTCTGTACTCATGCCTACGTGCACCCCTGCCCCATGAGTGTGGGCTGCACCTGGTGACTTGTTTCTAATGAATGGAATTCGGCAAACATGATGGGACGTCACTTCTAAGATTAGATTACAAAAGACTGTGACCTCTGTCTCGCCCGCACTCTGGCTCTTCTCCCTTGCTCCTTCTCATGAAACAAGCTGTCATGTTGTGAGCCGCCCTCCGGAGAGGCCGACGTGACAAGAAACGAAGGGCAGCCTCCAGCCAACAGCCAGCAAAGAATGGAGGCCCTCAGCCCAACAGCCTGTGAGGAACGGATCCCACGCACCCACACGAGTAAGCCAGGAAGCAGATCTTCCCCAGGAGAGCCCGGGAGACCGTGGCCCTGGCCGACCCCTGAGTACGACCTTGTGAGACACTCTGAGTCCGAGCACCTGGGGAGGACACGCCTGCATTTGTGACCCACAGAAACTGTGAGATAATAAACGTTGGTATTTTAAGTCACTAAACTTTGAGGGTGATCTGTTACTCCACAATAGATAACTAACACATTCTACCACCTAAAACAACCACATATCCAGACAATATACATGAAACCATGGTTTCCAGACATTGGACATCAGACAACAAAGGACAGTGATTCCTGAGAAAAAGGAAACAAAGTGAGCCCTACTGCCCTAGCTTACTGCACAGGGAGGGGACCCTGGCAGGGGCCAGTGGCCTCCCTAAGTTCAATGAGGCCAAGGTGGTTAGAGTTCACAGGGAGACTTCTAGAGAGAAGAAAGCGGCAGAGAGACAGCTCGGACGTCCAGAGGGTCCTCCCCACCCGGTCTGCAGCAGGGGACTGATGAGCCTCTGGTAGGAAACTGCCTGGGGAGGGAATCAGAGGGACCGATCCCTGAAACTCACTCAGGAACAGTGACTGATCCCACGAGTCAGAGTGGGGAAAACCTCCTCCCTCATGGGGCACCGGGTAAAACACTCTGAGGTATATTGGCTCACCCAGTGGGGCAAAATTAGCATTGGATGAAAGCTGCTTCGGTCTCACTCAATAAAGCTTAAAAACAAGACTCAAAAAAAACAAAAAGGAAAAGGATTATATGCCCAAAAAGCTGCAGGCCAACAGATACTGGTATAGGGGAGAGAACGGCTGGGCAAGGTTCTGGGGTGTCAGATCAACGGTAGAGTATAAAGCTGGATAACGGTTGAAATGGGGCACCCTTACCTGAAACAGGATTTGACCTGAGGCAAGGGCTAAGACAGGCAGAGGCTCAAATACATGACTGGGATGGCTCCAGGAAGCTTGGAAGAAGTGATATCCCATATTAAATGAAGGACACATGGCAGACTGTGACAGAAGGGATGGATCTAAAGGCTCAGAGAACTGGGCATGCTAGAACAGGTCTCATATATCAGACCAGAAAACTAATCAACTAACTATGTTCCTCGGGAGGGCCGAGCACACTCCATCTACCAAGGCAGTTTAGAATGTACTGATGCAGGTGGATCGGCTCCTCTGAGAAGCTTGTCCCCTGCAGGCCAGCACTGATAGCAGAAGATACTGCTACAGATCTGGACTTCTTCAGGAGCCATGAGGATGTTAGGATCACAGAACAGAGAGCCCAAGTAGCAGCATGTAACATTCAGAGTCAAGGTGGAGAAATTCAGGAATGAGTAGCAAAATCAGAATGGCATCTGGGGGCCTGAGCCAGAATCCATAGAAACAGGTAATAAAACATGTTCCAAAGGGCAGTCCATCGTTGGCTCTCACCTGCCCCTGGGCAAGGCAGGAGTCATGTCCCAGGAGAGACGAATCTCATTAAGCCAAGGGAAACTGTCCGGAGAAGGGGACAGCTGGTGGCATTTGGGTGAGATGGCCTTGTAAAGGGGATCTGGATGAAGGAGTGTGAGAGCGTGTGGGGACAACAGGGGCAAATAAAGGGATGCCTTCCAGCGAGAGGAAAAGGAAAGAGAGAGAGAGAGAAAGACCCCACCTAGGCTTTCCGTCTCCTTACCTTTTTGCCTAGTCTGTTCTCCCTCCCCACTTTCTATCCCATCTTTTCTTCTTCTCCCTGTTCCTATTACTCCCTGTTCAGCCCACATTTTCTCCAGAATGCCCTAAACTGGCCATCAGTTAGAAGTATGCTTTTTTTCCCCCTCCCCAAAGCCCCAGTACACAGTTGTATATCCTAGTTGTAAGTCCCTCTAGCTCTTCCATGTGAGCTGCCACCACAGCATGGATACTGACAGACGGGTGGTGTGGTTCCATGACCGGGAAACAAACCCAGGCCGCCAGAGCAGAGTGCGCCAAACTTTAACCATACTGGCTCAGAAGTATGCTTTTTTAAAATTTTGAATGCAGCTCTACAATTCCTATCTTAAAAGCTGATGAGCTGAACTAAGAGACAGTAGAGTCTGAGAGTAATATGTATTACATTTTGGGGGGAAAACTCTAAGGCATTGTGTTGATAAAACCAATGAATTCTGTAGCTCCTACATTTGTTTATGTGTGAACACCCTTGGAAAAATTAGGTACTGCATACTTCAATGCACCTACTGTAAAGTTTGTATTGAATGACAGACTTTCCCATTCATCCTCTAAACTAAAAGTCACTATGAATGGTACCCTACATAAGCAATTTTCCCCATCAATCATGAATAAACATGATACAACACAGGAGTTAAAATTTCATTCCTCAAATATACAGTAGTATATAAGACATATCCTGCTTTTCTAAGAATCCACTTTTTGTTAGAACTGGGAGAAAGAAGCCCTGGAAATCATCTAATCAGTTTACAGACAAGAACACTAAAATCCAGAGAACTAATAGAATTGTTCAGAATCACACAACCAAATAGTGGCAGGGCAGACAAGTGTGCAGGAGCCTCTATTCTTAGTCCAAGGCATTTTCTTTCCACTGGACCATCCGACTTCTCAAGCAAATGGTTTTCCCCAAAGTTGGGGAAAAGGTAACATTCAGAAGCTAATATTTTTAAGTGTTTTTCTCCTTGCAGTCAAGTCCAACTATCATCAAGAAGCCAAAACAGATGAACCTGCCATTCCATTCATCCACACACCATTTAGTCTGCCTTTTGAAATCTGCCTTTTCCTTCGGAGATGGCCCTTTTGTCTTTCTTACTCATTTAAACCTGATTTCAACCATCAACCAGAGCGCCCAGGCAGAAGACCTAGGCCACACATGGGCATGACAGAAAGAGGTAGCCTCTGGGCCCTCCAAGTTACAGATCCAGAGGCAGCTGGCTTGATGTTAACCATCAATACGAACTAGACATTTCAACTAATTGCTTACCGTTCAAACTTAACCACTCCTCAGGCTCAAAGGCAGTGATGCATATTGTTAAATGACATTAATGACACCACTTTTTAAAACTTTATTGCAACATTAAACTCTGCTCCCATAGGCTCAGTTTAATAATTATATTGCTTATATAACATGGTCAGCAACTCACAACGTATTCATCTATATGTACGTTTGCAGTGCTAAAGGTCTCAGAATCAGAACAAAGGAAGAGCTAAGAAAGTGACTCAGCAACTAACCAACATTACAAAAGGCATCTAGAACTCACCACCAATAGTTACCACAAAACCTGATTCTTCCTCTTTCTGTTTTCTTACCTTTCTTAGACTGCTCGTCAATCTTTTATCTCTCCTTCAATACTGCCTGTCTATCATTCCAGACACTCCTATCCCGCGATTATTCCTTTTTCAGTCCACTTTTCTCCACTACTCCCTAAATTGGCCATCAGCTGGAAATATACACATACATCGTTTTTATCATTTACTCTATATTCTTAATACAGTTGTGAAAGCTGATGGATTGACTCCTCTGTTATACCCTTCAGTAAAGAGGAGGACGGTGTGGGTGGAAAGAGCCCAGATTCTGGAGTTTGACGCCCTGGGTCCGCATCCTGCTGTGCGGTTTCTTAGCTAGGGGCCCCGGGCAAGTGACCTATCCCCTTGTTTCATCTGTTTCCTTCCCTGTAAAATGGGAATATGAAAATAATAGCATCTCTGTAGGGTTGCTATCAGAATTACAAGAGGTTAATTATGTAAAGTGCCTGACACATAGTAAGTACCCACTAAATGTTGCCTATTTTTATCTCTCACAAAATATTGAACTAAAGCTTCTTGTGACGTTTTCCAGCATTTCAGAGGCTTGGTGTTATGGGGCTGGTCATAGGGCATCGGAGTGTTTTTTTCCTCCTCTGACTACAGTGATAATTCCACTAGCTACAAATCTGAAGCTTTAGGTCAATGGTTCTCAAATCCTGGTGAAATGTAGATGCGGTCTGCTTGGATTTCTCCTAACAATGATTCAGAGGCCTTCCTCCTTTAAATTCTCAGCCCCCCTGATTTCACCTGCAAACTTCACCTGTGAGAAATCAGCCATCTGTGCATTGTGGCCATGTTAGTCGTATCCCTGCACATGTAAGTGTTTCTGCCAATCCGTATTCGCCCTGCCCACCAGCAAGTTTCTCCCATGCCACTTCCAGCCCATATCACCCACGCATCTCTGGTACGAGGCCCTTTGTATGCAAGAGAGTAAGTAGTAAGCATGATGAGGAGAAGGGAGATGACTAAAAAGCATGCCACACATGCCACTTCCAGCCCATATCACCCACGCATCTCTGGTACGAGGCCCTTTGTATGCAAGAGAGTAAGTAGTAAGCATGATGAGGAGAAGGGAGATGACTAAAAAGCATGCCACACAGCCACAGAGAGGGATGTCCTGGAGGCTGAGCCAAGAAAAAAAGGCAATTGACACTATTACACCTAGCAAGGCAAAACTCTCAGTCTTTACCATGAAGTCCTCATTTTCAGGCTACTTAGTAAAATAATAACAATTAAAGATAGTTCAGGTTTTTCCCTTCTATATGAATAATGAAGTAGAAAACATGAAAAATTGAGATCTTTTTCTTTATGTTCAGGTATTCTGGATTAATTGGTCTCTTATCCAGAGATTAAAAAAAGAAAGATGGAGCATTTAGCCACTTAGAATTTTTCTATAATAATAATTATTTAAATAATCCAATAAGGGATAACACCATAATACTATGCATTTGCCTTAATTTTTAAAGGATGATACAATGTAAAATAATATTTAAAGAAAAAGAGGTAAATTAAGCATCTCTAAAAAAAAAAAACCACCTTTAACTCTCTTTCCATCAAGGCAGAGCTTTAATGTACAAGAGAATCACCTGAGGATCTTGTTAAAACACAAATTTTGGTTTCCTAAGTATGGGGTGGGACCTGAAAGTCTGCATTTCTTACACACTTCCGGGCCACGCAGATAGTGCTGGTCTGAGGACCCCACTTACAGCAGCAAGAATTTAAGGTACCTTATGTGTTAAAAGGCCTATTCTCAATTTCCTAGCTTATCAGTTTAAAGCCTCTTTGGACTGGTGTTAGAATCAGCAGCTTGTTCTAATAGCGCTGGGCGACCAACTGCTTCTCAACAATAAAGGATGGGGGAGAGGAGGACAGAAGAGCAAAGAGCTCTAAAGGGGAAGCAATTTTAAAAAGTTCTCTGCAGCCTCTCTTTCTGTCTTCCATTTGGTTTCCCCACGGAAGAGAGGAAAAATGTACGCCTGGGTATGGGTATCTCCTGGTTTCCAATTCAAGGAATCCAATCCAGGATTCCTCCAGCTCTCCTTCTCTGAAATGGACTTACAGAAAATGACTTTTTCTGTTATGTTATAAAGTTTCCAGTCATTTTTACAATCTTCTTTCAAAGAAAAAAAGTATCTTCTTGAATGGTATGATTATTTTTCCCTTTGTAATATTTTATAACAAATTTGAACAGAACACTTCATTAAGAAGGGGACAAGTGAGTACAAACCTATAGACGGTGAAGAAGCAAGCCACGCAGAGATCTGGGAGAAAAGCATGTCAGGAGGAGGGAACAGGAGAAGCAAAGGCCCTGGGACTGAAACAGCCAGGAGTCCAGTGTGGTTAGAGAAGAAGGAGTAGGGAAAACAAAGTGGAAACAAGGTCATGGAGATGATGGAGGAAGGGGAACAAATGACAAAAGGCCCCCCGCTTTTATGCTGAGTGACATGGGCAGTCTCTGGGGGGCTCTGAATAGAGTAACATGGTCCGATGATTAACAGGATCAGACTGGCCGCTGAGCTAAAAACACACTATAGGCTGTATATAGATAAGTACAAAGAATACTAATGCCTGGACCTCCCATGCTGGGGGCTGCCCAGTGTTCCCTCTGAGCATGTGTGGCTGTGCAATATCAACTGTCACTGGATTTCACGGAAAACCAAGAACTGGATTATGGACTATGTCATGTGCATGAAACCTTAATGCCCAACCTCTTGTATGTGACTCCACTACCACCAAACATTCAGCCCCTAGTTCTAAATACTGATTAGAACATTTGACATTTATCACACACCAAGTTGGAAAAAAGAGAGTGAGAAACACAGGGTCCTCTCTTCCTAATGGTGTTGTGGGAATTAGTATTACAATCTATAAAATTTAAAACTTCACTCATCTCTCACAAAGTCCAAGAATACTCTCCTCTTTAAGATTTTAATTAATATAGAAATGTATTTTGTAAAAGTTATGCTTTAAAAATATTATCACTCTGACCCGGTAATTTCACTCGAGATTATATTCTATAAAAATAATCCTAAATAGGAAAACGATTTTAATCACAAAGATAATCACCATACTTTATTTCTACTAGCAAACAACTAGAAGCAATTTAAATGTTCAACAGATAAATGATTAAATATATTGATAACATAATATATAAAATATACTATAATGATAATGTATGTTTTTATATATATATATATCCTCTAGCTAGAATATTATGCAACCATTAAAAATGATGTCACAACATAGCAAAATGTGTTTAATATGATTACAACTTGTAAAATACACACATAGAGGAATAAAACACTATGTGCACAGGAAAAAAGCTGGCAGTATACATATCAAAATATTAACAAGAGTTGTATTTGGATGACTGAACTAGGTAAATCAATTTTAATTGATTTTTTCCAATTTTCACAAGGGACCATGCATTTTATTTACAACTTAAAATATTAAATTAATGGAACCCCTTTACTCTTATCTTTCTATTTCCCAAATAAATCTCATAAACACCACCTCTATGTAGACACTATCAACCTAGAATATATTAATAACAGCAAGATGTATTAAGCACTCATGGTGCAAGGCACTGTGTTAAATGCTGTATCCAGGTTATCTCATTTAATCTTCACAACAATCCACAATGTAGGTTCTACTAGAGATGAGGAAGCAGAGGTGAGTGAGCAATGCCAGAGTCATCACAGAGCCACAGATGACACCGGGCCCTGAAGCCAGTTCCTGGACACTAAAACACTCTTAACACTATACTGCCTTCCTGCAACAGTATAGAATTTTTTTTTTTTGCTGAGGAAGATTTGCCCTGAGCTAACATCTGTGCCAATCTTCCTCTATTTTGTATCTGCTATGCCGCCACAGCATGGCTGCCGACAAGTGGTATAGGTCTGCGCCCCGTAACCAAATCCTGGCTGCCGAAGCAGAGTGTATGGAACTTAACCGGTAGGCCACAGGGCCAGCCCCTAGAAATATTTAATAAATAATACAATCTTGATCAGAATTCTCCAGCAGTATGCCAAAAAAGTGCCAACTGAGAACTGTGTCAACTGTGGCCCTCTCCTACATCCCATCACATCATTTCTTTCGTCTGCCTCCTTCTTCAGTCTGCCTCCCTCGCTCCTCGTCCTGCCTTTTCATTTATTTAGTGCTCTTATTTCTCTCCCACACTGCCTTCCTACTGTATAAAAACCATAAGCTTTCCAGAGGTAACCAGCAGCATCGTGGGCACTGCTTAGGTTCAACAGTAAAACTCAAATAAAACAACTGCTGTCCTAAGTCTTTGATCAATCAGATGTTACACACTGGAAGTCTAGAGCCACATCTGGCCACAGATGTGTTTTGCTTAGATCTCAGTATTTTGAAAAATTTGAATTAGTCATCAACATTTAAAATTGGGACAAATTCACATAAAATGCAAATTTTTAGTTTCTCTTGAAAACCAAATGATTTGATAACAATAGGTCCAACATGGCATCAATCACCTGAAGCTGAATCTCCAGTTAGCCACAGTCTCCACCAGCCCCTGTTGTCTTATACCTGACTCTTAACTCTCTTCACTCTTTTATGGAACCTGCCTGGCCCCAAAAGCATTGAGTTTGTGGCCTCCACCAAATACTTTAAGTGGCAGCATAAAAGCCACCGGAGATGTGGTCACATGCCATTTTTACTTTATGCTAAATTCTGCAATCTTTTCTTCTGAGAGATGCTAGCAACTAAATGGCCTATTGTCAGATCTAAACCACAGTGAAAAGAAGCAACAGCAATCTTTCAAAACCCCAGGCCAAGGCATGTCCCAAAGCACTTTCTATTGCTGGCTTACTGGATCAGCTCATTCCTAGATCCTATTGCAACCCAAATATGCCTTTGGGATTAGCCAGAATGAAGAAGTCTTGACAAGGTGCAAGACCTCAAACTAGAAAGTTTTCTGATGATGAGACTAACTAATATGAGTTCAGAAATAGCTGCAAACCAGTTACCAATCACTAATTTTTTTTTAAGTTTCAGCTTTGGTATACTCCTGATATTATGAATTTTACATGCTAAGATAATTGCAAGTATCTATCTTCTTTTATTCTCTAAGTAGCCATTCGAAATCCATATTTTTATGGTAATGTAAATCCATTAGGGAGAGAACTAGAAAGTGCATTGAAGGATCAATCTTTCGCTGGAAGAAATATAGACTAAATGACCTTCTCCATCTCTAATTTTTCTGACACATTTAGTCTATTGTGCCCAACCTAAACTATGAAAATATCTTTTTACCATTCCAGAATAAAGAGAATAGCACATAAAGAAAAGTACTAATGACCCAAAAGTCCCACTTGGAACTAAGTTCATGTCTCATAAATTTCTGTTCATGCCATGGCTATGGGAGAATTGAGAAATGGGGGGTGAGGGGTGGGGGCAGTGGTACATTTCATTTATCTTTCATTGCTTTCAATATTTTACATTTAGTTTTTCTTCTAGATTTCAAACAGTACTAAAGAACTTTTTCAAATAAGGAAGAAAAATACCCACAAAGTGATTAATAACCCCATAAGATAAATAATTCATAGTTTTTAATGATGCATTGACAACTCTAACAAAAGCTATCATCCAGGTTTCTTTCTACTCTGTAAGAGAAGCTGTTATGCGAAATATGCACAATATTATTTGTGATTTACAAAAGCAGTCTGAACCTGATAATAATAATGTTTGAGGACTGAAGGGGAGAAATAAGAGTTTTTGCTTCTTAGGGAAGAAAACTCAAAAACATAAAACTATCATAAAAAATATACCCAGTAAATTTTCTCTACTGAAAAATAACTATTTTCTTAAAAGTGTGTCTAGTAACAGAAAAAGTTCAAAAAAGAACGTCCATATAATCCCATAGTGAAAGGAATCAAGAACCATATTTCATTAAAAATGAAAAACTAGCTAAAAAGCAACTCATTCCAAAATCCTGCCTACCTTCTTATAAACACAGTAAATATCTCCAAAAATATACATTTACCTTATTTTACAATTTTATTGCTTTAACTTTTGTTATTTTACTTTTTTAAGTAATTCATTCTAACTTCCCCTCCCCCACCACTTCAAAGCTCTACAAATAAAGTCTCATTTGTACTATTTAATTCTTATAGAGAAATTCAGATCATTAGAGTTGAGATATGTTAAACAAGTATTTCAACAAAAAGTAACAGTCTAAAGATTACTTTACTACTATAGGAAGATAGTGATTTCATATTCAGCATATTCACTGATTTTTTATTTTGCTTTATACATTATAGCGGTTTTGAATTAAAAAGCAAAAATATATATATATATATATTTATCAAACAAACCTGACCAGTCCATGCACAATACAGATTGCACAATAAACTCCAATTGTGGTTGATCATGCAGTCTAAAATCCTGAACTGAGCCATGACTGCCTATAGCGCAGTCTGCGTGTCTTCTCTGACTCAGCTTCCGTCAGCACCGAAGCCTGTTAGAGAGCTCTGCAGTGATGTGAGCCACAAATAGGCCCTCCCCTCCCTTTCCTGTCGAAGCAGCAATAGCTAACTGGCAGTACTACATCATCTTCCTAAACATCAGTACATCTAAATTATTACATCATGAAGGAAAGCCTTTTCATAAAGTCTTATTCTGTATTGTTATTATTTGATTTTTTTGTTAAAGATTATTGCTTTTTCCTTCTTTCTGGGTATCACAAGCTAGCATTTATTCATTTAATGAAAACAAACTTGGGAAGGTGGTATAAGAAATTAATCATGCCAACAGCATCCCACAACAAATCAGTTCCCAACACAGGACTGTGGCAGGTTTGTGACCCTTACATTGTACTCAATCCAAGGGGTCCCTCTCAGTCCTTTCCTCATCTCTCAGCACATCCCACAGGGCTAACAGCTCCTTACAGGTCTCTCATCCTGGGTTCCATACTACCACTGTCTTGGATCTCTTCTACTTCTCTAACCATTCCTTCTTTGAGGCCGTGTAGCAAAGTGAGAAAGCCTTAGTAAGACAGGCTTCGCTTCGTCAACTGCTACCCAGCAGATGTAAGACAGGGATCTAAGGGCTGAACTTCTGAGCTTCAACTCATTCATTTGTAAAATGAAGATAATAATATCTGTCCTCACGTGGGTTTTAGTATGAAATAAAATAATATTGCAACATGCTTAAAACTAACAGACACCTAATAAATGATGATTAGTAATATTCTTAAGATGGGCTTCCCTTCCCGTCTAAATTAGAATTCTACCTCTCATTTCCTATGCTACCCCCAGATGTCATCCTCCAGACCCATGATTTTAACTAATGAATTATTCCCGAAGCTTTCCTCAGCCCCACCCTTCCTCCCAAGCTGCAAATTTGCATGTCTAAACTCTTATTAGCACATACACCTAAATACCTCATCTTCCCACTCAACAACCTGCATCAGCTCTGCAGCCTCTCATCCTCATCCCGGCAGCACAATTCATCCCTGGGTCACCCAACAGAAACCAGAGTCATCCTAGCCTCTGTCTTCGTTACCTCTCACACCCGGTTACCAAACCCCGTAACGTTAAGTAAAATGTATAGTGAACCTGTCCCTCTTCTATTCCCACTGTCACTACTTAAATTCAGACTGCCATCAACTTTCTCCTGGAGGACTACAAGGGCCTCTGTGGTCCCACAAGACCCCTGGCTGGTCTCCCGAACATCCTATCTCACTCCTTTCTGGAATCTTGCCTCCACAGGACTACCAAAAGAATCTCTGAAACCACAAGCTAATCATATGACTACCTGCCTAAATCCCTTCCATTGCTCCTTTCTGCCTACAGCAGCATTTCCCCAAGTGTGTTCCTACTTGTTCTAGAGGATACAGAATATGAATCAGTTAAGTGAAGAAAGTCTTTGATGGCAAAATAAGTTTGCAAAAAAACCAAGTTAAACAAAGATAAAGTTGCAAGACTGCTCAGAGTCTAAGTCTGAAGGACAGATTCAAAGGCCTCAAAATCTGAAAACGGAGGCTCCTGGCAAGCGTGTTCTTAACTAGTTCTTCTTGGAATATTTAGCTGTTTTGTCTTCTTCTATCTTTCCCTTAATTTCCTCTAAGGGCCTCTTCTCTCTTTGTCTCTCTCAATAAGCTCATCTATTCCCAAAACTATAATTATAGCAGATGTTGGTTTAACTGACCTCAGCCTCACTTCCAAAATTCTCAATTCCTGCTGTATGCACACTGGCTGATCCCGGGGCAAGCTCAACTCTTACGTTTGGGAAGATATTCTCTAGCTACTTATTTCTGCTCCTATCAAATGAGACTCATGCTTAACACAGTTTATTTTTCCACAAACCTCTTTATGTCAGTTTTATTTGTGTTGTTATTATGTAGTTTAGATGATATGGAAACTGATGAAATATGAGTAAAATGAGAATTGTTATTTCCATGAAAACTTGAATGCTTTGAAAAGACTCAGTGAAGGCTGTTGCTCACTTCTATATTTTCCTCTTCCTTGGTCTTCTAGATTTTTCTCCAGTGACATATGAGAACTACCCCTCAGCTGCAGCCTGTAGATATATTCAGAAACTAAGGTTGTTCCTTCTGCCAGAACATTCTTCTCTTCTTTTGGCCTAGCTAACTCCTACCTGACTTAGCTAAACACAGTCTTCACGGGAAGACCTGCCGTGACCCCTACACTGGGTGAGGCCTGCCTCTATAAAACATAGCTCCCAGCTCTTCTCCTAAAGTAATATCTGTCACACTCTATTATAATGACTTTTCAGTTGTTTGCACTTCCCATCATCCACGTATATCCATGAAAGCAGAGACCAGACCACGCCTGCATGTTTTCAGGGCTGTATCCCCAGTTCCTGACACTTAGAAGGTGCTCGATAAACAGGTGATGCATGAGTTAATAAATGTGGAAGGACAATTATAAGTATAACAGAAATCTTTGGCAACAGAAGTATCAAACTTGAATCATTTTAAGATAGAATAACTTTAATCTTGGGGACCAAGGGGTCATTATCACCAATTATGAGCAAAACACAAATTGCTTCCTTCCTCAAATGATCCCACTAAGCTGTTGGGGCAGGTGGAATTCTAGCAAAATCCCTAAATACCTTCACTTGACACCATCTATTCTATCCTTACCTTGAGATTCTGAAAAATTCTGGGAGTGGGGAGAGGAGGGTTTCAGGCATCTGATTTTCAAGAGTTCCCAGGTAATTCTGATAGATCTTACTAGTTAAGAATCACTAAACAAAAGTGCATAACCCCCAAAAAAGGATTCAGAGACTAAAGGCCCAACTCTAATCAAGCTTTTATAAATCATTCCTAAACACTGTGTGTGATTTAATAATAATAATAATATTGTAGCAATACGAATTTCCTGGTTCTGACTACTATACTACAGTTATTTAAGATGTTTACATTAGGGAGATTTGGATGAAGAATATAAGGGAACTCTGTACTATTTTGCAACTATTCTGTTACTCTAAAGTTATCTCAAAATAAATAGTATGAAAAGGACCATGAACAACTGCAACGCAGTAGCAATGAAGATTCCTAACACCCAGATGTGACTTTGAAATGTCATTTATCACTAAAAGAAGGTAAGGCTTCCTAGAGAAATGGCTGATTCCAAGTCTTGGGCAGGAAATGTACAGAAAAAATGAGCTAGGAAACCATACTGGACAGTAAGGGACGTATCAAAGACAATTAGGCTCATGTCTAACGGTTTCATGAGAAAACTTGAAGAGGCTACCATTGGTCAAAAATGGGACAAGTGGAACTACAATAAGAACTGAAACACAGGACATATGTTTGCATCTACCAATTAATAAGACTATGTAGGTAGGTAGATAGATAGAAACATACATACATGTACACACATATATACACACGATAATACACATACATAGGTCACCTGTGAAAGTTGGTCAGGGAACTGATTCATTTCTATAATTAAGGGAAAAAATTAAGCAAAAAAAAAATCATGAAGTGTCAAATGATTACTAGATTTTCCCCCAATACACACAGTTTATACTTCAAAAAAAATTAGTTAATACATATCTATAATCCCACATTGACACTTCTGAAATTCGAACAGCTCTGAAAGTCAAAACATTTCTTATAATTCATTAATGGCAAAACCTGACCTGCCCTGTGCCGACACAAAACTCTTCCTAAGCCTTTATTTGTTCCCCATAGAATAAATATTCATACATTTTACAGCAGAAACTACTCTTATCAGCTGAGTGCTGTACCAGAACTTGCATCACCTTACATTTCTAAAATCTGAAAACTTCTGAATTCTGAAAAACCCAAGGATTTTGGATAACGGATTATAGATCTGCACAAACAACACTGGAAATAAGGGTAACTAGACAGCAGGAGTCCAAAGGAAAAGAAAGAATGGGGAAGAAGACCACAGAAAGCAAGGTCGTCTACCCTAGGACTGGGAAGGTCTTTTCTAACTAGGGTCACTAAGATCGGAGAGAGCTTTACGAGCAGATAAAATCTGAGCCAGACTTTGAAGGAAGTGTGGGATTTACATAAATGACAAGACATGGGAAAGGCATTGCAGGCAAAATGAACATGAACAGACATGAAAACACTTGAGACTTCATGTATATTCAGGGGACAATGGATCTGCCATTTGCTTTGAGTAAGTATTTCATGTTGGACAATAAGACACTACGTGGAAGAAGTATACGTATTTTAAATCCTGTTACAGTCCTTCAGCTTTAAATGAACTGCAGGCTTTCTTCAGATAAATATTTTTATATATGATCAATCTATTACTCTAGAGCAATGATAAGCAGAAACTTAAGACACCTATAGAAAGTAATCTTCCAAACTTTAGTCTTAAGGACCATCCCTAAAACTCAATCAATTCAGCCGATGGCTTGTGCTCACTAATTTAACGCATTGAAGCAACAGAAGATTTGATAGTCATTTATACCATAAGTGGACACTTGAAAGACATTAAGTTGCCTAGTTTGCCAGAAGACACAATAGAGTTGATAAAATTTTCAAGCTGTTAATTTGCCACTGAACTGTGTACCACTTGGGTAATCGAACACAGACTATCTCCATCTATGTGAAACCAGTAAATCTCAAAGTTAAGATCTTCTCCCTGAAGTTGTTTTCTTCCTTCTACTAAAGCTCTTATGGCCAAGTTAACACCCTGTCCATTAACTTAGTCTCTTCCCCTTCTGACTGTGTAACCTTGGTTAAGTTAATTAAGCTCTCTGTACCTCAGTTTCCACATCTTTAAAATGGATATAATAGTAGTACACACCTCATGGGGTTGTTGTGAGGATTAAATGAGGTAAATAATAAGGGTTCAATGTTCTCTCTTAAAATCATAAATTATTATCTACAATCTACTTTGTCTCACTGTGTGTTTCCAGGAAACAGACATTACAGCCTAGCACTTACAAATGATCAAACAGTATATTAAGATTAAATAAATATTAAGGCAAGTAAATGTCAATAGCATATATACCCAACGTGCAACAGGAATAAAGAATATTAATAGGCTGTGGCACTCAAAACTGGAGATAAATAGATACAATTACATATTGCATACTAGAAATCAATGAACTACTAATTAACTTTTTTTCTGATTTATATATTTTCAGGCAAAAAAAACATAAACTATATGCAAAGGCTTAATTACTCTTTTATTTCCAACTATTGGAAATCTATTCCAGTGGTCCGTTCTTATTCTGAGACCAAAAAATCTAATTAGCCTCTTTCCCTAAGAGTTAGAGAACACCTTGGCAGACAGGCTTCTAGAAATATACACAGTTAATCTAACAGAAACAAATTCACTTTTCCTGACCTTGCCTGTTCAGATTGCCGACAGAAAAGCAAAGCCACCACCATAAAACCCCCAGCAGTTTGCAGGTTATAAAATAGTAGAGAAAGGCAAAACGAAATTAGCAGAAGCAAAGATTAAATAAATGAAGAAGGCTACAAAACCAGAATACATTAAAATAGTTTAAAAGGAGAAGAATTATTTGATATAACTCTTTAAAAAGGAAAGTTTAGGGGCCGGCCCGGTGGCGTAGTGGTTAAGTTTGTGCGCTCCACTTCGGCAGCCTGGGGTCTGCAGGTTCAGATCCCAGGTGCAGACCTACACACTGCTCATCAAGCCATGCTGTGGCAGCATCCCACATATAAAGTAGAGGAAGATGGGCAGGATGTGAGCCCGGGGCCAATCTTCTTCAGCAAAAAGAGGAAGATTGGCAATGGATATTAGCTCATAGCTAATCTTCCTCACCAGAAAAAAAAAAGGAAAGTTTAAAAAAATACTATTTCTCAGGGTCCTCAGGCCAATTTGTTTACGAGAACTAACACTATACAGGTTGACTTTGTAAAAACTTACTCACAGGTAGGTAGCCCCTAGCTTTTTTTAAAAATCTTGTCATAAAATATATCAGAGGTCCCCTATGTAGCACCCTAATCTATCAAAAACAGTTCTAAACTGGCAAGAAAAGCAGCAAAAATAAGTTCCAGACTCCAAGCACTAAACTTGTGCATTTTACTCATGCTACACATCCTTACTCAGAGAATATGGCAGAGAAAATCTCACATGGAAATTGATTTATAGATTGTCAAGTGTTTATTTTAATATGACTTTTCTTCCTTAATTTTTTGGTGGTTTTCCTCCTTAGTCATTCTCTCACACTTTCCCTTCACCATACTGTTCTTTCTGCCTTAGACACTCTGCCACCACCTGTTTCAGAGATTTCTACATGTCCTTTAAGATTCTGCTCAAGGGTCATCATCTTCCTTCTCCTCTCCCAGGCTGTGAGAGCTCCTCTCCAGGGCTCACATGGCCACACATCTATCAGTAGTTACCAAACAATGCCCTCATTGAAGCTTTCTCATCTGTTTCTTCCCCCTAAACTGTGAGCCCACAAGGGCAGAGACTACTGTCTTGTCTATCTCTGTTCCCCTAGGAACCTCCTAGCATAGTCCTAAGCCAAAAAAAGTCTTCAATAACTTTTTGTTGAATAAATGAATGAATGAATGGATGAAAATGAGGCAAAATACAACTGAATGAACATGGACTTTGCAGTCACATGAACCTGTGTCTGAATTCCACCTCTGACACTTACCAACCTTGGAAGGCAAAGGACTTGACCTCTCTCAAACTCAATTTCCACAACTGTGCAATGGGATTAATGAATCTTCTTCAAAAAATTGTTTTAAGAATTGAATAACAATACAAAGACAGTGTCAGACACACAGTGGGTTCTCGATAAATGTTAGTCAACCCTCTTCCAGCAAGTTTTTCAATTGTCATGAGGATACATACCTTTAACGGTAGTTATCCAGATTACTTTCAAATACTGTAATGCACTTTAAAATATAATCATTGCATGGAATTTCAAGGGACTCTGAATAGCCAAAACAATCTTGAAAGAGAAAAAAGTTGGAAGACTCACATTTCCCAATTTCAAAACTTACTACAAAACTACAGTAATTCAAACAGTGTAGTATTGGCATAGGACAGATATATAGACCAATGGAATAGACTAGAGAGCCCAGAAATAAACCTCCACATACATGGGCAGTTGATTTTCAATATAGGTGCCAAGACCAATTAATGGGGAAAGGACAGTCTTTTAAACAAATGGTGCTGGGAAAGCTGGCTATCCACATACAAAAGAATGAAATTGTACCCTTACTTTATACCATATAGCAAAATTAGTTCAAAATGGATCAAAGATGTAAATTTAAAAGATAAAACTCTTAGAAGATAACATTGTAGAAAATCTTCATGACCTTGAATTTGGCAATAGTTTCTTAATTATGACACCAAAAGTATAGGCAGCAAAAGAAAAAAACAGATAAATTAGACTTCAGGAAAATTAAAAAATTTTGTGCATCAAAAGACACTATCAAGAGAGTGAAAAGACAACCCACAGAATGGGAGAAAATATTTGTAAATCGTATATCTAATCAAGGATTAATATCCAGAATATATAAAGAACTCCTACAACTCAACAACAAAAAACATAACCAATTTAAAAATGGGCAAAGACCTTGAACAGACATTTTTCCAAAGAAGATATACAAATGGCCAACAAGCACATGAAAAGATGTTCAACATCATTAATTGTTTGGAAACACAAATCAAAACCACAATGAGATACCACTTTGTACATACATAGGTTGGCTATAATAAAAAATAAATATTTTAAGTGGAAAATAACAATGGTTGGTGAGGATATGGAGAAACTGCAATGCTTATACACTGCTAGTAGGAAGATAAAAGGGTCAGACACTGTGGAAAACAGTCTGACAGTTCCTCAAAATGTTAAACATAGAATTACCACATGACCCAGCAATTCCATTTCTGGGTATGTACTCTGGGTATGAAAACTGGGACTCAAACAGAAACTTGTACCCCAATATTTCCAGGAGCATTATTCACTATAGTCAAAAGGTAAAAACAATCCAAGAGTACATCAACAGATGAATGGATAAGAAATATGGTACGCACATACAATAGAATATTATTCAGCCATAAAAAGGAATGGAGTTCTGATACAGTCTGTAACATGGATGAGCCTTGAAAACATTATGTTAAGCCAGACACAAAGGGACAAATACTATATGATTCCACTTATATGAGGTATCTAGAATAGGAAAATTCATAATATTAAAAGTAAAATAGAGGCTACCAGGGGCTAGGCAGAATGGAGAGTTATTGCTTAAAGAGTACAACATTTCTGTCTGGGATGATGAAAATGTTCTAGAAATAGACAGTGATGATGGCTACACACCATTGTGAATGTACTTAATGAACTGAACTGTACACTTAAAAATGGTTAAAATGGTAAATTTTATGTTCTGTGTATTTTACCACAATAAAAAAAAGTTAATCCAGAATTCCTGAACCAATAAAAAATAAAATTATTGGTCATAACTAAAGAAAATATTACAACATAAGATTTACCTACCTAAGAATCTAGTACTATATAGCATTTAAGTAAAATACTTTCATAAGCAAACAAATCAACCTCCATTTTTTTAAAAACTGTATTCAGAGAAGCTGACATTTATATAGACTTCCAAAACAAAATCAAAGGTTATATAAAATTGAATCACCTAGCAGTTGCATGCCAATCTAATTAAACCCAAAGACATATCAACTTTTTGCAACCTAAAAATCTATAGAACATGTAACTTTTTATTTTTCAGAGTTCAACTATTGCTATTTTTTCAATGTTACCTGCAATTAAGGAAAAAATAAATTTTAAAACCCTTCTCTACAGAAAAACAAAACTGTTAATTTTGCCAAACTACATAAGAGGAAATGAGAAGTCCAATGATGTGATATGCTATTAGAGCTATAAATTAAATTCAAAGTTTAAGAGATCAACTTTCTGAAAGGTACAGCAACTCTCTCCCTGATTCTTTGCAAAAAAAGCTTTGAAATTAGATCTTAGAAATCATAGAAGCCAAACGTATTCTGATTTCCTTCTTTTTAAAAAACATATTTGGAGGATACGGGAGTGAGGGCAGACAGACAAACCTAATATTCTAGTGCTGGGTGAGGTGTTTAATGTCTTATCCAATATTTTTAGTTTTGTCCTTTAACTTCTCGTTATATTTTTAGTTTTCTTTCCTTGTTTTGCATTTTTAATTTTATTTCTCATATGTTTTAACTGAGGCATAAATATATACACACAATGTAATACATAGCTCTTAAGCGCACAGTTCATGAAATGTCACATATATCTAAGTAATTCACACCTACATTGAGAGACAGAACATTCCCATTACTTCCAGGAAGTTCCCTGTGTGTCCTCCTAGTCATTCTGGAATCTCCTCCTTCACCCACAGAGGCAATCACTATTCTGATTTCTATCACTATACATGCGTTTTGCCTATTCTAAAACTTTTTATGAATGAAATCATACAGTGTATGTAACCTTTAGTCTACCTTCTCTTATTTAACTCAGTGTTTTTCATATTCATCTGTATTGCTGCATGTATATATAGTCTGCCACTTTTTATTGCCAAAAAGTATTCCACTGTAGGAATATATGACAATTTTTTATCCATTTTCCTATTCACAGACATATGAATTGTTTCCAGTTTTGAGCTATGATGAATAAACCTGTTACAAATATTCCTGTCCAAGTCTTTTGTGTGGACATGTGTTTTATTTCTCTTGGGGTAATACCTGGGAATGAAAAGGTTAGATCATAAAGTAGGTATATGGTGAACTTTATAAGAAACTCATAAACTCAGACTTTATAAGAAAGGGTTTGTTAAAGTGTTGTACCATTTTACACTCCCATCAGCAATATCTGGGGTCCAGTTGCTCTACACCCTCACCAAAATTTGATGTTGTCAAACATTTTTTCTTTTTAAATAAATTTTGATGAAGTTTAATTCATACACAAGAAAATGCATCCATTTAAAATGTACAGTTCGATGAATTCTGATCAGCATATACATCCGTATAACCACCACCATCACACAATCATGGTACAGAATATTTCCATCACCTCAAGTTCTTTCACGCTTCTTTGCAATCAAAGCCCTCCCTAGCCCCAGACAACCACTGATCTGCTTTCTATCACTACAGATTAATTTACTCAGTTCTAGAAGTTCATATAAGTAGAATAATATGCATATATCAACAGTTTGTTCTTTTTAATTGCTGAATAGTATTCCATTACATGGACATATCATAATTTCTTTATCTGTTCATTTGCTGATGGATATTTGGGTTGTTTCAAATTTGGAGATCCTATGAATAAATTTGTTTTGAACATTCATGCACAAGTCTTTTTGTGGATACTGTTTTCACTTCCCTTGGGTAAATATCTAGGAGTAGGTCATCTGATAAATGTACGCTTAACTTTTTGAAAACTGCCAAAATGTTCTCCTAAGTGGCTGTGTCATTTTACATCCCTATCAGCAATGTGTAAGAGTTCAGCTGCCCCACATACCCAATAACCTCAGTATATTTATTCTTCTTTATCTTAGCCATTCTAATGGGAGTGTTGTGGTAGCTCTTTGTAGTTTTAATTTGCATTTCTTTCCCTGATGATTAATGCTATTAAACATCTTTTCATGTCTTAATATGCCATTCACATATCTTCTTTTATGGCGTTCAACTTTTGTCCATTTTTATAGTTAGGTTATTTGTCTTATTGTTATTGAGTTGTAAGAGTTCTTTATATTCTGGAAGCAAATCTTGATCAGATATACGTTTTGCAAATATTTTCTCCCTGTCTGTGGCTTGATTTTTCATTTTCTTAATGGTGTTTTACAAAAAGCCAAAGTTTTTTGTTTTGATGAAGTCCAATTTATCATTTTTTTTCTTTTCTGGTTAGTGCTTTTCATGTCCCGTCTAAGAAATCTTTGTCTACCTCAAAGCCATGCATATTTTGTTCTTGACTGAAGTTTCCTTGTCCTAGCTTTTACATTTACGTCAGTAATCCATCCAGGGTTAACTTTCTGTGTAATGTGAAGGTGGAGGTTCATTTTTGTCCATATGGATATCTACTTGTTCCAGCACCACTTGAATTCACGCCACTGAATTCAAATGATCATACATATATATGGGCCTCCCAATTATATATTCTTTCATTGCTCTATATATCTATCATTACACCAATTTTACACTGTCTTGATTTTTGTAGCTTTCAGTAAATATTATAAAATGGTAGCATAAGTCCTCCAAACTTTGTTCTTTTTCAAAATTGTTTTGGATATTCTATGTCCTTCGCATTTTCATATAAATTTTAGAATCAGCTTGTCTATTTCTAACTAAAAAAATTTTTAACACCCTGCTAGAATTTTAATTGAAACTGAACTGAGTCTATAGCAATTTGTGACTAAGTCACATCTTAACAATATTGAGTCTTCCAATCTGTAAACATAACTCTCAATTTATTTGTTTTAAAATATTAAAATAATTACTATTATTACTTTTAATTTCATTTTCCAATTGTTTCCTATTAGTGTATAGAAATACAACTGTATCATTGTTTGCATCCTTGTATCCTGCAACCTTGCAAAATTTACTTAATAGTTCTAGTAAGTTTTTTTGGCAGATTCCTTACAATTTTCTATGTGTACAACCATGTCATCTGCAAATAAAGAGTTTTATTTCTTCCTTCCTTTTTTCCTTGCTTCCTTTTATTTCTTTTTCTTGACTTATCACACTAAGCAAGGCCTCCAGTATGATGTTGAACAGAAGACACCCCTGCCCTGCACCCGATCTCAGTAATAAAGTGTTCAATATTTCACCATTAAGGATGATAACTGTAGGTTTTTCATAGATCCCCTTTATCAAACCGGGTAAGTTTCCTTATTCCCAGTTTTCTGAGAGTTTTTATGATGAGTGAGTGTTAAATTTTGTTAAATGCTTTTTCTGCATCTACTGAGATGATACTATGAATTTTCTCCTTTATTTTATTAACATGCTAAGCTGTTAATATGTTAATTGCTAATATGTTAAAATGATAAATCTTTCATTCCTGGGATAACTCCAACTTAATCATGATATATTATCCTCTTCACATATTGCTAGGATCCCTCTGCCTCTATTTTCTGAGTTTATACAGAATTGGTTTGAGTCCTTCCTTAAACATGTGATAGAATATATATCAATGCAGCTATCTGGATCTGGAGTTTTCTTTGTGGGGATGTTTTTAATTCCAAATTCAATCCCTTTAACACATACGCTGCTACTCAGATTTTTTTTTAAATTTCTCTTTGTGGCAGTTTTGGTAATTTGCATCTCTCAAGGTGTGACATCGTGATTTATAATAAGAAATAAGTTTTTGGGGGGCCGCCCGGTGGCGTAGCGGTTTCGTCCGCGCTTGGCAGCCCGGTTCGCCGGTTCGGATCCCAGGCGCCCGCCGATGCGCTGCTTGTCAGCCACGCCATGGTGGCGTCCCATATAAAGTGGAGGAAGATGGGCACGGATGTTAGCCCAGGGCCAGTCTTCCTCAGCAAAAAGAGGAGGATTAGCAACGGATGTTAGCTCAGGGCTGGTCTTCCTCACAAAAAAAAAAAAGAAAGAAGTTTTTGGTCTTGGTCCCAGTTTCTGGCACAGAGCTCCTAAAACCCTTGGAATTTCTTAAGAGATGACAGCAACAAAGGTGTCCTTTGTTATGCTAATGAGGTGACTTTTGGACACACCTAAGGATGGGAGCTGGTTGCCAGGAGAACCAACCACGTGATTAGAGGGTTGGAAATTTCAGACCCTCCCCAGACCTCCAGGGAGGGAAAAGGAGCTGGAGGTTGAATCAGTCACCAGTGGTCAACGATTTAATCAATCATGCTTATATAATGAAGCCTCCATAAAAACCCAAAGGTTGGAGTTGAGAGCTTTGGGGTTGGTGAACACGTGGAGATGTAGGTTGAGTGGTGTGCCTGGAGAGGGCATGGAAGCTCCACACCCTTTCCCATACCTTATTCTATGCATCTCTTTTATCTGGCTGTTCCTGGGTTATATCCTTCTATAATAAATTGGTAATCTATTAAGTAATATGTTTCTCTGAGTTCTGTGAGCTGCTCTAGCAATTAATCCCATGGATGGAGTCGTTGAAACATTCAATCTATAGTGGTTGGTCAGAAGGACAGGTGACAACCTAGACTTGTGACTGGTGGCTGAAGGGGGGTACTGCACCCTTATAGGACTGAGCCCTTGACCTGTGGGATCTGATGCTATGATGTCTCTCTGGGTAGATAGTGTCAGAATTGAGTTGAATTGTAGGACACCCAGCTGGTGTCAGAACTGCTTGCTGTGGGAACCCCCCACATGCACAAATCTGAACTGGTATCAGAATCTTCACATGAAATTTGCCCATTTCATCTAAGCTGTCAAATTCAAATTCAAATAGATCCCTATCTAGTCTATTGTCAATTCAAAGCCAACTAGAAAAGACATACTTTTTTCCTGTCAAAAATATGCCATATATTTCCTTGTAGTTTAGAGAAATGAAGTACTATTCACTTTCAAAGCCATGTGTTTTTGGGTATCCTTATGCTTCCTGAATATATATGTATATTTTAGGGCTTTAAATACTTGCCTACCTTTTTCCTAGAGATCTCAGTTGCTCCAAACACAATGTTTCAGTAACTTGTTTGAAAGGAAGAGTTACTTAAAAAGATAACAGTGGTCAAATAAAAAGACAGCCGAGTGATGGCTGTAGCCAAGGATTAAACAGAGAAGATGATTCTTCTTCGAAGTTCCTCTCCTAAATGCAAGAGAATTTGCATTCCCCCTTGTCTAGAGTAGATGTAGTTCTAGCAGCTATAAACCATGAAGTTCTGACAATATTTTCAGCTAAGGATTCTAGTTCAGCCCGTACCAACCCAAGGAAGACTCCAGTGGTTTCAAGACTCTCCCACTAACTCCACAGTGTAACTGTTCTGACCAATATGATTTTTAATCAGCTGCACATTTTGCTGAGGCATCATTGGTGCTTTTAGGCAGCAAAGACTAGTGAGAGTCAGAAATGAAGGCAGATTGAAAAAAACCACATAACCCAATCCAAAGATGGGCAAAGGACCTGAACAGACACCAAAGAAGACATACAAGTGGCTGGCAGGTACATGAAAAGATACGCAACATCATTCATCATCAGGGGAAATGCAAATCAGAACCACAGGGAGATATTACCTCACTCCTCTTAGAATGGCTTTGTTAAAAAAACAAAAGGTAATAAGTGTTAGGTAAGACGTGGAGAAAAGGGACCCTGGCACAGTGTTGATGGGAATGTAAACTGGTACAGCCATTATATGGACGTTCCTCAACAAATTAAAAATAGAACTATCAAATGATTCAGCAATCCCACTTTTGGGTACTTATCCAAAAGAATGGAAATCAGGATCTTGAAAAGAATATTTTTCAGCCTTAAAGAAAGAAGGAAATCCTGTCATTTGCAACAAAACAGATGAACCTGGAGGACATTATGCTAAGAGAAATAAGCCGGACACAGAAAGACAAACACCATATGATCTTACTTACATGTGGAATTTAAAATAGTCAAACTCACAGAAGCAGAGAGTAGACTGCCAAGGACTAGGCAGTGGGGGAAACGGGGAGATGATGGTCAAAGGCTACAAAGTTTCAGTTATGCAAGATAAATAAATTCTGCAGATCTACTCTATGGCATAGTGCCTATAGCTAACAACACTGTATTGTACACTTAAAATTTGCTAACAAGGTAGCTCTTATGTTAAGTGCTCTTACCACAAAAAGAATAATAATAACAATAACAATAATAAAGGGGGTGAGAGGAAACTTTGGGAGGTAATGGATATGATTGTGGCCCTGATGGTGGGGATGGTTTCAATGGTGTATACCTAACCCCTAAATTGTATACATCAAATATATACAGCTTTTGACATGTCAATCATACCTCAATAAAGGAGTTTTTAAAAAGAAATGAAGGCATTTAGAACATTCAGAAGACTGAAATATTTGAGTATCTAAGAACTATTATAATAGTAGGACCTTCAAGAAGCTACCCCTGAACCTCTGTTTAAACTTCATTTCAAAGTCAACTAGAAAACCTAGGATGTTCTGTTAACTCTCAGTAGCACTGTATCTAGGAAAAGAAAGCAGAAGAGAATCTGTTTACCACTGTTATTCCTTCTTCTATTGATACATTTATACCCACTTTTTAGTGTTTCTTGGCAAAGAGAACTTAAAGCATGGGATCCAAACTAAACATCACTTCCTAGAAGAAACGAAATGCACCCCCATATGTGCAATCACATTCAAGGACATCAGTTCTCTCAAAAGCGTCTCTCATTCCTTCAAAATCATCTCTGTCTCTTTTGAGATGCCCATCAACCTTGATTATGCTTTCTTCATTTATTCACTGTCTCAGTCTGCCAGATCCCCTCTGTCAGGGGTTTTACTCCTTCTCCAACATCACTTTCACTGACTTCAAGAAATCCTGCTTCTTTTGCAGAATTGGCAGTTGGACTCTGAAATCAGTTTGCATTGTATTTGCATTGTATTATCCAATGCATCCCACAATCAGTGAGGCTGAAAGACAGATTGATTCACTGGACAGACAGGATACCTGTTGGTGTTAAATGAAGAAGGGTGTATAGAGTTAATTAATGATTAGTTTGTTACTTATGTTAGAATGATCTCTGAAACCCTCACAATGTATATTTAGGTAAAGAGCATCTTCTATATATACATAAATATATATTCTTCCATTGTAACTTTTACGACTCTTGATAAAGAGTTAATATGAACAAATGCTTACAAGATGCACAAAAGAAATTATTCTAACAGTTTTTTGCTTAAAGAAAATATACCCTTCTGTAAATGATACCAAATTACTTTTATAACACAGCTAAAAGGTAACAATAGCTTCAATATAACCAAAGTCAGAATTGGATCACTTTAACATTTTTAACTTTTGATTCAAGTTTAACATACAGTACATACAAAAAAGTGCAACACCTACCACTGTTGAATTTAAAAGTGCTCTTTGGACCCCAAATTTATTTTATTGGAAAAGAATATTATTTAGGTATACTATTGACATTTGATTACAAATAAAGGAAAATAACTATAATTTTAATCTTGAAGTTTTCACTGGTTTACAGTCATTTAAATTTTCTCTCCATAATTTTGCCTGTTTTCTTTACATTGATTTCAATTTGGTCAGAATAATTCTAAAATTGGGGTACCATAAGAATTTAGAATTTGGAAGGAGCTGTGAATGGCATTTAGTCCTACTGTTCTCAAATTTGGAAGATGAATAACCAGATCTTTTTAAAAGTTAAGCTTTTGGGTTCTCACCTGGGACTCTGATTCATTAGGTTAGTGGTGGGGCCAAAAATCTATATTTTTAAAAAGTTGTCCAAGTGAATCTAATGATCATCCAGATTTGCCTGACTTAAATTCCTACCAAAGCAGGAATCTCCTCTGTAATACCCCTAACTGAAGGTCATCCTACTTCTGCAAAAAAACATTTAATTTCAGTTAACTTCTAATTTTAAAAAATTTCTTTTGAATACTGGGCTGAATAAACTGGCCCATCTATCTATCCACTGATTCTAGCTCTGCCCTTCATAGCCATACAAAATAAATCCAATTTCTCTTCCACATTACAACTCTTGAGAATATCTTTGGACTGTGCTTTTTAAGAGTTTCTTTTATTACATTTACAAAATTGATAAGATACACACACACACACACACACACAAAACGTATGGGAGAGGAGTCTATGATACATTATTAAATGAAAAAAAAAATTGAAAACAGTTTCCTAAAAGCATTACAATAAAGATCTGATTTAAACTGGGTGCCCAGAGCATTTCCTTCCTCTCACATCCACTAGGATACAATGCTTCCAGAAGCCAATATGTAGAACCCAGAGGAGAAAATAGGTCTCATTGATCAGGCTAACAAAAGTTCTTTAAAATATAGAATCTTAATTTATTAGGAAAATACTGGGAATTAAAGATGTCTAGAATGTCAAAGTTAAAAAAAAATGATGGCTATTAATCTCCAAGATAACAGTAGCTAAGACATATCCAGAAGAAATGTAATCATAAATCCAGCTTTGTATCTACTCATATTTAAGTATCCTCTCCACACTGTAAGTAAGGAGAAAATCAAGATGTTCTTAAGAATGTAAGTCCTGTCAAGACATATTAAAGATCAATGCAGTGAACAAGAGACTATGTCTTCATTAGGTTACATGAAGGAAAGAGAAGTCGTGGGATTATAAGCAGCATTACATACATATCACCACCCATAACTACGCCAGATGTCTATTCAGAACAGACATAAGCAACAGGGGCGAAGGCAATAGGTAACCAATTCTGAATCAAAAACATGCCCAATATCAAACGGAAGACGCAACAGCCGCTCATCTGACTAGGGAAAAGTAAACAAACTCTTTACCTTGCCATTTTTTTATAACAATAGTTAGTTCTGGGCTGTCTAAAACTTTCCCAAAAATAGATGAACATTCAGAAATATCAAATTTGGGTTTTAAATCTGTTTTCTTCATAAATCTACACAGTGGAATTTCTTGCATCTTAATAGGCAACTAGAAAAAAGACTTACGAAAAACAATTTCTGTCACATTTAGTGTCTTAACCTTACAGAACAGTATATCCATTTGTCTTTCAGATTATCTTAGAGGTACAAAAGCCCATTTTCCAGATTTTATTGTGAAATAAACTATTTGCATAATACTCAATTTTGTAAGAACATGACAACTTAAACCCAAAACCAATTTTGGTGGAAGCAATCCAAAATCGAGCTTTTGAGTGAAGATACCTTCCTACTTCAAACCAACAGAATATACAGAAGGCTCATACTATTTTAACACATTTAATTCCTTATGGTCAATTGAAATGAGATAAATACTGGAACAATCTTTAAGTCCAATAACCTTTCCTTTTACTAATCTAATCACATCAACCAGAAAGAAAAACAAGTGCCGACCATATGGTCTTGCTGTAACAGAAAATGGCTGCATTCAATAACAGCATCTGTGCATCTTTATCAACACTAGCATGGCCCAGACTTAAGTCAGCGTATTGTTAAATATAATAAGATGACAGGTCCCTCCACAAAACAGAACAAAAGAAACTGAACATCACTTTTGTGCTAGATTATTTGACCTGGTAGTAACTAAGGAAATGAAAGGATCAGACATTACATAATCGAGGCACAAGGATGTCATAAAATGTTTAACTTGGAAGAAATGAATGCTAAGGAACACTAACAATGTATGGAGAATTTTTCTTTAGACCTGGGTACTCATTTTATTGATGGCCCTTATCTAGTGATGGATCCCACTCAATACATTCGAACCCAGACTTCTGCCCAAATGCCACTTAATGACGCCTGTTAACACGCTTTACCTTTCATCCCAACTTGCAGCATAAAGGACTTACTGTAATTTTGGAATTAAACAAAAAAGAGAAAATACAAAAATAATATAATCCCGATATTCTCATCATCCAGAATTAACAACTGTTAACATTTTGCCATAGTCAATGTTGTGACTATTTTTTAACTTATAGTGAAATATTTATGAGATTAAAAATTATATATATGGAACATTCATATACTGGCCATTTATTTTATTAAAAAAACATTATCAATACAGATAGTACCTTTGCATAGTTTCTCCACCAGTCTGACTCCCTGTCCACTAGTCTGTTAATTACCATTATCTCACCTCTTAATGCAAATCATTTCATACATTTGTACTGCAGTCTCACTTGGTTACTGTTACTTGGTTACCAGCTTCCCAAAGGTAAGAAAGATGCAAAGAAAAAAGGCACCAAAAATGTTAACAGAAGTCCTAATGGAAAGGAAGGTCAAGGAAGGAGATGCACTTCATACTCTAAACATTTTTGTATAATCTAAATTAACTATTCACATATTACATACCTAGATGCAAACTCAATAACATTTGGAATTTTTCTTAGTCTTCATTCATTCACTGTAAAAAAATATTTGAGGGCCTACTACGTGCTGGGCACTCTTCTAGGCACAAGATATACAATGTGAACAAAACAGACTAACTGCACTCTTAACACACATTCTAGATACAGTATTTGCCCAAACGAATAAACGAAATCAGATGGATACACATGTCAGATGGAGATTACGTGACAGGGAGAAAAATAAAGCAAGGAAGGAGGGCAGGTCGTGTTAAGGGGAGCAGGGAAGGGGCATTCAATAAACAGAATGGTCAGCAAAAGCTTCACTCGGAAGGTGACCTCCAAGGAGACAAGGAAGTGAGTCTGCAGACTTCTGCAGGGAGAGGGTTCCAAGCAGAAGGCACCACAAGGGGGAAGACTCTGGGGAATGCCATGCTCCATGTGTATGCAAAAGAGCAAGAGTCGAGGATGGAGAGTACGGGGGCGGGGGGGGGGGCAGTAACAGGAGGTGGTCAGGGAGGTGGGGGTAGACTGTACAGGGCTTTGCAGGGCACTGTGAGAACCTGGCTTTTAATCCTGAGGGAAATGAGAAGCCATGAGAGGAATCTAAGCAAAGGAGTGACATGAACTCATTTATAAAAGGTCTACTCTGATTACCGCGTGGAGAACAGACTCAAGGCTGGCAGAGACGAAGCTGAGAGACCAGTCAACCAGATTTGCATGTTATGCACGAGAAAAAAAGACAGAGATCAAAGATCACTCCAAGATGCCTGGCCTGGAAGGGTGGGATTACTCTTAAGATGAGGAAGACTGTGGAAAGAGCGAATTGGGAAAGTGAGCTGGGGTAGTAGATGTAGAGAATCCGGAATTTGATTTTGGATATGCCTATTTAATATCCAAGTGGAGATTCTGAGTGGTCAGGTCAGTTGGATATAAGAATCTTAATTCAAGGGACAGGTCAGGGGTGGAGATACATACATCCATAGGAATATATGTATGTGTGTATATGTATATATATATATATGAATTATCAGTTTACATTTGATATTTAAAACCATGAAACTGATTAGAGAGAGAAGAAAAGAGGGTCAAACTGAGCCCTGAGATATATGAAGATTTAGCAGGTCAGGAAGTTGAGGAAACTTCAAAGAAACTGAGAAGGAAGGAAGAATGAGGTAGGAGGATAATCAAGAGAGGACAGTATATTGGAATCTAAGTGAACATTGAATAAAAATTAAAGCCTTTCTCACGTGTTCATTTATTAATTCAACAAGCATTCATTGAGTACCTACTATGTGCCACACACTGTAGAAGCAAATAAATTTCCATTTGCTGTCCCTGTTCTTATGGGGCTTGCAATCCAGGGGGAATAAATAAACTTGTAAGTGCTAGTCCCGATAAGGTGCAGGGAATTTGGGATGCCTGTACACACTAGGGGCAACTAATCCAGTCTTGGAAGGTCAGGGAAGGCTTCCCTGAGTAAGTGATGTTGAAGAAAAGACCAGAATGATGGGTGAAAATCAGCGATAGATGGGTGGAGGTGGAGGAGGGGAGCCTGGAAAGAAGGGTGGGAGAAAACAGTGTTTAGAAGGAGCTGAAGTGAAGAGAAACACTGTGACACCCCGGTGGAACTGAAAGTAGTTCAGTACAGGAGGCATAGAAAGAGATAACAGATGAGATAGGAGAAGGGCAGGCCAGATTACCAACGTCCTTTAAGACTTCTCAGGAGTTTGAACTTTATTCCAGAGGCAATGGGAAGCCAGAAAATTGTTTTACACAGGGGAATGTAATGATCAGCTTTCTATTTCAGGAGGGACACTCTGACTATGGCATGGACAGAGCTCTGGAAGGGACAAGGCTGGGCGCCTGGGAAACTAGTTAGGAAGCCTGGTCCACAGTCCATCACTGAGATGCAGCTGACCTGCACTCAGGTAGTGGCAGGGGGCATTTGGAAGGCAGACTCAACAGGACTTCAAAACGAGGAATGAGGAGAGAGAAGAGTCAAGGATGAGAACCTAGTTTTTGATTTGGACAAACAAGTAAACAGTGGTGCCACTCACTAAAAGAAGGAGTACAGGAAGAGGAGAAGGCTGCTGGTAGGGGTGGAATTCGTTGAGTCTGAAATGTCTGTAGGCTATCCAAAACCACTGTTTGGTCAATAGACCACTGGCTATGTGGGTCTAGGGATCAACCATAAAATCCGAGGTGGAGTTGTAAATGTGGAATCAGGGGCATACAGATTAAAGCCAGGGGAGAGTGTAAAATGAAACCCAGGGAGTGAGGAAGAGAAGAGCAGAGGAATGGAAAGGGCCTGGCTCTGGTTAAAACCAACATGAAAGGGGGAAGCTGAGGAGGAAGAACCCTAAAGAGAGAGAAGGATGGAGAGAGGGGAGCCTGAGAAGGAACAAGGGAGTCAGGGATACAAGCAAAGTCTACAGTATTCCAGAAAGAAGAGCAAAAGTATGAGTTTTCATATGAATTCATGCACAAAAAAATGCCTTATTTTGTTATTTACACATTTCCAAAATCAATCAACAAATATTTTTCATCAGCCATAATACATTTTAGTCATAGGATAATCTTAGCCTAGGTGAAGAAGCAAAACATAAAATGAAATGTTAATTAGCCTTAGTAAATAAGTTTGTTTTAACAATAGACAATGAAAGTGCTAAAAATTCTATTATTGGACAACATTATGAACTACAGATAAAAAGTGAAATAAATGTTAGAAATGGGAAAAATAATGAGGTCTAGAAAGCTGAGAAAAAAGTTTTAACCTTTGGTTAAAAAAAAGCAGGTTGAACCTTAAAGGATGCAGACTACAGGATATGAAAGGAGGTGATAATATCAGAGGATTCAAGTCTATAGAAAGTGATTTTGTGAGCAGAGTTACTCAAGGCTAGGTGTCAGAATACTTTACAGATCAGCCTGTACACACACACACACACACACACACACACACACACACACACCCCCGAGAAAACACTTATCTGGCTCAGAGTGAGTGAAACCAGTTTTGAAATATATATCTTCAGATACGCAAAGCATGTAATTTTGTGTGAATACAATTGGGCCATCCTCACTGTATAAACACCAAGATACATTCTACTGAATTGTCACAATCCTTTATTTGAAGAGGATTGTTTGCTATTAGTTTGTTTTTTAACCTTCCAATATATTCTTGGGGGTGGTGCCTACATTTATTCATATGCCAATATAATTACTTTTCAACAAAACAATAGGCCTTATTTGCAGAAGGTGGAGTTAGCTAATTAGATAAGGCATGAAACAGGGACTCCCATTAATTCACTACATTGATTTCTTCTGTCCTGCAAAGTTAAGTTTTTTGGCTGATTAGCCAGCATTAACATTAAGACATATATGCCCGTCTCTTGGCTAGGTAAAAACACACATAAATTTATCATTCAAACACATTTAGGAACATAGGTATGGGTTTTTAAAAATGTAAAAAGAATGACAGTAATACTCTAGAATGTAATACTTCTAATAAAATTAAGTGCAGTGTTCAAAGACTTAAATATCTAACAACTCAAAGTATTCCGGTGACAACTCTCTTTTTTTTACTAATAAATCTTCACAAGGTATAATGTGCACAGAAGTATCAATAAGAGAGAACTAACCAGAGGCAATAATTACACAAGATCTCCTCACTCCTCACCCTGACATTTTAAAATGTTTTCTGACAGCATATAGCCCCTTTATTTCCATTTCCACACAGAATCTAAGCAAACTACCTATTCTTTACAAAGCCAAACAATATTGTAATTTAATACCAAACTCAAATACTGTATATAGTCTTTAAATGAGCAAAATGCAGACATTACAGCATTTTCTTGGTTCCCAAACTAGAAATAATATGGCCATGCCAGCAGTAAGGTCCAAATGAAAACAAATTTCACAGCCCTTAAAAAAATACATGACTGTCATTGTTAATAAAAGCCAAGTTTGCAACTGGAAACACTGCCTTCTAGCCAAGGACAAGATGTGTCTATGTATTACAAATTCTTGGTTTGGGGACATCCCTTAAATGACCAAAAAAAAAAATTCAAATAATGTTAGTTCTTGAAAATATAATGCAAATAGCATGCTAATTAAAGTATTCACAAGACCATGACAAACAAGGCCTTAGGACCACAGTACATATTATTATGTAACTACAATACACATTAAGCAATCACCAAGTTGTAGGTAGGCCTTCCCAAAGGAGTTATTATGGTTTACCATGATCAGAGGATCGTGGTGTTGTACTTAATCATGATTTTACCTGCAAGCAGGTGTTTGCAGGTGTTTACAGGTGTCAAAAAGTAAAACACTGATTCTAACTGTAAACCTATACTTCTATCTAATAAATTGTACAGTAATGGCACACTGTACCTACCCCCCTGTGTTTTCTGCGTAAACTTTCTAATCCAACAGGAAGTAAGCCGCATGAAGCAAGTTGCTCTGCTTGCTTTACAAGCAAAAATCTAACTTTTGATTCACTTTTATTAAAATGCCAAAACTCACCCACTTAGAACTAGACCTTGTTCCAATGACCATGAAGTTAAAATTGAACACTGAGGAGGCACAAAAGAAATAACGAGAGTGAAGCCTCTTTGGGGATGTTATTGTTATCTAAAGTAATCTTCAACCTTTCAATAAAAATATAGGCAGCTCAAAAGTAAAGTTTAAATGATAATAATATTCAGCACGTTAGCAAGCACATTCCAGAAACCATCAATAACAGTCAACATACTATAGTCATTATAGAAGTAAACTCCAAATATAAGGAGGAAAAAAGATGAGAGGCAACAGGGCATATGGGTGCCATAAACCAGTAGATTTTCTAGGATTTCTGTCCTGCCTGCTCCAAAAATTTCGGGAAGCCTGGTGTAAAATCTTCTGGGCCCCTCCAAAGATGCTGTCTAAAGGCAATGCCAGCCACCTGACACCCCAAAGCAGCTCACACGACTTCTGAGCAGTTAAAGGAAGGGCATAAAATAAAAGCACAGTAAAGGCGGAAGATTTTTCAGGGAGTTGGAATTACAACCCCACAAAGCAGTTTTCCAAGGCTGTGCCTAAACTGTCCACGGGAAAAGACTTGTTTTGCTAGCCAAAGCAAAGATCCACACCAACAGCAGCCAGGACACTCATCACTGATAAAGAAAGACTAAGATCCAGATGCAATCAGCGCACCAGCTGGCACCACCTCGGAGAGCAAAGCTTGGATACATAACACAAAATGCACACAGCCATCCCCTAAACAGCCCAACTGCAGAAGTCCTGGAGGATGGGGACTGAAGGAAGACAGAGGCTTGTAGTATTCCCAGCCACCTGAAAGGGGGGAATTCCACGCTCTGAGACAACCAAGATGGGACATTTCAAAGTACGGGAAAATGTTCTTGCAAAAGAATCACTGGAAGTTCCTGGCAACAAAAATGGGCAAGTCTTCACCTCGCTACTGGTCAAGCTGGGGCGCTCCCACCAACCAGCCCAAAGCCCCGGAAGCCTCTTCCCAGGCCCAGTGGCAGCTGCCCCCCCCCCCCCACTGGCAGGACACCTCACAGACACAGGCCACAGTGGCCCGGGGATGCTGCCTCTGCGCTTACCTCACAGGCGGGGGACCCGCAGTCCTGGAGCTTGTCACCATCTCCCTCGGGCAGACCAGTCCGACGTGTGGCCATCATTTCATTTCAAATCACAAAGAAGGGACCAACCCTTTGGAGTCCACATTGGGGGAGAAATGCCACCATACACCAAAATGGGAAGAATTCCACACCAGGTTCTGAGGAGGTGCAGGGCTGGTGAAACAATGTGCCGGGGAATGAATGTTTTTCTGAAGCCCCTTCACAATGCACTGATGATTTCTCCGGACTTCAGCGGACTTCACCGTCTTCGTCCATTTCTCGAGACGGAAAAAACAAAGGCGACAGGTCTTCTTGGCAGCTATTGAGGCCAACTGCAGAAAGCGGTCCCCCTCCTCCTAGAGCTCCCCCGAGTCCACGAGAAATCCGAGCGGGTCCTAAAGGCTTGAGCGTCAGCTCCCAGAGACCTTTCCTAGAAGAGGGAAAAGTTAAAGGCCATGAACTTTCTCCGGACGCTGACCTTAGCCTTGCCCACACGTCTACCCCAAGTTCGCGTTTCCAACACTTGCAAAGATTATTCGGTCCAGGCTGATGGACCGCACGTTTGAAAGATGAAATAATCTCCCCATACAATAAAGAAAGAAAGAAAAAAACTATATATCAGGAAAAAATGAGAAGCATCAGAACTGCACGGTGGTTGCAACAAACACGCCTGGCTGTTGTGCAGCCTTCACGAAAAAAACATTCCCTTTTCAAGTGCATTTTGATTCGCGTATTTTCTGGGCAGAAGAGAGGGAACGTTCATGTTCCTTTGCCTCACCTAGACACGAACATTTAAGGGAAGTTTTCTCTCCTCGAGGCTAAAATGGGATAACACTTTAAAAAACCCCTCCTCGTTCCCCTCCATCCCCCACCCCTAAAAAGAAAAAAAACAGCCAGCCAGCCTCGGACGCGGCCAGCACCGGCTGGGCCGGCGTTTCCAAGCGGGCTGGGTGACTCCGGCGCCCGCAGCCCTGCCCCTGCGCCCCGGCCGGTGTCCCCGAGGAGGCGGCTGTTTTCCTTGGCCCGCGGCGGGGCTGGGTGGGGACGCGCGGGCTGGGCGGGGAGGTGTGCGCGGCCGCGCGCGGGTGGCACCCGAGCGCAGCTCCCACTCTGGGGCATTATTCTGGAGCTACATCCATGAAGTCGCAGCCCCAGCAACTTTGATTTAGTTGCTGCTCCTCCAACTACCATTCGACACGATCTTTCCCTTTCTCCGTGGCCACCTACGGAAGAAAAAAATAGGAAAAAGAAAACCACCACCCACCTACCACTACTTCCTCCGCCCCTTCCAGAGGCGGGTCGGGGATCGCGAGCTCCCGGGAAGGGCGGCCCAAATATGTACTTTTCAAAAGATGTGGGGAGATCGGGGGGAAACACCAAAATCGAGGGGGCTTACCCTTTCCGCCCCGCTCGGCCCAGCTCCCGAGGCGCGGCGGCGAGCAGGAAGGGGGGACGCGGGCCGGGCGCGGGGCCCGGCCGGGACGCGCTAGGCCGCAGGCTCGGTTAATATTCATGAGCGCACGGGAGGCGCCCCTCCTCCACGGCCGGCCGGCCGGCCGGACCCCGGCGCCCGCCACCGGCCTTTGTGCCCTTCCCTCCGCCCGCCGGCCCTCCCTCGCTCCGCACACGCGGGCGCGGCCCCTCGCCCCCGCCGGGCGCCCGCCGCGGGCTCCCTCCGGCCCTGCGCCAGCGCCGGGCGGGGTGACCCGGGGCGGCGGGAAGGGAGGGAGCCCGGGGCGATCCGGGCAGTCCACCCGCCCGCAGGCGCTGCGCCCTCTCGGCCGAGGCGGAAAAGAAATCAGACACGCACCGGAGACCGCGGGTCGAGTGGATCCGCGCCGGGCTGGCCGGCCCAAGGACCGCGTGCCCGGCGCCAGCCGGCCCGAGCGGGAGGACGATCCGGCGCTGCCCGCCGCCGCCGCGCTCCGAGGCCGCCGCCCCCGGCCGGCCGCTCCCAGGCACCGCCGCGACCTGCCCCGGCCGGCCCCGGGCTCTCGGCCGCCGCGGGAGGGCGTGGGGCGGGGCGGCGGCCGCCGGACTCTCCCCTCGCCTCGCCGGGCCGGGCCGGGGCCGCGCTCGGGCGCCCGCGATCGCCAAGTGACAGGAGTGCCTCGCTCCGCCGCCGCGCCGAGCTGTTTCCCGGGGGCGGATTTCTCGCTTCTTCCTCCCTGGATCCACCTCCTCCCACCCCACCTCCTTCCCCTCCCCTCCCCAGGGGAGGCTCTGGGGCTGAATATTTTCTGTCTTGAATAATACGGTCCCGGGAACGGACGCTGGAGAAGGGGGATTAGCTTGGAGGTGGTGGCGGGGGGCAGTGCTCGCCAACCCCCTCCCAATGAGTCTCGGGACCTACAGGCCCTCACCCCTCCCCTGCACCCCCTCAAAACCAGGCTCACACAGAACCCCGCCCGCCTTCTCCGAGCGCCGAGCGGGAGCGGCCAGGAACCGGGGCTCCGCTGGGAAGAGACTGGGGCTCAGCATCAGGCCCGGAGAGGGGACGATCACATAGCCAGACACGCGGACTGGAGGGGTCACAGGTCCCAGACTGCGGGGGACACGTCTGGGTGAATTTCTGCCCCTTGTTTGCAGCGGGAGGGGAAAGTAGCTGCGAGGCGCCGTGGGATTTCGGGATAAGAGAGTGTCCTTTCACGCCCCACAGCAAAAGAGCTTCTGGGTTTGGGGGAGAGGGGTCTTGGCGAAACGTTTTCATTCAATTCTTTTCCTTTTCAAATCCTCAGAGCAGCTGAACGAATTCGGCGCGGGTAGCGGGACTGGGGGAAGGCGGCCGCGCTTCTGCGCCCCGCGGGTCACAGCGTCTCGGGGCGCCGAGTACAGCCGCCGCCCCTCCCCACCCGGTCCCGGGGCCGGGCCACCGACCCCGGGCGGCTGGCTCCGCCCCGCCGCGCCTCACAACATCTCCCGCTGCAAATGGCCCAATCAGAGGACGGGACGGGAGAACACCAGCCAATCAGGGGCTGCTGACTCAGGCTTCCCTCCACCCTCTGCCCCACCCCCTGTAGGGACGGCCACCGCCCCTTGGTTGCCCGGTCCCACCTCGCCCCCGCTCCTGGGAGGTGGCTCGCCGGCTCCCATCCTCGCCCGGCTGAAGTGGAGTAGCCCGCCGAGGCGGCGGCATTTGTCGCCTTGTCACCCTCATCCTTGCCCCCTCCCATACACACCCCTCCTCCCTTTCCCAGTCCTCCAGCTACTGCTGTTGAGGGTCGTTTTTATCTTCACTCTGACGGGGGACCGCCAGCTATTGTGTCTGATCAGCTGCCACCACCATCCTGAGGGAAAAAAAGGAACAAAACCAAGAAGCTCTGGGATCTGCTTACCTTTTCCTTCTTTCTTACCCCACTATCCCTTGAAGATTTAGAGACACTCTCCCTCCCCCCTTCCCCGCCCGCTGCCTCAGGTCCTGGTTTTTGATGAGAAAAAAACCCAAAACCACTCCCTGGAGCCTGAATATCTGTGCCTTCATTTTTAGATCTTCCTAAAAGTGGAAGGTGCCAGACATTTAGAATATGTAACTAAATCCTCGGTCTCAATTAGAGGAAAGGCTTGGACTAGATCATTTTTATGTGGCCATGAAATTTGCATGTTCGTGACAGCTTCTGACAAAACTAGTCAGCCAATAACAAAGGAAGAAAAAGAAGAAGAAAATAGAGAGACTGCCTGCCAGTCAGTTGGTAATTTACTGAATAGCCCACTGGGCTATAGCAGTATCCAGTTCTGGATACTGTTGAGTGAATTAACAAGAAGTGAATAGAAATGCAGGGCTCAAGTAGCGTACCTCTAGTGAGCTTATAGAATATGTCCAGAAAGGAAAAACAATTTTAAGCACAAAACAGCTCCTTACAAATGCAAATGTGCGTGCATGGCATAAACTGAGTACCTACCTCACAGCTGAGCACATCTAGGGTTAAGATTTTTGTAATGGAAATTTTTATAAATGTTGATTTTGCAAAAGGTTTTCAGTTTGGTAACGGAGAATAAATATGGGCCATGGAAGGAAACATGAAAAGGAGGTAAAACACATTTTAGTAATTGTGGGAAAAGAATATAAGCTAGAAAGACATTTCTATGACAGGTAAATGGAAGGATCAATATTACAGTCGAGCTCCATCATTTACCATGTGACCTGGGGCAAATTATTACTTCTGTGTATAAGTACTAGAGCTATCAAGTAATAATAGTGACTACTGTCTGTATAGCACTGCCTCCATTCTCTATGTTCCTCCAAGAGCTTTACACACGACTTAATGGGGTGGGACTATGGCAGAGGCAGGATGCTAGCCCAGGGGGTCCATGCTTTTCTCCTCAAAACTATACTACCTCTAACGTGGTTTTTAATAATAATAACAACAGCTAACATTCACTAAGCTTATCATGTGCTAATTATTGTGCTTTGTGGGTAACTAATTTAATTCTACCCTGGGATAAGTATGATTATGATGTTCCAATATTTGGGAGTGTTTTTGAGAACCATTAGGATAAGCTGCTATTGTATGTATCTTCTGTGTATTAGGCTATCTGGTTGGAGAAGGCAAAAGTATAGAACTAAGATTTGGGAAACCTGGGTCCTAATCCTCTCCCGGGACCTTTGAGTAGGACAGCACCTTCCTTATCTTGCTGGGCTTTTGAAAGCATCAAATGAGACAATAGATGTTAAAAGAATTTTAAAAATGTAAAAACATTATTCCGATTAAAATTTTATTATGAAGCAGGGGTTTGTCCTCTTTCCCCAACAGGAACCCTCCTCTTTTATAACATTTTATTGATATTTATCAGGAACATATTAACCCAGCTAAAAATTAGGTCTATTTCTTTCTGAAGGCGTGAGCAATAACAATACTTGAATAGCTGCTTGAGCTCTCATTTAGACACGTTCTGAGTAGACCTAAGTGGACGCCCTCTAGGCATCTGGGAAGTGGTAGCCATCAGCCTGTTACTCTCCATTCCAAAGGCTAACCATGTAATTGGTGGAGGATGCAAAACAAACCCTTGGAGTTCTCTTCAACTGCCCATCTTGGGCATTTCACTCATTAACACCTCCACCAGAGGGAGGGCAAGAGAAAGGAAAAGGAGCCAAACTTAAATCGTCTGGCTACTTGTTAACCGCTCCACTGAGATCTGATGAAACAATAGGTTTGGGGATCACTGTAACTGAAAGGAGATTTAGAATTAACTGTGGGTTTCGCAATTGATATTTTGCTAGTTTTCTTTATCCCAAATATCATAGATAAGCAAGAGCTAACAGTAACTCTAGATTTGTTTATTTTGAAAGGCTGATATTTTCCTCTTTTGAGTACAGCTAAGAAATGTGTGGATTTCCTATAATCTAACTTGTTTCCCTTGAAATCGCCTCAAAAATTACTACAGCTATGTAATAACAACTTCAAGACAACCTGTACACTATAAATCTCTCCATGTAGCAAGACGTGATGGAAACTGTATTCTCAAAAAGTAAGTTTTGACTTTGTTAATGACATGATAATATTATTTTGGTGAACCATTATCAAGGAAAAATGTCAGAGCCAGAAATAGAATGAAAATGCCCTAGCCTGTGGTCCCATGTCGTTCTGTGATAATCTATGGATGATTTCTACTCTGAATATAGAAGTTGGCAATTCTAAGAGGCACAAGTGTTTGCCAGTGAATTCCACAGATGAAATGTGTCATTTGGGATGAAGCATTTTACAAAATTATGTGTCTGAGACTGTTATGGCCAATGGCCCTCAGAGGAGTATTTTTTTGGCTTTAGGACAATACTGTAGACTTTATTTCTGAGTCATACACCACCAAAAAAACACATTCTCTGCTGATATTTCTTTGAAAAAGACTTTCATGTTGAATTGAATAGCTACAGAAAACCTACCTCTCTAGTAAGATGTTTAACTATCTCAATCAGAAGGGAAGAATGGTCTACAACAAATAATTTCTAGGATTCTTATTTCATCATCTCTTTTAAATTAATATGTAAATGACTTAGTAATTTAATGCTCTGCATCTGCTAAATATATGACATAATTTCTGTCCACATGATTACTATCTATCTTCAATTATTAATTTCTAATCTAGCGGTTAGGAACGCTATTTAATTTGACGTATACAGTACCTAGCAAAGGGCCACACGCAATAGATACTCCTGAATAATTTCTCTGCCCTCATCTTGTTGTGATCTTTTCCTCCTCCGCACTAGTACTCTGCTTCAGTGTTTCTTTTTAGTTTGTTTGTTGCTATTAATCAGTTACTTGATCATAAACAGTCATATTATTATTTAACTGATTATTATCTCCTTTTCTGTCTAGATTACAAACTTCTCTACGGCAGATTCCTAGTGCTTTTTCTGCTTTTCAGACCCCCATAATACCGAGCACAGCTTTTACACGTAGAAATCACTACAAAATTATTCAAGGAATGAATGATGACTGTGTCACTATTATTGATAAATATTTATTCCTCAAGAAATTGTTGGCTGAGCAACAACTCTCCGGGGTGCAGGAAAATATGTGTGTATGTCTGTGTGCACATGCCTAAGATGGACAGTATAATTACATGAGGTGTCCGCAAAGAGGACACTTGGTGTAGGCCTCAACTTCCAGAAATGCTCCGTTGTGTCTTTTTACCTAACTTCACTTCTGGTGACTGAGCTACTTTTGGCCACACCACCATGCCAAAAATTAATATCACTTGCATTTTGGTACTAATTACAAAATTTCAGCCCACAGTTTATCCATAATCATGTATCACACATTTTTTTTTCTGGATTTGAATCATTTTCCAGGACCAGTATCTCCTTAACTGAAATTAAGTGGTATGCTAGTCATATTCATCAACATTATTAAGAGTTTATCTCTATATTTTAAGAAAAAAAAGTACAAGGTTTTATTGTATCCTAAGAATCATGACTTTCCTTTATAAACATTCTAATTTTCCTTAAAAATATGAGACCAGTATTTAAAATGTTTCCACCCACCCAAATAAATAGGAGAGGGAACCTCCTGTGAATATACTGTGCAGTCTGGGAGGAGCCCATATTGCAACTGGAGAATTGAAATACATTTTTATCATCTTGGAGGAGAATGTTAAATTTCAACCATTCTAACTAGGAAACTGTGCTAGCAATTGATTTTGCTATTAAAGGCCTAATCCAGAACAACCAAATATTTTTCATCAGAATGAAAAAAATATCCTAGGCTTCGCTTTTATCTTCATAGGGCAGATGTAGGAGAGACATCTAAGGACCTCTCCATTTGATTCAGTGAAATGGGATATCTTTTAATACTCCCTAGCACCGCAGATTCCATTCCTCTATTCCTATTTTGCCTGCATTCCTAATTGCCTGCATTCTCTACTAATCCAAAAGTCAACTCACCAAGGATTCTTCTTTCAGATAGGAAAGGTTTGCAGGATAATATGTGGCAATTCACATCTGGGCTTAAGTAGGATAGATGCAAGCTTGCATAACTTTTCTCCTAAAAGATTTTTTCAATTAAATTTTAATTTTTAAAAATTGCAACATAAAAAGAAAAAAATAGACAATGCAACCATGAGAGAGCCCAATCTTGTACCACATTTTGTGAACCTATCCTCTTGCCTTCTTTCAGCCTCCTACTGTGGTTCCTCATTGGCTGGATCCAACAGGAATGCTGAGGTGCTCAAACATAATTCATCCACTCTGTTTCCATATAGATAGAAAATCTAGATAGCAAATCCTGATCAAAGATGACTGGGAAGAAAATAATAAGACTGATATAAACATTTTAAAGTGTGGGGGGAAAGGGGAAGATGAAATAAAGGAGAAGATGAAATAAGAAAGAATAAGGAGAAACATCTAGCGGAAAATAGTGGAATGGATGACAGGCTTTTTTTTCCCCCTTTTTTTAATTATTATTTTTTAATTGATGTCATAATAGTTTATAACATTGTGAAATTTTAGTTGTACGTTATTGTTTGTCAATCACCATATAAATGTGTCCCTTCACCCCTTGTGCCCATCCCCCAACCCCCACCCCTGGTAACCATCAAACTGTTCTCTCTTTCCATGTGTTAGTTTATCTTTCACATATGAGTGAAATCATGCAGTGTTTGTCTTTCTCTATCTGGCTTATTTCGCTTAACATAACACCCTCCAACTCCATCCATGTTGTTGCAAATGGGGTGATTTTGTCTTTTTTATGGCTGAGTAGTATTCTGTTGTGTGTGTATATATATATATATATATATATATATATATATATATATATATACACACCACATCTTCTTTATCCAGTCATCAGTCGAGGGACACTTGGGTTGCTTCTATTTCTTGGCTATAACAAATAATGTTGCAATGAACATAGGGGTGCATAAGTCTCTTTGGATTGTTAGTTTCAGGATCTTTGAATAAACACCCAGTAGTGGGATAGCTGGATCATTAGGTATTTCTAATTTTTTTTTTTTTGGTGAGGAAGACGAGCCCTGAGCTAACATCTGTTGCCAATCCTCCTCTTTTTGCTGAGGAAGACTGGCCCTGGGCTAACATCCGTGCCCATCTTCCTCTACTTTACGTGGGATGCCGCCACGGCGTGGCTGACAAGCAGTGCGGCGGCTGGCGCCCAGGATCCGAACCCGCGAACCCCGGGCTGCCAAGCGCGAACTTAACTGCTGTGCCACCGGGCCGGCCCAGGTATTTCTAATTTTTTGAGGCATCTCCATACTGTTTTCCATAGAGGCTGCACCAGTTTGCATTCCCACCAGCAGTGAATTAGGGTTCCCAATTCTCCACAATCTCTCTAACATTTGTTATTTTTTGTCTTGGTGATTACAGCCATTCTAACGGGTGTAAGGTGATATCTTAGTGTAGTTTTGATTTGCATTTCCCTGATGATTAATGATGTTGAACATCTTTTCATGTGCCTATTGGCCATCGGTATCTCTTCCTTGGAAAAATGTCTGTTCATATCCCCTGCCCATTTGTTGATCGGGTTGTTTGTTTTTCTGTTGTTCAGTTGTGTGAGTTCTTTGTATATTAGGGAGATTAAACCCTTGTCAGATATATGATTTGCAAATATTTCCTCCCAGCTGGTGGTTTGTCTTTTCATTTTGATCCTGGTTTCATTTCCCTTGCAGAAGCTGGATGACAGGCTTTTTATTGTTTTTAAATTTTTTTTTGTTTTTTTGGTGAGGAAGGTTGGCTCTGAGCTAATGTCTGTGCCCATCTTCTCCCATTTTGTATGTGGGACACTGCCACAGCATGGCTTGATGAGCAGTGTGTCAGTCTGCACCCAGGATTCGAACCCAAGAACTACAGGCTGCCAAAGGGAAGTGCAGGAACTTAACCACTATGCCACCATGCCGGCCCTGATGACAGGCTTTTTAAAAGCACACAAATACAAAGGAAAAGGGCAAAGACATTAAAGTAATTAGACAGGAGATAACAAATAAGGAGGACAAATAATGGAAATCTAATTTGGAGGAATTGATGTCTCTAAAAGAGTTTAGAATTAATGAAACTAAAAAATTATTGAAAGATATAATATGGCAGACTAAATATCCCCCAACATCTATTCTCTCCTTTTTCCATAAGAATAGCATTTTAGCTAGCCACATGGTCAACAAGCAAGACTTGATTTCTCAGCAGTCCTTCTGACTAGGTGTGGTGATATGACTAATCTAGGCAATGAAATGTGGGCAGGAAAGAGTGTCTGCCACTCTAGAGGTCTTCCCTTCAAAGGACTGGACCTGTGCCTTCCTAGTCCCTTTCCATCTTCATGGTGGCTGGAACAAGGATTGCCAAATTTAGCAAATAAAAATAAAGAGTGCCCAGTTCAACCTGAATTTCAGATAAACAACAAACAAATTTTTAGTATAAGTATATCCCAAGTATATTGCATGAGGCATACTTAAACTAAAAAATTATTCATTGTTTATCAGAAATTCAAATTTAACTGGGCAGGTCCTATATTTGGACCATTTTTAAGATCTTTTTGGTACAGGAGCTTAGCCTTTGTCTTAACTGCATGTGAAAACTTTTTTGCAATTTCAGAGATTAAAAGGACCTACCATGTTTCGGGAATTATTAAAAGAGAATAATTACTTGGGGGAAGTTATTAAACTCTGAGTATAAAAACGGGAATCCTACAAGCAAATCAAAGTGAATCACCTAAGCAGGGTTGGCAAACTATGGCACATAGATGGAATCCAATATGCTCTGTTTGTTTTCTTTGTTTGTTCTTTTGGGGTGGTTTTTTGCTGAGGAAGATTCTCCCTGAGCTAACATCTGTGCCAGTCATCCTCTATTTTGCATGTAGGTTGCTGCCACAGCAGGGCTTGATGAGTGGTGTAGGTCTGTGCCCGGGATCCAAACCTGTGAACCCTGGCCGCCTAAGCGGAGTACACTGAACTTAACCACTACACCACTGGGCCGGCCCCTGCCTAGTTTTGTAAATAAAGTTTCATGGGAACACAGGCACACTCATTTGTTCACGTGTCTATGGCTGCTTTAGTACTGTGATAGCACAGCTGAGTAATTGCAATAGAGACACAATAGTCTGCAAATCATAAAATATTTTCTATCTGGCCCTTTAAAGGAAAAGTTTGCTGACCTGTGGTCCAAAGGAAAAACGTCACTGACCTCAGAACTCTTCTCAGTATTAATTAATACAAAAAGAGTTTTGCAGAAAAAAAGAATGTGACTTAAATATCACAACCATGTAGTCATCCACGTTTAAAAGCAGCAGAAAGACGTCTCAGGTAAGTAAAGATTTGGGAAATATGTCACCTGTCCCCAAAACAATTATATGATATGACAGTGTAATTCACTAAGAGATGATTCAAAATAAACATGAAAGTGAAACTGAAACAACTGTGATTATTATTGTAATGATACAGAATGTACATTTATAAATCTTGAAAGAAAAGTACTACAATGAAAAGTAATAATACCATAATTATGGTATACTAGAACAAAAACGGAATATCAAAGAATTGACAGGTGGAAAGCTGGGAAAAAAGTGTAATTGTTCTAATTTCTTCATAGATTACAGGGGGTTATGGAAATAATATTCTTATGTTATTTAAGGCAGAACAGTTGAGTGACTAAATAATTAGAAATAAGTGAAAAGACAAGCCACAGACTAGCAGAAGATGTATGCAACTGATATAATCCACCAAGGATTTATATCGACAGTTTATAAAGAGTCCCTATAAACCAATAAATAAAATGGGAAAGATACAGAGGCAATTCATAAAAGAGGAAACACATGTGGCCACTAAGTATAATAAGAGATGCTTGATATCAATGGAATCAGGATAATGCAAATTAAAATGATAATGAGACCATTTCAAACCCATCAGACTGGCAAAAATGTCTGATAACATCAAGCATTGAAGTGTTGGATGAAAACAGCAGTTCTTACACATGCAGGTGGGAAGTGTAAACTCATAAACCAGTAAACGGCAATTCTAGTTGCTCGGGCCCCAAGCCCCGGATTGTCTGCAAAATCTGAAATGACTATTATCTCCACCTCAATACCCAATAGGGGTCTCAAATTTAAGACGCTCTAATCTGCTCTTCCCACATTAAGTGGCAATTCTGTTCATCCTGTTGCTTGAGACCAAAACCTTCGAGGCAGCCTTGACTCCACTTTCTCCCACACCCCGCATCCTATCACCAGTAAACTCTGTCAGCTCTAACAACAGTTTACATCCAGAATCTGATCACCTCCACAGCTGTCATTCAAATCCAAGCCAAGTTGTCTGTCCCCTGGATTATGACCACAGTCTTTAACCAGTCTGCCCCTGCCCTTGCTAGTGTCTGCTCCCAGCTCTGGAGACAGGCTCACCCTTTTAGGACCTAAATATGTCACTTCTTGGCTTAAAACCTTCTATTTGCTTCCCATTTCACTTAGATAAAAAGCCCAGATCCTTGCTGTGGTTTACCTTGGCCCCATTTGATTCACCTCCTGGCTGTGCACTCCGGTGCAGCCTCACTGATTTCCCTGTTGTTCCTCAAACACACCAGGCTTGTCCTCACTGCTCCTGCAGCTCACCTACTGTTTGCACCTGCTCTTCTCCCAACCTAGACTATGCTTCCCCCAGATGTCCACTTGGGTCTCTCCTTCATTTCGTTCAGGCTTTTGCTCACACATCACTTTATTGGACAGGTCTCCCCTCACCACCTCACTTAAAATAGCACGTATCCACCCACCCCACCCCAACCCAATTGCTCTCTCTCCACCCCTTATACTTTATTTAATTTTTCAAAGCACTAATTGCCGCCTGGTGTTTTATATTTTTACTTATTGCCTATCTTCCCAGTTTAGAACATAAGCCTCAGAAGAACAGGAAATAAGTCTCTTGTTCAATCCTCTGTTCTCAGTGCCTAGGACAGACCTGCATATAGTAGACACCCAATAAAATATGTGCTGAAGAGTGAATGAAGAACCATTTTGGAAAGCACATTTTTTTTTTTTTTTGTGAGGAAGACCAGCCCTGAGCTAACATCCGTTGCCAATCCTCCTCTTTTTGCTGAGGAAGACTGGCCCTGGGCTAACATCTGTGCTCATCTTCCTCTACTTTATATGGGACGCCGCCACGGCATGGCTGACAAGCAGTGTGTCGGCGGGCGCCCGGGATCCGAACCCATGAACCCCGGGCTGCCAAGCGCGGACGAAACCGCTGCGCCACCGGGTGGCCCCCGGAAAGCACATTTTTTTAATATAGTAGCTAAGAAAGTTGAGGATGGCCATCTCCTACTATAGAAAAATTTTACTTCTAGATGCCCGCCCAGAAAAACTGTCCCTTTTGTATACAAGCAGACGTGTATAATGCACCCTTTTCTAGAAAAGGAGAAATAACCTGTTTTTAGTAGATGAATGGATAAAATCATTTTTATTTAGGTAATGTAAGTCTATTTAGCAGTTAAAATAAATGACTATATTGGCATATATCAATTTATGTCAAAAGAATGATGTTGAGTGACAAAGCAAATTGTCAAAGATTGAGCAGTTTGACGATGTATATATAAGATACATATGTATCAATATACGTGACATATATTGTTTATGAATGCATACATATGAATTAAAAGTACAAAAATCATGAAGTGATATACATCAACTTCAGGAGGTAAGGAGGAAGGAAAGAAAAGAGGGATGGGATAAGGGTTTAGCTGCAACATTTTAGTTATTTAAAATAAAAAGATAGCTCTGAAGACATATACATATTTATAACATAATATATTTATACATAATATATTTTATACATAATATAGTATACAATACAATCTATTTATCTATTTCCACAACACACTGAAACCAGAAACTTAACAGCATTTGTCTTTGGGGTGTGTAACTGAGAATGGGGGAGGGAAGGAAAGAAGTACTTGATTACCATCTGGAATTTTTTTAAAAGTTATTTATGAGAAAGCATTACTTTTATTTTTAAAATGACAAGTTTGAAATGCCTTCCCTCAGTCCTTGTTAGGTCAAACAGATAGAAAAATAAAAATACGATAGGACCTGAATAATATAATTAGCAAGCTTAAAATAACAAATATCTGTCAAACTCTCCCTCTGAAAATAAAAGGCTACCTTCTGTCTAGGCTTCCATGCAGCAGTTATAAGAATTGACCATATATTAAGCTGTAGAAAAGACTTCAACTCATTCCACAAGGTAGAAATAGCATAAAATATTTTTACCATGTACGACTAGAAATAGTTTTCTGTAAAAAAGTGGAAGCAAAGCCCTCAACCCTTTGGAAATGTTCATATGCTCCCCTTAATGACTCTTGTATTATAAAGGAGTATAATACAAGCCCCAAATGTCAGAATATAAAGAAAATAAGGGTAATGAGAATAGTAGCTATCAAAGCTTGAGGAATGTGATCAGAGCTGTACTTATAAGAAAATTCATAACCTCATATCATTTCATTACCAAAGAAGAAAAATATCAAAGTAAATTATTTTTAAAAATCAAGAAATTAGAAGAAAATGTTAAAGCTAAAGAAAGCAGAATGAAGGAATTAATAAAACTAAAATATGGACTCAAATAATTGGGAAGGAAAAGCAGTGGAAGTTACAAGCAGACCTTTCTGTCATAAAAGCAATGACATAAATAAATCATTAGATTATTTCCTAAGAAAAAAGGGAAGAAAATATGAATACATGGAAATAAGAATGAGCAAAGAAAATAACCACAGTTATGGAGGAAAAATAAGAGAAGTAAAAGTAAGAACTTGATAATATATCTGAAAACCAGGAAAATATAAATTCCAAAAGTTGACTCAAGACAAAGCATGCCTAAAGATGCCACCAACAACAGAAGAAATTAGGAAAGTTCTTGAAGAATTACCTTTTAAGAAAGTGCCATAACCAAGAGTCTTCCTGGGAGATGTAAATTTTTTGTACAGATCTTTAAGGAACAGATAATTCTTATGTAATTTAAATGGCTGTGTGGCACAAATAGAGAAGAAAAATTTCCAAAAACAATTTTTTTATAGCCTGAATGATAAGGATATGATACAAAAAGAAACCATGAGCAAATTTCACATGTGAATATTGATTTTAAAAATCCTAAATAAAATATTAGTATTCGCCTTAAGCAAAATGTTAAATAATATCCCATGATTGGAGGAGGGGTTCACTGCATAAACGGGACTGTTGTTCAAAATTAGGAGATCTCCCCATTCTAATACATCAAAATAGATGCAGTTGAACAATTCAGTACTCACTCCTAAAAAAATTCCTTAGACTTCTGTTTCCAGAAGGATGGAGTAAATGTACTTTTACCTACTCCTCTCACTAAGTACAGTAAAAACCTAGACTATGTATATAAAACAAACATAAGAAGTACCAGAAAGTTGGAGGAAGAAGAGCGACTAGGAATTACACAATGGTGAGTCCCCTGGGTTCTTTTTTCCTCATATATCCCACAAGCGGAACTGAAGAAGCTGGCAACCCAGAAAGGCCAACAGATGCAGACAAAAAAAGTCCCCTCAGAAGCCTGCTCTCTCTTTAGCCAAAGGACGAGGAAAGGGGTAGCCTAGCAACAAAGAGAGTTTCTAAACAATAAATGCTCCAGTGAAACACCACAGAAAACACTGTAGCCCCATGACATCTCCACCCAAAACAGCAAAGGTCGTGTAGGGAGCCTAGAATTCCATACTCACTGAGTACCCCCCCACACCAGTGCCCACAATGTCAGTGGGGATTATTGGAGAAGGCTGGAATTCCACCCTCTCCCTGCAGTGAAGAGGTGCTCCTCCCCCTCCTCTCTAGAATGTTGTCTGAGGAGGCCTAGGAGAGAGTCAGGATTTTCACTACTACCCAGTGGTAATGAAGCCACTAAAACGTGTTGTCAATGGAGACTATGTAGATAGCAGAAACACTCTTACCACTCCCAGCTGGGAGATATCACTGGAGGCCTAATATGTATGGACCAAAGAACAGAGCTGCAAAATATGTGAAGCAAAAATGGATAGAAATGAAAGAAGAAATAGACAAATACATAATTTTTGTTGGAGACTTCAACACACCCTCTCTCAATGATTGCTAGAACAACTATACGAAAAATCAGCAAAGATATAGAACTTAAGACCATCAGCCAACAGGATTGAATCAATATTTAGAGAATGTTCCACTAAAACACAGCAAATACACATTCTTTGCAAGTGCCCATAGAACATATATCAAAATAGAACCTATCCTGGCCCATAAAACAAACCTCATCAAATTTGAAAGAACTGAAATCATACAGAGTATGTTGACCATAATGGAAACAAACTAGAAATCAACAATAGAAAGATAACAGGAAAATCCAAACACTTGGAAAGCAAACAACACACTTGTAAATAATGCATGAGTCAAGGAGGGCATGTTAAAGGAAATTTAAAAATACATTTAAGTGGATGAAAATGAAAATACAACATATCAAACAGCTATAGCCATGCTGAGAAGGAAAATTATAGCAGTAAGATGGACATATTAGAAAAGAGGAAAATTCTCAAATCATTGAGCATAATCTAAGCTCCCAGCTCAAAAACTCAGAAAAAGAAAATAAAAATAGAAGGAAGAAAATAATAGAGGCAAGAGCAGAAATCAATGAAATGGAAAAAGAAAAACCAAAGAGAAAAAATCAATGAAACAAGTTAGCTGGTTCTTTGAAAGATCAATAAAATTAATGAACCTCCAGCAAAACTGATGAAGAAAAAAACAGAGAAGACACAAATTGCAAATATTAGGAATGAAATAGAGGAGATCACTACAGACCCTGCAGACATCAAAAGAGAAATGGATGTGGCTGTACAAGAGCAACATGCTCTGTATCTTATCTGTATCAGTGTCAATATCCTCCTGGTGGCATTGTACTACAGTATTACAGGATGTTACTATTGGGGGAAACTGGGTAAAGGGTGCAGTGGATCTCTCTGTATTATTTCTCACAACTGCATGTGAATCCACAATTATCTCAAAACAAGAGTTTAATTTAAAAAATACTCTAAAAAAATCCCTTAGCAAAGTATGATTAGAAGTATCATGTTGCTTCTTTAACAAGATAACTGCTGTCATGCTAATGAAACACTAGTAGTATCTTTATTAAAGACAGGAATGAGAGAAGGTGATCTACTACCTCAAGTGCATTTTTATATTGTTCTAGAAATTCTAGTCTAAGCATTCTGACAAGAGAATGAAATAAGAGGTTCAAGTATGGAAGAAGAGAGGACAAAAATTCCAATGTTAGAACCAATAAATTATATAACTAGAATATCCGATCGAAACAAGTGGAAAATCATTAGTAATCAAGGAGTTCAGATAGAAGGCCAGTTATAAAATAAATATATAAAAATGTTATCATTTGAAATTGTCCAAAATGGGAGTATTTTTAGTGTATATCAGTAGGGAATTGATTAAATAAAATATGGTTGATCCATAGGATGCAATACCATGCAACTGCTTAAAAAACACATAGAGGGGGCCAGCCCTGTGGCCTAGTGGTTAAGTTCAGCATGCTCTACTTCAGTGGCCCAGGTTCAGTTTCCAGGCATGGACCTACACCATTCCTCGGCGGCCATGCTGTGGCAGCAACCCACATACAAAATAGGGGAAGATTGGCACAGATGTTAGCTCAGGGCCAATCTTCCTCAGCAAAAAGACCAAAAACAAAAACAAACACGTAGAGCTACATGTGTCTACATGTAAATATATCTGTATCAGTCAGGACAGGCTAGGTTTGTGCTATGTCCCAAGTGACTCCCAAATCTCAAAGGTTTCTTTCTTTCTCATTTCACCATCCATCGCAAATCAGCTCTACACCATTTTCTCTACATCATCTTAATTCCAGAACTCAATCTGATAGAACAGCCTCTCTCTAAAATTTTCTGGTCTCATTGAAGAGGTTAAAGAGAGACATGAAAAAGTACAAGCCAGCTTTTAAAGCTTTTGCTTAGAAATGATACATGTCATTTCTGATTACATTTCACTGGCCAAAGTTAGTCAATGGCCATGCCTGACAGCCAAAAACAAACAAATTTATTATCTTCCCACATAGAACAACACCTTAGAAAGGAACACCAAATATAGATGAACCTAATACAATCTACCATAATATTCATCATATAGTATCAAGTAAAAACAAAACATAACAGGTTATAATGTTGAGAATAATATTCAGTATGAATATATATATTTTTTGGTAGGGTGGGTAAGATTAGAGAACAACATGGCTACTATTTTCTGCTTTTTATATTTTTATAACATTACCAGATTTTGCAATAAATATGTATTAATTAATGAAATAATATTTGATTTAAAAAGTGACAGGAGAAAATCTGAACTTAATCTCTTCTGCTTTAAATGAAACATGCATTTTCTCTCTGTCATTAGTGGACATGGAAAATATGTGTGGTCATTCACAGAATAATGCTTGAAAGATTTACTAAATAAATTTGTAGTTTTTTAAAACTAACCTTGCTTGAATCAAACACACATTTGATTAAGTAAGAGGTTCTATACACTACTTCAGGCTATAAGAAAATCCAACTCTAGTCAGAAAAGAAAACATCCATACATTCAACAATTTCAGAGCACTGAAAACAGAGAAAGAACAATGGTATTTCCTAGGGGATTTTGTGGATTTTCCTTTGTGTGGAGAAAGGGAAGAGAGAGGTGGTGGTAGGCATAGAATTGCTAGGTCTTCTGGCCAGTATGGCATGGCTTGGTTCTGCCATCAATCAAGAATGGAAGTCCCAGTCACCATTTTCAGGTGGGAGGCTGTATGACATGGGGGGATGGGGCAATGAGAGAGAAGTCAATAGGAAAGACAGAATGGTGACGAGGGTGTGTATGGCTGAGAGAGAAGAGATATTTTTAGCATATTTCCACACAAGTGAAAAAGAACTGTCTAAAGAGGATAGGGGTGTTCTTTCTGTGTGGTGTTCTGTGCAAGACCCCATACTATCCCCATGAAGAAAGCCTTCTGTAAAGAGTTACAGGCACTCGTCCCAGAGATAAGGATCCTTCCTATTCCCATATGACATCAATACAGTAAGCCCTTGGCATCCTCAAAAGATGTCTACTTATAGCTTAACCAACGCCCAAATTCTCAGGTGTAACTGGAGGAACCACAAGCACATGGTGCTATGACCTCTAGGGGCTCGCTGTGGTTGGAGATGAGGGTAGGAGAATAAATCTTTCTACAGTTCCTCTTCTCCAGAGACAATTAGAGGGGAGCACAGCCTTGTATACAGTAAGGAAAACCCGTAATTTCAAAACCCAGGCAATTGTCCTATTAGCCAAGGGTTGAGGACTATACTGTTTGGAAAGGTGTCATAAGGGACCTCATTTCCTATGCACAGTTCAGCCCTTTGGCGTGGCCCAGAGGAAGAAAGTGAGAAGAAAAGTGTGGAAATTGCTCTGGAGTGTTACGTAGAATGTGCTCTCTACTGTGAACAGGGGCAGCTGTGCAGATGTTATTGCTTCTAGGAAACTGTTTCTTTCCCTTAGTGTGGTTGTAGACTATTGTCTGTCTCTGAGAATTGTTTGTCCTTGGGAGAAGAATGTGTGAATGTGTGGGGGGGCACTTAAGTGGGTGTACCTGTGTAGGACTATGTTTGAGCATGTCTCGGTAGAGTTACAAAGACTGCTAGCTTCAAGGAGAATGAGGACTTTCACCTCACTTTGATAGAAAAATCTCAAAGACAAAGAGCCTTGGAGGGTCAAAACCAACCCTGGACGGTTCTGCCTGTCAGAGCTCACCTGGATGTTTCTACAGAGGCCTCTAACCGGCCTCATATGTGAGGTATTGTCTAAAGCAGGAGTTGGCAACCTAGGACGTATGGACCAAATCTGGCCCACTGTCTGTTTTTTAAATAAAGTTTTATTGGAACACAGCCATGCCCACTTATTGGTCTATGGCTCTTTCCCCTTATAGCAGCAGACTTGAGTAATTGTGACAGGGACCACATAGCCCATAAAGCCTAAAATATTTACTATCTGGGCTTTTGCAGAAAAAGTTTGCTGACCCCAGGTCTAAAGTCAGCACTTCCAAAGAGAAAATTGCATATAAACAACATTAACCTTGAAAATCCTTTAGGAAGTAAAGATGGAAATGTTATCGCCCAGTCAGCCCCAACAAGTGTTTCCTCCAGCAATAGAGAACATCGTTGTTTCTTCAATGAATGCCTAATTCAGTGGTTGGCATATGTTTAGGGACAATGTTGTATGAAAAACATTAGCATATATCTACTAGCAGAATTATCCTTAGCACAGGGAAATGAGAAGCTTGGGGAAATGCTACCAACAAAGGCACGTAGACTTCATGGCACCCATCTCATTTTTGCTTTTCGTTGAGAGCTTTTCACAAAGGCAGCAGCATCACCTGCACTATACAAATTGCCATTGCTTGCTATTTTTTAAGGAGTATATAGTTGAATTTAAGCAAGTCAAGTGGATGCATGCTACAACTTCATTTTGGGAAATGTACTCTAAGAGTTTTGGGTGCTATGGATTGCCCTGATTAGGGGAGGGAGTTACTTCAGAGGAAGGGAAAGATTGTTTGAATACTGTAAAGAATTGGAAAAAGACCTTTCTGCAGAAAGAGACAGGAAGTTGGATCTTGAGACAGGGAAAATAGACTAGGAATTGCAACGTGCCAAGAGAAGTGTTTTAGTTCTTTTCCTTTTGGTTTAGACTGTGAGAACAGCCATATTTTGCCTCCTTGTTTAAAGTTCCTTTGCCTACATTGTTATCCTCTCTGGTCAGTTGAAAACCTCTAGTAAATCTCACGTACTCAGGATTGTGGTATTGTGGAGAACCAAAGGATGGGGCAGTAAATGACATGGGGTCTTCCCCAAATCACGCCTCTGCCCAGCGTACCAGTGGAACATTTTATTAAGGGAGGCTGCTGGTACCAAGGTTTTCAGCAGCAGCCAGCCACAAATTGAACAGAGGCTTAACACAAAAGCTGGGAGCCTTGCGGGTGGGGGGAACAAGGGATAGTGGAGACTCAGCTGTGTGTTGTTGCCTGGTTTGGGAATAAACATGAGATAAACTTGCTATTTCTTTTTCCCCAAATATACAACAGAAATGTGACTGACTCTTGAAAAGAGTGGAGAATATGCAAGTGCTGGGGGAGGAAGGTAAATACATGAGTTACATAAACATGGAAATGTTCTACAATGGAATGTTTTTGGTGTATGTCTTCACACCAAAAGTTGACTGCCCTTTTCGCTTTCACCAACAGGTTCTTTCTGCCTTGGAGGCCATTTGTAACCGGAAGACAAAGGTGTTATGCGCTGAGCCCATCCGTGACGGGTGGAGTACTGCAAAACCGAGCAGAGCTGTGGATGCTCCTGCTCTCCAGCCTTGTAGCACACGGAGAGCATCTCATTCAAATGTGTGCTTCAGCCAAACTACCACTGCTACATGTCAGAGACCTCCTATTTGTTCATGAATGCCCAAGCTGCAAAATCTAATTTACTATTTTTTTAACTAGTAAAATTTGGGAGTGTTTTATTTTATTTTTATTATTATTTTTTGGTGGGCAAGATTGGCCTTGCGCTAACATCTGTTGCCATCTTCCTCTATTGTATATGTGGGACGCCGCCACAGCACGGCTTGATGAGCGGCCTGGGATCCAAATCTGCAAAACCTGGGCCACAGAAGCAGAGCGTGCAAACTTAACCACTAAGCCACCGGGCCGGCCTTGGGAGTATTTTATTTTTTTAACTTTATTGAGGAATAATTGATAAATATAATTGTGTGTATTTACAGTGTACAATGTGACGATTTGATATACCTTGTGGAATGATTACCAAGATCAAGATAACTGATTTACTCATTTAAAATGGAGCTGTCTAATTATTGAAGAGGGAACTTAGAACGTTGATGTAAAGTCTGATTTGGAATTCCAATAACATGTTTGAAACATGCAGATTCATCAGGCTAGCAATTGAGTTGATAAAAATGGCAAATTAAGTAGAACCTGGATTTGATCAAATGTGTAAAGCTTGACGCATCTCAACCTGGGCTGCACATTCGAAATTTCTTTTTAAAAAAACTCCTCAGGCTCCAGCCACACTGGAGATTGATCAGTTCAGCTCCCTGGGGGTGGGGCCAGGCATCAAGTGTTTTTGAAAGCTCTTCAGATTATCCCATCCTGTAGTCAAGCCTGGGAACCACTGCTCTAGATGCGAGGAAAGGAATGGATACATCACAGAAACCTGCAGAAACTTGACACTTCAAAAAGTGTAGAAGGCTTTGTATCTCTGCTTTCTTTTATTCTAGAGCAGAAGGCATTTTAGGAGTTCTTATTCGGTCCAGAAATGTGAGCTGTTCTGCTTGGACTTCATTAAAGCACATGTGGGCGATGTCGCCATGAAATCACTTCAGCCATCTGGCAATGCAACAGGAAGTTATTCTGGTTTTGAATAAAGTGAAACAAGTCGGGTGAGGCAGCAATTAAAACTTATCAAAATAGCTTTGATTTTCTGAGGGACACAGAGGGTATTCATCCTTTTCAAAAGGATGTTTTTCCTTCTCTCTTATTAGTAAATATTTCCCTCCATAGCAAATATTTCTAAAGTTAGGCTTTAACTTAATTTAATTTAATTGTGCCGATTATATTAAGAGATAAAATAAACTCTGGTACTTCAAAGGCTTTAATAAAAGCATAAGGCTCAACATTTTACTCTCACAGAGAAGAATATATAAATCCAATTAATGGACATTTGAAGTGAATATTGAAGCATTATTAAAACAGAAACAACTTAAAAATGCAGGAAGGTCTTGATGGTACAGGACATCATTGGGAGCATTAGGCGTTAATCTAGGTAGGTGAGGGGAGGGGAGAAGGGTCTCTATAATATGCTTTTACTGTCACTTAGCAGATGTGGTTTTTTGAGGTAATCAATGTAATACCAACTGTTTAGTCTTAATGCTGTTTTATTTTATTGATTATGTTGTTTTTAATTTTAGTAGGTTTTTCATTTGCTTTCATGAATTCTGGTTTTTTTTTTTTTTTTTGAGGTCACATTGGTTTATAGCATTATATAGATCTCAGGTGTACATCATTATATTTCGGCTTCTGTATAGAGTGCATCGTGTTCACCACCAAAAATCTAGTTGCCATCCGTCACCATACATATGTGCCCTTTTACCCCTTTCACCCTCCCCCCAACCCCCTTCCCTTCTGGTAACCACCAATCTGTTCTCCGTATCTGTGAGACGAGTTCTAGTTTTTTAAACTTCAATTTGAATAACTTCTTCAGGCCCTGCCATCACCCCACCCCCCACCACCCTCTCAGCCATAAAGGATACTAGAGTAGTAAATCTGGGCATGTCTTTTTGTTACCCTTGAACACAAATATGGTTTTCTAGATTTAGGCACATTATCTATTTCCTAATTAAATTTTTTATTTTGGGAAAATTGTAGGTTCACATGCATTTATAAGAAATGATGCAGAGAGATCCCATGTTCCCTTTACTCGGTTTCTCCCAATGGTAGCATCTTGCAAAACTCGAGTCCAACCAGGAGATTGACACTGGCACAGCAAGACCAAGAACTCTGCCATCACTGCAAACATCCCTCTGGTTGCCCTTTCTTATCAACTCCCACTTCTCTCCCACTCACAGCCCCTCCTTAACTCTTGGCAACATTAATCTATCCTTCATTTTTATACTTCTGTCATTTCAAGAGTGTTATATAAATGGAAATTGAACCATAACCTTTTGGGATCATCTGTTTTCACTCAGCATAATTCTCTGGAGATTCATCCACGTTGTTGCATGAATCAATAGTTTGTTCCTTTTTATTGATGAGTAGTATTCCAATGTATGGATTTATCACAGTTTGTTTGACCATTCACTCAATAACGGACATCTGGATGTTTCCAGTTTGGGGCTGTTATGAATAAAGCTCTTAGAAATACATTCGTGTACAGGTTTTTGTGTGAACATAAGTTTTCATTTCTCTGGGATAAATATCCAGGATTACAATTGCTGGGTCACACAGTAGTTACATGTTTTTTAAGAAACTGCCAAAGTGTTTTCCAGAGTGACTCTACCACTTTACTTTCCCTCTAGCAATGTATGAGCGATAGTTTTTCTTTGCACCCTTGCCAGCACTTGGTGTTATCATTATTTTTTATTGTAGCCATTCTGATAAGTGTGTAGTAATAGCTCATTGTGGTTTTAATTTGCATTTCCCTGATGGCTATTGATACAGAACATCTTTTCACGTACTCTTCCTGTGCTTGTTTTACATATAATGTGCAGGATTTTAGTTATATTTAGCAGCAGGAGGGAAAGTACCACACTATCTTTTATGGTGGGTCAAAATACAGTAGCTGTTAAGAGATCAACTTCTGCTCTCACACAACCAAGGTCCAAATCCTAGCTTAACCATATCCTGGCTTTGCAAACTTGGCCAATCTCTCTTTCCTGAGTTCTCCAATCTGCAAAATGGGGATAACACCCACCTTGTTTTGAGGATTTAATGAGCTAATGCAAAGCACTTCAAACAATGGTCAATTATTTTTAGCTATTATATAGATTGGCATGCATTTTATAAAATTGATTATGTGGTTTCACAAAATTTTAATATTTGCTTCACTCTGGTATTTAATATTACAGAAAACTATTTTGATGCCAACCTATTTTTCCTTTTTTAAGTAACCTTTTCTGGTATGTCAGTACTGCTTGGGGGTTTTTTTACTTTTCCTTGCAATTTCTAGCTGTCATCAGTCTACGTACAGGGGAGGGTCTCTTCATGCTTGATAAATACTTGATAAGCTCTTTCAATCTGAAATTGCAAGTGCTTCTGCAACTCACAGAGTCATGGGTAAATCTGGTCCAGATTCTCTGAATTTCTAAGCATGTGTAAGACACTTTCTTTACCCAATATTAAATTCCTTTAACCATTTCAGGAATTAAGAAGAGAGGGCTATGCAGAGAGGGAAAGCATTTTGAAACCTGATTATTCTAGTCAAAACTCAAGATGTAAACAAGGTTTACTAGCATTTACTCTTCTTCTAAGGTTTATAATATTTTGAGCATTTTAAAATTTGTGTATTTTTAAAAGCGTAAAATACATTCTTAAAGTTTAAAGATGAAAAAAGTTCTTTTGTAAGTAACAAAGAAGGGACAATTAAACCATCGGCAACATAATAATAATTTCACAGCACTTCCCAATCATCACTTAATCCGTAAAGGATATCTACAAATCAAGTATCTTCACATTTTTTCCTATGTGGTTGTTAAAATGAATTAGATAAATATATGTGCATTGATGTGCAAGGTAATAGTAGATAGAGAATTATCTTATATGAGGAAAATAGGTTATTATATATATGTGTTTGTGTGTGTATAATCTATATATCCAAAAACATTTATGGAAAGACATTTATTGGCAGAAAACTATAAACAAGGCCAGCTGCAGAGGCCTAGTGGTTAAGTTCAGCGCACCTTGTTTCGGGGGCCTGGGTTTGGTACCTGGGCACGGACCTACACCACTTGTCTGTTAGTGGTGCTGTAGTGGCGGTTCATATACAAAAAAAAAAGAAAGGAAGATTGGCAGTGGATGTTTGCTCATGGTGAATCTTATTCAGCAAAAAAACTCCCCAAAAAACAACAACAAAAAAAACTCTGAACAAACTCTGCAGAGTAGGACTAAATGGTGGAATGGAGATTTACTTTATAGCCTTCTGTATTTTTTGAAAACTTTAACACTGCACACTACAAAAACAATTAATTTTAAAAAGTTTTAGAGCATCATGACAAAGAACATAGGATGTTTGGATGTTCATGGAGAAAATACACCATTCCTGTTAAAAAAAGAGAAAAAATAGAGATACGAATGTCAGGATCTATCCGAACATATAAATAAGCAATGGTGCCAAATTTTGTATTTATTTAAGATGCTATTTTTCCTTGCATCTCTTAGTAAGAAGCTGTTAGTCCAGCTGAATAATCAGGAAAACAAAGAATAATCTTGACTGCTATTGCAGTTGAGCACTGAACCCACATGATCTTTGATATATTTACATAGCTATGCTTGAAGTAACTATTTGCTGCCGGATTTTAAAAGAATTGTAGGCTTCTTTGATGAGAAAGAGGAAGAATAAATTAATGAAGAGGAAAGAGTCAAGCAACAGGAAAGAGACGATGGTGATGTCTGTAGTTCTCCAATACTCCAGAGAGGGCTCCTGGTTATTTCTCATAGGCGGAAAGCCACTATACAAACCATGACAGAAAAGATCAGGGCAGCAGATAGGTCTTTTCTCATGTGGCCATGCATGTTGTATTATCTTTGGGCTACTAGGTCCTTGAGACTTTTTGAATTTATATTCACAAGTGCTAGCCTGTAGATCCAATATACACGTGTTAATTTTCATTTAATATTTAACATGAAATGTCATGTAATATCACAGCTTTGGGGTACAACCCCAATTATATATCAAATGAACTGAAAATACAATTTGCTGTTATACTCTTTTTAGAAGGAATTTATGTGATAATTTTTGGCAAGTGCTTTCATGTTTGTTTCTGTAAGCTATTTAGAGCAGTGGATGACATTTAGGTGGTAGAGAACATAATCCTTCAGTCTTTATAGATATCTCTTTATCATAATTACTTTTAAGCATAAAGTAAAATATTAAATGAAAGTATACCATTCTTTTTACATATAAAAATTTTTTTTAAGTTATAATTAATTAAGGGTGACATTTTACAATGAAAGTATTATAACCTTTAAAAACAAATATTTTAAAATAGACATACATTAATACAAATATGATCACACTGCATAAGAATAAACTAAAAGCAATGGCAGATCAATGGCAGCTGATTCTAATACATAAAACCATTGAAATCGTTTCTCTACTAGATAAACAATTACGTTTGAAGATACTAGCATAAAAATGTTTAAAATACAGTTCCTTGACTTCTATAAAAGGGATGAAGAGAGCATCTTGAGAATAACTAGAGGATGATTTTATAGTGTCTACAAGATCATGGAAAATAGGAACAAACTTTTGTTTTTAAGTAAACTAATTTTAAAAAATGATGCAGTTATAGGATTGCTATACTAGGACATTGAATTATTTCACAAAAGGTAAAAATTCATAGTGGTTTGAGTCTTGGCGCTTCTTCATAGAAGGAGAAGCCTTGACAATAATCCTCTCACATGTGACCATTGAGATCAGGGGACCAAGGAGATCCTCACAGATTACAGAACAGGAGCAACCAGATTGGCTGACCAAGAAACCCACTCTACTGCAGGTTTGGTCCTGCCTTTCCTGCTGGATATGATATAGGGTATGGAGTGGTGACTACTCATTACAAAAATGGTCCCAACTCTCTACCCTTCCCTGTATTCATGTCCTTTGCAATGTGACTTTGCAGTTCTCACCATCAAGAAATGATGTTGGTTTCTTCATCCATTGAATCTGGGCTGACCTTGTGACTTGTTCTGCCAATAGAATGCAGGTGAAGCAACAGTGTGCCAGTTCCGAATCTAGGCCTCAAGAAGCCTTGTACGCTTCTACTCTCTTCCTTGGAATCCTGCTGCCACCACATGAACAAGTCCAGGCTCACCTACCGTAGGATGAGAGACACATAGAGCAGAGATGAGTTGTCCCAGCTGAAACCATCCTAGACCAGTCAATGTCCAGCCTACACATCAGCTGATGGCTGATACATGAGCTAGCTCAGGCAAGATCTGCTGAGCATGGTTTAGATCAGAAAAATCACCCAGCAGCCCTGTAGCTTTCTGAGCTGAATAATTCCTTTTGTATCCTCAGTAGGTTTGGAGGTAATTTGTTATACAGCAATAGCTAACTGATATATGAAGTAAATATCTTCAAGTCTTCTATTTCAAAACAAAATGAAACGTCTCCTCCAAATATTTACTCACTTTCTCTTCAATGTTCTTAAAAGAATAGTCTCTGTATGCCTCAAGTTCTGTTCTTTTCATTCATTCCTCTACACTTCCACTGAAACTGCTCTTGCTAAAGAGACCAAAGACTTTTTAATTGCTAAGTCCAGTGGGCACTTCCTTTTTTGTGGAATATATAATTTTTCAGGTCATGGTATCTCATCTCACTGGAGACTGTAATTGATTTTGCTACAATGTATCTACTAAAATACTATTTTAATACTTAAATGACTTATTTTCTTGTAGTTTTCTGGGGGGGGGATCCGGATGGGTTATTTTTTTAATTGAGATATAATTTACATATAACATTATATTAGTTTCAAGTGTACAACATAATGATTCAATTTTGTATATATTGTGAAATGATCACCACAATAAATCTAACATCCATCACCACACATAGCTACAAATTTTTTTTCTTGTGATGAGAATGTTTAAGATCTACTCTCTTAGCAACTTTCAAATATGCAATACAGTATTGTCAACTGTAGTCACTACGCTGTACATTGCATCCCAAGGACTGACTTATTTTGTAACTGGAAGTTTGTACCTTTTGACCACCCTTCAGCAGGCACTTCCTAATCTTACTTGAGTTTCTGCACCATTTGACACAGCCGACAGCTCCTTTCTTGAATCTGCTCCCTTGGTTTTTATGGCACTACTGTCTTAGAATTTTCCTCCTGATTCTATGACTGTTGCTCCTAATTCTCTAACATAGGTCCATCTTCCTCTGCTTCCCCCATGAAGGCACATGTTCCCCAATCAACTGTCCTCAGCCTTTTTCCTTTCTCAGTCTACATACCTTCCCTAGTTGACTTCATCTAGATTCACAGCATCTGTTATCAAATCTAGATTCATTTCTAAGAAACAGACCTTCATATTCAATTGACATAGATCTGGAGTTGGTGATTTATTAGATGTGAAGAATAAAGAATAGTGAAAAGTCTTGGTTGAATCACCTTCATAAATATCTCTTGAATTTATCTCCTCTTGTCCATAATAATTGAATGAAATGGCTGAATGAGGAAAAATAGGTTTCTTTCTGTTCATTCTGAAAAGTAAAAAACATTTGCAAATGAAAAAATTAGAGAGTTAAGGTTGAAAGTACAAAGAAAGATTTATACTGTACAAACAAAAATATTTCTGAAAAACCACACAATAAAGTTCTCTAAACAAAAGCTATTAGTGTTCTATTAGAACTTCTATTTCTAGTCTTTAAATTTATAGCTTAGTAACATGCCACTCGGTTTCCTCAAACTAAATATTTGTTAAGCTTTCAGTTATTGGGGTCAGTTGTATGAATGTCAGTTAATTAGTGCAACATATAAAATGATCATCTTCTCTGGGTCAGGCATAGTGATGGAAGCTATAGAACATACACAGGTGCATAAGCAATGTCCTCTAGGGAACTTATATTCTAGTAGAACAGACTAAAATTTGTCTATAAACGATCATGCTTTGAGGTAGAACACGAGACACCAGAGGATCGATAGAGGGAAAGGAAACCTCCAGGTATAGTATAGGGAATCAAGCAGAGGTGAGATGAGATTAAAAAGTGGGGTAGATTTGGACATGCAGAATTGGAAGGAAAAGGTATTCTAGAATAAGTAAAATCACAGACATGGCAAAGTGGAATGCATCCCCAGGGCCCAGTGAGTAGCTCAGGTTGACTGGACTATAGGTTACAGAAGGGAGGTTAATGAAAGATGAAGCTGAGAAGACAAGTAGTGGCTAAAAAATGCAGGACCTTTTAATGATGTACTCTAAAGAGTCTAGACTATATTTAGTAGACAACTGGGGGGGGGTCACTAAAAGTTTTGAGTCATGTGATTGAGTGATATGCCCAGGGCCCCTCCATGGTGATTAGTCAAATGGCAGCATGGTTGGAGGAGGGACGGCTGGCATGGAGCGTGAGTGTGGAGAATAGACTTAGAGAGATCTGAGCAAAGACCATGGCAATAGCTCAGGGATAGGAGGTAAGAGCCTGACTTAGGATAGCAGTAGGGGAAATAGAAGAGAAATATTGGACAGGTTGAATCCGCCTGACTTGTGATTTCATTGATTATATGAGAACTGTTTTGGGAGGAAAAGCTTCGGACAGGTTGATTTCAAAGTTCTAGCTGGACTTCAGGTCCCCCAGGCAGTTGGAAAGTCTGAGTCTGGAAGTCAGAACAAGGTCAGAGCTGAAAATACATTTTTTACCTCGTATCCTCCATCAGTGATAACCTGGTAAAGTAAGCCTCCTTCTTTAGTGATATTTTTCGATTTGTTTCTTGGCTATTCTTGCTTGACTGGTCATCTCAAAAAATCTCATTAAGATTTTAATTGAAATAGTATTAAATGGATAAATTAATTTGGAAATAGTTCACTTTTAGTATATAAAAATAGAATATTTTGCTTTCCTATTAATGAATACAGATTTTTCTCTTCAGTTATTTATCCTCTTCTATCCCCCTCAGTGAAGTTTTATCATTTTTTTTCTTGTCATTCTTACCTATTTCTTATTGAGTTTATTCTTAGGTATTTTATACTTTGTAGTGATTTATGATTGGGATATTTACCTGCCCTATTTCCAAACTGTTTGCTGGTATACAGGAAAAGGATCAATTTTGCATATTTATTTTATGACTGGCCAAAACTTATTGAATTCTCTCATTAGCTCTAATAGCTTCTGTTTCCCCTCCTTTCTGATTTTTGTATCCATTTATTTTGTTATCTTACTTCATGACTAGAATGCCCAAAGCAATTCTGAATAATAGCAATGACTAAGGGCAGACACGGTAGTTGTTTTCTTAGCCCTTACATATTTGGGAAAGTCTTTATATTATCTTCATAGACAAAAAACAATCTTATTTTACCTGTCCTATTTGTTTTTACTTTTTTGAAGTTTTTCTTATTTTACCCACTTTGCTTTTCACTTTTTTTTTTTTTGGTGAGGACGATTGGCCCTGAGCTAACCTTTGTCAATCCTCCTATTTTTGCTGAGGAAGATTAGCCCATCTTCCTCTATTTTGTATATGGGACATTGTCACAGCATGGCTTGATGAGTGGTGCATAGCTCCGTGCCTGGGATCTGAACCTGCGAACCCTGGGCCGCCTAAGCGGAGCATGTGAATTTAACGACTACACCACCGGGCCAGCCCCCACTTTGCTTTTCCAATCATCCTTTTATCCCATCCTGTCGTCTTTTCCGTGTTTTTCTTTCCTCTCTGTCTCTCTGCTCTAATTCATTGAGACAGCATCTTCCTACACTCTGTTGAGGAAGTCAGAGATTCTTGAAATTCTTCAAGACTTTGTGGAGATTATTTGTTTCCTCTAGTTTTATACTACATTTTCATAAGCCCTTAGTTTTCTTCTGTTGCTCATTCTTGAATAACTTGAGATCTAGTCATACTTTTTTTGTTCTGACCCCACTTTCTGCACATTTGTAAGAAGATTGAGTTTCCGTCTACTGTTTGAGGACAGGTTAAAATTCTTCCTGTCCAGTTGACAGTTGTTAGGCTATTTTCAATTATTGTGATTTTATTCATGGTATCTTATCTCACCCTTAGCACTTTGAAATTATGGAGTGTTTGAAAAATTCATGTCCTCATGAGGTATTTGTGATGGTTAATTTTATGTGTCAACCTGTCTAGGTCAAGGTGCCCAGATATTTGGTCAAACATTATTGTGGGTGTGTCTGTGAGGGTGTTTCTGCATGAAATTAATATTTCAGTGAGTAGACTGAGTAAAGCAGATTGTCCTCCCCAATGTGGGTGGGCCTCATCCAATCAGTTGATGGCCTGAATAGAACAAAAAGGCTGAATCAGAGGGAACTCCTTCTGCCCAACTGTCTTCAGGCTAGGGCACTGTTTTTTCTACTGCCTTTGGACTCAATCTGAAACACTGGCCCTTTGAACCTGCCAGCCTTTGGACTGGAACTACACCATCAGCTCTCCTGAGTCTCCAGCTTGCTGACTGCAGATCTTGGGTCTCCTCAGCTTTCAAAATTGGTTGAGTCAATTCTTTATAATAAATCTCTTTCCATAGACATCCTATTGGTTCTATTTATCTGGAGAACCCTGACTAATATAGCACTCCTACTGGGATTCTCCTCCTTTGGAACTTTATACGTGGAGTCCATACCTGCAATATACTACCACCAGCTTTCCTAAGCCCTACTTAATGCCAATCACTCTCTGAAAGTTTAACCACCTCTGAATTATAAAAATAAAAAGTGATATTGAAAATGGCCGACATCAATGGGAACTTAATCCCCTCAAGGACCATGCTAAGGACCTTATACCTACTGTCTCAGCTAATGCAAATATAGAGAAAGATGTGGGGGTGAGGACGGAGAGTGAGGTGAGGAGTGAGAAGAAAGAATCAGCACTCTGGCTGTCACATAGGTCAGGATCCATGGGCCAGGTACCATCTGCCCAATGTTCCAGTTGGTACAATTACAGGGTCTCTGAGTGCAGAAATAATAGGGATGGTGAAAATCGTGTTCCTACCTCTTTTCGGGCAGTTTAGGTATACTGTGAAGCAATGTCTGGGAGATTAGAGTCAGCTGAGCTACGCCACCAGTTCTGTAAGGGCTGACTGTGATCGTATTTGTTCACAGTGTGTTCCCAATAGCGAGCACTGTGCTCAGCACAGGTCAGTGGTCAGTATTTCTCATTCATGTTTGTCAAATCACTTCTCAGGGAGTCAAGATTCACCCCAAATTCTGATAAGTTGTTTATCCATCTTAATTTTCCTTAGGATAATTTTTCTTCTTTTTTCTATATTTTGTAGCCATTTTAGTGGGCAATTGAAAGAAATTTTATATATTTTTAAGCCAGAAGTCACTCTAATGAATTTTAAATGATATTATATCAAAGCTGAGGAATGGCTCTAGTAAAGATCAATAATACTACACATTTCATAAATTGAATTAGATGATTAATGCACAGGAATCAGAAATATCAAGGAGAAATATGATATTGTGACTGAGTAAATTCTCCATTGCCCAGAGCTCATTTCCTCGTCTGTATAACTAAGAAAATTACAGTCACCCCCTTGGTTTGTTGTATGTATGTGTGCGTGTTGGGGGGAGGGGCTATAATGTATGTAAAACTGCTTTGCAACCTGTAAATCCTGTATATATTTTAAATGTTTTGGTTGTTATCATTATTATCATTTTCTGCCTTACGTGCTAATCTACATGCAACATCTTTCTGTGACGAAGATTGCAACTACATATTTCATTCTGTCATTGCCAGAAGCAAGAGTACAGTATTATACTCAATTTCTCTGCCAGATTCAAGGGTCATGATCTCTTTGGCGGGGAGAGAGTTACTGTCAGGAAAATCTTACTGTTGGATCCAGGACAAACCATTAACATGTTGCGTAAGTCTTTGTCAGCTTCGAGTTGTTGTTCTGCAGGTGTTTTGCTATGTTGACGCAGCTCTTGTTTGCCCTATCTTATTTATTGCTCTTTCTGTTGGAGGAAATCATAGAGAAAACAGGACTCATACCACAAATGGAAACAGTTTATCTGTTTAGCTGTTGAACTCCTCAGGAAAGAAGGAAGAAATCAGTGAGAGATGTGTGAAGGAATAAAAAATATTCACCTTCAAAACACACTAAAAAAAATATAATGAAGGAGCCAGATTAGGGGAATTTGTGCCAGAGAGACATGGGATCTCCTGGAAATCCAGAGGAAAAAGGGAAATGCAATTTGATTAATTTTAATAGAGTAAATAATTGTTAATCCCATCATGTTCAAGGCTCTGAAGGAGAAACATAAATAAATAGAACACAATCCCCATTCTCATGTTGATTATAGCTGAACGGAGAGAATAGAGTGAGCAAACAACCCTAATATAAAGCAAACCGTAATAAATAGCTGTAGCCAGCATGACATCCCCCATTCTAGTAGATCTTGATAATTATTCATTATATTGACACATCCTATTTCTCAGATTATGTATTTTCTTATAAACTCATGTTAGAATCTTGTTCTCAAATACAGAACTTAATGAGTTTAATGAACAAATTTTCAGAGAATAATATACAGTTGTTTGGGAAGAAATACAGGTTTAGAAAATATAAGTAACTTCTCTCCGAATGCCTGTCCCTGTGCTGGTTGATGGCCACTGGAAAGGCTGAGTATATAGGAAATAGTCTTCTTTCTAATATGAAAGGCATATTTGTGTCCCATGGAATGAGAGGTATGCGTGGCATGAGAACAGGACCCAAGGTCATCGCAGGGCTCACAGTTGTAATGCATATTTCCTGAGTTATGTTCTTCCACATGGATCATTGCTTGTTGGTAATTCACATCCATTACTTTTATTGGATTAGTCCAACAATAATGTTTAATTATTCTTGTAATTTTACATTGTCCCTCCCTTTCTTCATCGTTCGTTCTTTGTTATTGTGGAGTTTCATTTCAGTCTTGAAGTCCCTTCCATCTCATCTCCAACGTTTCAGTAGTGTTTGTTTTACAGTTGCTCCGTCTTTACACATAGTTCAGCACTTTTTATAGTTCTTAAAACTTTTAACTCCTTGATGAAGTAAAGGCTCAGAAATATACACAATTTTTAAAAACACATGAATTTTAAGTCTGAATAGATGACATGTACTTAATGTTTTGCAGAGTAGAAATTTGAAGCCTACTTTAAAAAAAGTAAATAAATACTCAGAAACACAAACAAGCCTTATAAATGGTCAATCATCACCTGTCGCCTGACGAGGTTAATATTTCTCTAATTTTTAAAGGAAGATTTCTGTAGAACCCAATGCAGAAATCTGAAGCATACATTTTGATAAATATATCTACCCATGAAATCAACATCCCAATCAAGACAGCAAACATTTCCATCACCCCAGAAAGTTCTCTCACACCTCCTTCCAGTTAATCCTCAACATCCATGGGCAACTACTCCTCTTTTTTCTTATCTTTATTGGTGAGGAAGATTAGCCCTGAGCTAACATCTGTTGCCAATCCTCCTCCTTTCACTGAGGAAGATTGGCCCTGGGCCAACATCCGTGCCCGTCTTCCTCCACTATATACAGGACACCACCACAGCATGGCTTGACAAGCGATGTGTTGGTCCGCACCCGGGATCCAAACCACTCCCCGCCACCCCGGGCGCCCAAAGCAGAGAGCGTGAATTTAACTGCTATGCCACCAGGCAGGCCCCAGGCAACCACTCTTCCGACTCCTATCACTGCAGATTACTTTTGTCTGTTCTTTAACTTCGTGTGTGGAAAGATACGGTTTTCACACTTCTGCGACTGTCTTTTTTCAATCAGTATATTGTTTTTGAGATTGATCAATATTGTTGTGTGTATTAGTAGTTCCTTTCCTTTTTTTATTGTTGAGTAATAGTAGTACATTGTACAAATATACCACAATTTGTTTATCTATTCAACTGTTGATGATATTTTTGAGTTGTTTCCAATTTTGGGCCATTATAAATACACATTTACAATTAATCCAAGTCCACTTTCAAACGCCATTATACTACTTCACAGTTAATGTGAATACCTTATAACAGCAAAATAATCCTAATTCCCCCTTCCATTCTTTGCATCATCACTGTCATTCATTTCATTTACATATGAGCATAATATATACATACATACATACATATATGTATAAGATATACATATAAGCATACTAATTGAGTGCATTGTTGCTATTATTATTTTCTAACTGTTATCTGTTAGCTCAATTAAGAATAAGAAAGCTAAAAGTTTTTATTTTACCTTTACTTATTCCTTCTTTGATGCTCTTCCTTTCTTTATGTACATCAGAATATCTGACGTATAGTATTTTCCTTCATTCTAAAGAACTTCTTTTAACCTTTCTTGTAAGCAGGTCTACTGGCAACAAATTCCCATAGCTTTTGTTTGTCTGAGAAAGTCTGTATTTCTCCTTTTGAAGGACAATTTCACAGGGTCCAGAATTATAAGTGAGTGGTGTTTTTTTCTCTCAGCACTTACTTATTTCCCTCCACTTTCTTCTTGCTTGCATGGTTTCTGAGGAGAAGTCAAATGTAATTCTTGTCTGTTCTTCTATAGGTAAAGTGCTTTTTCCTCTGGCTTCTTTCAGGAATTTTTCTTTATCTTTGATTTTCTGTAGTTTGAAAATGATATGTCTAGGTGTAGGTTTTTTGGCATTTATCCTGCTTAGTGTACACTCAGTCCCTGGATCCGTGGTTTGGTGTCTGACATTGATTTCGGGAAATTCTAAGTTATTATTGTTTCAAATATTTCTTTTGTTCCTCTCTCTCTTTCTTCTTCTGGTATGCCCATCACACACGTTACACCTTTTGTAGTTGTCCCCTCTGTTCTGGTTTTTTTCATTCTTTGTCTTCTTTGCTTTTCAGTTTTGGAGATTTGTTTTGATATATCCTCAAGCTTAGAGATTCTTTCTTCAGCCGTGTCCTGTCTACTAATAAGCCCATCAAAGGCATTCTTCCTTTCGATTATAGTGTTTTTGATCTCTAACATCTCTTGTTGGTTCTTTCTTAGGATTTCCATCTCTCTGCTTACATTGCCCATGTGTTCTTGTATGCTGTCTACTTACCCATTAAAGCCCTTAGCATATTAATCATAGTTGTGTTAAATTCCTGGACTGATAGTTCCAACATCCTTGCCATGTTTGGTTCTCATGCTTGTTCTGTCTCTTCAAATTGTTTTGTTTTTTGTTTTGCCTTTTGGTATATCTTGTGACTTTTTTCTTGATAATTGGACATGATGTACTGGGTGAAAGGAACTGCTGTAAATAGGCCTGAGAAATGTGGTTGTAAGGTGTTCTATAGTCCTTCCTATGAGGGGAAGTGTTCCATAGCCCTCTGATTAGGTCTCAGTCTTTTAGTGAGCCTGTGCCTCTGGACTGTGAACTTCACAAGTGTTTCTCAGGGTTTTTTATCTCCCCTTGGGTGGATAAGATGGCTAGAATGGGCTGGAGTTGCAGATTTCCATTTTGCCATGAAGGCAGCTAGAGTTGACTGGAGTTGGAGTTGGTATTTCCCTTCCCCGGGTCAGTCAGGCTCTGAAAATACCCCAGTGGGTTAGGCTCTGGTTTCCCCTGAGGGCAGGCCTTGTTAAGAAGAACCGAGTGCTCTGGCACATTTCAGAGTGGTTCCTTTTCCCTTACCCCTGCCAGAAGCACTAGGGGATTTTTCTCCACTATTTACTGTGGGAACTAGGTTAGGATCCTGGAGGTAAATCTCACAGTATTATGGGGGTTCCCCACGACTAGATCTCCCTTGGAGTTTTAACTCTAAGAATTGTCCACACGGAACCTCCAGCAATTCATCAATTATATTCAGGTTTCCCTGCCTTGGCACTGGTTCCGATGGCAGTTTCCACTCCCGAGTCTCTGCTCTGGTGAGATGTGGCCCCCTGTAGTCACCTGTCTGTCTCTCCAATCTTGGGGGCCGTGAGTTGCCCTGTGTCCTCCCCTCTCTTATGGATGCAAGAAGAGTTGTTGATTTTTTCAGTCTGTTCAGCTTTTTACTTGTTGTTAGGATGGAGTGGTGACTGCCAAGCTCCTATATGTGGAACCAGAAATCAGAAGCCTGCCTATCATAAAGAAAGCCAAACATGTTCTTGTACAAGTCTTTTGTGGCCATGTTTTATTTCTCTTGGGGAGATACCTAGGAGAAGAATTGTTGCATCATAGAGTAGGTATGTTTAGCTTTATTTAAAAACATATTTTTCCAAAGTAGTTGTATCTATTTATACTCATATGAGAGTTTCATACCCTTGTCAACATTTGATGTTGTCCATCTTTTAAATTTTAATCATTCTTATGGATGTAAGATGGTATCTCCTTTTGGTTTTAATTTGTATTTCCTTGATGACAAATAATGTCGTGCACCTTTGCATGAGTTTATTTGCCATTCTTAGAGTTCTTCTTTTGTGAAGTATCTGTTCAAGACTTTTGCCCATTTAAAAAAGTGGGTTATCTTTAATATTGATTTGAGGTTGTTCTATCTACATATATATATATACCTATGTATATATAATTCTGGATAGAAGTAATTTGTTTTATATATATATGTGTTTACTATATATGACAATATATACATGCATATATATTTGTTATATATGTATGATATATACTTGTATATGTATATTTGTATAAGTTAGATAGATAGATAAAATTTCGCCCACTCTGTGACTTCCCTTTACATTTTCTAAATAGTGGCTTTTGATAAATGTAGTTTTTAATTTTTATTAAGTCCAATTATCCTCCTATATTTTCTTCTGGAAGCTTTTAGTTCTAGCTTTGTGTTTAGCTCCATGATTCAGCTCAAATTACCTTTTCTTTTTTGAGGAAGATTGGCCCTGCACTAACATCTGTTGCCAATCTTCCTCTTTTTCTCTTTTTTCTCCCCAAAGCCCCAGTATACAGTTGTATATCATAATTGTAGAGTTGTAGCTGTTCTACATGGGATGCTGCCTCAGCATGGCTTGATGAGTGGTGAATAGGTCCGCACCCAGGATCCGAACTGCTGAACCCTGGGCCGCCGAAGCAGAATGCGCGAACTTAACCACGACACCACGGGGCCAGCCCCCTCAAACTACTTTTTTTGTGTGTGGCTTGAGGTAGCTGTCAAGGTTTATTTTTTTTATATACTTATACAGATATTCTAGGGCCATTTGTTGAAAAGACTTTCATTTCCCCATTAATTGGAAGCTTTTTGAAAATTAATTTGTTGTCTATGTGTGGCTCTATTTCTAGATTCTATTCTGTTTTGTAGATTCTACTGTATTTTCTACATAGACTCTTGTGTCATCTGTGAATAAAGATAGTTATATTTCTTCCTTTCCAATCTGGATGCTGCTTTTTTCCCTTGCCCTGGTTATAACTCCAGTAGAGTGCTGAGTGGAAGTGGTAAGAGCAGACATTATTATCTTGTTCCTGATTTTAGAGGGAAAGCATTTTATGTTTCAACATAGTGTGATGTTAGCTGTAGGATTTTTGTTGAGTATTTTTATCAGGAGTGGATGTTGTATTTTGTTAGATGCTTTTTCTGTGTCTACTGAGATGATCACATGGTTTTCATTTTTAGTTTATTAATACAGTGAATTACATTGATTTTTGAATATTAAACCAAGCTTGCATTTCTGGAATAAACCTCACTTGACAATGATGCTTTTAATATGTTGCTGGGTTTATCTGATAATTTGTTTAGAATTTTTGCATCTATGTTCATGAGTAATACTTCTGTCTGGTGTTTTCTGACTCTATTTGTGCATTTGTCCATTTCTCCTTGTAGATCTATCAGGTTTTTTTCTCATTTTTTGCTCTGTTATTTGGTACATAAACTTGTTTCTTGTGCTTGGGGTTTACTGAGCTTGGTAGATCTGTGGGTTTATAATTTTCATCATATGTGGAAAATTTGGGACATTATTTCTTCAAATATTTTTCTGCACTTTCATCTCCTTTGGGAACTCTAATTACACATACGTTAGGTCACTTGAAGTTGTCCCATGGTTCACTGATACTCTTTTCACTTTTTAAATAATTCTTTTTTGTCTTTGCCTTTCATTTTGAATAGTTCTGCTGCTATATCTTCAAGTTCACCAATCTTTTCTTCCGCAATGTCCAATCTGCTGTTAACCCCATTGAGAGTTTTTTCATCTCATACCTTGTATTTTTATTTCTAAAAGTTTAATTTGGGTCCTTTAAAAAATCTTCCATGCTCTGTGTAACTTTTTGAAAATATGGAGTGTGGTAATAATAACTATTTTAATATCCTTGTCTGCAATCCTGACATCTATGTCAGTTTGGGGTTGGTTTGAATTGATGGATATTTCTTCTCATTATAGGCCCTACTTTTTGCTTCTTTTATGCCTGGATTTTACTTTGGATTTACAACAAAGTAAATTTTAATTTGTTGGGTGCTAGTTATTTTATACTCCTTTAAATATTCTTGAACTTTGTTCTGGAGTGCAGCTAATTTTCTTGGAAACAGTTTGATTCATTTGGTCTTGCTTTCAAATTTTATTAGGCAGGACCAGCATAGTGCTCAGTCTAGGGCTAATTATTCCTCACTGCTGAGGCAAGAGCCTTCTGGATACTCTCCCAGTGCCTGCTGAATTATGGTATTTTCCAGCCTGTCTAGTGGGAACAGGCACTATTCCTGGACATGTGTGTGCAGTGGATACTGTTCCTTTAATCCTTTTGGATAGATCTTTCCCCAATATCAAGTAGTTTCCTCATATACATCCACTGATCAAAACTCTGCTACATTCTTGAAGATGCCTTCTGCAGATATCTGGATTTCTCTTTTTTTGCAAAACTCTCCTCTCTATTACTCTGCCCTGAACACTCTAGCTCCCACAGTCTCCCTGACTGTCAGTTCCACCTTCTCAATTCAAGGAGACCCCTGGATTTTGCCTGGTTTTCTCTCTCTATGCTGAAGCCTCAAGCTCTCAAACTGTCTCAAGGTATAAGCTTGGGCAATCTTAGCACTCCCCTTGTTCATTTCTTGTTTCTTGGGTATCACCGTCCTGCACTGCCTGATGCCCAGTGTCTCCAAAGCCACTGTTTCATATATTTAGTCTTTTGTTGTTGTTGCTTTGTTGTTTCAGGTGGTAGAGTAAATCTACCTCTATTTCTCCATCTGGGCTGGAAGCAGAACTCTCTATGTTATGTTTTGATGCTATTTTAGATGGATTTTTAAACATTCATTTTCCAATTGCACATTCCTAGTACTTAGAAATACAACCGATTTTTGTGAGTTGACCTTGTATCCTCCAAACAAGCATGGTTTTAACAAGGTCATTGGATCATTCACACACACACATCTGAAGAGAGCTAAACATAAAGTGATATGGTGGATTAAGGGATTAGGAACTCACAGATGATTGGGGAAATTACTAAAAAGGCTACATGGAGGAGGTGGGATTTGAAAGATATGTAGAATATATTATAAATAAAAGCTACAGCATAAACAAAGCATAGAAAGAGACATAATAAAGGATTCTAAGTAGTTCGGTTTGGGTGACATGTTGATTATGAGTAGAGGATTTGAGAAAACTAAAGTCTCTACATATTTGATATACAAACATAAAACCTTTGTGGGAGACCCTTTTCTGATCCTCCAGACCAGGTTAAGTCTTTTGAAATAAGCTTTATTTCTCTTTCATAAAGTGCTCACAATTCTAATTAAATTTTGCTCACCTATTCATGTAACGTTTGTCTTCCACACTACATTGAAAATTCAGTGAGGGCAGAAATCATGCTTGTTTTCCTCATTGTTGTATTTCTAGCATTAAACAATAAATATTAATTGAATGAATTAATAAATGGAACCAGGGTAAGAAGTCTGAATTTAATTTCATGTGCAATCGAGAGTCTTTAAAAGTCTTTACTTTAGGAGAATGATTTGTCCAGAGTTATGTGTTAGGAAGATTTTTTTCTGGCATGGGTAGTGAATGAACTAGAGGGAGAAGAGCGAGGCACGAGGAGAGTAGTGAGGAGATGCCAGAATAGTTTAGACAGGAGGCAAGGTGAACCTGAGCCCTGGTGGTGGAAAAGGAATAGGAAGAAAATAGATACAAAAAATTCTGTAGAGAAAACACCCAACAAAATATGGAAATAGGGGATGAGAAGAAATAAAGGAATCACTTATATACCTGATGCTTTGATAGTAGGGGGTTAGGAGGAAAATGGTGACATTCATAGAAATAGGAATCTAATAGGAAGAGCTGATTTGGGAAGGAGCTGTCAATCTTGAGTGTCAATTACCTGTGAGCTTTCTAGGTGCATCTATTGATCAGGCAATTGGAAACATTGGTGTGGATCTCACAACAGAGCTGTGGATTAGGGACCTAGATATGAAAATCATTCACCTTCAGGGTGTATTTAGCCCTAGAGAATGATGAGATTGGTGAGAAAGAGAGAGATGTACATAGAGCAGAGAAGCCCAAAGAGACAATTTTGGGGGCATTAACTTTAGGAGGCAGGAGGAAGTCAACAAAGGATATAGATAAGGAAAGTTTTCTGAAGTTGGGAGCAGAACCAACAGAGTGTTATGTTATGAAAGGAGAGAGTTTGAGGTTACTTAACTGAATGTCTAGAAAGCTTGAGTACCATGAAGATAGAAGAGGTCATTGGCTTTGATCATTAGATAACTAACAAACTTCAGGATAACTTGAGTTATTTCATTTGATTCTTAGAATAATCCATTAGGGCAAAGGGGGGGGCATTATTATCCTCACTTTGTAGATGAAGCAACCAAGTCTCAGAGAGTTCAAGTAACTTTCTCATGGCCACACAGACATGAAATATTAGAATTCGATCTTTACCCCAATGTCATCCAAGACATTGTCCCCTAATACCACACCGCATCCTATTCTTTCCAACATTCTTCAGAAAACTGTATTTGTTCTCAGACCTGTATTCTGTTTTTGTTCATCTCATTATTGTCTATTTCCCTAGGAAACCTGTAAAAACACTTGTCTTGGATCCTGCCAATATAAAGATTGATATAGGTAGCTCTTGTCAATACCTTAGAAGGAATAAAGGCTCAGCATCTTTGTTTGCCATTATAGGGTGTTGTTTGTTGAAATAACATAGGTAAATAAATATTATTAAGGGATTTCTCTATTAGAGCAGTGGACACCAACTACGGAGTATGTCAAGTTTTCCTCAATTCTATAAGTAAATTAAACATGTTCCATATTTCCTTAGGTTTAAATTTGATTAAAGACTCATGTATGTATTCACATATTTCCTCTAATGAGTTACTTACTATTATCTGAAAGTCATACAAGAATATTTAAATATCAGCAACATTTTATGAGTACACTATAGTACCACAAGGCCCAGAACAGCATGCCTGTTTTCCCAGTGTTGTCAAATATTTATCCCGAAAGGGTGTGTGGCAAGGGGTGCAGAAAAGGCTCAGAGAATTCTGACTTACTAATTTACATTTTTTTACCTTAAGAAAGAAGAAAGACGTTGAAGATAGTTAAACTGATAGGTTTCGTTGCTGTCTTAAATAAGGAGCTAATATGAGACAATAAATGTGCCATTGTCATCTTCAAAACAGTCTAAAACAAATAAACAGACAAACAAACAAGAAAATAACTGTCCTACCTGTAGAATCTATTGTTGGAATCTGTGAGTAGGACATTTGGTCTTTTGATTTCTATGATGGGCATTTATACATAGGAAGAGCTGACCTCATCATAATCAATGGTCATTAAAATGCTTTCTATTAGACCAAAGGGGCTGGTTCATTTAGTTCAGAGAAGAGTTGCAATTGTTGTCCTGAAAGACCTGATATCTAGGCCTCACAAGAAGAAGGTAGCCACTCTGAGGGAGAGAGAGCTCCTTATTATGCAGCTAATAAAGGTGAGAGCACATTCTGAAATATGTGCTTAGTTGTCTAACTATTGCCTCAGAGCATAATGCTAACACCAAGGTTTTGAGTAGGTTGGTTCTTCTTTGAGAGTCTCTGTTCAGTGGGTATGCTGACCCCTTTGACTAGAATTAAGATTTACTTTATAAATTAGTACCATTTTTCAGAAGAAAATAAGGACAATTTTAAGAGCATTTCCATGGATATTCACTTTTCCCTTGCCAAAAAGTAATGAGACAAGGCTACAGGCTTGGTTCCATTTTGGTCAAATTGCAAATATGTGACATTTTAGGAATCTTGGGCTCTTTTACTCTTCACACCCATTTAATCACAGTTTGGTGACTGGGGTCTGATGGAATAAGGGAGTTCTGTAGATTCAGTGCAGTTCTGTTTCTGGGATTTTGTAGCAACTATGGTTTCAGAAGAGAATGGAAAAAATAAACACACTTAGCAACTCAAAGGCCAACTGCCTTAAAACTGACTTGGACATTCTGGACTCATCACCATGACTTTTTCAAATTTTTTTTGTTCTAAATTGTAAACAGACTGGTGCAGATTCTTCTTTTGTATATTTATGTTTGGGGAAGGAGCATGTTGGGATATTCCTCTTTTCTACATTTATATAACCTTTAGAAATTTAAAATAATAAGCCCAGATTTCATATTTATTAAAAACTGAGAGCAAAGACTTGCAGGAAATGTAATTGATGACTGTTGGCACTATTTCCTTCCTCTTTAAGTGAAACAGGGTAACAATAGCCTTCACCTACATAACACACTCTAGTCTAGAGTATCAAAGAGCTTTAGAAAACATTTAGACTCGGAGACCTCTAGTGTGTGTGATGGCTATTGTACTGACTTGCTTTATAGAGAATGCAAGAGAAATGTGATATAAAAGCTTAACTAGTAGAGGTTAACTGACTTACCCAAGTGTATATAGTAGCATAGCTGGGAGGTTAAGCATTCACTGAGTCTTTCCCCCTTATGTCTAGGCAAGCTCTTGAAATTGAATTCCCATTACTGTGGTGCATCCAATAATTTTATACCTTCTATGATATTTACCCAAAGATATATATCATATGTATATACGATATATATCATGATGGGGCGCCATCATGGAATAGTGGAAAGTGTGCTGCCTGGGAATATAGAAACCCAGTCCAGGCTGTACTATTACCTGAGTCCTGTGACCTCCAGTACGACATTTTAACACATTCCTAGACATTGTTTTGGAGAAACAGTAAAAATAAAAGGTATAGTGACTATTTTGGGGGTAACTTACCAAAATCTATTTTTCTCTTCTGCTTAAGGTACTTTGAGTTTTTTGGGGGGAATCTCTTTGCCAATCCACTGTATAATAGTCATGAAATTATAGTAGTTACAGTGGGATTGACCCAGGACTGGACCGGATTAGCTTAAACCAATCAGAACATCCCACCTCTCTGGCCATAAGGATTACTCAGAGATAAACGTCATCAAATTTGCCTCAGTGAGACATAACTATATTTTTGGTAAAGCTTCTGAGAAGTTAGTTCCCTCACTCTTTTAACTACCCCAAAAGAAAATTCTTCCTCTGGATGGAATGGGAAGGTCTAGAACTACTAGGGCCACTGTCACCATAAATAGAGCAAACAACACCTAGAGACAAAATCCCTGCTGATTCAATGCTGAGCTAGCTCAGCTTTGGGTCCAGGTGACAGGACACAGCCCACCTACAATTTATCACTAAATAAACAGATACTATTTGTTCCACAACTCCAAATTTAGGAGTTTCAAAGTCATTCCAAGCCTTCTCCCCATGGCATCGTAGGGATGGAGTGGTTCAAGTGTGAATTTTGTAGCTGCATTCTTTCGTTAAAAAATTATTATTAGATTATTTTCCTGTTAGATTGTGATCAATACTTTATGGTTGGAGAATCGCAATGAGAAGGTGAGACTCCATTTGAGTTAATTTTGCATTATATTGCTTCTGTGTGGATCTATATCTTTTAAGCTGCTGTATGAAATTAAGTATGAGTATTTTGAAAGAAATATCTAATTTATAAAGATCTTTTTGTCTTATCATCCATCTCAGGCCATACCAGCTGTTCCAAGAGACTCACTTCAATTACCTGAAAAGCGTCATATACTTTCATACTCTTTTTAAAAAAACATATATCAGGAGGCTGGTTAAGTTCAGCACGCTCTGCTTTGGTGGTCCTGGTTTGCAGGATCAGATCCTGGGTGTGGACCTACACCACTCATCAGCCATGCTGTGGCAGTGACCCTCATACAAAATAGAGGAAGACTGGCACAGATGTTAGCTCAGAGAGAATCTTCCCCACCAAAAAACCCCACAAAACCCCCCAAAACCATATATCAGCAGGCCATTGTTTCTATGGCTGAAAGAAAGAGAAAGATGTGTTCCTAAGGCTACCATGTTTCTTCCTTTCTCATAAGAAACTTTAAGGGGACAAACATTTTCTGCAAATAAATAATTTATTTGCAGAATCAATAAATAATAAATAATAAAATAAATAAATAATTCTGCAAATTTCTGCCTTTATTGATGCCAAAGAATAAGTTTTCCCAAACATTGTTGCATATGGTGATTAGACTTCTAAGACGATCCATACACATACACAAAAAATATATTTCAACTACTTCAGGAGTTAAGTTGGCTTTGGGTAGCTAGGGTGGGAAATAATTATAGATTTTAGAATTCTTTCTGGGAAATGTCACCCAAGCTCCAAAAAGCAGACTATAAACTTTTAGGACATAACCCATGTGGAAGTTGGGGACTTCCCATATTTCAATCAGGTTTAAAGTCTGAATGATATCAACTCAAACATTTTTAAAATAACATAATTCAATTTATGGGCAACAGTGCAAAACAAAATAACAGATTCTAAAAATATAACAATGAATATGTTATATGAAAAACTTGAAAATGTAAAGCATTAATGCAAATGAAAGACTACCAGACATATTCGGGAAGCCATTCTAATACTGGTAGCCAACAAAATGTCTTACTGGAAAAATAAATGTTATGGTTGATATATACATACAAAAGATGCAATAGGTCAATGTTAATCATATCATCCATTGCATTTGTTCACTTTGAAAGCACTGAGAGATCCAGTAGTGAGTCATAACTGTTACTTCCAAGCTAGATCAATTTTGAAGGAGACCTATTGCTGAGACTAGCTGATAAATGTCATTTGTAATGGGAAACATTTGCTTTCTGGCTAGTTTAGTGCATTTAGGTAGACAGTAATGAGTTGCAGCTGAAGGGTGGAGATCCTTTAAAAAGAAGTATATTTTTTCTTTGCCAAATATAATGAAAAAAGTATGACTTCCAACTGCCCCACTATTGATATTCATTCAAGAAAGATTCTTGCAATGTGACTCTTTCACAGGAAAAAAAGAAAACCACTGGAAAATCAGAAGAGAGGATTATTACAGCTCAATAAACAGTATGGAGATGTAAGAATAATAATCAAGATTTATCACTATAGAAACAAAAACACAAATTAAAACAAAGAATAAATATGGATTAAAGTATGGGAAAATAAGTGTTTGATAAACCACATATTAGGGTGGGCTAGTTTATGTTTTAATTACAAATAAATCCCAAATCTCAGGTGCTCAGGAGAATAAAGATTTATTTTTCACTATGCTACATGTCTGACATGGGTCTGTAAGGAGACTGCGCTCAACCTTGTCACTAGTATTTCCCTAATGAACATGGGAAGGGGATGGCAGCACTACAGTACCTAGCACTGGCATTAAATGCCTCCCCCTACAAGTGACACACATCACTTTCAGTTTCATTTCATTGGCCAAAGCAAGTCACATGGCCACAACTAACTTCAATAGGGTAAAGTGCAATTCTACCACATGCCTGCCTGAAACAAGAATTGGAATATTTGTGAACAGCTTTAAGGACTATCACATCATATTTGATAAAACAAAAACTACTTATAGACCAAGGACAATTACATGCAAGGAGAGTCCATGGGAACTAGGAATACCAACAACTAGAAGGTATTTGTTGACTTCAAAAAGATAACTTTCACATTTACTGCTAATCAATACATTAACATGAGAATATAGAAATTGCATTATTTAGATTGAACAGAAGGGTGCAAGTAGTCATAAGAAATGGTCCAAACATAAATTTCAGGCAAAACTTTACTGGTCCACCAATGTATTCTCTGTGTGTTTACTTAGCAAGTCAAAGATATTTTCTCATCAGTTTCATTACAAAGTATGGTCATTGTTAATAGACTTCAACTTTTTATTTTTTTTTAAATCCAGAGGAAATTTTCACCCCCCATTGGGCCCCTAAATAAAATCTTACATGAATGGCATGTGAAAAGAGAGAAGTGGATCTGAGCTACTTGAACTGGGATTAGAGGCCCAGAGGCCCCACAGTGGTCCTGACACACTTTGGAAACCCTGGAATACCCTCGATTACAGCTTCAAAGACAATTCTCAAAGGAAAGGAGTTGTCTGTTCAGCAATGGGAGTTTTAGTTTTAAAAGTTAAGAATTAGAAGTGTGACAATGGCGCTTTCAGTTCATTTCTATGATAATCTATTTAACATGTTTTTTAAAAATAGCACAATATTTATTCTCCAATTTAATTATATGATTCATGTGACAGTATTATTTGTATTTGTCTGTCATTGTGCTATATCGACCTTAATAGAATATGTATGTGTGAATGTGTATATGACTGAGACCAAAGTTTCACAAGATATAACTTGCCCTTACTATATGAAATAAACTCTGATGTGTTCTATTCTTTGCTATGTTTTCAATTTTTTTTTTTGGTGAGGAAGATTAGCCCTGAGCTAACATCTGTTGCCAATCCTCCTCTTTTTGAGGAGGAAGACTGGCCCTGGGCTAACATTCGTGCCCATCTTCCTCTACTTTACCTGGGATACTGCCACCGCACGGCTTGATAAGCGGTGCGTAGGTTGCCGCGTGGGATCTGAACCCCCGGAACCGCTGGCCGCCGAAGTGGAGAGAACGAACTTAACCTCAACGCCACTGGGCAGGCCCCATATTCTTTGCTATGTTTTTAAAATGCTAATTTCAACCCACTAAATTGGTTCATGACCTACTAAAGGATTACCAACACAGCTTGAAAACACTGACCTGAGGGAAGTTTCTCCTTGGTGTCCGTTTCTCCTGGTGGTTTGAATTAGAACATTGATTAAACACTGATCATGTTTGCAGATGCTATCAGATTGGAAGATGTAGCTAAAATGGGCTTAACAGGCTGCAACAATGGACCCAAGAAAAGAGTTGAAGTTTAAAAGAGTTAAAATATAACCCCATCCTTGAATCTAGAATATGTAAACCATATATAGCAAATAGGGAAAGTATTTTAAAATTTATTTTATTTTTGTGGAAGGAGGTATGGCTTGAAAGTAGAACATATGGAAAATATTTCAGGATTTTAATTTACTATAAGCTTGATACGAGTCATCAGTGTTAAGTGATTCCTGAAATAACCAGGTGAAACTGAATTGGAGAGCAATCAGATGAAGAGTCCCTGAGAGCCTTCTCTGAGGCCAGAGCTTACCTGGAGCTTTGCATTTAGTTCCTAGAACCACATTTTAGTCCAAGGGGCAATGGCAAATGAGAACAAATTCAATAGGGACAGTAGGGACAATCACATCACAGGAGGGATAGTGAAAGCATCTAAGGATGCAGAGCCTGAAAATACGAGACTAAAGAAATAGTGGTCCTCAACTACCAAAGTCTGATATGAAATCTCACGAAAGAAAGATTACATTTGCTCCCTCTTCTCCTAGAGGGCAGAACCATTCATTTGTTATTCAATAAACATCTATTAAGTACCTAGCACTATTCCCTAAGCCAGGTTTTAGAGGTACAGGAGTAAAAGCAGCTCTTCCTGCTCCCAAGCAACACACAGCCTAGTGGGACGAAGGTCAAGTTCCAGTTTTCCGAAACTTGCATTTACGTCTCTCGTGGCAGCACTGTTTCCTTGGGCTGGCATGGCCCAATGGCAATGTGCTGCCTTCCATGTGGGATTGTTTTATTGTCCAGATTCGTGGTCCGTAAGCTGTACCTGACCATGTCACCATCCAGCAAAAATCTTTCAAAAGCTCCCAGTTACTTTTAGAATAAAATCTAATATCCAAATGACACCCAAGACTTGTTTTCAAAATCTCTCTCTATTTTCTGCCACTCCCCCAGTACTGTCTACACCCCACACTCCAGCCATTCTGAATTAATTTCAGTTCCCTGAATGTGCCACGCTTTCTGAGTACCTTCACAACGCTGCATGCCCCTCCTCATCGTCAGCCCCTGGCTGACTTGTTTGTCTACCGTGACAACTCAGTCACCACTGACATAGTGAAGGCTCCATGACTCCCACTGGCCGTGTTCCATGATCCTTCCTCTGGGCTCCCACGGCACACAGTGTCCCTCTGTCATTTATCCTAGTGAACTGTCTCTCACCTATAACCTCCCTGAAGACAGGAGTGTTTCCCCTCACTACCTTAGCACCAGGCACAGTGGGTGGCACAGAGCTGGTCCTCAATAAACGCCTGATGTTCTTTACATCCATGAATGAACGGTGCAGAATCACTCGGTGGTTCAGGTTGCATCAACAGATAAGACTTTATAACGATGAAGCTGTTCATTGGCCTTTAATTTTTGAAAATGAAGCCAAACAAAGGAAATGTGAGAAAGATCTTAGAAACTCACTTCTCAGTTCAAGACCACTATTGACTGCTAGGCAATAGGAGTCATAAATCAGTCAGGTAACAGGAAGCACTCCCAAAACTTGCTTCCAGGGACATACGAAGAGGAAAGGATAGTGACAGTCACCATCAGAAGGTGATCTCCATTCGCTGCTTTGTAAGTTGTCCCGTGTCACAGGGGGCACCCAGCATCTCTCTCCTGCATGAAGGCTGGCACTGGGCAGTCCACGTGTCAGGCAGTAAAACAATCCTGCATGAAGGGCAGCACGTTGTCCATGGGCTGTGCCAGCCAGAGGAAACAGTGCTGCCTTTGAGAGACACAAAGAGCCACTGTCCTTGCCTCTTTTTTTTCCTTCTCCCCAAACTGTAAGAGTCCAAAACTCACTGTGGAGATAACAAAGGCTCCTCGCAGACTGAGCAGAAGGCTGCAGTCATTTCACCTGTAGAATTCCAGCCAAAACTAGCCCACAGAACACAGCCCACAAGATTAGGGCAGTCAAGCATCCTTTTCACCTGGGCTGTAATCTGAAAGAAAAATAAGCTCCACTAACTACAGCACATCCCTTTTTCCTCTGCATCTGTCTGTTCTGGACTGCCCTGTCTTCAGCAACAGAGCGAAGCAGCTCCCACATCCCAGGGTGTTGTCTTGGTAATGTTTGCCCCACGTGCTAGTGTCTTCCATGATGCTTCCATTATATCCACTTAATATAAAAGCCTTAGGAATGGTTTCAGCAGAAACTGAGTGACCATCCATAAGGAGAGTCCTGTGCTAACTGGGAGGTTGGACTGGCTGACCACTGAGATCCCTTCCTAGTTCTGTAATTAGGAGGCTGGGATAGGGAACACAGAATTCATTCAAATCTGTGGTCACCTTGGTCGCATTAATACCCAGATGGCTCAAATGTGGACAGCGCTGCCACGGATTCAAGTGCAGAGGGCAAGGTTTACTAGGTGGGAACAGAGGGGAGAAGAAGGCTAAGAGATAGGGCTGCTTTTAAGAAGAAAACTGACAACAAATCTACATGGGGCACTTGCTATGTTTCAGGCAGCGGCTGGAGACACAGAGATGAAACTCAGATTGAATTTAGATGAGTCGAGAAAACAGACCTGCACCCAGCCCGTTACAATACAATGGGATTGGTGCCTTGATACTTCCGTGCTACGCAGGAAGCACAGAGAGGAGTGTCTGGAGGCAGCATACATAAAAGAAGACTTCTTGAATGAGTGACAAGTGAGTTTAAGCTTAAGAATGAATAACAGCTGAATGAGGTTGGGAGCAGGATGTGGGAAGATAGTCCAGGTAGACGGGACAACCAATGCCAAGCAACAAAGCATGAGAGGACATGGCAGACATGGTGAGCTGCAGGTAGTTTCTTGGCCTGGCTGGTGTAGGGGACACATGTAAAAAGACAGGAGACGTATTGGAGAAATAGGCAGAGGACTGACAGTGGAGAAGTTTCCCGCCATGCATAGTAGTAGGGAATTTTCTGCAGTGTTAAGAAGATATGAGCCCCAGAGCCATGAGGAGTAAGAGCTGCTTCCTGGCAGTGACCTGAGGAGGGGCCAAGACTTCAGAGAAGGAAAGAAATGACAGGCGCCGGTCTTCCCAGCCTATTCACAGATTCCCTTATCCCGAGTGTGGTAGGAGAGTGACTGAAAGGCCCACGTGGGCCAAGGCAATAGACCTTTCAGAGATAGCCTAGAATCCCTTACCCCTCCTCACCAACTACATCTGGGTGCTGTGCAAGGCTCTGAAACTCTGTCTGGGGATGAGAGTAAGAAAGCTCCAGAAAGATCCGAAGTTAAATTTCCAGTAACCCAGAGGGTTAAGGCTCAGAGAATATGTGATTAAAAAAATATATATAATATTTATAAAAATATAAAAGAATATGTATTTATACATGTTAAATAAATATATGTATTTCATTTACATCAGAATTTGTGGATTGAGAGTTATGCCTACTACATGTATGATCTCATTTAAGCCTCACAATAACCTTATATATGAGGTATTATTATTCTCATTTTTCAGTAATTAAAGAGGCTACAAAGGAATGAGAAAATAAAAAGAAATATTCTCATTCATACACTTCATTTTACAACTGAAGTAGCCGAGGTTTGTGGAAAGCTAAATGGTCCTCAGGTTCAAAGACCAAGCCCGGAGGAAAGGCTGGTTATACCGACTTGCCTTTTTCAACTTCAACACTATCATTATGGCTTCCCTCTTTATAAGTCAGGCACATTCGAAAGGCAAATTTCCTGGAGATTTTCTACTTTTGAAATATCATCAATAGCCTAGGATGATTGGAACATGTTGTAGAGCACAGAAGGCCCTGGGTCTCACGGGGTTAACCTCTTCCTGAAACTTCTCCCCTCCTGTTTCCATGAGAGAGGCAGCAGATACCAGGAAGGAGAGGAAGGACACTTCTGGAAGGGATGCTGCTGCTACCACTAGGGCAGTAACCCGTGGGCATCCAGCTTATTGAACCGTTCCAGCAATGCCGGTCAGCCGTCAGAGTCCACTGAGCCAGCCCAGAGGTCCAGGGCATCCTGGTTGGAGGCAGAAGTCCCAGCTCTGCTGTCAACCTGCTCTTGGCTTAAAGAAGATGCTACTATTTCTAAGAGCCTACTGCGTGCCAGGAACTCTGACCTGTGTCATCTGATTTAACTGCAGAGAGAATACTGTGAGAAGGATATTACAGTCCGCCCTCTGTAACCATGGTTCCTCATCCTGGTTCCTCATCCATGGATTCAAGAAACCAGAACCAAAAGGCCTGTGATGGTTGTGTCTGTCCTGAACACCTACAGACCTTTTTTCTTGCCATTATTTCCTAAACAATACAGTATAACAACTATTTACATTGTATTATGAGCAATCTAGAGATGATTTAAAGTATACGAGAGCATGTGCAGTTCAGATGCAGATATTATGCCTTTTTATATAAGGGACTTGAACATCTGCAGATTTTGGTATCCATGGGGTCCTGGAACCCATCCCCCAGGGATACCAGAGACGACTCTATTTCCACTTAACAGGAGAGGAAACTGAAGATCAAAGAGTTTAGGGATCTTGCCAAAGTCAGAGCGATCAAATCAGGACTGAAATTCAAAACCAGGTCTTCCTATGTCCACACCCAATTGCTTTGTTTTGTTCCCCACGCCCACTCCTCATTCATTTCTACACCACCCTCCCTTACTGTTTTCCATCAGTAAAAAGGAGCTAGAAAAGGGCTGGTGAAACAGTGCTTACCTTCCTGAAAATTGAGTGCACCAATGTGAAAATATTTTGAAAGAAAAAGGTATAAAATATGTGTACGAGTTCTTGCAGTAAAAAGAAAGGTGGGATTAGATTTGCAGTACCGAGCAGCATCAGCTTAAGTCCCCACACTTCGTGCAAACATACAAAACCGTGTTGCTTCCACTGCCAGTAGAGGAGAGGCCGGGAGGGGGGAAAACACACTGGACTTCCCAGTGACTGTTTTTGGAAAAAAACAAAACAAAACAAAAAACCTCGGTGAGCTAATCTTGAACGTGAGGAACTGTTCCACTGTTGTCCAGCGACTGCCATCGAATCCTGTGTTTGTGTTACCCACAATTGCCACGGAAGTGTTTCATTTCGTTTATTTATTATTCATATCCCAAGAGAAATGCAAGGCCTGGAAGTGAAGCTTTTTTCATTTTCATACGCTAGATTCATATCTCAACTGCTTTGTTTTGCCGATACGTCAGTTTAAAAATTACAGAGCCAATACAACCAGCAGTCGGGAGGATTAGTTACTCTAAAATTCAAATATTTGGATTTGACGCAGAAGTCTGATGCCAAGGACATGCTGATCTGCGATTGAAGAGCTAAAACATGGAAGTCCCAATCTTATTCTCTCCTGACTATGTTGCAGGGTGCACTGGCGATTTAATGTCTTTAATCTGCCTTGCTGCTTCCAAAGATACAATTAATCTGAATCCACTCAAGGGCCGGCCCCAGTGACAAGCCGCCCCTGAGCGCAGTGAGCATCTGGGACCACAGATCCCCGCCGACTCTTTGTTCCACTGGCGAAGGATTCTCTCAGTGGCCAGCTGAAGGCCTTTTCTTTGTGTCATGATTGACAGACATGAATTAAATATCACCCCACTGGGCTCTCTGATTGGTGAATGACGATGGATTACAAGAATGTCTTGGGAAAATGGCGTTTCATGATAGAGGGACAGGACCAGAGAGAAAGGGCTTTTCCAGCTACTCCTGACCTTGACAACAGCCGAGACCTTCATTTTGAGCTCTGCTTTTTTTTCAGTTTGATAGGCCTTGTTCAGGCCTCAAAAGGAATGATCCTGGAACCGCCAAGAGAAGATAAGAGGATGAAGCCAAAGGAAGTAAAAATTTGGGGGAGAGAAAAGGATTGTTTTCCTTAAAAGACTGATGTTTCTGGAGATGTGCTTTAAGGATTCTGTTCTAAAATGGGTCTGGCATTGTCCCTGAGGCATTTTTTTTCTTTCTCAATTTATCAGTGCAACAACTAATGTTCCTTAGGGCAACAATGTGCGCTGCAGAATCCACCCTACGCCCAGCATCCTGTGCACAGCCATGGGCATAAACAGCTCTGCACGCACAATCCTCTGGTTTTGAACAAGCAGAAACAGTGCGATAAGAAAATATGGAGAAACGGAGGAGCAAAGAAAGGCATCCCAGAATTCTAGGTGACACAGCAGGTACGCAGCTAACTAGATGAGGAAGGGGGCAAGAGGGTGCAAAATGACAAAATGACAAAAACAAACCTGTCATCTAGTCTGAGAGCTGATGAGGGGCTTAGATGAGTGTTGATTTCAAGAAAGTTGGGTAAGCTGGCTCTGTTGATGACCCTCTAGAACAGAAAGGGGTGATTGTAATGAGACCTCTCACAGCATTATTAGCCTTAGTTTCTATTTTGTGAATGATAGTTTCTGATGCATCTAACATATATTCCAATGTGAAAGGAGGCTGGATTCTTAGGTTTGCCAGGCAGGTTCGCTATCAGTAACACTGTTGGAAGAGAGCATTGGGGCAGAATCTTTTGCCCAGTTTTCAATAAATGTTGAAGTTGTTTTGCCACCGAGCTGGGCACAAAGATTCCTTCTACGAGACGAGAAGGGAGAAGTATATAAATGTTGGTCAGACTTCAGGCAGTAAAAAGGTGAAAGAGTGAAAAAGGTGACAAGCCAGAGAGTTTGTTTGGCCTGGGGAGTTGTTACTAGATCTGGAAAGTAGTGTCATATTGGACTGGGGAACGGGGACAGGCTCATAACCCTTGGCTAGGAACACTCACAGGCCCCATCCAGGTGAGCAGCCAAAGAGAATTGGATGGTAATATCCAAGGGTCGGGGAGCTGCTGAGTCCGTAAGTCGGCCAGATCAGCCATGAACAAACCTGGAATAGAGCGGCAGTAACAGATTAAGAAGCACACTGGACACAAGGCTCAGGAAATTAGGGGAAAAGCTGGGAAAACCATTCAAAATCCTGGCAAGAAATTTGGGCAACAGGTAGAGTCCAGAGCACCAGAAACATGCTTGAGCCAAGGAGTTGTCTCAGCCTAGAGGCTGTCATGTTCCCTGAAGAAGCAAAAGTGAATCTTGGCACGGCCAGGCCTAGTAGGCGGTGCGGCCATATGGCTCCAGTAGGGTGTGCTGGAGGTGGTGGGGAAGGGAGAAGCACACGGCAGACATTTAGGAGCACAAAGCTAAGGAGCTAACCACCTACTTTTTCTGAGTGCTGGAAATGGCATCCTTCTTTTGGGATTAAGATTTGGGAGTGTTCATGTTCATGTAAATTACAATCAAAATGAGGTGCTCATTTAGAGAGTGCACAATTGGAGTGAACTGCTATGACAGTGGTAAATAGATGTCTGGGGGTGGAGTTACGCAGCAATGCCAGCTCTGGGGAGCCTTCTTAAACTGGAAGAGTCCTACTCTGGGAGGAAATGTCAGTAATAACAAATATGCTTTTTTAGTAGATCAACAGCTTGCTGAGCTGTAACATGGTACATCCCCACCCCCTCCCACCATATTTTTTTCTTCCTAAAGTACACCGTGTTGCTAGGAAGATTTATTAGCTGTGTGTTTCTTCAGCTCCTTCATGAATCCAAACAATTCAGTCCTAATGTCTTGGATATGATGTCACTGAAGGGAATGGGATTATTAAAGAGTCAGAGAAGTAGACTGGGCAATGATGGAGTGTTGACTTTGCTAGGGCTGCCATAACAACGTACCACAGATTGGGTAACTTAAGCAATAGAAATTTCATTTTTTCACAATCCTGAAGGCTAGAAGTCTAAAATCAAGTTGTCAGGCAGGGTTGGTTTCTCCTGAGGTTTCTCTCCTTGGCTTGTAGATGGCTGTCTTCTCCCTGTGTCTTCACATGGTCTTTTTTCTGTGTGTCTATATAGTAATCTTCTCTTCTTATAAGGACACCAGACATATTGGATCAAAACCCACACTAATCACCTCATTTGATCTTGATTACCCCTTTCAAGACCCTATCTCCAAATATATTCCGAGGTGCTGGGAGTTAGAACTTCAACATATGAATTTGGGAGGGAGGACTCAATTCAGCCCATAACATGCCACTAGCAGCCTCCCTGAATACCCAGGAGGTACAACTGCTTTGGGGTCTATAAGACTGTAGTGAAATAGTCTTCACATAAAAACAGAATGTTTATGGGCCTATAACCAGTGGATTTTCATTTAATCAATCATAAACCCACTTATTATCATAACCCTATTATTATCACATACCATATAATTAATTGTCTTATCAATATCAATAAATACTTATTGAACAAACGAATAACTCTTTCTTGAAAAGACTCGTCCTTCCTTTGGAAGGATTTGACAGTTGAGAGGTAGGCCAAGGTCTCAGGTTACTCTGCTGATTGCCTCCTATTGAATGAGTTGTGGGCAGTCTCCAGTGGACTATAAAGCATCATAAATAATTCAAATTAAACAACTCTTGTCAAAGTAAATGAATAGAGTGCTGTTTATGACGCAGTCACTTCAGTTTCTTCAAGTCTGTTGGCTTGTTCACCAACTGAAAACTCCAACACCAGGTGCTGTGTTCTGCCTGCCGTGAGGGTGAGCTCCCCTCCTGGGAGTGGAGGCAGAAATGCTGGGCAAACAGCCTCCTTCAAAATGAGTTTCTGTGAAAAACGCAGGATTGGCAGGCATGAGGATAGGAATCCTTGATTTCAGGCTCAGTCCAGACAAGAGCCAAACAAGCTCTTGGTTAATTAATCGGCCTGCTCCACGCAAGTTTATGGGCCGATGAGCCCCGAGGGGCATGTGAGTCTCGCCCCAGAAGATTCTAGCATTAGTGTGTTGGCTGTGGCCCCTGAAGACAAGCGCCTGCTCTGGGAGCATAGTTTTCCCTTGGCTAACATTTTGTCACAGTCACAGCAGCCATGAGACAACCCCATGTCAGGAGTATCTCTGAGTCAACACAGTCCTTAGAAGGAAGGACAAAGCTGTGGCTCAGAGCTAGGAAAAAAGGTGAAGAATTGAATTCTGTAATATCTAAGGGCCAAGGATAGGCTGATGCTTTTTTTTTTATTGTGGTAAAATATACATAACACAAAACTTACTCTTTTAACCATTTTTAAGTGTTCTACTATTCAGGAACATCAAGTACCTTCAGACTGTTATACAACCATCACCACCATCCATTTCCAGAACTCTTTCATCTTGCAAAACTGAAACTCTGTACTCATGAAACACTAACCACCCATTCCCCTACTTCCTCCATTGCCTGGCAGCCACCATTCCACTTTCTGTTCCAGTGAATTTGACTACTCTAGGTACTTCATATAAGTGGAGTCATACAATATTTGTCATTTTGTAACTGGCCTATTCTACTTAGCATAATGTCTTCAAGATTCACTCATGTAACATATGTCAGAAGTTCCTCCCTTTTTAAGGCTGAAAAGCGTTCCATTGTATGTATATACCATATTTTGTTATTTATTCATTCATCAATGGACACTTGGGTTGCTTCTACCTTTTGGCTCTTGTGAATAATGCTGCTATGAACATGGGTACACAAATATCTAATAAGTTCCTGCATTCAATATTTTTGGGCCTTTATACAGAAGTGGTATGGCTGGTAGGGCTGATTCTTAAATAATTTCTCAGGCCATTTTCAAGCCCAGGAGGGAACAGTAAAAACAAAGAGGGACATGCACTGAGAATGAATTGGAAAGAGATAGCTGGGCAAACAGGGTCCAAGTCTGGTCAAGGAACCTGGGCAGCAGAAACTCTATCCTCAGCCTCCTGGGATATTGGTTGCCAAGAAGGATTTCTGCTTTTAGATTATGCATCTCTTTTGGATCCCATAGCTCTACATCTTTACTATTCTGCCATCTCATACCACTTTCTGCACTGGAGATTCTTTATAAGTGTATCTTAAGTCCTGCTAAACAGTAAACTTCTTGAGAGCAGCAATGATGCTGAATTCATCTTTGAAGCCCCAATAACACCTAGCATAGTCTCTGGAGCACAGCTTGTGGTTAATAAATATTTACTAGGTAGATGAACCTAATATTACATATTAGAGAAACAGACCTACTTACTCATTTCCTGGAATTCTTCAAGGAAAGCACCACAGTCATGTCAGCTTAGATGTTATTAATAGTAGTTGAGTAACCAGAGGAAGTAATAATACCACTGTGGGAAAATTAGGCCACCTCCTAAATATCATGTGCAGTTCTAGGCCTGCCATAAGTAGTCTCTAGCCTAGGTACTGGGGATAATCTAGAAAGAGCTCAGGGGAAAGGTAAGCAGAAAAATAAAGGTTCTAGGGGCCCGCCCAGTGTCATAGGGGTTAAGTTCATGTGCTCCACTTTGGCAGCCTGGGGTACGCGGGTTTGTATCCTGGGCATGGACCTACACACCACTCATCAAGCCATGCTGTGGCAGCATCCCCTATACAAAATAGAGGAATATTGGCACAGATGTTAGCTCAGGGACAATCTTCCTCAAGCAAAAAGAGGAAGACTGGCAGCAGATGTCAGCTCTGATCTTCCTCACCCAAAAAAGAAAAAAGAAAAATAAAGATTCTAGAAGCTGTCAGGTGGGAAACAGTTGAACGAATTGACCGTTTGGCTTGGAGACAAGAATACCAAAGAGAAAGACATTATCAATGTTTGCAAATATTTGAAAGGCTTTCTTGTAGAAGAGGAAGCCAGCTTAGTTTTGCTCCAGAGGAAGATCCAGGACCAATGGATTTAAGAGCGAGGAGGCAAGATTCCATATAAGAGAGAATTGTTACATTTAAATTTGAGCTCTCCAACAATGGAGTAGACTGCTTGATAAAATAGTGAGTTCCCTGTCTACACAGAGATGATCAGGAATGCAGTAGAAGGGGAAATACAGACTGGGTCCTGTAGATTCTTGTTTTGACCATCATAGATTTTATTTCCAAGCCTCTAATAGTTTCCTTAAAAAAAGAGTCCTGTTCAGTTTCAGGGATGCAATATCCTCTCTTATCTCTCTGAGGAAATTATGCCTGTGTCCACAGAAAAAAGAAATTCCACTTACTGAGTTTGGTACTACTCTCTGGGATATTAGTTTTTCTCAAATGATTGACCATTCCTAGCTGTGAGCTCATTGTTGTGGCTGCAATCTCCTTGAAGCCTGTCTGGGAATGCTTTCTCTGCTTCTTAGCATTCTAAAGCAGGAGTGGGATGTACCTACTGCCAGGCTGGGTGTGCCAGTAGTTAGTCTTCTGGGTATAGGGATTCTCCATTATCTCTGGAGGTGTCTAAAGCATTCTTCCAAAGCTGACATTCACTGCTCCCGCCTGAAGGCAGACATCTCTACTTGGCAGGGAGGGGTCAGAGCTTGTCCTATCGGACTGCTCCTACTGTGCTTCCATAACTAGTCACCCCTAGGTTTGCCTCTGGGCTCCCCTCTTGCTCCTCATAACTGCTAACCCCAAGCTTGGGGCTGGAGGCTTGGAGCACTGCAGAATGATTTCTTCCTTCTACGAAAGACTTTTGCTTTTTGAAAAACATCTTCCTCTGTTATCTCAATCCTGCCTGCCTTCTCTTATTTAGGAATTCCTTCTTATTTCTGGTCCACCAGGAATATCTAGTTTTCCAGTTATATTGTGAGTTCATTATTTTAAACATGTAATCTCTTCTCTGTCATTTTTAGGCATCTGTGCTCAGTTAACCATCTTAATTCAATCTCTTGTCCCTTCCAATTCTAAATATTACAATTTTATGAATGCAAAGGGAAAAGTAAACAGAAAACACACAGTCATTATAAAAAGAACTCATTTTAAAACTGTTTTTTTTCCAGCTATGACAATAATAGCACAGAGATGAAATCCAAGATCATTCACAATACCAGTGTCAATCACCATAATACCAATCACCACCAACATTTTGGAATATATGTAAAATATACATATCTATACATATATATCACTGACTATAAATATATATGCATATATGTACATATATAAAATATACTACTTTTATATACATAGACTTATATGTCGAATGAGAATAAACTCTCCAAATTACCTTAAATATCTCTTGAATTCCCTTGTAAACTGTTATGTGATTATTTTAGCAATTAAACCAAGTATAAATTGCTGGTTACATTTTCTCTTCTTTGAACTCTTTCTGATTTTTCTCATTTTTGTACATTTTGTCTTATAATTAAGTGTTACTCTCTCACTGGCTAACCACAAGAGACTTGTTTCTCAGACATCTTTGTTTCCTTCACCCTGTGTAGCAGTCTCTGCAAGGCTTAGCAAACACAAAAACCTGGCATCTGCCACCCTCGATGCCTAGAATGGCACATCCACACTTCCTTGGAAGGTTAATTAATTTCCATCTTTATTAAAGTAACTCATGAACACAGTTTTAGAAAGCTAATAGTAATTCCAATTCCTCTTAATTTATATCATAATTTTTGAGTAAATCAATATACAGAGTTTACTTTATTATGACTATGTAAATTTTTTTGGGCTGAGCTAACTTGAATAGCATAATTATGTTCCCTTTCTTATTCAAATTTTTTAAATGGTCCTAGAGTGATTAATTGACTCTCTCATATTTTTTCTTAATTTATACAATCATTCATTCTCAATACTCTAATAGCTCTGTAATATGCCTCTCGATTCTATTTTCCGCCCAATCAAGTAGATTAGTTTTGGTTTTGTATCCAGGAGATCTTCTCCCTGGAGTCTTCCTTCCTCATCCTCCAACCTGGGTTGGTTGCTCTCTCAGCTTCCTCTACAGCTGTCATCCTCTGCTGGATCCTCCAGTTCCTATAATTTCTGCCTGGTTTTCTCCCTTCTTTTTCTGAAGAACATAATTCAGTATTTTTCTGAGAAAGAGCATACGAAAGGTAAAACATTTTAGGATGTAAATATCTAAAAAGATCTTTTATTCTATTTTTCTACTTAGTTAATAATTTGGCTGGATATAGAACTCTTACATCAGAAAAAAGAATGCCTCAGATATTTGGAAGGCGACCACCCATTGACCTATAGCTTCTACTATTATTATGAAGTTCAATACCATTTTGATTCCTGATACTTTTTACGTGAACTGTTTTTTATTTTTCCTCTAGATATTTTTAGGATCTCCCCTTTATTTTTGAGGTTCTGTAATTTCCCAGTGATATTTGTGGTTTGGGTTCTTTGTGGTAGGTGCTTAACACACCCTTTTAAATCTAGAGACTCATTGAAAATAATTTCTTATTTGCACTGTGTGTGTGTGTGTATGTGTGTGTGGGGGGGGGATAGGTAGTTTGGCTATACGGGGAACAGGAGAAAGCTGCATTGCGTATGCAATCTTTCATCCACATTTTCAGTTCCATGTCTCACAACCTTCCGTATTACTTGGTGACTCCAAGACCTGAGGCTTTCTAGGGCTCTAGGGGGCAAACTGACTCTCTGCTCTTTGTTGTTTCCTTTGCAGGCATTTAGATGGCTGGCTTCTCTATTCTGCATCATTTCTCATCCATCCATTTTTTTTTTCATCTAAAGAGATGTTAACATATCATTCGTTTGGTCTTTTGGACTTTTTACTTTTTCATTCCTGAGATTTTATTAGATTTATTAAGATTGTGTTAAATCCATCATATTTAACCAGAAGTCTAAAGCGTTTTTAAAGTGAGCTCTTTAAGCCGGAAAGGGGCATTTTGCTGTTAAAGGAGTTATTGGGGAAATGTTTCCCAACAGGACAAAGAATAGAGACAAACAGTTTCTCTTTTCTTTAGTTAACTTAACTCTTTGCCTACTGGCAGCAAATGATAGAAATGACATCAATCAACTCTAGCCTTTCCCTCTTGACTAAAGTCTCATCGATTGCTGACCTCACCAGCCCCTCCTTGGTTGCTAACAAGTAAGGGATCTATTGTTTTATGTGCTTGGACTGACCAGTGAGCATGGGGCTAGGAGTCGTTGTGAGTGCCAGTCCACAAATCTGTCCTAAATACAGATTGTTAGAGTGGTTCATGCGAGGGACCAGATGCTACCTCATTTTACGGGTACCAGACTCTGAATTTCTTTCTTTCTTTTTCCCTTTTTACAACTTGAGCAAAGGCAAGAAGAAAGTAAGATGCTGACACTGTGATGCCACCACAGCTGTGTTGTATTTCTGATGATGCATTTGATATTCTTTCTATAATGAATATCCTTCACATTCAGAGTAGCATATCTCTCCTAGAGTTGTTATGAGCCCAGACTGGAGCCAAATTGCCTAGATTTGAATCCTGGCTCCACCACTTATTAGCCTGGTGACCTTGGGGAAGATACTTAATCTCTCATGCCTCAGTTTCCTCATCTGTGAAATGGGAATACAATAGTAGCCAGCTCGTAGGGTGATTGTGAGAGTAAAATTAAGGTAATGCCTCATGCAGTTTAAGTATTATATAAGTGTTTGCTATGATTATTGCTGTTGTTATTTCAAATGACAGGATGTTGGGATTGTTCCTTTGGTTTTAAAGAAACTCATTAGAGGAAAAACAGAACTGGATGGCCTGGAATCGCAGCTGTTGTTCCAATACAAGATGTGGAGATAATTCCTTAGCAATCAAGGCTCAGATGACATAAAAGAGACTCCTTTTTGAAGACTCATCATATTCCTTTTCTATATTAATTGTTGTCCATATTTCCAAGGAGAAAGTTCGAGTTTGTCTAATAAAGCAAATCCTCCAGATGTGAATAGAGTAGGTCAAGGGGACTCCTCATGTGCTCACGTGACATCCCTAGATTTCCTCTTTCCTTCTCTTCAGGAAATCCCCTTTCTTATCTGATTCTTTTTCTATAAATAGATGCAATTTGTTTGGAAGGCCATGAAGGATTTGGATGGGAAGCTTTTGTGAGAAGTGGGATACTTTGCTCTGGCTTATCTGCAGCATTGACCCCTTGTCCAACGCTGGGAGAAGGTGAGGGGCTGGCAGGAGGGAGGAAGCCAGAGGTCTGCAAGCAGGAGCAGACCTAAAGATGCCCTAACATTGACTTCTCTCTCTGAGGAGGACTTGTGGTGTGCTGGAAAGAGCCCAGGATCCAGAGTTTGTCAGATCCAAGTCCCAGTTTTATTTCCAATTCAATTTCTCACAGCTTTATGAACTTTGATTTCTTCATCTGTAAAATGAATACTTCTCAGTGTAGTAATGGGGAGCAAATGAGTGGATTAGCACATGTAAAAGTTATTTCACATATCCTAGAACTCCCTTTACCCCCATTCTTCTCTCCTTTTCCTACTACACATGACAATCAGTCCATACAGACGTCTCCCAGATTCCCGCTGTAGGACGGGATCTGTCCAGGCAATACCAGGATGCACAGGGCCCTGGAGATTATACCATAGGACATTCACTTAAAGGATCTGCAGGGGTCAACTTTGCAGGGCTGTTCTAAATTATCTCTGATAATGGCTTGTTTCCGCTCAGCAATTGAATCACATGCATCCAATCAATTTAACAGTATTTATTAAGCCTTGTCCTGTGCCCTAGGAACTATAGAGGATATAAAGGAAGAAGAAAGGAGCTTACAATTTTGTGGAAGAAACTAAACAACTAGATAAGTAATATAGAACTAACCCAAGTAATGGACTGGGGACAAAAGTCTGCAGGACTTGTTGAAGTTCAGAGCGGGAGAGACTTAGCTTTGATGTCTTATTTGCTCCCCCTGTGCAATACAGTCATGTTCAGTGGGGGTGTCTTCACCTCATCCAAGCTAAGTGGGGTTTGGGGAGTTACATGCCAATGGGAGATGGGAGTCTGGGGGGTTCTGGGGACATGTGAACGTGCTGACTTGTCTTCAAGAGCCAGAATGATTTCCCAGCCCAGAGAGGTTTCAGTCCAGGGTTGTTTTCTCAGCTTCTTGGGAAAAAATCATAGAGAGAATGCTAATGGACCCAGCAATTTCTTTTCAGAACATGTTCTGGGCCAGGCTCAGCTGCCTATCGATTTTTAATTTTTGGTGATTCGGAGAAATAGGGCCTCAGTTTTATAGCATGTAGACTTTTCCAGAGCACAGATTCTCTTCCTGCCTGCCCCCTCCATTGTGCTCAGAGAGGATGGAGAAACTCATATCTCAGGCACTTGGCATGTCTGTACTACCTCTTATTCATAGAACTTCAAGCTCTCCGAAAATACAACTAAAATCAGCTACTCAGTGCCCTTCAATTAAGCTCATGGTTACCGGCAGCCAACATTTTCCAGGCAAGAACTAGAGGTTGATTATCAATAAATGCCTCTCTTTTTTCTCCTCTTGTATGAGAATTGGAGGGTAGGCCTAGTCATGCTAACTTCTGCTTTTCTTTACTTCGTCTACCCTTCATCCTGATTTGACCTACAATAACATTATTTCCCCTTGAGTGGATTGGGTGGTCTCCCATATTGGAAAATTCCCAGTTATGTCTTGCAGAATAGTAAATGCAGCTTGGAGTGCACTTTGGGTTATATTCAGATGCCATCCTGGCAACTTCAGTTTCAGAATCTTCTATTTTCTGGCTGCTGCTTATCTCTTAATGATGGACTGGTCTGTTGGAAGTTTCAGAGAGATTATTTTGGACCTCAAGTTTGCCGAGGCCACAAAGGTCTGAGGCAAAGACAGGGTTGCATTGAGTGAAAAGCAATTCTTTCTTGGTTCTGGCTCCCCCTTGCTATCGCAATACCTCTGGGACTCATGAAAGTTGAATTTTTTTGAGGGGTGCCCAGTTGGTGTTTCACATGGCTTCACAAAGAAGTCTTTCCAGTGTTGGCCATTTGTTACCTCTCTTACTTTTTGGCTCCTTTAGGGGACGTCACCCTGGAAGTGGCAGCAAAGCCCCTCATCTGAGCAAAAGTACTAATATTTGGTCAAAGTTGCTCTTGTTAGCTGCTGGTGCTGCTGAAGCCACAGCAGCCGCTGAGGGCACTGCTGCTCTAGGGGTGCTGTGCCTGGTTTCGGGGCGTGTCTGCCTCACCACGCTGAGATGGCCAGTGCCATTATTATGGGCCTGCCAATGAGGCTGCTGCCCAGGGATGTTGTCCTAGTGCTGGTTCTAGGTGGGTTCTGCCACCCCTTGTGGGGCAGCCACCACCAGAGTCGGGCTACAAATGCTGATACTATGTGCTGCTTCCGGGGCTGCAGTCTCACCGTGTCCATGATGCCCTATGCAGAAATGGCCTTAGTGAAGTAGGGTAAACCTTTGCTCCCACCGTTAGGGCATGCTCTCACACTTCAGGCTAAAGTAATGCTGCCCTATGCTCCCAAAGTCTTACAGAGAGTTTTGTATGATCACGGCACTTTCAATTTTTACTTGCCTCCCTCCTCTCGCCCATTAAGACTCTGCCGCCTACTGACTGGGGATGAGCCAGAGGAACCATCTATGTCCCAGGCACCACGCTGTTTGAGCCTCCCACACTGAGATTATGTTGAACCAGCCTGGTGAGTGCTGTCCTGGGGGTGCTTCAGTCCCTCAAACCATAAATCTATCTCCAATCCTCCTTCCTAATTCCAGCCAGAAGCAGTTTGTAAACTTATTTTTTTGCAGAGAAGCATGACCGTGTGATTAATAAAAGACTTTCAAGGATAAAAGTAAACTTCATTAGGATGAAGTGAAGAAGTGGAATGGTTATGAGTTCAAGGGGAAAATAAAGGGCACGCCACTTCCAGATATTAAATAAGAGTTTCCATGTATTTTTTAGTGGATGAAAATGAGTATCAAATTGTCTATATATTTAGATTCCATCCAACACATTTAAAAGCGATGTGTACTTTTAGTTTAAAATATCGACATTTACAATCTGATGGAAATTGTACCCTTGACAACTGTTTAAACTTACATTGAAAAGTGTGGGTTTTCGCTTTAAAACAGGTGAGAATGTTCAGAGATTTTCAAAATTCTCTTTTTTGAGGGAGGCGAGTTATGAGCAAAAATGTTTGAAGAACTCCAATTTAGAGTGTTTTGCAAATGTGCTCTTAACAACTGACTCATTTCTATGAATTTTATTTTACAAATTGTTTTTCATTGAAATATTTTATATTATGTTTGCTTGCCTTGGTTTTCCACTGGAAACCCCGAAGAACAAGAATTATATCAGAGAGTTACGTTACTTTGGTTCATCCTCCATCTAGAACAGACTGCTCAGTCTACCGCTATCTAGATACTTGCATAAAGCAAGTCAACTTCAGATTACCAATCTCTAGATGAAGGAATACACCTTGCAGGGAACCACGCTAACATTCTATTTTAAAGCCTGATCTGTTCTCATTTTCTGCTGCCTCCTCCTTCTTTTTCTACTTTTTAACGTTCCAAAAAAAAAAAAAAGTGGCAAAACTCAAGATTGCTTGGCAAGCAGGATGAGTGGGAAGGGAACATAATTTGTGAGTAATCCTTAGTCTTCTCTGTGAAGTTATTTTTATTGCCACTCCAGCCTCAACTATCAGCGGGGAGGGAAGAGTTGAGAATAAGTGGGTAACTTGATTATCAAGAGAACCTTTTCCTAACTGGAAAAAGAACGACTGTCCCAGGAAAAACTGGCTCACAGGGATGCATTTCCTCCAGCATCTTTATATTCTTCTCTGTTGGTTACAAGAGACAGAACTCAGGGGCTGGAAATGGAGGGAAACTTCTGCCAGCTGTGTTCATTGTGGGCAGAGGGACAGGGATTTCCTTTAGCAAAGGAATTGCAGGGAATTGGGGTCCTTGGGATCAATAGTCAAAGATAACATTCTTTTGCTAAGGCAATAAGAGTCAGCAGAAGGTCAATTCATGCCAGCAGCAGGGAAAAGAGTGTAAGGGCTTTTAACACCAAAGCTGCTGCATAGAAACTGAGCATGGGCCCCAGAAGGCTCCAGACTCTGAAGAAAAAGTCGAGAGCAAGTTAAATTTGTTTCCTCCTTTGCCTTGGTGATGAACACCAGAGTCACATTTAACAGTGAAAGCTGGAAATTTAGCCAGTAAGGAATTTAAGTTCCATCTATGTCTTTGTATTTATTTAAGTCTTGTTCTAAATGATATCTACTCTGAAATTTGTTGGCAAACATTGATAAATTGTGTTTGTAAGAGATTTATACTGTAAGTGTAAACATACAGTTTTATATTTATATGTACACATACATTTCCATCCACATACATGTTTTATGGGAAATGTTTAACTTATGGCTCCTCATGATAAACGTGCCGTGGGTCAGCACTGTAGAACTGGGAGAAACCCAGATGGTTGGTTCACTTTAAGCACCCAAGCCTTCAAACATGATCGTTTATCAACCAAAATTGTAGGCAGTGTGCTTAAGGGGAAATGATCAAGGTTTCTAGGGCTGCCCTTGTCAACCCAAGCTTCAAGTTGAGGCCAAGCATGGTCCCATCTAAACACACAGAGGTGGTGGCTACAATTGCTGAGCCCTGAAATAAATGTGAGCCCACAGCCTCAGTCTTCCTTGATGCCCATTTCTCATTCTGATGATTTAAATCTGTGTCCACTGATAGGGAAGGCCAGGGAAACCTGAGAGAACCATACAGTTTTCATAGAGTCACATTGCTAGTCTCGCAGCTGTCATGGTATTAAATGGCCGGGTCGGACACTCCTGGACTTTGTTGACAGCAGGGACACAGCACCTTGTGGTTATTAGACACTGTTGCCTTGAGGAAAGTCATATCTGGCCATGAGGGCACCCGTATTCCCTGCTCCGGGTCAGAAAATTGTCACTGGAGATTCCATGTGGATTGGAGATTGTTACCCAAAAAGCCCCACCTCTGAATAGCCCAGAGGTACGGACATCAAAGCGGGCCTCTATGGGCTTGTTTTTCTTGGCCAAGTGGGAGGAGGAATATTGGAGAGCCCAGGACATTCCCATAGAGATGTAGGGCCCTGACTTGGTGTGTTGTTCCCAATTCCTTTCTGAGTGAATTCCGCTGCTGATAAACTGGCTCAGACACAAATGCTCACAGCTGCGTGAAGGATGTTGCCGGGGACATAATGGCTGCTGTGTGTGCTGGAGCACAAACAGTCCCACACAGGCCTGGGCCTGAGAAACAATGGGGCGACAAACAGCCTTCAGTACAATGCATTCATTTCCTGTAATAACATTGGGCCAAATGCCGGCCCAGTGGGCCGGCTCCGTCTGACCAGGAGACACTCCACTTGATGCCATCATTTTAGAGGCCTGCTATTCATCAAGAATGAGAGACACACATAAAAAGAAGAGAGATGGCAAGCGTTGGGTTATTTTTCCCTGTAGAGCAAGATATAATTAAAACTGTATGTATATATATATATTTTATGCCCAGATAAAATAGTGTGGTAAAAATACTGGAGAGGTGTTAGAACCTACTCCAATTTTAAGCCTTTCTGACATTATATGCTCGTGATTCACTATTGCTGCTAAAAATACTGGCGTGAGGCACCCTAGCTTCTCTGCTTCCCGGCAAGTCAACTGGCTCTAAGATGAGCTCTCCTCTTCCCCCTGCTTGAGCTTCCATCCTCAGGCAGGTAAAAACCCTGTTGGGAGTTGGTTTAAGACAGCTCCCAAATCGTGATAAAAATAGTAATAGCTAACATCTACTGAGTTCTTACTTGATAGCAAGCCCAGTTCTAATTGCTTGAATCCTCAGAAGAACCCTGTAAGGTGGGTACCATTTTACAGATGAGGAAACTGAGACACAAAGAAGTTAAGCAACTTGCCCAAGCTCCTAAATTGTCTGTCTTTTCAGATACATACCCAGGGCCTCCCACGAACTCACTTTGCTGGACAGTATCGCACCTGTGCAGGAATTGCCTCCTTCCACATGTGTGATGAAATGGCATCAATAGCTCTTGTACAAGACAGGCATTTCTTGAGGAAGCATTGAGAGGGCTTCCAAGGTAGGAAGTGTTTTGAGGATACAAGAGAGAGGAATGGGAAAGGAGCCTCTGACGGTTCTTGTAGGAGAGCCAGTGTTCCTTCGTGTTAGTTGGAGAAGGGAATGCACAGGGCTGCTGACTTCCATGGCTGACAATTAATCAAACATGAGGAGACTTTCCATGGATCTGTTCAGAAAGCCACACCCTGCACACAGAGTGCTCCTGACTGTTCAGGCTGGCCGGGCTGTCACTGAGCATCGCATGTGCCTCACGACTGTTCAAGATGTTGGGAGAGACTCAGAGGGGTCAAATAGAGGTGGTGGGAGAGGACACGGCAGGCTGGAGGAAACATCGCCAAGATGGAAATACATCCATGGAACTTTGGAACTGAAAGAGCCTTTAGAAATCATTCAGCCACCTTCTCATTTTATAATGAGGGGCTGAGGGGCAGGGAGGTGAAGTGTCCCAGCTAATCCCACCCAGGTGGTTCAAGACAGAGCCAGGAGTAAAACTGAGGTCTGCTCTCTCCACCTGTACAAAAGAATAAACCCAGTTAGAACCATTTGGTAAGTACTTACTGAAGACTGAAGGCTGTTCTAATTAATGTCTTGGGAGGGATGTGACAGGAAAGAAATAGAAGATATGATTCCTCCCCTCCTGAGGCTTACAATTTCGCTGGAGATACACATGATATATAAATGCAAACACCAGTGGACTAATCTCACCACTTCCCTTGTGAATCCAGCACACACGTGAGAACCGAGGAGACACAAGTTCAAGGGATCATGGGGTTAGGGTGGTGGTGACCCGGGAAGGGTTTCCAGGAGCGCGCCCTGTTCTATATTGAGGTGAATAAGAGGGGTGTGAAGTGGTAGAAAGAAAGTCAAAAGCATTCAATGTAGAAATACATACCGCTGTGCCAAGGACAGAGGAGCAATGAGTGAGAGCCACAAACATAGGCAGCAAACAGGTTTGTTGGGCTGGCATGGAGAGTATGTGTCAACAAGCAATGAGAAATGATGTCATGAAGAGAAACCAACTCTGAAAACATTCCTGTCATACCTGGAGGCAGCTAGCTGTCTGATGTCTGAGACACTGAAGAATCTGCCCTGGTTTGATAGCTGAGGAACAAAACCAGCTGTAGGCGAAACAATGAAATTACATGCATCGTTTTCTAGCATACCACGTGAACAACCAGTACGTGGTCATAATGCTGTTACCGAGCCACATAAATCAGTCAGGAATGGTGACGGGGCTTCTTTCTATGTTCCAGGTGTGACGCTGGGCTCCAGGGATACGATGAACAAGACCGACTCAGCCTGCTCTGGGTGTGTGTTTTACAGGTGTGTTCTGTCATCATAATTCCAGGAGAAAATCAGCACTCACGTCATTCAAAAGTAAGGAAGCCCAGCAATTCTCAGAAGCAGTAAATGATCAATATGATTCATGGATGTTTAAATGAGTGAATAAAGTCGCTGGGTTTATTCTGCCCTGTCGCCAACTCAAGCAGAGAAACAGGCATCCATTACTCTTCCTGCTCTGCTGGCTGGGAGCTGGTGCAGGATTATAGCTATCTTCCTACATCTTCCCTCTATTTCTAGGTGCGCTCAATCCCTGGAGAGATGCAAGGTTATTCTCTGATTATTGGGCTGTTCCTATAGGGGAGGCTGCTGGCTACCACTTTGTAAGACCACATCAGGGGGCGACTTCAGCTGGAACTCACCTGGAGAAGTCACAGCAAAGGGCTCCTGAAGGAACTCGATAACCTTGTGAGGAAAGCCTTGGTTATTCTCCTTCGTTGGCTCCTTCGCCTTTTGATCAGTCAGGGACTAGGCATTTCCCTCAAGCTCTAAACTAGAACCAACAGGAAGGCTCTAAGGTAGCTGGAAGGGCGGGTGGAACAAGGAAAGGGTTTGAATTTTAATAAGAAAGATATCTTGTCTTTGTCGAAGGACAGCCTGGACAGGACTCCCTCCTGTTGATGGGGGTTGGTGGTGGTGGGGAAAGGGGTGTGTCTAGATTAAAATAGTCCAGACCATCAAATCAGTTTATTTCAAGTAAACCAATTCAACTGCATCAACGTTTCTTGGGTACTTAGTTTGTGTCTGAACCATTTAGAATAAGTCTGGAGCACCTAATGTTCTTCACCAAAAATGCATTTCTTATTTTCAGACACTTGAAGTTTAGAAATAGATATAGTTAGAAACTAGCATATGTTTTTAGCCCTTTTTTTCTTCATTGTCATTCTTTAATTTTTGATTATTTTTTTCCAGTGTCAGTTTAGCGATACCATGGAAAGTCAAGAAGTTTAGGTCGGGGGACACGCTCCATGGCCTGCCATGTGGCCAGCAGCAGGAATACAACCCAGGGAGCACCCGGATATTGTCAGACTGAGGGTGTTGAAGGCAGTGGAGCAGCTGAGCCTTCCCATCTGCCTCTTTCCTCCTCTCTGTGCAGTCCCTGTGGCAGTGTGCAGGTTCACAGCTTGGGGTTTGTGTTAATCTGGGAGCTCATGGTTCTGAAAATCATTGCTTTCTAGGACCTGCGTGGAGAATTCTGTATGGAGAGCTCTTGGTCCTAAGGGCTCTCCAAGGGCTTAGGGATTATGGCAAGAATGGAGGGAGAAGGGAAGAAGGGAACTTATGAGAGTAGTGGCTTCTCCTCCAAGGGAAGAAAGTGTTGTTAGGACAACTCAGTTAACCCCAGCTAAAAGGGGAGCTGAAGAGAGCAGGGAGGTCTTGGGCCATCCAGCCTGGGATATCCCACTCCCAAATCTCTGTACCAAGAACTGGTCAACAGGCTAGGGTCTAGTTACTACATCACACAAGGTTTTCTGAACAGGTTTCGGACTAGAATCAGAAGGCTCTGGGCAAGTGGGGAGGGCGTATAATGAGAGTCAAAGAAAAGTCTGTGCTAGTCAGTGGATGATGAATCAGTTTTGGCCCTGCCGTTTAGCAGCTGTCTGGCTTTGGCAAACTACTTAACCTTTCTGAGCCTCGGTTTACTCATCAGGAAAATACAGAGCAGGTTCTAGAAGCAGACAAGTTTAAATTTTTATCACTTTCTGGCAGTTGGAGCCTGAGAAACTACTTTCAGCCTCTCTAAGCCTCAGTTTCCTCTTGTCTAAAATGGGGGAGAATGAGTATCTACATCAAAGAGTTGTAAGAATTAAATATGATAATACATGTTAAGTGTTTCATATAGTGTCTAGCATATGGTGTTCAAAAAATGTTAGCAGTGTAGGGTGGATGTGAGGATTAAAGAAGTGTATGCAAAGCACTTATCCTTTCTGACACAGGGGGATGCCTAATAAACATTAGATATCATGTGACTTTGAGCAACCAATAAATATCTATCAAACAAATGCCCAAAGGAGGACTGTGTCTTTTCATCTCTGAATCTCTGGCCCCTCGCACTGGTATATAGCAGGTGTTTTACATTCCTATTGCTGCTATAACAAACTGCCACCTATTTAGTGACTTAAAACAACACAGTTTATTACCTTACAGTCTGGAAGCCAGAAGTCCAAAACAGCTTTCACTAGGCTAAAATCAAGGTGTTGGCAGGCTGCGTGCCTTTTAGAGGCTCTAGGGGAGAATCTGTTTCCTTGCCTCTTCTAGTTTCTAGAGACCTGCATTTCTTGGCTCATGCCCGCTTCCTCCACCTTCAGAGCCAGCAATGGAGCATCTTCAAATTTCTCTGTCTCTGCCTCTGACCTGACTTCTGCCATTGCATCTCCTTCTCTGAGTCTGGTTCTCCTTCCTCTCTCTTACAAGGACCCTTGTGATTACATTGAGCCTACTGGTCCAGTCTCCCATCTCAAGACCCTAATTTAATCATGGCTGCAAGGTCCCTCTGCCACGTATGGCAGCATATTCAAATGCACTGCGGGTCAGGGAGTGGGTATCTTTGGGGGACCGTTATTCTGTTGACCTCCGCAGGAATCAATGAGCAGTGTGTTGCACATTAGCACTTCCTTCTAGAGCCTCTGCTCACCATGTGACCTTGCGCAGTTTGTCTCATACTGAACAACTCTGCCCTGGACCCTACATGAATTCAAGGATGTTTGACTTCACAATGGGTCTTTCTAGTTTAGCAGCCTTGCCTCAGAAAGAAGGGCAGCTCACGATGAGCATAAGCATCTCAGGCTCTTTTCTCCAATTAACTTGTAAATTAATTAACTTGTAAAAGTTAATTTCTAGCATCTTGATGTTTGCTATTGCCAATAGGTTTACCTTTCTTTTATTAACTAATTATTCATCATAGCTACACAATGAGGAGGGCTGTTTGTCCCTCCCGGGTTTATAGATGAGTAAAACAAGGCCTAGAGAGGACCCACTGGGACCTGGAATTGTAGCTCTGTATTGTAAAAGTCAAAATTACTTGGGTTCTGAGTTTGGGCTCAATGTTTCACTTCTTTGCCTCCAACTGGAAGAGGGGAACCTGTTAGGTCTTCATTGTTGAAGTTACAACTTAGAGTTATGATGAGATCAAAATTCTTTGTTCCCCTCTCTGCTGGCACACTTTCTCTGTTGGTGCTTGGCTTGAAGTTTGCTGTACAAAGTGTGTTTATGAACTTGTGTAATTGAACTTGCAGAGGGACACAGCACCTGTCCGGTGGCTTTTCCTCTCAGTGTGGAAATGATTTACCAAGTCATTCTGGCTTCGTGATTAAAAACTGGAACTTCTTTAAAAGTTTTAATTACAGTCAGTTCAAAATGGTTGCCAAAATAATTTGGACTTAAAAAAAAGCCATCTGTTCAAATGAGAACAGCACCACAATTGTTCTAACTATAGTTTTGACGAAGGTGAGTTCAAAAACTAAGATTTTGCATCTTTGTAATAAAATCAAGGTTCAGGCAAATATTACATGACCATAGGGACACTCAGTAATGATTTAAAATATTCTGTGAGATGCAAGGACTGAGATGAAGCTGAAGGGAATGCTCAGAGATGAACAACAAGAAAATGTCAGCATTAAGTATTTACGTATGACCGTATTTTTGTATGTTGCATATAATTGTGTTGATCAGTACTAAGTGCCAAGAATTTTACACACAGTATCTCATTTAATCCTCACAACAATACTAAGGGGTGGGTACTGCCTCCATTTAACTGAAGCTCAGATAGATTAAGGCACTGTTCATGATTCCCAGTTAGTAAATGGAAAATCTGGACTCAAACACAGGCCCGCCTCTCTCCGAACCTCTTTTAACCTCCTGCCTGCTATTCGTGTTATACTCTGAGAGATGGAGGAACAGGGTTAGTTCAACCCCTCATTTTAAGCATGGGTTCCAGAGATAAAATGATGTGTTGCTTACATAGACAGTAAGAGGTAGATGAAACTGCAGAGTGATTTCTAGTATATTTGCTACCCTTTGTTTCTAAGGAATATGAAGGAAACTTCTTTCTCTATTAGCTTTTACACTTTAGGAAACAAATGCAGTCTGGAGGTTGCTGGGTCTGGGAAGAAAATGCCTTTGTCTGAATAAGACAGGCTCAAATGAGGTAGATGGGATATCATCTGAGAGTTGAAAGGATGACCTGCCCCCTATTAGTCACAACTGTCAAGCTTGGGCTTGAGCAGCAATGGGTTATGGAGGCAGGGCACAAAGCCAAGAGCAGGCTGGGAATACCAAAAAGCCGCGGGCCTGTAGGGTAAGCTCAGGTCCAGAAGTCAGGGGAGAAGACAGAATCTCTGCAGGCCAAGGTGGACAGAAACCAGCTGACAGTCAGGACCAACCTCAGCCCCTGAGGCACAGCACCCAGCAGGCCCAGTCTGGAGGCCTTGCATGGAGCTCCTGACTTGGGGGTCTGTGAATGTGGGTCCTGGGCTAGAGCCAGGTCACGGGTGTCGGTGTTCAAGGCTTGGGGGGATTCCTTGTGAACAAGCTTGTACCAGTCCCTCCAAATCTATTTTGGGAAATACCATACTTGAAAGAGAGCTGGTTGTTTATTTCCAGAAATAAGGCAAGAATCATGTAATTTTTAAAATTGACATCATAATAGTTTATAACATTGTGAAATTTTAGTTGTACGTTATTGTTTGTCAGTCACCATATAAATGTGTCCCTTCACCCCCTGTGCCCACCTCCAGCCCACTTCCCCTGGTAACCACCAAATTGTTCTCTCTGTCCGGGTGTTAGTTTATCTTCCACACATGAGTGAAATCATGCAGTGTTTGTCTTTCTCTGTCTGGCTTATTTCGCTTAACATAATTCTCTCCAGGTCCATCCATGTTGTTGCAAATGGGACGATTTTGTCTTTTTTTATGGCGGAGTAGTATTCCATTGTATGTATATACCACATCTTTATCCAATCATCAGTCAAAGGACAATTGGGTTGCTTCCACTTCTTGGCTATAGTGAATAATGCTGCAGTGAACATAGGGGTGCATAAGCCTCTTTGGATTGTTGGTTTCAGGTTCTTTGGATAAATACCCAGTAGTGGGATAGCTGGATCATAAGGTATATCTACTGTTAATTTTTTGAGGAATCTCCATACTGTTTTCCATAAAGGCTACACCAGTTTGCATTCCCACCAGCAGTGAATGAGAGTTCCCATTTCTCCACATCCTCTCCAGCATTTGTTATTTTTTTGTCTTGGTGATTATAGCCATTCTAACGGGTGTAAGGTGATATCTTAGCGTAGTTTTGATTTGCATTTCCCTGATGATTAGTGATGTTGAACATCTTTTCATGTGCCTAATGGCCATCCGTATATCTTCCTTGGAAAATGTCTGTTCATATCCTCTGCCCATTTGTTGATCAGGTTGTTTGTTTTTTTGTTGTTCAGTTGTGTGAGTTTTTTATATATTATGGAGATTAACCCCTTGTCAGATATATGATTTGCAAATATTTCCTCCCAGCTGGTGGGTTGTCTATTCATTTTGATCCTGGTTTCATTTGCCTTGTAGAAGCTCTCCAGTGTGACGAAGTCCCACTTATTTATTTTTTCTTTTGTTTCCCTTGTCCAAGTAGGCATGGAATTTGAAAAGATCCTTCTGTGACTGATGTCAAAGAGTGTATTGCCTATATTTTCTTCAAGGAGTTTTATAGTTTCATGTCTTACTTTCAAGTCTTTGATCCACTATGAGTTGATTTTTGTGTATGGTGTAAGATAATGGTCTACTTTCATTCTTTTGCATGTGGCTATCCTGTTTTCCCAGCACCATTTATTGAAGAGACTTTCCTTCCTCCATTGTATGTTCTTCATGTAATTTTTTTAAACATGCTTCATTATATATCTAGCATTGAGTTGGTGGTCAAGATGATCATTTAATCTAAATAGAGTCATTTTCAAGACCTGTCATGGATTTTTTTTTTTTTTTTTGCTGAGGAAGATTTGCCCTGAGCTAACATCTCTGCCCATCTTCCTCTATTTTGTATGGGGGACGCCACCACAGCATGGCATGATGAGTAATGTAAATCTGTGCCTGGGATCTGACCCTGCAAACCCTGGGCTGCCAAAGTGGAGAGCACCTAACTTAACCACCGCACAACTGGGCTGGCTCCAGACACTTCACTGATTTTTATTTTTTTTCATATTTATTGATGTCTTAAGAGTTTATAACATTGTGGGGTTTTAGTTGTACATTATTATTTGTCCATCACCATATGGATGCTTCCATTCACCCCTTGTGCCCACCCCCCACCCCCCTTCCCCCGGTAACCACCAACCAGTTCTCTCTGTCCTTGTGTTAGTTTATATTCCATGTATGCGTGAGATCATGCAGTGTTTGTCCTTCTCTCTCTGGCTAATTTCACTTAACATAATACCCTCTAGGTCCATCCACATTGTTGCAAATGGGACAATTCTGTCTTTTTTATGGCTGAGTAGTATTCCATTGTATATATATATATATATACACCACATCTTCTTTGTCCAATCATCAGTTGAGGGACATTTGGGTTGCTTCCACTTCTTGGCCATGGCACTTCACTGATTTTTAAAGGGCCAATATCTAGGATATTAGAGGGCCATATTAAATAGGCATGTATGGTTAGGGGCCAACGCCTGGTATATATTAAATAATAAATATTTGTTAAATGAGTGAATGAACCTGTACTGACACAAAGAAAAGGCCTGTACTCTTTGTAACTCTATTGAGAGGCCTACATAAACCCAAAGAAACTGGGAATCACTATATAGGAGAAATACTTAGTATATTTGGAAAGTGGAGAAACCATCCCCCTTCCCACAAAAACGAAATTTAGACTTAGGGTTTAGAGATCTCGGATCGGGTAGCAAAGGGAACAAGGGTAGAAAATCTTTGATGAAGTTCACTTTGATCAGCAGCTCTCCTGCCTCTTATCTTTTTACAGACTCCAGTGCAGAAAGGGACTTATTCAGCTGCATGAAGTCTGTGTGTACCAGCAGCCAGTTAGGAAACGAGTTGAATGCCAGATTATTAAATGTCACATGTGGGAGCAACTGAAACCAAGATTTTAGTCACTTTGGCTCTGCCTTAAACACCCACACAACAGAAATGGACCACAGAGCACTGGCTGAGCACAAGAGAAAGGCAGAGAAGCTAGAAGAACACTAGGAGATACTCTGGTGTTTGTGCCACATTTTCATTCCCTTCTTTCCAAGTCCTTTCCTCTTTATCTAAAAACCTATTTCCCATCTCATTTGAGGAGAATTAACCCTTCTCTAGGCGAGTGAGGGTATGAGCTAATTGCAAGTTGCAATACCTTTTAAAGAAATACAGTGCACTTTCAAATTTCAATTCTACAAATCCTCCTGCCTGAAATCTGGAAAATTCTAAAACCCAATCAGGTTTTGACCGGCTAAATTATTTAACATCTTTGAAACAAGTAAAGAAGAAATAAATAAATCTGTTATTTTTAGGACACTCAGAGACAAGAGCAGCTTTTCATTCCTCTCTCACCAAAATGGGAAATTTTAAAGTAAAATAAACCTTGGGAATTAAAAACCTGACGAAATAGTAATTATTTATTTATTTATAATTGTGGTAAAAAAATCACAAAATTTAGCATCTTAACCATTTTTCAGTGTGCAGTTCAGTGGCATGAAGTATATTCACATTGTCATGCACCATCCATTTCATCCAGGTCACCACCATCCATTTCCAAAATTCCTTCTATGTTGTGAAGGTGAAACTCTGTACCCATTAAATAATTACTCTCTATTACCCACTCCTCCCAGCCCCTGGCAACCACCATTCTACTTTTTGTCTCTATGAATTGACTCCTCTAGGTACCTCATATATATGGAATCACACAGTATTTTGTCTTTTTGTGACTGGCTTATTTCACTTAGCACAATATCCTCAAGACTCATCCACATTGTAGCATGTGACAGAATTTCCTTCCTTTTTACAGCTGACTAATATTCCATTGTGTGGATGTACCACATTTTGTTTATCCATTCATTCACCAATGGACAGTTGGGTGGCTTCCAACCCTTGGCTATTGTGAATACTGCTGCCATGAACATGTGTATGCAAGGAAATAATAATATTTTAACCTGGCATATTATGTTGCTCAGAGAAGAATGAGTGGGTTTAAGATCTCAATGAGGGGTGGAAATGGGAGAGGGGAGATACTGGTGACCCTTTCAAACATTGCCAACATTTGAAACTATGCCAAGACCTCAAACAATTTTGCTGTAAGCATCTCCAAGTGTGTGTACTAGTTTCTCTTCAAAATAAATGATTTTAAATCAAATTGTTTTCTTCTTAAGCTTGATGACGGTATTTAGTCTTTAATGAAATATTCAGGAATAAAGATTGAAAGAGGAAATAGAAATGTTACATTTATTAAAACCCTCCACACCACCAAATATTCAAGTGAACCATCCATTTGTCAGGAAGCTAGACTAGTTCCATGAAAAGATAAGTATTAAATAGCTTTTGTTGAACAACATCTTGTCTATAATCAATATTAATCTATATTGGATGTCAACATCTTTTTTTCTAAAATTCATTTTGACACTGTTAAGTATCTGGAGTCAGTTATTATCTCATTGTCTGCCCAGTTTGATTACAGTGTATTTTTCAAGTCCTGGAGTATTTTTTTCCCAGAAAAATGGAAATGCAAACAGATGCAGAGTGAGTAACTTGACCTGATGTTATTCTTTTTCTGCCTGAAGAAATAATAGTAGAAAATTTTAAAAGGCTCTTATTTAAGTGAATATAATTCTTGTTGCAGACAACAAGTCTGTTTCTCTACTCCCATTTCAAGGATTAATAAAAAGCTAGACTAAAGCAGGAACATTTAAAAATCCAGGGACGTGTTTCAAGAACCTTTAGTGGTCTGAATATCATGCGTAGTTTATCTCTGTCTGAAGGACTCTGAGTCAGAAAGGATGTGAAAAACATCTGGGTAGGAAAAAAAGAGTGTATTCAGAGATACATTCTGCACTATCCGATTCTTATCTTCTTTTTAGTGGTTATCAAAAAGACTAAAAGGATTTCACAATATAAAATCCCCTACAAGAAATACTGTTTTGCATGTGAAGTGTGTAAGATCGATATTTTTGCTTTCTTCTCGTTCATTCACATTTCTAGTTTTCTTTTTCAAGGTTGGACCAACACAGAACAAATTAATAGAAGAGATTTAGGAACCAATGATTATAAAATTTGTTTTGCAATATTAGACCAAATTTCTGCATGTGTTAATCTTTACGAAAAAAAGTAAGATGCCAGTGTTAGACTACACGGAGAGAGCAACTCCGAGAAAAATGGAAGTCTGCCAATTGCAGAAACATGTTGTCCAGAAAAAATCACTGATTGTAAAGAACATCCTCTCTCTTTATATAAGCTACCAGATGTTGTTGAATTGAATTTAAAAAAGAAAAAAGTGAAAACCTGATGAGTCATAGGGTGCAACCACAGTTAAGTGAAGCATAGCAGCTCTTTTAATTAAAGTAAGTTGTGGTGTGTGTAACGAGGTTACAAAATGAGAAAATATAGATTCTGTACTGAACAGAAATTTAAATATAAGTATTCAAAATACTATTTAAGCCATAATGATATCAAAAATGGTGCCATTTGAATGATATTGAAAATAGATGCCATTTAAGTGAATAGTGGCTTAATATACAGGGTGTGATTAAAAAACTACATTAGGGGGGCCGCCCGGTGGCGCAGCGGTTTAGTCCACGCTTGGCAGCCCGGGGTTTGCGAGTTCGGATCCCGGGCGCCCGCCGACGCACTGCCTGTCAGCCATGCTGTGGTGGCGTCCCATATAAAAAAGTGGAGGAAGATGGGCACGGATGTTAGCCCAGGGCCAGTCTTCCTCAGCAAAAAGGGGAGGATTGGCAACAGATGTTAGCTCAGGGCTGCTCTTCCCCACAAAAAAAAAAAAAACAAAAAAAACAAAAACAAAAAAAAACTACATTAGGGCCAATCAATCTAAAAATGTTTTGGGAGACATTTGGTTTTTGATAATCCTAAGGATAACTTTGTTTATCCAGTGTGTACAGACATGATGAAGTTCATCAACATGTATATTTTAAACACCAGAGAAAAATGCCTTTTACACTCGCGCATTTAGAAAATCTTAATAGCTTCATACAGTTGAAAGGACTTTGAGAGGTCTGGGCCACCTCATCTGTGACCCTCCACTTCCCTCTGCACTCCCAAAAGCACATTTCAGAGAAATCTATGTCTTTTTTTTTTTATGGCAAAGTTTAGTATTATAGTATCTGACCAGACAGAGAATTGAGAAAACGTCCTCCTTGTATCAGAATAAATCCAGGTGCCACTTTAGGCCATGCCTTCTCTTCCGAATATTCCAGTGGAGAGTGGGAGCCCTTGGACTTGATTTTCCAGAGTGGGGGTTCAGCCCTTCACCTCCTACACATTTAAATTAAACCCTAACAGCCCCAACCCTCCATCTTGCGCTAGATTTCTCTCTGAGCTCCTTTATTCGGTCATTAGAGACCTAATATCACTTTTCTTCTTCACAGTTTTCTGCTCTCTCCTTATCCTCTACATTGTTTTTTAAAACTTATTTCCAGAACTAGTGCTGGTACTCTAGAGAGTCAAATTAGTTCTTAGGTCAACAGGACAAAATAGCTTTATTAGCCCCACTTCATGCAGTTGAAGCCAGGTACCTGAGGGATACTGTAAATATTCAATAAGAACATGGTTACCCTTCAACCTTGTTCCCAACACAGATGAAAAGAAGTTAATCCACATATCATTATAAGCTTGTTAATTTGCTATTTTCTTGTTTAACCTGAGGGGTGACTCAAGGGTCACAAGGAGTTATGAGCTTGTTTTGCAGAAGAAAAAGAATGCCTTTAAGGAAGTTACGACCACCAGATAACCAGGCCCTAGCTGCTGCTGACGCCCAGAAGTCTGGTTGCCCAGGGGCTTATCTGGAGTGAAAGAAACAGAGAGTTCCCCTTTGTTTCTCTGAAACTCCTCCCAAGGCCCTTAGCTGTATAAAGACTCCCTGCTTTCTTCTTTCCTTAAGGTGGATTTGAGAGAACCTATCTTCCCGCCTTCTTGTTTTGGCCAATTTGAATAAACCTTTCTCTACCTCCAACACCAGGTGTCACAGTGATTGGCTCATGGCATATCATGCACATAAATTTGAGATTAAGAGGCTTGGTATCACAACCAAGAAATATTTATCAAATGCCTATTGTGACCCGATCATTGTGTAGACACTGGTGACAAAGATGAAATGACACAGTTCCTGCTCTTTCTCATTTATGCAGGTGTCTCCCGAGTTGGATGTTCATATCTCGAGATGGATACACATGATTCATGAGGGTGGGTGGAAAATACTAAAACTTCCATTTATTTTTTTAATTTAAATCTGAAAATAAGAAGCTGAGCCTTGCTAGCATTTAATGTATGGACTGCCATGGGAGGCCTTAGTTGGCCTAAATGTCAGATGTCACATGTCAGGTACACTATTTAAAATAGCTGGAGCCTGTAATGTTAAAGGGTTGACAATACAATGTGCATGTCACACATAATATGTTTCTAATTAAATTGCTTTGGGGTTGCATTACCTAGTTTTATTTTCTCTAACAGCTTTATTGAGGTATAATTGATATGCAATAAAATGCCCATATTTAAAGTATTCAGTTTGATCAGTTTTAGCATATGTATAAACTTGTGAAACCATCACCGAAATCAAGATAATTCAACACTGACAAAATTTCTTCCTGCCCTTGTAATCTTCTCCTCCTACCCCTTCCTGGCTTTGTTCTCCCATCCCCTGTCCCCAGGCAACCACTGATCTACTTTCTGTCACTATACATTGCTTTGCATTTCCTAGAATTTTATGTAAATGGAATCAAACAGTATGTTTCTTTTTTTGTCTGGCTTCTTTCACTCAGCATAATTATTTTGAGATTCATCTATGTTTTAACATGTATTAATAGTTCATTCTTTTTTATTGCTGAGTGGCATCTATTATATGGATATACCACAATTCCTTTATCTAGTCACCTACTGATGGACATTTGAAATGTTTCCAGTTTTAGCTGTTACTGTACTAATAAAGCTGCTGTGAACATTCTTGTGCCTTTTTCTCAATATACACTTTCAATTCTCCTCGGAAATACCTAGGAGTGGAATGGCTGGATCATATGGTAAGTGCATATTTCACTTTTGAAGAAACAACTAAACTGGTTTCCAAAGTGGTTGTATCATTTTAGATTCCCACTGGCAGGTATGAGAACAATTCCTCTAAATCCATGACAATACTTGGTAGGTCAGTCTTTCTAATGTTATCTATAGTGATAGATCCATAGTATTATCTCATTGTGGTTTTAATTTGCACTTCCATGATGACTAATGATGTTGACAGTCTTTTCATGTGGTTATTTGCCACACATGTATCTTCTTTGGTAAAGTAATTATTCAAATACTTGGCCCATTTTAAAAACTGGGTCATTTCTTTTCTTATTATTGAGTTTTGAGAGTTCTTTATATATCTTAGATACAAATCTTTTATCAAATATGTGATTTGAAATATTTTCTACCAGTCTGTGGCTTGTCTTTTCATTCTCCTGTGTCTTTTGAAGAACAGAAATTCATTATTTTGATAAAGTCCAATTGATTAATTTGTTCTTTTATGTATCCCACTTTTGGTGTTTTGTCTAAGAAATCTTTGCCTAAACCAAGGTCACAAAGGTCTTCATCTAGAAGTTTTATAGTTTTAGGTTTTACATATGGGTCTATGATCAATTTTGAGTTTATTTATATGGTGTGCAGTATGAATCAAAGTTCATTTTTTTGCATATGCAAGTTATTTAAGTACCAAATGCTATACTTTTTCTACTGAATTGCCCTTGTACTTTTGCTGAAACTCAGTTGTCCATGTGTGGGTGGGTTTATTTCTAAATTCTCTATTGTGTTCTATTGATCTATTTTTCTGTATTTATACCAATACTATACTGTCTTAATTACTGTGTATTTGTAATAAGTTGATATCTGATAGGGTTAATCTGCAACATTGTTCTTTGTCAAAGTTGTTTTGGCTTTTCTAGGTCCTTGGATTTTCATATGAATTTTAGATTCAGTTTTTTAAATTTCCACATGCACACAGAAAAGCTTGCTAGAATTTTGTTTGAGACTATGTTGAGTTTATAGAGTAATTTGGGGAGAACTAACATTTTAGCAATATTGTATCTTCTGACCCTAGAACACAATAAATATACTTTTCTATTTATTTAGAACTTCTTTAATTTCTCTCAGCACTTTTAGTAGTTTTTAGTGTACAAGCCTTTACATCTTTTCTCAGATTTATCCTTAAGTATTTCATATTTATTGATATTATTTAAAGGTATATTTTAAATATCAATTTCTGATTGTTGTTGCTAGTATATACATTTGATTTTCGTATATTGATCTTGTAACCTACAACCTTGTTAAACTTACTTATTAGTCCTACTAGCTTTTTGGTAGTTCTTATCAGATTTTCTGCATAGATGATCATGTGGTCTATGAATTAAGACAGGTTTACTTTTCTTTTCCAATCTGGATGACTTTTATTTCTTTTTATTGCCTGATTGCACTGAATAGATCTCAACCACAATGTTAGATAGAAATGGTGACAGCAGACATCTTTGACTTTTTCCTGGTCTCAGGGGGAAAGCATTCAATCTTTTATCATTGGGTATGATGTTGGTGGTAGATTTTTTGTGTGTGTGAGGAAGATTGGCCCTAAGCTAACATCTGTGCCAGTCTTCCTCTATTTTGCATATGGGATGCCTCTATCGCACGGCTTGATGAGTGGTGTATAGGTTTGCGCCTGGGATCAGAGCCTGCGAAACCCAGGATGCCGAAGCAGAGTGCACGAATTTACCCACTATGCCACCAGGCTGGCCCCAGATTTTTTTTTTATAGATATCATTTATCAGGTTGAGGAAGTTTTCTTCTTTTCGTAGTTTACTGAGATTTTTATCGGGAATGGATGTTAGGTTTTGGGAAATACATTTTTTATTATCTATTGAAATGATCATATGGTTTTTCTTTTTTAGTTTGTTAATATGGTGAATTATGCTGATTTTTGAATGTTAAACTAACCTTAAATCTTGGGATAACCCCCCCCCCCATTGGTCATGATGTATTATCCTTTTTATATAGTGTTAAATTCAATTTAGTAAAGTTTTGTTTAGAATCTTTTGTATCTATGTTCATGAGGAATATTGGTCTGTAGTTTCTTCTCCTGGTAATATTTTTGTCTCGTTTTGGTACCAAGGTAATGTTGGCCTTATAGAATGAGTTGAGAAGTATTCCTTCTTCAATTTTGTGGAAGAGTTTGTGTATAACTGGCATTATTTTGTCCTTAAACATTTGGTAGAGTTCACCAGGAAAATCCTCTTGACAGAGAGTTTTCTTGGTGGGATAGCTTTTAATTATAAATTTAATCTCTCTAACAGCTACAGAGTTATTCAGGTTATTTCCTCTTTTTTTCCACCAGTTTTATTGAGAGATATAATTGACGGTATAAGTTTAAGGTGTACAGCATAATGGTTTGACTTACATATTTTGTGAGATGATTATTGCAATTAGTTTAGTTAGCATCCATTATCTTATATAGATACAATAAAAAGCAAAAGCAAAAACAGAAAAAAAATTTTTTCCTTGTGATGAGAAGGTTATTTCCTCTTCCTTGAGCTTTGAGAGTCTGAGTCTCTCAAGAAGGAGAATTATTGAATTACACAGACCTGAAATTTAAAATAAACATGATAAATTCACTTTAGGAGATGAGGGAAGATAACAGGTGACATTAATCAATAACAAGAAAATATGAGTGAAGACCAAGTGGAAATATTAGATATGAAGAATATAATAGTTATAACAAAGAACACAATAAATGAGAAGGGCAGCCAGATGGATATAGCTGAAGATGCATTAGTGAGCTGCAAGATCATTTTGAGCAACTTTTCCAGAATGCAGCAGGAAAGAACAGAGTGAAAACATGAGCGAAAAGTGCAGGAGTGGCTAATATTGAAGTAAAAGAGGATACATCTGGATAGTAGAACTTCTGGGAGAGAGAAAAAAGAAAAAGAGGAAGTAGTTGAAGAAATAATGTAAATGAATTTCTTAGAACTAAAAAAAGAGACAGAAATTCTCAGATTAAACTGTTCAAGAGCGCCAAACAGGAGAGAGAAGGCAAGACATTTCTTAAAGCTTCCAGGGAGCAAAAGCAGATTCTCTTCAAAGAAACGATGATCAGATTGACATCCCACTTCTCAATAGCAATATGGAATGTAAGAAGATGGACAAATAATATGTGTTAACATATTGAAAGGAAAGAACTTTAAACCCAGCATTTTATATCTATTCAGTTTTTCATTCAAAAATGAGAACACAATAGAAAATATCTCCAGGCATAAAGCCTGAAAAGGTTTATCATAGAAAGACCACATTGAAAATGTGCTTCAAAGTATTCAAATAAGAGGAGAAAAAGTCAGGATACATAGGAGACAGGAGCAGTAAAGGTGATCAAACACCTTGGCAAAACTTATGTTGTCTTAAAAAAATAAAATAGCTAGAATAAAAAATAAAAGAAATGATGTACATAATAACAGAATGAAAATGCTGGACAATAGCAGCATGATAATATACTATAGCACTTATCTTATTGGGAGAAGATAGATATTAATAAGATTTTAAAAATCAAGAACACGCACATGAGTCTTGGGTTAAGGACAATTACTATGAGAACCAAAATAGAGGATACAGCTTTCAAACCAGCATAAGAAATAAATCTACGCCATGAAATTCAAGAAAAAAGAACAAAGAAACAAAAAGTACTGTAAATAAAAAATGATATAAAATGGCAGAAATTAAGTCCTAATATCCCAGTATTTACAATAAATGTACTTAGAGTGAAATCTATAACTTTAAAGACATTTATTAGGAAACAAAAAGGTCAAAAACCAAAAAAAACACTAATAATTCAACTTAAGTAGTTGCGTGGTTTTTTTAGAACAATAGAGCAATAAAGAACAGGAATAAAGGAAGTAGAGCATAAAGGAATAGAGAAGTATCTTAAGTCAGATTTCCTAGAACAGAGGTCGGCAAACTTTTTCTGCAAAAGGTTAGCTAGTAAATATTTTTGGTTTGGCAGGCCACATATGTGTCTATTGTATATTCTTCTTCCTTTCTCTCTTTCTTTCTTTCTCTTTTCCTTCCTTCCTTTCTCCCCTGCTCTTCCTTCCTTCCTTTCTCTTTTTCTTGCTTGGTTTCTTTCACAATCCACTACAAATAAACAACACTCTTAGCTTGCACACCATATAAAAACAGGCCGTGGGCTGAATTTGACCTGTGGGTTGCACTTTGCCCACCCCATCCTCGAAGCAGAGCTGGAGAAAATGATTCAGGCACACTCATTCTTTGGTGTTGTACTGAGGGATAGCTCTGAGGAGAAGAGTGATGGAAGCAGGCCAGGACAGGAGAAGCTAAGCAAGGATGCGAGGGGCTTCAGTCTGATGCCACAGGGAGTTCTGGAGCATGAATTATACCACAGAGAGTCCCACTTGGCCTTTCGTGGTGCTGTCATGTCTATGTCATTGGCTGTGACCACCTGGGGAAAGTTGTATATCTCCAGGAAGCAGAGAAGGGGCAACCATGTGCTGTAGCAGCCAATACTCAAGGAATCTGGAGGACGGGTATACTAGCCTAGAAAAGAGGATCCACTAGAAGATCAACAAAACAAATGTGATTTTTTTGAAAAAAATCCAACAGGTATTAGAAGCAAATAAAATATGGAATGAAAAGAAGAAATGACTATATACACATTGAGATTTTAAAAAGTAATAAAAATTTCAACATACAGAGAATCCCTATCTTATACAGGTTGTTCCAGAAAACAGAAAAAAAGTAAAAGCTGACGTCACTTTTTGATTCCAAATCCAAAACCAAATAAGGATAATAGAAGAAAATTTCATTTCATATTTGAATGTAGATGCACAAAAATAGTAGCTAATGAAATCCAGTTGTATAATTACCCAAAGGTCACTGGGTGGGGCTGAAAGTTCCAACCCTAATCACTTGGTCTTTCTGGTGACCAGACCCATCCTGAGACGATCTAGGGGACCCACTCTAAGTTACCTCATTAGCATAAACTCAGGTATGATCAAAAGAGGCTTATTATGAATAACAAAAGACACTCCTATCACCTTGGAAATTCCAAGAGTTTTAGGAGCTCTGTGCCAGGAACCAGGGACAAAGACCAAATATATTTCTTATTATACCACATCATCCTTTCTTTTCCTCACCTGATTGCCATCTGTAAGTCTGTAGACAAACTTTCTACAGTGTCCATAAACTTAGTCCTGTGTAATGGTTACTGACTCAGCAGTCCAATAGCATTGGTTCAATTTCTGGCTTTGAACAAAGCTGTGTGATCCCAGGTAAATGATTTAATCTCTCAGTCACTCAATTCCTTATCTCTAAAATGGAGATGCCATTTCCTACCTCTGAGTTTTGTGCTAAATACTAAATTGAGTTATTGTCAAGTTTTTGTATAGTGTGTAATCCACAGTAGTTGCAGCCAAATCTTTATGAAACGTCAATGCACTCAACGCCTGGGCTTGAATCTTTCACAATATGCTTTGTTATGCTCATGATTGATCTCTTTTGAATATAACTGTGAGGATGTGTGTAGTCACCCAGTAGCTATGTAGCTATGTAGTGTAAATCATTTTCTTAGGCTATTGATGAATATTCTTCACATGGCAGCCTTGTTAAAATACAGATAAGACAAATTACGTCAATTTCTTTTTCCAGTCAACCAACTCTGTCACTAGATATAAGGAGATTAGATAAATCAGACAGGGCAGTTTTCATTGTCACGATGTGTTGGTTAGTACTCAGTAATCTGTTGTTTTAAAAATGATTATTAATTGATTTGGTGAGTACTGCTTCCAGTATAATATTATGTACAGACAGGGTTCAGTTCATCTAGTTACATTTATTGTGTTTTAAGGAGCCTCATCTTGGATTATTTTCTTAGCCAAATTATTATGCAATTTCTTCTTATAAGAAGTGTGGAACTATTCCTAAAACGTTAGTATGAATTTATATTTATAGAATGTTGGCAAGTAAAAACTATTTTACTATTTTTTTATATTTCAAACTTAAGCAACTTAATGGAAATAAAACTACTTTTTTAAAGTCTTCTTAATCTATTCCAACACTATTGGTGGGAAAACATGTATTTCTACTTTGTAATCAAGCTGTGCTAGTCTGGTGTTCTTTGTATCATCTTATATTTTCCCATGTGGGTAGGTGGTATTCTGTACTTCTTAAAAATCTATGCAAGCAAGCATGTTTTCAATTATGGCCACAGCAATCTATATCCCATCCCCCATGATCTTCTTACAGTATGATGCTGCTATTCTTCCACTGAATGGTGGCAATCTATGTTCTCTCCCCTTGAGCTCAGACAAATTTTCGTTAACTGCTTTGACTAACAGAATGTGCTGGAAGTGAGCCTGTGATATAGGAGGTAATATGGCTTCCACCTGCTTCTGTCTGTCTCTGTCTGCACTTGCCTTTGGAACCCAGCTACCATCTTGTGAGGAAGCCCAAACCACATGGAGAGACCACACAGATGAAATCCAAATTACAGCCTCAGCTAAGGTTCCAGCTGACAGCCAACTTCAACCACTAGACAAGCCTTCACATCAGAGCTAGCCACAGAACTTTCTGTGATCATGAAAATTTTCCATGTTGTGCTAATGTGGTAACTTACTACCACATGAAGCTACTGAGCAATTGTAACATAGCTAGTGTGAATGTGGAAATGAATTTTAAATTTTATTTAAATTTAGTTAATTTAAATTTAAATAAGTACACGTGGCTAATGGCTGCCACAGTGGACAGTTTAGTTTCACTCGGCTGTAAACCCTCAGCTTTTGAGTCTTCCAGCTGAGACAACAGACATCGCAGAGCAGAAACAAGCCACCCCCACCATGCCCTCTCCATATTCTTAACTCTTGTAAGTTATGACAGTTTGGGGATGACTTGTTACACAGCAATTAATAATGAAAACACTCTTTCTACTGTTTCGTTTGCTTTTTGTTCTCTACAGCAAATAAAAATGCACAAGTCTCTCCCATCTTTTAAAAGCCCTCTGGCTATGGCTATGTATCTCTCCTCTTCACAGTCAGCTTTCTGAAATGAGTCATCTACACTTTCCGTCCTCACAGCTTATTCACTAGTCGACACCCACTAGGCTCTGGATAGAAATGAGGTCATAGTAACATTAGTTCAGGCTTATTTCTCCCACTTGGAAAATGCAGGACTTCAGCATTCCACCCTGTCTTCGTGTTCTCGCCTACTTATTTCTGAGCAAAACCCACCCCTGCAGAAAAAACCACTCCCTCCTGGCCAAGAAATTGCTAAAACACATCTTTTTTGAGTGGACTAGCAAAAGACACCCTTTTCAGAAAAAGGCATCCCTTCCTGAGGGCTGATGTAGTCCTGACCCAGGGTCCACAGCTTGGCGAGTGGAATGAGGGCTGGGTTTCAGCCCTTGCTTGCTCCCCTCGGTCAGGCGTCCTTGCACGGGGCACCAGCAGCACAGGCTGTACAACCATACACGGTAGCTGTGTTTCTGGGATGCTCAAAGCTTTTGCACTTGTGTCCATCAACGTTCTTCTCATGGACCGCTCTGGTCTCCTTGTGGATGCCTGGGACCCATGAAGCCTCTGGAGGATAGCGTCTTGTGAAACGCCCTGGCTGTGGACACCCTTTCCAGCCCTTCCCAAACTGCAGAACCCTTGGGATCCTAAAACAGAGCTGCTTTCCCACTTCTTCCTGTGCCAAAGCTATGCCGTGATCCTCAGTGAGATGAGAATGGCCTGTCTGCCCCGCCATGTGGCACCAAGGCTACCATGAAAACTGCTCTTTCAGCTGCGCCTTTGTCAACTTCTCTCCACAGGGTTCAGAACCAATCACAGGGTATGATTGGGACCAAGAAACAACACAGCCCTCTCCGTGTACCCCCACTTTCCTGTCTCTGCACACCTCCCCGCATCAACGCACCAATTTCCCTTCCAAATCCCCCTTTTCCCTTCATGAAACTAGCCTGCCCACCAGTCCTCAAGGGTCGTCTGGGGACCCAAAGGAACTTCATGATAGCAAAGTAAGTAAAACTCCCAAATGTTATTTTTACCCAAACTAGCCAGACATCTGGGTGGAGAGTGTGGTTTAGGGTTTCAATTTCCTAGAATATATCACCTCTGTTACAAAAGTGAGGAAATATTTCCATGACACTAGGTTTCTAGAAGGATAGGTCACCTTCTTTCTCCATTGGGAAAAAAAAGTTCACCCCATGAGACTCTGAGGGAACATCTGCTTGTGCTCTGAAAGGCTGTTTTCAGTCTCTGAAGGCCTGAAACATGGCAAACCATGTTATACCCAAAGACATGCAAAGGTTAAGTGAAGTACCTCAGGATGCGACTATTTGCAGTTCACATTGAGGGTACGTGGTTCAGTACGTGATACATTCCCGTCCAGTAAGAAAGGGCCAATTTGTAATGAGGGGTTGTAATTTGTTTGCAAGATCCTGAAGTATTACTAATTATGTTACTGTATTACTGTAGTAAAAGTACTACTAATTATTGTACCTGAATCCAAATTTTTTTGTGTGTGTGTGAGGAAGACCAGCTCTGAGCTAACATCCGTTGCCAATCCTCCTCTTTTTGCTGAGGAAGACTGGCCCTGGGCTAACATCCGTGCCCATCTTCCTCCACTTTATATGGGACGCCACCACAGCATGGCTGACAAGCAGTGCGTCGGCAGGCGCCCGGGATCCGAACCCGCGAACCCTGGGCTGCCAAGCGCAAACTAACCCGCTGCTCCACCGGGCGGCCCTGAATCCAAATTTTTAATGAAACATGCCACACTTTTTTTCCCCTTTTAATCAGCTTTGGAACATTAAATTAATAAATGCGTTGATTGTTAATCAGGCAAGAAGCTTTTACATTTTTGGTCTAGGTTGAATAAACTCAGTGGCATTAACTAGACTAGAGTTTTGCAAGAGAAAAGGAAATACTATATTTCCCAAGATGACATTCTTGGCTATCATTGTCAAATTATTGTCTGATAGGAAAAAATTGCAGGAATGATTAAACATACACTTAATGGATTTTTCTTTTTTAGCATTAACTCGCATGAGTTCTTTTCAAAATTTTGTGAAGATCAATTTCCTTTCTAATTTGAATAAATATACAGTCCTTAAAAATGATACTAATGTTTACTAAAGTTCAACATTTTTAAGAAAATATTTTAATAATACATATTTTATGGATAATTTTATAATTAAAATCAAATGTGTCTGGATTTTTCCAGGTCCTCTGATATAAAAGTGTCATAGTAGAAAATTATGTTTAGAACACTAATTTTGATAGTTCAAGAAATTGGCCAGTTAGACAGAATGATCGGTCTATAACTTGGATACAGAGTCTTCCATGGAACAAAGCTAGAAGGAATTCCCTTTGCCTGTTTCCCCCTTGGGATATCTGGGTGTGGTTTATTTTCTTCTCTGACTGGAACAAAGATATGCAGGAAAATCTTCTTTTACAACTAAAATTCCTCGTTCTTACAAACAAGCTTAAGGAGAAAAAAAAAAAAAAGCGCCAGATCAAGCCTGGCTTAATCGTTTGCTTATACTGCTGTATATATTGGATTTTTTCCAGGTTAACAAAAATAAAGCCACAGGAAAGATATATGCCGTAGTATATTTAAGCTACTGGCTCACACACATTTTAATGGCTGAAAGTATATAAAAAATACAAAGGCGGAAGAAAAACAGTAAGCAGTTATGAAACATAACAAGGTTTCTTATTCTTTATTACTTTAAAGGAAGCTACAACCTGAGAACCATACGCCACATACCATTCAGAACTAAACAAAGGCTGCTTAGTTATTTATTTTGCATTTGCTCTTTTTTAGGTAGTAAGAAAAAACACTTCTATTGGCACTCGAGTTTATTTTCAATTAGAATCCTCATAAATTAGAAAATGTCTCATAAAACAGTGAAGATGGAAAAAATGTTATTCAGAAAAAACTGTCAACATGTTTTCTGTCGTGGTTCGGATCATGTGATCAATTTTGTTAAGTCCACTTAAAAAATGATTCAGCCTCTGCATTCACGTTTAGGATAATACATAATAGTGTCTTGTCCTTTGATGGAAGTAAGAGGAAAAATCTGTACGTGTTTAGTTTTGAGCATTGAAAACACTTTCCCCTCCCCCCCAGTTCTGCCATTTGCTCATGTCCCACGTGAATAAAAGGACGCCGCTTAGAAACCAGGGCCTTGCTGCCATTGTACTTTTTCTAATTAAAATTCACAGTATTAAACACAGTTGAGTACACCCATGCATATATGACATACTGCTGTCACGGACCGGAAGCTCCAATCAGAGCACTGAGTGAAGGTTCACTTCATAACATCATTAAGATTCACTGTACGCTGCGGTTCAGAAAGGCTTTGTCAAAGCAGATGATAATGGCCTGTCAGAAACGCGCAAACAGAAATTTATATTAAGTTGTCCTCTCCCTCCTTTTTAGTATGGGAATCTAGTTGCACTCCCAGTAGATGGGTTCAGAGCTTCACTGAAAAGGCTTCCAGGTTCTTAAGATTGCAAAATATTACCAAAATAGAGTGTAAAAAAAGTCAAGTAAAAAATATTTGAGTAACTAGGTGGGGGTGCAGTAATCAAGTGTAACGACTGTATCAAAACAAAAGAAGGTGTAGCTCAGGCGTGTGAGGTAGGGAGAACTTATGAGTCACAAGGTGGAGTGTTTAAATTGGAACAAGTCAAAGAAAAGCATTGCTTTCTTTTCCTTAAGAACCTTTGCTACTCTTTATGTCATAATCTCCGAAAAGAAAGCTCTCTCATTAAAACATTTTTTTCTTTCATATCCTGCTGAGTGAAGAGGCCTGGGGAGACGAACTTTACATGCTGGCTCCCTGAGTGTAGTCATGAGGATGATGCTATCTGGAGAGTCGATGGTGAGAATTGACTTCTTTAGACTCGATACTTTTCTTTGCCGTGTTCGTTGATCACGCATATGTGCTGAAACAATAAAGGATTTAAATGCCTCAGTTTCTTAACAAAATACGAGGCGCAGAAAATGCGATGCAGTAATAACAGAATGTCATCTTGCATTTGGTTATTGATCACTTAAATATATATGCAAGTATTTATATGTGTATGTGCATACACGTGGATACATGCACACATATGTATGTAAAATCTAAAGAGACCCATTCAAATGCTTGACAAAAGTTTCTTTGTTGTTTTCGTTTTGAGCTCTTTTCCGAATTTGGCTCCCTAGGCCTGTAACAATCAGAAATGCTGAGGGGGCAGTATGGTTAGCTGTGGTGGAGACAGAAATCTTCTACTGGTAAAATTACAACCTCAAAGGTGAATGGAGAAACAGTAGTAGTAAACAACACAATATTGACTCTTATTCCACCCCTGTTAGGGAGCAAGAAATGTGTCAGGTATATTTTGATTGCGAGCAACAGAAATGGAGTCAGGCTAACGTAAGCAAAAAAGGGCGGTTTATTGGTAGGATAGTGGGGTAGCTCACAGAAGCAAAGGAGGAGCTGAGCAATGAAGCAACTGGAAAGCAGGAACGAGGTAGCTCCAGACCTCTGTTCATGGTACTTGTGGGTGCTCTCTCTGAGGCACTGCGATTACAGGGGGTAAGCCCCAAAATCTTTGGTCTCTGTGACTTTTGTTTTTAGTTTCTAATTCTTAGGCGAGAAAGAGAGAGACTGATTGGTCCACTTTAGGTAAGATGTCTACCTCCAGACATCTTGGTCAGGGTCACACAGCTGGGGTTCCACAGTGGGGGTCCATGTCTATATGTTGAAACCATTTCTCCCAAAGGGAGAATAGTTATGAGCTGCGTGCCACTGTAACTGGTACCTGCTAGATTTCAAGCACTGACATGAAACAGTTTCTAGAATATTGATTATTATTATGTTTGGGTGGGCATAGTCAATGACTATGGAGAAAAATCAATATCAAGCCACAGCTCTGCTTTTCGCTTCCTTATTTCTTTAGTACAAAATAGAGATAATCATAATTGCTTCCATCATCCTAATACCTACCTTGCAGGGTGGTGGTGGGAATTGAGATTATGAATGCAAAGGGCTCAGAATACTCCTGACACAGAAGATACTCAATAAGCAGCAGCCATCATTACTACTACTTCAATAATTTCTTAATTTGATGTCACTGTTAAATTCTTGTGAAAATGGGATAGGGATTTGCATGCAAGACTTACATTCAGATCTCTGAAGTATTCATTGTAGTCTAAGGCATAACCCACCACGAATAAGTTTGGAATCTCAAATCCAGCATCTGAGTAGAGAGAGAGGAAAAAACAAAGGAACAAAATTTAGATAACATAAGTATAGAGCCACAATATGCTATTGCTGGCACTTAAACTGGGAGGACCTTGTATTTAGGCAGAAGCAAGTGAGAAAATAAGTGATGCGTAGGATGAGCCCAAAAAAACCTGGACCAGAGTGAATATTCAGAGACAAGACAAACAAGCAAACATATGATGAGGAATGGCTGCACTCCTGCTATATATACAGAGCTGAGAAAGGGCTCAGGCAGCCCAGCGAATAACGAGAGGTATGCATGCGCTAGTCATGTAGCCTTGTGGTTCCAAAGCAAGCAGTACTCAATGACACAGTGCCAAAGGAAACACTTTGAGAAGCATAAAGTGCAGTTCATACAGAACGTATTATAAGACTGCAATACGTGAGCAGGTGCACAGGCTGTGGCTACTAAAAAGCCATCCTCCCACTGTACTCAGCGTCCTCAGCTGGATGAAGGGCTGGAAAGCAAAACCTGGGCAACGAGATGAAAGGAAATGGGATTGTTGAGCTGGAGGAAGAGAATCCTAAGGGTTATTCTAATGCTAGTCTTTGAGTCCACAATGCAGATGATATTAATTAGCTCTTTATCTCTATTGAAGGCAGAATGAGAGGAAATGGATTTAAATGCACTATGAGGTACTTAGGTCAAGCAAAGGAAGAATTTATTGAAAGGAAAATGATTTTTATTGAAAAGGATCTTTCAGGAGCAGACAATAACTCTCCTTCTTTAGAGGTCTTGAAACAGAATAAATGTGCCTACGGTCCAATGAGTTTTCAAATTCTTTCCAGTTTTCTAGAATCTATGTTTGTTTATTACAGAATTGCAGATGAGAGATGTAGTTGCTAACTTTTATGAAACTGTACTTTGGTACAGCCAATAGACTTACAGCATGGAGAAAATTATCTCCATGGTGACTACTCATCACCATTTTGATCCCAATGACCAAAGATGCTTTCACATGGAGAAACCAACTGGTTCCTGCTTGCAGAAAGTGCTAGAGGTGAGGGACTTATTTTCTAGGGGATTGCATTAAGTGTCACTGTTAGGAAGCCTGTTTGATCCCTCCAAACTTCAGGTTTCTTGAGAAAAATAATCAAAGAGGAGATGCAAGAGCAGAAGAAAAGATGTCGGAGCATATAAAAGATGTCATTGAGCACATACAGAAACAGTCAATTATGGGAAAGGAACAAAAAGTACAAAGCCTCAGAAATCCAAAGAGAAAAGAAACAGAGATTCTGAGCTAGCTAAAAAAATCTTAGTAAATCCCAGGAAATGCTGGTTGCAACAATGACAATGATTTTACAGTGAGCAATGCAATCCTTACAACAGGCATGGCACCTCAGCCTGGGAAAAGCCAGTTCAGAATGCCAATCAGAGTGACCTATCTCTAGCTGGTAAATGGGTGCAGTTCCTACACTTACATTTGCAATTCCAGATGTTACTTACAGATGTAAGGCAAGAGGAAGAGAAGCGATTGGAACCAGACTGCCCGGGTTCGACACTGAGTCTACAGTCACAGCTATGGGACCTTGGCAAGCTTTTTAACCTTGTTGTGTTCATTTCCTCATGTGTAAAATGGGCATAACAATAGCAACCACCTTAGAGGAATGTTGTGAAGATTAAATGTGTTAATCAATGTGTAGCTCTTAGAATAGTCAGACACATCATAACCTCCTACTAGTGTCAGCTGCTATTATTTTATGTTGTGGCTATCAGTGACACAAGAAATTTGTAATTAGTTGATAACGTCTGAAGTGAATGCCTTTCAACTTCAGTTAAAATCTTATCTATACAGTATCTTACACTGTTTCCATAGAAGATTTCTGTTTACTAACCTTGTCCAACCTTAGCTACATCTCGATTATAGTCCCCAAGCCAGGAACTGGACAGGAACACACTGTTGGGTCTACCTGCCTAGAACTGACATTGTCTAGATTTAATACATCCAGCGTAGGAATGAAACTTGTTTTTAGAATAAAGAGTCACCGGCACATGACCCATCCATAGTGTGCTTCTCTGGCTGTAATGTTTGTTCAGCTTGCTGAAGAGAATTGTAGCCAAATTATCCCAGAGACCTGAGAGCAAATGTAAGTTATAAAAGTCAAGCTGAAGTCTGCCTATGCAAGTGAAAAAAAATCGCCTCCAGTGTTAGAATAATAAATAATCAAGCAGCTTGTTTATCCTTTCTGGCATTAGAACTATTCGTCTTACGGGGAGGAGATAGGAAAATGCCCGAGATGAGGAAACTCCTCCAGAACACATGTCTGAAGTCAAGTGTGAAGACAGGATCTAGACCTATTTGCTCTGCTAATTCTCTGTGTTATTGAACTTGTTTGGAGGTGGCGGGGAGATGTCTGGGATTTCCCCTTCTGTGTGCTAAAATTCAGGCTTGCTGAAGGCCAGCATTGTGCATTGTCTGCTAACAGTTCCTGGAGATAGTATGAGAATCCCTCTCAACCTTTACAGGGCCTCTCCGTGTCTGATTGGTGGGGACAGTGGCCAAGGCAGGAATCCTGTGCCTCTGAGTCAGTCAGGGGGGTCAAGTCTCCCTCTACCCTAATACGCTCATACCTTTCAGGAAACCTGTTAGCTGAGTTCTTTGGAGTTAAGGTGCTATGGAAAACCTAAAAATATCCAATGCACATAACAAAGATGCAAATTAGAAAACTAAATCCCTCATTTTAAAAAGTTCTACCCTCCCTCACAAGGCTGTGGAGACCACGGGGAGTTGGTGGGACTATCAAACCTTTATAGGTTCCAATTCACACGGAATGTGGGCACATAGGAATTTCTTAAACACAAAACACCACCACCAGCCAACCAACCAACCAACAAAAAGCAAAAACACTTACAGTCAGGTCTAAAGCCATCACTTCTAGGTGTTCTCTTCACCAACAAACTACCATTAAAAAAAGAGAAAGCTTTAGTGATCCGGATAACATTTCTGTGAACTGCAAATAGAATTAAACATCATTAAAATATATATTTAAAATATGTAATTTTTTCCCTGGAGGAAATTCATGCTCCTGCTCCTGTGGCACCACGTCAGTGATTCTGGATAAAAGGAAGGGAAGGGGGGCCCTGGCACCTGGGCTCAGCCAGCCGCTCCTGGAAACAGCTAATGGAGGCATCATGAAGAGGGGCTCAGACACACAGCAAAGCCTGTCCTCTCCTGCTAGCAGTCAGATGGGCTATGTGTTCAGTGTGGTCAACCCATAATACCCCAGGGCAAAGGGTCACTGGTTTGGAATAGACTGCACTCTTTGGAAACAGCATCCTGTGTTAGCATCTCTCGTGGGCTTGTTTGGAAAGGCAGAAACAATGATGATGTGAATGTCGGACTCACCTGGCTACTTTAATCATGTTGGGCTTGTATTTCTCTATGCTGCCGAGCAGTGCTTTCATGGATCTCCCAGTTCCAACAACATCCTTTGCAAAGGGGACAGACAAATTCAACCAAATGCATTTGGGCAGCATAATCGATTTTTCACCCAGACAGATGATTATATTCTTTATTAATAATGCATTGTAATTAGAACTGCCATCAAATTGGAGTCAAAATAGGAGGAGGAGTTGGTTATATTTTTAGACAGGCGCTTCCTTCTGGAAGCTGGGTTTGGGAAAATATATTGGTGAATATTTCCTTCTTGAATCCTTGAGAAGTGTTGAAAGGCTAAATTCGGCCTTTGGAGAGCATGTGGGGCTCCTCACTGAGTACATTTGGACTCGTGCATGCACATTCAAGGACTAAATTTGGCCCTGAGGTTATGTAACACAATACGGGACACATGAATTTTCATGGACATGGGATGTACATCTGAATACACTGAATGGATAAACACCTCCCCCTTGCCCTCCCCACTCAATAGGGGATTCTATGGCTGGGAAGTGAGACGTGTCTGGACGGCAGCTGGTGACGGCCCGTGAATTCCGAGGGCGCAGGGCCGCAGTGAGCTGAGGGTCATCTCCGCTGACGAGCTGCTGCACAATTAGAGTAGAATGGGCAGCAGAAATTTATTGTCCTTGGGACAGAAATCCGCGGTCAGGAGCTGATTATCAAAACAACAGGTCTGAATTTAGCCTGGGTTGGGCAATTTGTTTGGCTAGAGGGTCTACTTCATGGGTTATGTCTGAGCCAGAAGAACTGCACATAACACGGGGCATACACAGTCAGTTGTGTAACAAAAGCTTGAAAACAGCTCTCTTGAATTTTTGCCAGCCGATAAGACAGACGTGCTCCTGAATGAAACATGGCCATTTGCTGTATTAATCCAGTTCAGCCATAGGGTCCTTTCTTCATTTCTTCCTTCTCTCTTTCTTTCTTTTAATAGAAAGACTAATTAAATTAAATGAGAGCTTTCCTTTAGATTGACATTTTTTAATTAATTGTATTTATGATTTGGATGCTGAATGTAGAATTGCTCAAAGTCATTAGAGGTCATTAGCAAGAACACTGAATTAAGGGTGAAGAGAGTTCTAACCCTGGTTTTACTATTAAATAAATTTGCTTCTGTGGGCTAGTTTTCTCTCCTGTAAAAATGTCTGATTCATAAATAGGTATAAGAACCAATTTAGACATGTGTGAAATTAGATATAAAAAAGGACAAAGTACCACACAATTATTATTGCAAAGCTTTCTTTTTAAGTTATTTCAAGTCAGTGATTCTAGTTGGCTTCTATTCAGTAAGTTTGGAGAGTTATGCACACAGTGGGAATTTAATAAATTCTTGGCCAATTTGATAACAAGTTCTAGATTTCAAAACTCACCGTTAGAGTCTTTCAATTTCCAAATGTGGGTAAGGAAATGTCAACTTACCTCAACAATGAGGACATTCTGAAATTTAAAAAAAACCCCAATTATTTAGAATATAATGCAAATCTGGCTCTCAAGATAAACACACATTTTGCTTACAGTTAGAATTTTCCAATTTGCTTAGCTGGTCCTCCCCCATCCAGGTAACCCAAATGCCTGGAGGTAATCTTGGTATTCCAGATTCACTTTAACAGTCTTTCTGGAATTACTTGGTGCTGCAATATTGGTATCTATATTCAGGTTAGGAGCAGGCTTATCTTAGACCCTGTTACCCACCTGAAGAGCTGTGGGAGTCATCCCACCTCCATAATTCTGGCAAGTGCCCCCACCTAGCCTTCTTTGGGATGCAAAGCTTCCTGAATTTATCAGAAAAATAAGTCAACATAAACTGCATCGCCAATGGAGACAGACCTCTGTAAAAGGATCATGTATTCAGCTGGGACGGCCCTATTCTTGCATAGCCACCAAAATCATTGTGGATTCTGTATTTACTCTCGGATTCTTAACCCCGAGGAAGGGAGTGGGCCAGAAAGAGGGCTGTGAGGGGCCTGGTTTACATTTTTGCCATGTGCTCTTAAGACATTCATCTACGTCTCCCCTAAGAACACTGATGATGTTTCATTTTAATTTCTTATTTGATAGCTGTCTTCCCCACTAGACTAGAAACTCCGTGAGGCTGGGAATCATGTTTGCCTTACTTACTATGGTGTTCTCAGTCCCCAACATGAACACCTGCATATAGATGCTCAGTAATTGTTTGTTGAATGAAGGAATGATAACTGATTATACTTATTAATGAGTTAAAATCAACCAATTAAATGGATTAGTAGTTACATGTCAATACTATCCCACCAAATTAAAATTGGTGTTAAATTAAGACGGTGTTAATATGCCATTCCAATTAACTAAATAGTGTGAATATTCCCTCAAGGTAATGGTGTCTTTCCTTAGATGACATTTCATTTATCCCTATGATTCATATAATACTGTAAAAATTGGATCAAGCCTTACATCTTGGGTATCTTACTGATGTCTAATGCAAAAGAGATTTAGGTAATAAAAGTGTTAACCAAAAACTCTAAATTTGCACCATATTACTTTATGTGCCAAATGCATCTTTTTTAGGTGAAAATATCTTTCTGGAAGTGTTTTTCTCTCAGGTATGGTATTTTTAATTCATTAAATCCATTTAAAAAATCTTAACTTTATCACTAAAATGTAAGATTTTGTCCATTTTTAAAGTAGGTCATGCTCACAGTATCCTCTCTACGCTGAGAATCACTGACAGATGAGTCTGCTTGGTATTCTGAACACAAATGCTACGATCTTAACCATCAACCCATAACAGTTAGCTAGGAATGTGCATTTTTAGTTTGATTGAGGCTTACCCACCATGCCTATTACCAACCAGGATACTTGGAGAACACTCGGTTAATTTAATTTCCTAGTTTGCGATTCCTCTTTGTTTCAATCTTCTAATGAAAAACCTTTCTAAACTCTGTTAGTCTGCATTCTTGCCTAATTAAGTAAAGTGCACTGAATGTAATTAAATCTGTTTTTTGAAAGTTCAGAACCTTGCAAAACAAGAGCCGTCTTTGAAAAGATTATCTTCAATTATAACATACAGTGGTGGCTGGGAAGTGGGACTTAGACATGTAGTAATCCAGAGATATATTGTCAAAATTACCCTAACACATTTTTAAAATCAAAGTAATGCACACACATATTTAAAAATCAAATAGAAAAGTCTGAAGGTTTTTTAAATGTTGATGTGTGTCTGTTTAATGTATTTCAAAATACATTATGTACTTTAAAGCAGATTAAAGTTATCACAATATTCTTTATTATGCATAGCCAAAATATTATCACATTTAACAAAAATGACAATAATTTCTTAATATTATAAGAAACCTAGTACATATTTAAAATTCGCCAGTCGTTCTTAAAATGGCCTTTGTAGTTGGTTTGTCCAATCTAAGACCATGCATTGTATCTTTAATTCTCTTTTAATTTAGAACAGTCTCTTTTTCTGTACTTATATTTCTCAATTTAACAATTTTTAGACATCATCAATTTATTATATTATATAACAGATGAGAATTTAATTCTTTTCACTACCTCACTTCCTCTCCCCATCCCTTAATGCAGCTACTTTGTTACAACTGTATCTTCTCGTACTGCTTACATTTTTTCCCCACTAAAGAGTCAAGTAGTGTACTGTATTTATATTTCCTTTTGGAGCTTGTTTATTCTTTTCTTGGAATTTCTAATTGTGTTTCCTATCATCTTCCAGTTTTTTATATTGCAATACTCCTCCATTTTTTTCTTTTCTTTCTTAGCAAGGACTTCTTTCTTGGAAGGATTATTATGAGGAAAACATTGGTAAATTATGGTTTAACTATATTTCTCAAAGGATTCTGGAGGATTAAGGAATGGGTTGATGACATCTGTAATAGCACAAAGAACTCTGAGTTATAAACAATATTAAAAAAGTAAAATTATTTAGTGGGCTCACAAATGATGCTCAAGGGAATACTGTTATGGAAAAGCCATCTGCTATTGAAAGGGAACTATGCAGACACCTAGAGTTCCTTAGTGAGTTACATAAAGCAGTCATTACGTACGTACTTATTTTCCTTTGCAGAGCATCACACTATGTTTTCACATTCCTTCATTAGTATTACAGGCCAGTCTGGATTTTCAGTGGCCGACCTGTTGTGTGAAAAGTCCATCCCAATAAAAGCGATGCCTTGAGTACGTCTGGAAGCCTGACTCTGCCATGCAAAACAAGAAGTAGCCCAAGAGTAGACAGAAAGTGACCAGGTCAACTTTGGAAGCATTTTCACTAGTGTCCAAGAGAATTAATCTCTTTACACTTTAATGTACCAAGATTAACTCCATGAGCTAACAGACAAAGACCAACTAATCTTTATACAATCAATATATAACATGGAGACCAGTATACAGTAGCTGTTCAAGAAATGCCCCTGGAACAAATCAACAATTCTGACCTCGTTTCTTTCACTTCCTTTAATTCATTATACTTTTGACACATCCCCTCCATTTTTTCCTTAATGATGTAGAATTCCTTCTTGTTTTGCTGAGGAAGATTTGCCCTGAGCTACATCTGTGGCCAGTCTTCCTCTATTTTGTATATGGGTCACCACCACAGCATGGCCACTGACGAGTGGTGCAGGCCCTCGCCTGGGAAGTGAACCCAAGCCACTGAAGTGGAGTGTGCCAAACTTAACCACTAGGCTACTGGGCTGGGCCCTTGTACAATTCATTCTTAACTGAGCTATAATTAATATCTACTGCTTTTAATTTTGCACTAAGAAATCTTCTAAAATTCCCATTGTTTTGAGTGGGCAGCCTTGGGAATTTTTTCAGAATACACTGTGCCTCCTAAACATTTCCAATCTGATAACTCTGATCACTGAATCTGAGAGGTTTGCCAGTTACTGTCTTAGTCATCACATCACACCTCGCTCATTTCCTCCCAGAAAGCCAGTAAAATCTGCAGCCTGGGGGCCGCAGGCAAAGATTTTCTGGGGAATCTCTGGAGTGTGTTCTTTCTTTGCTATTGCATGACCCTGATCGAAGCTAATCACATTGAGTTTCCTAAAGGAAAAGAAAGGAAAAAAGAGAAGAAAAGAAAGAAGGAAAGAATGATACAAATCTAAACGATTTTCTTAAACAAGTTACTCCTACTTTTAGTCTTTTAATACACAACATGATTAGCACCCTACAGTCTGATCCCCAGCAGCGAGGTTTGTGGCTGTGGTCACACCACGCAGACGGATGGCAGCGGTGATGATGAGCTGACTTTGGATGCTGAGCATGATGGGAGTGTGAATATAAATCCCATGGAGAAAGGAATGTAGTTCAGCATTTCATTTTATGTGATAATTCACAAAATTGCCAGAATCCTCAGTCGGTGGGCATTTCCATTATTGTTCTCCACCGAGTCAGAGGCAATAAAAAAGGAATGATTTAAATAGTTAAGGCAGCCAAGGAGAAAATTTTGGCAGGTTCTGATGCTTCATTCTGGCATTTGATTAGAAACTTATTTGTGGGGGGGAGCAGTCTCCCGAAATCTTGCACTTAACCTGCACATCTGTGTTTTCCCGTTGCCAGATTTGGGCCTGTTTCCATGCAATTGGTTTCATTCCACCCTTTCAGAGATTTCTCTTGAACATGAATAAAATCTTCTTGCTTTAATGGATACACGCATTTTATGAAGTGCCAGGATTAAATCAACTTTGAAAAAAAATCAGCCAGAAAGCATGTTGTGCAGACAGCTTAAACACCCCAAGTAAAATGCTTTTAACATTGTGAGCAGAAGAGGCCATTTAACTTAATCATTGAGGGTTCCCTTTATTCAACGGCCATGACCTATTTAGAACCATGACTCAGCCAGCCTCCCTGTGAGCTTTCTTCCCTTTGCTTTAAAAAGAAGAAAGAAGGAAAGAAAGAAAGAGAGAAAGACAAGTCAAAAAAAAAAAAGGAAAGAAAGAGAAAGGTGTATGGGTCCGTATAGAGTCTCCTTTTTCTAAATATTTTAACTTGCATATCTTTAGAGGGCTTAAGAAGTTACATAGTACAGTTATAAGGTTTATAATGCATGGAAAAATTATACTTGTGAGCTATTTTCTCATGTTTTTAAAAGTTCTTTCATAAACAAATTTGATTTAAAAAAAGGCTTTCTAACCCTGCCACCTTCATTTAATCATTGAACTCTGTCGCTGCTCCTTTGGAGAGCCCATTCTTTCTCTTTTTTTTCTTGAGGAAGACTGGCCCTGAGCTATTTTGTATGTGGGACGCTGCCACAGCATGGCTTGATGAGCGGTGTGTAGGTCCACACCTGGGATCCGAACCCCTGGCCACTGAAGTGGAGCATGCGAACTTAACCACTACTTTGCTCATGTAGGTAAGTGCTTGAGCGTGCTCCACCCACACTGCCTCCTAACTGGTTTCTTTACCTGGAGTCTCTCTCCCTTCCTCCTGTTAATACTACCCTCCTGTTAGGTTCATTTTCCAAAAACACAGCTTCTTGATGCCACCTCTGCTCCACAACTTTTGTGGCTCCTCTTTGCCTTTCTGAGGAGGTTCAACTCTGTGGAGACATTCAACGTATTCTACAAACCAAATCCAATTTACATCTTCAGTTTTTTAAATTATGATTTCTCTATTTTTGACTAATTTCCTTCAGTTACACTGGTCCACTCCTTTCCTCTGGCTCTCCTATTTCCTTCCCTCCATCCCCCATTCCATGCTGTTCTTCCTCCCTCTTCTGGGTTAGTCCTGGACCTTCTGGTCCCAAGTAAAACCTCACCCTGCTCTCTCTAAGACAATTGCAGTCCCAAGGAATCATTCCTTCTGTGGATTTCTTTAAGCTCAAGGAAAGAGTCTTGTGTGGAAAGACCTCTGGAGCTCTTCCCTGGGTGTTGAGCATTAAATAAGACAAGATGTGTAGAAGTGCATGGCAGAGAAATAATATAACGATAAATGTAAATTCAATGTACATTTGTTGATTGAGAAATTGTATGATGACTATACAAGAAGGGAGAAGTCAGATGATGATCTGCAACAACCCTTCCATCCAAAGCAGATATTTATTGCAGTTTCAGACTTTCTTCTACAATCGTTAAAAAAAATGACCCATTCATTGCAGGGTGCCTTTTCCTTTTCAGTTTTTTTCCAGCTGGTGTACGTTCTGCATGATGGAAAGACTCTAGAGGGTCTCTGAAATTTATTTTTAAGGTTCTCTCAGGCTCTTAATGGAGAGCCCTTCTCTGAGAGGCTGAAGAGGGGGTGAGCAGGGCAGGCCATATGAATGCTTTTATCTGTTTAAGGAAAAGGAGATTCCAAAAGTTAAGTGAAATTTTTTTTCACTTCTCCACCTCCAGGTGTGTAGCATTTACCAACTCAGGCCCCCCTTGAATCTCTGGTGACACCAAAGCCCTTCTGCTTCTATCGACAACGCTCCCTCACTCAACACCTTTCTCATCCAACCCTAAACCAGCTGGTTGACGCGTCCTTTGGTGTGACCAAGTGGGCTTCTATTTACTGTTTTCCTCTGCCATGTCTTTCCTTTCCCAAACGTAATGCAAAACTTCTTTCTGGTTTCTATCTAAGAGAAAGAGGAGTCTGAACTCACTCAGCCACCAAATACTTATTTGGACCTGTCATGGGCCAGGTACTGTGCACAATGTTGGAGATATGACGGTGAATGAGACAGGCATGGTCCCTGCCCGCCTCACACTCACATTCTGGTGGGGGAGACAGGCAAATAAAAAATAAGCCCCCAAGTAAACATTGCAAATTGTGGAAAGGGCTCCAATGGAAACAAGAGTACTGATGCAGAGATTAACAGGGAATGGGAGAAGCCTAGAGGGGAAGAGCATGTGCTCACTGTAGACAGGTCAGGGAAGGCCTCCTTTGTACAGGAGACTTTAGGCTGAAACCTGATGGGTAGGAGGAATACGGATTCCAGGTAGAGGCCACAGCTTGTCCAAAGTCTTGCAAGAAGGAGCTTAGCCAGTGTGGTTATTGCACGGTGAGGAGGGGGTAAGAGGGAAGGGCCGGATCACACAGATCTTACGGGCTGTGGTACGGAGTTTGGATTGTAATCTCAGAGCTCTGGGAGTAAGCTTGCCAGGTAAAATACAGAATACCCAGTTAAACTTGAATTTAAGATAAATAACAAAGAACTTTTTAGTTTAAGTATGTCCCAATATTGCACAGGATACACTTATACTAAATATTGCATGTAACACAATTATACTAAAAATTTATTCATTGCCTATTTGAAATTCAAATCTAATTGAGCATCCTATTTTTTGTTTAATTTTTTGCTAAGTCTGACAACTGTAATTGAGAGGCTGCTGTAAGATCTTTAGTAGGCTAGCGATGTGATCCAATTTGTATTTTAAGAAGATCCCTTTGGCTGCTGCTTGGAGAGTAGCAAAAGTTAAGTGAAGGTAGACGTACAGGGAGACTGATTAGGCTGTCATAGCAGCCCAGAGGAAGGATAGCGGTGGCCTCGCCCTAGAAGACCAGTGCTTCTCAAACTTGAATGTGCATAGGAATCATCTATGGATCTTGTTAAAATGAAGACTTAATTCGGTAGATCTAGGGTAGGATCTGAGATACTGCATTTCTAATAAGCTCCCAGGTGGTGGTGACCTTGCTGGTTCCTAGACCAAAGGTTGGCAAACTACGGCCCATTGGCCAAATCTGGCCCACTGACTATTTTTGTAAATAAAGTTTTATTGAAACATGGCCATGTCCATTTGTTTCCATATTATCTACAGCTGCTTTCATGCTAAGACAGCAGAGTTAAACAGTTGCAACAGAGAATATATGACCCACAAAATCTAAAATATTTACTACCTGGCTCTTACCTAAATGTTTACTAAGCCCTGCCCTAGACCACACTTCAAGTAGCAAGGTTGTAGACTTGGCTGATTATCATAGGGATGGAAAGAAGGGAGCAGGTTCAAGATATATTTGAAAGCACAGAGTGTGGTCTACACTGGCTCATTAACCATTCCCTTCCGATGTGAGCCTAGGCACCCTGAACTGCAGAATCTTTAAACTTAAGCTATTATGACAGTTGAGAACCTGGCTAATTGATGTTGATTCATCTTAGAAATATTTACCCAGTGCGTTCTAAGCCCAACAGGTTCTATTTGGCACACGTTTAAACATATGTAGAAATGCATCTATGCACACATGGAGAGTGCAAAGAAACCATGAAATAGCACCTGGGAACCTGGAAGAATCATTTGTCATGCTAGCAAACAGGGGAAGCCGATTCCTCCTTGTACTTACTGCTGGCTGGACTTGCATCTCTCCTACCTGATCTTCTATGATCTCTACTTTCTTACAGAGTTTTTACAGTGATTGTAAGAGGGGATACTGAGTCTCAGGGCTGTCACCCCTTCTGCTCATTCCCCTCCCAGGAAGAAACTACCCTTTCCTCAACCTCCTCTCTAACTCTTAAAGGAAGGGACTATCCACTGCTCACCTAAGGGAGAAATCACTTTACAGTGAAATAGAAGATGATCTCAGAAGGATGGAGAGAAGGACCACAATTCTACGTGTAAATTTTTTCTTGGCATTTATTTGGGATTCTTGGAGTTGCCACTTTGACAGACTCCGTGCTGAAAGCACAAGGTATGATATTTCTCTTGTGTAATAAACCCAGATGGCAATGCCATACAACAAAGTACTAAAATAACTTATCATTTAAAGACCACTCCAGGGTTGTTAAAAGTTATGAATTTCTGGAAATTGCTTGGAGTATTTTAGCTTTCGAGGATGTTATTTTATGCACTTATGGAGTAACATCAAATGGTGGCTAGTGATACATTAACATCAAGTTAATTCCAATTTCTATGGAATATAATTTACTACTAGATAGAAATTCACCACTTGGGTGCAACGATGCTGTCTTCAGAGTAGAGGGAAGTAAGCTGTTTTGTAGTTCGAGTCCTTGTGGCACTATGGTGTTCCGAATGTTATATATATTTTTATTAAATGTGGCCGCTACTCCTTTTCCCCATCCTGGCACTGCACAGCAATAACGACCACAAATATGACAGATTAAGCTTGTCTAATGACTGATCCATTTTACTCAGAAAGTTGAAGTCATTCAGGGACAGTGAATACAAGATACATCAGTAGAGCTGAACAAAAGCAAATTCTGTGTTGGTTTCATTCACAGCAAAACTTGCATTTCAGGTCACATTTCCACAAAGACCATCTGCTTTATGAAACGACTCTTCCTTCCAATGTACGTATTCATGTCAGAATCCAAAGAGGTTTTTCATTTAATTATGAAGCATTGGCAGGTTTGGAACTCCATGTTAAAATTAGAGGTGTCTGCCCCATAATCTAATGGGTTACGTTCTTTTTAATACGAAGAAAAAAAGGTGAAGGGCTGAAAAATGTGCTGTCAAGAAGTCCTTTTTTATTCCCTCTCCAAATTCTGTACATTTCAACAAACCTGTTTAAATGTCTTACTGAAGTGTCTAGGTGCTGAGGCATAGATGAGAGACAAAAAGCAGACAAATGAAATAAAAAGCTTCCTTTTCAGGAGGTACCTGAAAGAGTGAGGAGAAAAGAAAGAGAAGCAGGAGTGCCAAGGGGTTTTGTAACATGAAGTTGCCTGAAATAAGATTGGAAGGAAGCTTGGAGACGAAAGATTTTGTCTGCATCATGTCCTGGAAGCATTATAAAAGGAGTGTTTTATAAAGGAGAAATCATTAAAAGGAGTCACACAGCCATGTGCATGAATTAGCAAACCAGGGAGAGTGTCTGAAATGTATTGCAAGTGCTGACCTGAAATGAAGGTCACTGATTTCCCCACGACATCAAGACATCAGTGTGTGCTGAGCAGAGTTACATTAACAAACCTTTCCAGCCAGTGTTGAAAGATCATCGCCTCCAATTATCCGCATCTCGTCCATGGCCTGGTCGTTCTAAAAAAAGGGGAGGGGGAGGAAAAAAGGGATGACAGTATTTTACTGTACAAGAAAACCTTGAAAGCACGTTTTCCCATCTACCCAGCTAGTGGCTAGATTGTGCCTTACAAATATAGAACAAATAGCTAGTACAGATTCATGGTTGCCTATGGTTACCAAGAGCCACTCTCCGGCTTCTGTGCTTGAGACAAAGCATTCTAATGGCTGAGAGGGAGAGACTGTAGAGAGGGGATGGAAGGGGTGGAGACAGGACAAAAAAAATCTAATTTTGGAACAAAAAACTATGGAAGGTGCCTGAACCTCTCCTGAGGCAGATGGAATTGGAGAAGACAGTCATACTCCTGGACTTCTCTGGGGTAGAGGGGGCAATAGGAGCCCCAGGAGTGGGCCGAACATTTGTCAGCTGTGCCAACAAGCTCCACTTATAGCCCAGCAGTGGGGAACAATTAGATTCTGGTTCCCAAAGAGATGACTCCCAACCAGTGCAGGCCCAGTCCCTCATCTGACGTCCAGGGTAATTCTAACAGGCCACGGGTCAAGAACTATTGCACTCCGACCTTCAGACATGAATGATGAAGCCTTGGGAACTTTCTGCAGTTCCAGGAATATGAGACCCAGAACCATGTTTAGAAGACTTTTTACTCAAATCCCATTAGAGGTTATGATCATTCACTTTCACAATGTTTCTGTATGACGCATTATCCTGTCCTAATTAAACCTCACACACACACACAAAATATACAAAATATGGATTGTTACATAGTGATTATCAGAATAGAATAACATGGAAGCAGAACAGGAAACAGCAGGCAAGTTGTTTTCTAGCCTCATTAAGGAGAAGCATTAAAGGAACTGAAGCAGATATCCTAGAAGCAGTCGGCTTCATGACCAAGCAAGAATGTTGCAATGCCTTCATCCAAACAATTACCTAAAGGAGAAGACAACAGTATAGGCACCATATGTACGATGTGGGGAACTAGGAACTATCTTTGGTGGCTGCTGTGGACAGCTGTTGCTTTTGCCAGTTCAGCGCTTTCTGCGGGGGGCGGGGGGGGGGGGTTCATTCTGTACGGATCAGGTGGGGCCAGGCCTAACCTATGTAATCCAGCTACACCTGAAGCTACATCCAGGCTTAGACTTTCCAGCTACTTTAGCCAATTCATTCCCTTAGGAATTTTCTCGGGTTGGTTTGAATTGGATTCTGTCACTTGCAACTGAGAATCTCTATCTAGACATAGAGTTACTTTATCATAGAATTGGTCATCTGGGAAAAGAAAAAAACAGCCAACCAACCAATATAACTATTTTACCAATGAAACAGCTTTTGTCTTTTTACCTTACTGCTCTTGAAAAAAAAAAGACTTTAAAATGTTTTTACTTCCATTTGGTAAAGCATTCACTTCTTACTGCAAAGGAGTGGAGAGAATGCTCAAAAGTGGCCCATTAAGTTAGATAAAACCAATCATTTCCTTCTTATGAGAACTCATCCCAAAAGGAGAAAATCAAAGAATATCCAGAATTCATTGATCTTTTGCTGTTTTTGTACAGGCACATATAATCATATATTCACAAGGAGTCATGTCAGTAGGTAAGAGCTTGTCAAAAATGTCAAAGGAGAAAATCTTCTTGTCACTTTAGAGGTGCTGAGATACAGGAGTTAACATAGGGAGAATTTCTGCATATTAGACTCAAATATGTTGTTAATAGCAGCAGGAAAAATAAAATTTCAGTACCTCCAGAGGACTGAGGTATGCAGAATTGGATGCGATTACTAAACCACAAAGTTTAATGTAACAAATGAGATTTATACTCTGCCAGATCAGAGTAAATTTCCCAATAATTCTACTATCATCATCTCCATTCTATTGATTAAAAACAAAAAACACAACACACCAGAAAACTAAATAATGTGCTCTAAGTCACATTCAGTGTCTTGCCAAGCAAGTCTTGATTCAGAAAGTCTTACTTAGTCCAAGTTTATAAACATGTTTTTAATATTAGATTTGTCCTTGATTCATCTGGAACTTACATCTCCCAAGTGTGCATGCAGTCAGTGGTCCCAATAGCATTTATTGAATTGTTTATTTTTTTCCTTACTGATTTGAAATGTCATTTTTATCATATCCTTCATTCTCATATGTAGGGGCCAGTTTCTATATTCTTTTGTTTTATTAACCTAAAATGTCTGTTTCAGCTTCTAAGCCATACTTTTAAATTATTATAGCCTTTTAGTATGTTTTAGTATCTGATAAAGCAAGTCCCACTTTTTGACTCCTTTTAAAAATTATCTTGGCTACTTTTGTACATTTACTCTCCAATCTGGTGGGTTGTTAGGAAGATCAAGTGAATTAATACATGTAGGATATTTAGAACAGAGCCTGGCATATGGTAAGTACTCAGTAAATGCTGGATATGATTCATTTCCTCACTCCCTCTCTCCGTTCCTTCCTCCCTCCCTCCCCTCCTTCCTTCATTCCCTCTCCCAGGACATAGTCACTCCTCAGGCCTCCCTGGTACACTGGAGTCTGGAGCTCCCCTGGTTTAACAACTCCAGAAAACAAGCCTTTGTCTCTTGCTGGGATGGAGAAGGGGACTTCAACTTCTCCATTCATGTGCTTTTAACCACCCTGCCGCTTCCAGCCCATTCCTTCCTCACTCCACCTTGGAAGAACCTGGTGACTCTAGCCTGAACCTTTCAGGAATGCTGTGGCAGGATTCCTCTCTTCTCACTGACATCTCCCTCCATAGACATTTAGATTTTCACTTTCTCCATTTTGCTGAGTCAGTGCCCTCCTTAATCAGTTTCATTTCCTAAAAAACACTAACATCTCTTGCCCAATGAGGTCTTCTCCATTCTCTTTGTACTCGTGGGTCTATACTTTATTTCTTTACTGTCATTTCACTGGGTCATGGAGGGAATGGTGTTCATTGTATGCATTCATGTCTTCATCCATGATATTTTTCTAATGGTTCAAAACCATCCTTACATTCCTAGGATTGTTTTTTTTAACTTCATTTGTTTTGATTTGATAACATTTTATTTGGGATTGTTCATCTTATCTTCATAAGTAAGATTGGCCCAGAGTTTTCATTTCTTTTGCTACTTTTGTGGATTTTTAAAGCAAAGTTATACTAGCTTTATATAAGGAGTTGAGTGGTTTGTTATGTTTTTTCTATGCTCTAGAAGAGTGTATATGTGAATGGTTTTATCTGTTTTGCTAAGGTTCAGTAGAGCTCAGATAAATAGGTATTATTTAATCCCTAATTTACAAATGATGAAACTGAGACAATAAGAGATTAAGTAATTTGTCCAAAGAGGAGCTGCTAGTAAGTGAAGGAAACCAGTTCAATCCTAGAATTGCCTGACTCCATATTATTCTGGTGTAACCTCCCCCTGCTTCCCCCACCCCCAATATTCCTACAAGAAAGAAGCACATAGTACATCTTTGAGAGTAACATAGAGAAGGAGTGGGTCCTGGTTGGACTAACGAAGTAAAATACATAAGCTGAAATGGCTAGGAGAAATCAACATCTTGGTAGAAATGCTAGTAGAGGTTGTGTAGATTTAAGTAGCAAAGGAAATCTCTGATGTTTAGTCTAGGCATCCTTGGAGGATATATTCTGGAACTTACTAGCTTAGGTGACCTGATCCCTAGGTACATAAGATCCTACCCAAACAGCTTTGCAGGTGTGGTGATTCCTCATGCAGAGAATTTGGACTGTTTAGAAAAAAAATAACCAAGGGAGAATAAATATCCTGAATTCCTGTCCTTTCGAGGAACCGGAAGGGGAAAAGTAAAGAAAACAAACAAAAGAACCACTCTCTAAACCATTCATCTCCAAAGTCAGAGCAACTTGCTTCAAAATCTGTATACGCAAAAGCTTTGTCAATATTCTCAGCCCCCAGAGATACCTTCACTTTGCTTCCCCACCAGCCCTTTCAGCCTAATCCTTCCTCTCAGCTATTCTCCTGTGCTCAGTAAGGCCATCAATACTATATCAAATGGATAGAGGTGCAAAATAGAAACAAAAATAGTTCGCTCTAAGAAGTTTTACTGATCAAACTGGAGAGCTCCTAATTAAAATGTTGCAAACTGATAAAACTGTTTTTTTTTTTTTAACTCCAACATTTGATACCAAGTCAGATAATAAGGACAAGTGAATTGGTTCCAGGACCCCAGTTGTCTTTTCAACCAGTGGTTGATGTGGGACATGACTCTTAACTGGGCCCTTTGGTCCTTTAGCTTCCTGGGGTCAAAGTGGAGGTCACAGTGCAGTGACACAGAGGTGGTATGGCTTTTGTGCCTGCCCCTCGCTTCAACTGGAGAAGCTTCACTTGTCTCTGTTACACTGATTGGGTTCAAAGTAAGATGGTGGCGGCAAAGAAAGTTTGAAAACTATCATGTTAATGTTTTATTGCTTTGAAACTGACTTACCTTCTTTTTGGTTTTGAGTACCTGAGGGTTACTGTAAATATTCAATAAGAACGTGATTATCCTTTGACCTTGTTCCCAACACAGACACAGATGAAAAGAAGTTAATTTTGTTAATTTGCTGTTTTCTTGTTTAACCTGAGGGGTGACTAAAGGGTCACAAGGAGTTATGAGCTTGTTTTACAGAGGAAAAAGAATGCCTTTAAGGAAGTTATGACCACCAGATAACCAGCCGCCAGTAGCTGTTGTTGCCCAGATGTCTGGTTGCCCAACGGCCTATCTGGAGTGAAAGAAACAAGCATTTCCCCTTGGTTTCTCTGAAACTCCTCCTCTCAAGCCCCTTAGCTCTGTAAAGACCCCCTGTTTTCTTCTTTCCTGAAGGCAGATTTGAGAGAACCTCTCCCACCTTCTCATTTTGGCCAATTCCAATAAACCTTTCTCCATCTCCAAGCGCTGATGTCTCAGTGATTGGCTTATTGTGCATCTGCAGAACTTGAGATGAAAAGGTTTGGTATCAGTTTCCTGTTCATTTAAATATCCATTTGCTTCCGAGATTGTTTTTGTTTAGAAACTTCTTCTTAAAACCTATGTGGGGTGAAATGTGAAAAAGAAGGATATGGAGACTAAGTGAACAGGCGACTGGTGTCCCCTGCACTCCGGGACCACTGCTTGGGTTCCAGTCACAGCTCCACCTTCTATTAGTTGTGTGACCTTGAGGAGGTCACTATATCTCTCAGGGCTTCAGTTTCCCTATCTATAAAAAGAGTATATTAATAGTTCCTACCTCATAAGATTATTGGGAGGACTAAATGAATTAATATGCATGAAGCACTTAGAAAAGGGCCTGGCATGTAAATAATAAACATTCATAAAGGAGGCCATGTCTTCTCACCATCCACCTCTAGTCTGAAGAAACTTGCACAACTACCTGAGTTTCCTAACATTGGCTTTGTGATGTATCCTTTGTTCAGTTCACTTTGTACATGACTAAGATGTGTATGCCATGTGCTCTGTGGTTAGGGTTTACTGAGGCTGACCGCTACCCATGAGGCATGTACTTAAGAAGGACTCCTGTCCTTCCACTGCCACTCTGTATCGTGGCTAAAGCCTTGGTTAAAAATGAGCTCATCCGTGTGTTCCGGGGTTTCTCAGCGATCCCCCAGTTCCCACACTGTGGGTCTGAAGCTTTAAAGTGGACCATTTGGTGGGCATAATTTCCATCATTCCGCTTTGCTGGTTTCATCTTTTTCCTCAATAGACAGAAGCCACTTGGAGATCATCTCTGACCCACTTTTGCACCTATCATCTCTCATCAGATCCTCGCTGGTGATTCTATGGAGACATTTATAGTCAGTAGAGCAAGGAGTTAACCTTGCAACTGCTTTATAAGCTGGTGGCAGATAATCTGCAGTAGAACATGAGAATGGATGGCTGGGTTCCTGGTATTTTTCCAAGCCTGGCTGCATTTTTACCTTGGGGATCATGAGCTAGCCCAATTCCTTCCTATAAATGCACCGTCTCAGCTTAAGGTAATTTAAAATAGACTTATACTACTTGTAAACAAAGGACCTTGACTAAGATATCATGCTAATTTACAGGAAAAGTCAATATTTGCAAATTTTGATAAGTATTATTAGTGACAGATTACTTATGACACATTTCACCACTGCCAATGAACGCCACTGTGCTGCGCTGAGACCCTAGGAGTTCCCGGCACACCCCACACTGCTTTATCCTCCATGTCTTGGCTCCTGTCACATTGCTCCATCTTTCTTCACTTCTCTCTTCAAGACTCAGTTCAAGCATTCTCTCTTCTAGAGAGCTTTCTTGGAGTCTCCTGGACTTTGTCTGTGTCCCCATAACACTCTATGCATATCTGTATGTTAACAGACCACATCCACCTGGAATTTTCTATGAAGGTAGTAGCAATTGCTGATGGAAGAAAAACTCCTTCAGCATGGCAACCTTATTTTCATCCTAATTGCACCCCAAGTTGCTGGCACATTATGGCATGAGTGTTTGTTGAGATGTCAGATGTTGAAGCATCTGAGTACACGTTAGCTATATTTTTAATACTTCTCCCCTACTCACTGTAGACACTAAGTGTTCTCAAACAGCACCTGGTTTCTCTTGCTTTAAATTCTTTCTTTGGCTGTCCAGACTCCTGAAGGAGCTTATTGCCCAGTGGGAGACAGAGAAAAAAAATAAAAGTTATAAACAAACATATGAGAAAATATCTGTAAAGCTCAACTGAGAGGGACATAAATGAAGCTGAGTTGCAAAACTTGGAAGATGAGAGACTGAAAAAATACAGACCTTCCTCTGTTATGTCTGAGTGAGTCCCACCAAAACCATATTTCTCTACTCTCATCAATATTACTTTATTATCTCAATTCCCAATAGCATCCTCAATATTTTTATAAACTTAAATGCAAAAATCCACGTGAATGCTGAATGCTAAAAATATGAATTATTAAGATGTTTTAATATCAGTAATTCATTTCATGATTAGTAAAGGATACATTTTTAAAGCCAAACTAGCATTTTAACCAAGAAAAAAATATATTTATTTTAGCTCGTACAATTTAGCTTGTTTGAAATTACACATACATTTTGCATTTCCTGAATTTGGTGTGTCTAACTTTGCAAACATGATGTGACTTTATGCGAAGACAAAATGGCTTTCTGTTTAATGACAATGATTTATTACTCTATTGTGGTTGGTAATCTACTCCACCCAGTCTCCAAGAGGGGTACTGATTAGGCTAGAGTAATCCCCACCCAACAGAGAAAGGCTCTTTTCTTTATGGAAAAAAAGGAATGTTGGGTCAGAAGAAGGGGCCACAATGATGCGAAGAAGCTATAGGTTAGCAGAAATAAGGAGGAGTCCCCAAGAAAAAGAAAAAAGGGAAAGGGGAGAAGAAAATGGACTTTCACTTCACTTTAGTTAAAACAGACCCCAGGAAAGAGGAAACAGTTTAAAAAGAGATTCAGCAACTTTGCTTTATACGAACTCTGTCTGAAACCTTGAAGCAGGCTATCTTTCTGTTTTGAGCCTTGGTATGGACTTGTTTTGGTTTAAATTATGTTTTTTAAATTATGGAGCAGAAGGACAAACAAGCTGAGCCTCTTGACACATCTGAATGACCCCAAAAGACTTCAGTAAAATCTATGTTTTAAAATGTGGACCACCATATCCCAGTGGTGACTATTTCTTGAAAGACCATTTTTTCCACACAATTTTTTTTTTCCTAAATAACTCAGGGAAGATTTATAATTTTAACTCAAAAAAAAAAAAAAAAAAACCCAAATGAAAATTGTTGTTCATCAGTCATGAAATCTTAAACCACTTCTCATAAACCTGTTGTAAGATTGCCAGGGGAGGGGACGGTGAACAGGAAGGGCCAAGGGAGAGAAGTGGCGGCAGATCCTACACTGGGGAATCTTCTAGAATGCAGCTTTTTGGCATGAGACTGGATCTCTCTTCGTTCCTACCCAATTGTACTCTGGGTCCAAGAAGTTCAGCAGTCTGATGTCACTTCTTAGCTCAAAATATTTCTGAAGATGCCCATGCCCGCAAAATAAAGTCTGATTTTGTCATTCCAATGGGTGGGGCCCCCCTGAAAGCCAGGCAATAAGGGCTCTGATTGTCACAAATCCTGAAACACAAAGACATTTGCTGTTTTCTTTTTGGTAAGGAAGTTTTCTGGAAAGATCTGTAACAGATTGAGCTAATGGGAATTATACAACAGGGATGTATATGTGCTGAACTGGGCCTTACCCTTTCACCCCCTTGCAGGGCCAAGTTTGTGGTGGGGATGGTGGCCATGGAGAAAAGCATAGCCTTACTTTGGGAAACGAGACAAAGAATGGCTCATATTTTTCAAGTTGGCCACCCTAAATCACCCAAGCAGCTGTCTCAGAGACTGGACTCCCCAGACAACCGTGTTCCCTCCTGCCTCTCTGCTCAGAAGGTACAGTCTGAGTTGGAAGGAGGCATCTGAGTTAGAAAACAGAGGCATGAAGGAGAAGAACCTAGCTGCTCAGCTCCCTGAAGAGCTTCACTGGGTCAGTCCCATGCGGAGTTCAGGCAGGCTTAGTCACCACCCAGGAGCTGGTCCTGGGCCCAGCATAGGCCCTGCCCTGCCTGCAGACACACGGTTCTGTTCAGGCTTGCAGGCTGCAGGGACGAGCACAGCTCCTTCAGTCCCCAGCTCAGGTGATCCATGTAGAAACGTAAGCCTGGTCATGGACAAAGCTATAAACTTTCTAAACCTAACTATTTAGGCAAATTGTATGTGGACGTCCGTTTGTACTCTTGCCCTGGGCCCCATCAATATTAGGGGCCAGCCTGACTTTGAGAACCATTTATTGAGCATTTACCAAATGCCAGGCACTATGCTAAGCACGTACTGTATGATCCTAACTATAGGAAATTCCAGAGAAAGTAAAACTATGGAGACAGTAAAAAAGATCAGGGGTTGCCAAAGGTTGGGGGGGAGGGAGGGATGCATAGGTGGAGCACAGATAATTTTTAGGGCAATAAAAATGCTCTATGATACCATAATCATGGATACATGTCATACACATTTGTCCAAACCCACAGACTGTGCGACACCAAGAGTGAACCCTAATGTCAGCTATGGATTTTGGGTGATAACGATGTGTCAATGTAGTTTCATCAGTTGTAACGCATGTACCACTCAGGTGCAGGATGTTGATAGTGGGGGCGGCTGTGGGTGTGTGGGGGCAGGGGAGATAGGGGAACTCTGTACTTTCCCCTCAATTTTGCTGTGAACCTAAAACCGCTCTAAATAATTAAGTCCATTCAAAAAAAAAATTCTATGAGGTAACAGGTACTGTTATCAACCCAATTTAAGTAACTTTGTTAAGTAACCTTGCCCAAGGCCCCATAGCTGAAAAGTGATTGAGCTAAAGCTAGAGCAGGGATTAACCCTATGTCTTGCTCCAAAGCCTCCACTTAACCAATAGGTTCTACAGTTTCTCTCCTGGGTTCTGATCAGAATCTACCTTTCCACGTGACTTGCCACTATATCCCCTCTACCCCCGTGCTTCAGAATGTGCACATGAATCACCCGTGCAGACTGTGCTCCTGTCTGAGGTGGGGCCTGAGAGCCTGCATTTCTAATGAGCTCCCAGGTGATGGGGATGGGGCAGGTCCCATAGGCCATACTCAGGTCTATGTTTCACCCATGCCAATCTGCTGGCTAAGTCCAGTGCACAGCCTGCACTTTATGTTTTATCTTACTGATGCTCCCTCCACCCAGTATGTCTTTTTGCCACATCTCTGCCTGTCAAAATCATAATCTTCCTTAGATATACAAATCAAGGTCTACTTTCATTATAAATCATCACCTGATCCTCACTCCCCCACCACTGTCAGCCAGAATTGATCTCTCCCGTCAACGTGCTTCCTTTGCACTTGGCACCAATTCAGGCAATGCTGGTTTCTTCCTTGTTACACTGGCTACTCCTGTTCATTGTCTACGCATCTGTTCACTTCTGCTCTTCTGAAAGCAACTTGAGGATAGGGACTTTATATCATTCATCTTTATGGGTTCCTGAACACTGAGTAGGGGCTTTGAATGCAGAAAGGAACATGATGTGGTAATGAAAGAGGGGCTCAGACCCTGCCTTGTCCCTTCCCTAAGCTCCTTGACATTGGTCCCCTCTTCTATAAAATGGGGACAATAACACCTACCCATTTGGAGTGTTGTGAGGTTTAAATCAAATTAATGTCATATGTAAAATGCTTCACCCACAGTAGGCCCTTGATAAATATTTACTGAATTGAATTGGATTCTCCTCTTTTATTATTCATACAGTGGAAGGGGGTGGACACGGGAGTGAATTAATGACAGAGCCAGGTGTAGCACCAGGTCTCTTAATTTTTAAATCAAATGATTTTTCCACTCTATCAAACTCTACTTTACTTTATTTTGTTTATGGGAGTAACTCCCAGTCATTCATGTGACTAAAATTAATCAGTATTTACTGAAGAAACCTGGAATATTATTTCCTGGTTCACATTTCCTACACAAATCACTGACAAAAATTCTTATAGGGCTTCAGGGGCCGGCCCGGTGGCGCAGTGGTTTAGGTCGCGCTTGGCAGCCCGGGGTTCGCCGGTTCGGATCCCGGGCGCCTGACGACACATTGCCTGTCAGCCATGCTGTGGCGGCATCCCATATAAAGTAGAGGAAGATGGGCAGGATGTTAGCCCAGGGCCAGTCTTCCTCAGCAAAAAGAGGAGGATTAGCAACGGATGTTAGCTCAGGGCTGGTCTTCCCCACAAAAAAAAAAAAAAAAAAAAAAAATTCTTATAGGGCTTAGAAATAATAAGCATCGATGTATCCTTACATCTTGGTAGACAAAAGTAACACAACATAATATATTTAATATACATCTATAATGTAGTGGTATGTCTATGTAACTCAAAACAACCAAATTTAAAAATACGTAATGGTTTCCAGATTCAACATGATCATACAAGAAAAAAGAAATGATTCTGATCAGACATAATGACCACCTTAACCAGTTACTCACTGGGACACCTTGGCAAACTCACTTCATTTCTCGTTTACTTCATTGGGAAAATGTAGATATTACTAGCTGCCTTACTTGCTTTTCACAGTTCATGTAAAGAGCAAACAAATTGCCAATACATGTAAAGGCTATGAAAAATATAGCAAACCTTCTACTTGCCAAAAATTATTAACAGTATCTTTAGGCGTAATACAGAGCTAAAGGGAAAAAGCAATTTATATGAGCTATACAGGAAGTGAATGACTTGGGAGGGCCAAATATCAAGTATTTCATCTACTATTATGTTTTAGACTTATGGTTTTTGCTCAAAATTCTCCAGGTATCCAATGAGACATGAATAATACGTGAGAAGATCAGAGAGCAGAATGCTCTAGAGCCACCTTCCATTTTTCTGAATAAGAAAAGATGGTTTATTTGATGTAGGCATGTTGATTGGCAGTGCAGGCTTGCAAATTCCTTCAGTATTAAGTCATGTCTTCAAAACTGGGTGGGGCGCTGAGTTATTAAATTTTTTCTTTTCCTCTGGAGGCCAGGGCTTGGAAGGAGCTGAAGACTACTTGTGGACTGAGTTGGGTGGTCTTGGGAAAATTCTGTGTAAACAGCTTTGCTCATCTAAAAGTAGCACAAAACACTGCACATCTGTCTGTCCACATTATACAAACAGATTCTGGACTCCATTAATGTGCCTGAGGGATAAATTATTTTCTAATAAATGTTTTTACAATCACAGTGAAAAGGAGGGTCCAGGATGCCAAAGGAATCGAGACTCTGCTGTACCAATTTGTTGGTGGAAGCCTGGAAGAGGAGCAAGAGAAGGAGGTAGATCATGGCTGTGTCTGACTCAGAGAGGTTGTGCCTTCTTTAAATAAGAGAAATGTTGGGGGCCAGCCCTGTGGTGCTGTGTTTAAGTTCAGCACACTCCACTTCACTGGCCTGGGTTTGGTGCCTGGGTGCAGACCTACACCACTCGGCAGCAGCCATGCTGTGGCGGTGACCCACATACAAAATAAAGGAAGACTGGCACAGATGTTAGCTCAGGATGAATCTTCCTCAGCAATGACAACAGCAACAACAACAAAATATGGAAAAGGTAGGGTTCCATGTAACAGACTCCTCTAGAGTACCTTACTCTAGACTGCCAACGAGGATGCCAAATCTCCTGGGAAGGGTAGGCTTTGCTCTTAGTTTTTGCCACGTGATCTAAGAACAACTCCTCCCTGAGGCATTCAACTGAGGGTTCAGACTTGACCACCTCTGTGCTCTGAATGTCAGAATGTCCACATAACATGGTTAAATGGGTGCCACCAACTATGGAAAAGGGCACTTGGGCTGTCAGGTTTTTGCATCCAGATATTGCTAATGCATAAAAACCTACTCTTCTCTCCCTTTGCCCCATCAAATATTTGTGGTCATTGGCTGATGAGCATGAAGGCCTTTGTTTTGTAAGGAGGGGCAGGAGAAGAAGTTCGAGTCAGAGGCAGGGAAGAGAGAAGAGGAGGCTGGAGGCTGATATGGTCTCTTTTCCCTCTCTGGCTCCTTTGACCACATTCAAGCCCTGATGTTAGAGGAGTGAACCACTTTCATTGGAGGCTAAGATTCTGGGTGGCAAGAAAGGTCTGAAGCAAGGTTTGTTCAGAACCGTGTGAGGACCGTGTGAGAAACATGGTCCTGCCCTGGTGCCTGGAGGGCCGGCAGTTTTGGGAGCACTCTTGGCGCAGACATGGGCACTCTCACAACAGACACCATTAGCCAAGGCTTCACTAATGACCCTAGAAGAGGATTCTCAGGCAGAAACACGAAAAGCGGGGACAGCAGCGGGGGCTGGCGGCGGAGGTGGCAGATGCTCTGTGGTAACCGCAGCTGACAGATTGATTTGTGGACATGTGTGAGGATCCATTTGGGGACCCTCAGAAATAACTGAAGAATAAATTCTTGATTGGGCAGGTAGGAAAAGTTCAACCCAAATTCAATGTGTTTTGGACATACTCATAAATGGATCCAATTTTGTATTTACTGACTGGTAATGCCAAAGGTGAACGCTACACAGAAAATGACATTTGGGTTTCAGAAATTTCAGGTTATTTGGTATATATATAATCTTCCTCTAATTATGTCAAATTCATTTGCTATAAAATTCATGATGTTCTTAACATAGTGGAGTTCATGAAACTTTTTCTTAATATGGCACCTCATTTTTTTTTTCATGCTGAGGAAGATTGGCCCTGAGCTAACATCTGTTGCCAATCTTCCCCTATTTTGTACGTGCATTGCCGTCACAGCATGGCCTGATGAGTGGTGCAGGTCCGCGCCTGAGATCTGAACCTGCAAACCTGGGCCGCCGAAGTGGAGTGCACCAAACTTAAAAACTAGGCCATGGGGCTGACCTCTTGATTTTCTAATTTTAAAAATTTTAAGGGAATAAGTTTTACTGTTGTTGTAGTTTTAAAATTTTATTATACTTTGGATAAGTCCCTGTGACTTCTGCTTCTTGCCAAAATGGAATAACAAAGACCAGATTTACCCTCTTTCCTTAAAAAAAAAAAAAAGGTAAAATATATGCAATAACAGTTTCAAGAAACTGGACATCAGGCCACCAAGGACAGCAATCCCTGAGAGACAGAAACAAACAGAGTGGGCCCTATGATTGCCTGGCTAACTGTCTTGATAGAGTTTTCAGGCCACAACATGGGGAAAGAGAACTCAGGGGGAGCCCAGCAGACTCTCCGAGTGGAGGAGATGGAGCAGAGAGTCGAGGAGACCACAGTATCTGGAGTTCTCAGGACAGAATACTGGATCGAAGAGCTGCACAGAAGGAGAATCAGCAGAGTATTCGGCAGATCTGCAGATGCAGATGAAGAAACTACCTGAGGCCCAGGAAAGAACCATCCAAAAGGATTAGAGGGGACAGTGCCCAACATAAGCAGGGCCCAGAATAGTGCCTGTTCCCATCAGCCAGAATGGAAAATCCCACAATTGATGGGGAGTTGTGTAGAGTACTCTGGAAGGTCTTGCCTCAATGGTGAAGAACAATTAGCCCTAGAGGGAGTTTCACTCTGGATCCACCTAACAAATCATAAAAGCAAGATCTGAAGGGATCAAATTTCTTCCAAGTAACTTTACTGCACGCCAAAACAAGTCTCAAGAGTATTTATAAGGGGCCAGCCCAGTGGTGCAGCGGTTTAGTCCGCGCTTGGCAGCCTGAGGTTCGCAGGTTCGGATCCCGGGTGCCGGCCGACGCACCGCTTGTCAGCCATGCTGTGGCGGCGTCCCATATAAAGTAGAGGAAGATGGGCATGATGTTAGCCCAGGGCCAGTCTTCCTCAGCAAAAAGAGGAGGATTAGCAACGGATGTTAGCTCAGGGCTGGTCTTCCTTACCAAAAAAAAAAAAAGAGTATTTATAGGAATAAAAAATTATCCATCAATGAGCATATGAAAAGATGCTCAACATCATTAATCATTAGAGGAATGCAAATCAAAACCACAATGAGATATCTCCTCACACCCATTAGGATGGCTACTATCAAAAAAACAGAAAATAACAGGTGTTGGCAAGGATTGGAAAAGAAATTGGAACTTCTGTGCACTGTTAGTGCAAATGTAAAATGGTGCAATCTCTGTAGAAAACAGTATGGTAGTTCCTCAAAAAATTAAAAATAGAATTACCATATCATCCAGCAATTCCACTTCTGGCTATATATCCAAAAGAACTGGAAGCAGGGTCTCAAAGAGATATTTGCACATCCATGTTCATTGCAGCATTATTCACAATAGCCAAGAGGTGGAAGTAACCCAAATGTCCAACAGATGGATGGATAAAACAAAATGTGGTATAAGCATACAAGCATACAATGGAATATTATTCAGCATTAAAAAAGAAAGAAATTCTGCCACATGCTACAACATGAATGAACCTTCAAGACAATATGCTAAGTGAAATAAGGCAGTCATAAAAAGAAAAAACACTGTAGGATTACACTTATTTGAGGTGTCTAAAGTAGTTAAACTCATAGAAATGAAAAGTAGAATGGTGGTTGCCAGGTACTGGGGAGAGGGGGAAACAGGGAGTTGTTCAATGGGTACAGAGTTTCAGTTTTGCAAGATGAAAAAGTTCTAGAGCTCTGTTGCACAATAAAATGGAATACATAACAATACTGAACTGTATGCTTAAAAATGATGTTATGGTACATGTTTTTTACCACAATTAAAAACTTTAAAAAAATCCATCACACAATAAAGTATAATTCATAAAGTTTGACATCTAATTAAAAATTATCAGGCTCATAAAGAGGCAACAAAATGAAGAAAATAATCAGTCAGCCAAAACTGACCAAGAATTGACACAGACATTAGAAGACAAGTTAAAATAGTTAACTTTAAACAGTTCTTAGAATTGTATTCCATATGCTTAAAAATTAAGTAGACACATGGAAGACACAAAAATTTAAAAAGAAACAAATGGAGCTTCTAAAGATGAAAAGTAAAATGTCTGAGATGAAAAATACCCCGGAACGGTAGGCAGAATTCTAAGATGGCCCCAAGACTCCCACTCCATAGTATATAAACCCTTGAATATGAGAGGAACTATGAATATGATAGACTACCACTCCCATGATTATGTTACCTTATATGACAGAAGGGATTTTTCAGATGTAAAGTCCCAAATCAGTTCATGTTAGCTAACCAAAAGGGAGATGATCCAGGTAGGCCTGACAACTCAAGGGAGTCTTTAAAAGAAACAAGAAGCAGCAGCAGACACCTACCTGCCGCTGACTTCAGGGAAGTAAACAACTGTGCTGTGAACTGCCGTGTTGTGGAGAGAGCCCTGTGGCAGTGAATGGCAAGGAGCCCCTAGGAGCTGAGAACTGCCGACAGCAGAAAGTCATAAAGACAGTGGGGACCTCAGCTTACCTCAAGGAAATGAATTCTGCCCACAATGTGGAGGAGATTGAAAGTGCGTATTTCCTGAGCTGAGTACACGAGGATGCAGCCAGCTGACATTTTGGCCTTGTGAAATCCTGAGCAGAGGACCCAGCCATACGATGCCAGACCCCTGACCCATGCAAATATGAGATAATAGATGTAAATTGTTTTAAGCTGTTAAATTTGTAGTCATTGTGATGCAGCAATAGAGAAGCCAGATAACTGAATAGGATTAATGGCAGATGAGATATTGCAGAAGAAATGATTAGTGAACTTGATGACAGCAATAGAGAGTGTCCAAAATGGAACATATAGAGAAAAAAAGAATTTTTTAAAAGTAAAAAGATCATTAGTGAGCTATGGAACAACTTTAAGATATGACTTAATAGACACGTAAGTAGAGTCCCTGAAAATGGCGGGGTAGGGAAGAAATCTAGCAGAAGAAATAATGGCTGAAAATTTTCTATGTTTGATGAAAAGTATAAATCTACAGATCCAAGAAGCTCAATGAAACTAAGTACAAGTAACATGAAGAAAACTACACCAAAGCATAAAAATAATAATGACGACAAATTTCTGTTTAGAAACAATTCAAGTGAGAAGATACTGGAATAGCACATTTAAATTACTGAGAAAAGACTGTCAACCTAGAAATCCATACCCAGCAAAATTACCATTCATAAAATGAGGGTGAAATAAGATCGTTTCAGACATACAAAAACTGAAATAATTCATCACCAGTAGAGCTGCACTATAAGAAATGTTAAAAGCAGAACTTGGGGCAGGAGGAAAATGATATGAGAAGGAACTGTGGATCTGCACAAAGGAATGAACAGTACCAGAAATGGTAACTACATGAGTAAATATAAAATATTTTTTTCTCTTAATATTTAAATTTTTTTAAAAAAGGTACTTTTAATTTTGGAATAGTTTCAGATTTACAGAAAAGTTTCAAAGTTAGTAAAAGAATTCCTGTATACCCTTTACAGAGTTTTCTCTATTGTTAACATCTTAGATAACTGTGGTAGATTTGTTTCAATTAAGGAACCAACACTGATACATTACTATTAACTAAACTCTGCGGTTGATTCAGATTTCACTAATGTCCTTTTTCTTATCCAGGATCCCATCCAGGATACTACATTACATTTAGTCATCATGTCTCTAGCCCACTCTGATCTGTAATGATTTTCTCAGACTTTCCTTGTTTTTGATGACCTTGACAGTTTTGAGGAGTGGTAGTCAGGTATTTTGTAGAATGTCCCTCAATTTGGTTTCGTCTAATATTTTTCTCATAGTTAGACTGGGTTACAGGTTTTTGACAAGATGATCACAGAGGTGAAGTACCATTTTCATTATACCATACCCAGGGTACACGCTAAAAACATATCCTATCACTGATGATGTTAACCTTGATCACCTGGTCAAGGTAGTGTTTGCTGGATTTCTCCACTATACAGTTACTTTCTCCCCCCTTCCATTCTCTGCTCTTCTGAAGCCAGTCACTAAGCACAGCCTACACTCAAAGGGGAGGGAATTAAGCACCACCTCCTTGGGGAGGGGAGTATCTACATAAATTACTTGGAATTCTTAGAATCTATCTTGATTGTGCAAATATGGATGTGCACAGGAAGGAACTGCATCAGAAATAGTAACTATGTGAGTACACATAAAAGACTTTTTTCCATATTATTTATATCCCTTTAACAGATAATTATCTGTTTAAACAAAAAATGGTAACAATGTATTGTGGAATTTTTAACATATGTATAAGTAAAATGTATGACAACAACAGCATAAAGTCCAGGAGGGGAAAAGTGGAACTGTCCTATTAAAAGGTTCTTATACTCTAGGTCAGGTGGCATATTATAACTTCAAGGTAGACTGGGTTAAGTTAAAGATGTTTCTGTAAATGCTAGAGCAACCACTAACTTTATGAAACAGAGTTACGGCTTCCAAGCAATAAAGGAGATAAAATGGAGTCATTAAAAAATAAACAATTAATTCACAAAAAGGCAGAAAATAGGAAAAGAGAGGAGAACACATGGGACAAATAGAAACAAATAGTAAGGTGACAGAATTGAACCCACCCATGTCAATAATCGCATTAAATATAAATGGACACTACACCCCAGGTAAAAGGCAAATATTGTCAGATTGGATGGACGCTGCCTTCAAGACAAGGTGTAGTGGTTAAGTTCACACTCTCCGCTGCATTGGCCCTGGGGTTCACAGGTTTGGTTCCCGGGTGCGGACATACGCCTGGCTTATCAAGCCATGCTGTGGCGGCGTCCCACATGAAGTAGAGGAAGATGGGCACAGATGTTAGTTCAGGGCCAATCTTCCTTAGCAAAAAAGAGGGGGATTGGCAGCAGATGTTAGCTAAGGGCTAATCTTCCTCACAGAAAAAAAAAGAAACAAATTGATTAAAAGTAAAAGGATAGAAAAACATATAACATCAGTACTCATTAAAGAATACAAATTAAAACACAATGAGATACCTCTATTCCTTTGAATGGCTATAACTAAAAGCTAGAACTCTGACACACATTGCTGGTGGGGAAATAAAATGGTATAGCTGCTTTGGAGAAACGTTGGGCAGTTTTTTAGAAAGTTGAATATGCATTTACTCTAAAGTTCAGCTATTCACAAAAGAAAGCATATGTCCATACAGATGAATGAATGAATCTGTTACGAATGCTTATAGCAGCTGTATTTGTAATAGCCTCCACCTGGGAACCAGCCACATGTCCACCAACAGGTGCCAGGCAGGCAGGCTCAGAGGAGGGTGCTAACGCTAGAAAACAGCAAAGCCCCACACTGGTACCTGGAGGAATGAACCCCCATAAAGAAGCCTGTGCTAAGTGTGCTGTGCTCACCTGTGCCGGTAACAATGCTTGTAGATTGGCCATTTTCAAAGAGGATTTCATATCAGGTTTAAGTATTTGAAAATGTTTTTTAAAAAGGCTCAGTTTTTAAAAAACCAATAAACATTTCATTAATGTTAAATAATTTACACTCTACTGTAGCCAAAAGTTCTAGGAATTTGCCGCAAATCCTCTCAACCCCATTTGCACCACAGAGACCAACAAGTCAGACTTCTTTCAGTTGTGCCTTTTGGATCCCATTCAAGTCACTGGTGTTCTGACTAAGTTGCTCCTTAGGTAAAACTTCTAGCCTTTCTCTTTATTCGTCACCATCTGCTTCTTCTGCATATTCACCCCTGATTCTCATCTGTTCAGATTGACTATGCACTATTATCTCTACTTACAGTCAAAATAAATCCTCTTCTCCTCCCATTTATCTTACGATAAGTGCCTCTGGGGCCAATTAGGTGATGTAGATGTGATCTGTGCTCATATGCTTTTCTAGCAAACCTAACAATTGAAATTCAATAACAAATTGTGGGTACTATGAATACACTGGCCCACAAGTAGAAAGAGTCTGAGGTATTTCAGGAGGCAAGTGGCAATGCAAGAATGTTCTCCACTAGAAAACTGACATTTCAGATTCTATTAAAGCATTCGTTATCTCTGGCGCATTAAAGACCTAAAAGCAAATTTTGCTACCACTGGCAGACATGGCTACATATTAAGGATGCCTTAATGATCCTTAAACCTGCCACAGAGAATGTCTGATTTTTACACCTCTGGTTTTTATTTGGCTAAGAGGGATGGGAAGAAGGAGTATCCAAGTTCTCTTAAAACCCTAGGATTTAGCTATCGATACATAATAAAATCCACCCAGATTCTGATCATATAACATCTGTCTTTGTAAGAACATCTTACTGACAGAAAAATGGAAGTAGGACATCCTATATTACATAATGTTACACATTTGAAAAAGAAAACGCACTTAAAATTCAAATCAACTTTTTTTTTTGTGAGGAAGACCAGCCCTGAGCTAACATCTGTTGCTAATCCCCCTCTTTTTGCTGAGGAAGACTGGCCCTGGGCTAACATCTATGCCCGTCTTCCTCTACTTTATATGGGATGCCGCCCCGGCATGGCTGACAGGCGGTGCGTCGGCGGGCACCCGGGATCCGAACCCGCGAACCCTGGGCTGCCAAGTGTGAACTAAACTACTGCACCACTGGGCCGGCCCCCAAATGCAACTTTTGAGTATACAATAAAGTATTATTATTAACTACAGTTACCATGGTGTATATTACATCATGCTAAGAGAGTAGATCTTAAAAGTTCTCACAACAAGAAGAAAAAAATTTGTAACCATCCGTGGTGATGGATGTTAACTAGATGTATTGTGGTGATCATTAAAAAAACCAAATGCAATTCAGGAGGAAAGTATCCAAACTGAAAAAAAAGTTTTCATGGATCCATTTCTTAATAATTAAAGAACAATTTCCATTAGTAAAGTTTTTGAAAACACTGATTCTTCTCACTTTCTTATAACTAGAAGAATATGTTTTAAGTTATGATATTAATATAGCTATTAATTTTATTGTGATAGCTACTGTGCTGGATTTTACTTACTTTATCTCGTTTTCTAGATGAGAAAATGGAATCTTAATTAAACAGCTGGTCCAGGCCCCCTCAGTAATTGGCAGGGCCAGAATGGAAACCAGGCCTGCCCATAGCAATGTCCTTACAGTTGACCATTATGTTGAACTTCAGGGAAATGATACAAATTAATACTAATCAACTTGGCAATGTTAGTGGCAGCAGTGCTCAAAAATGAAGGCCTGCAGGCTCCTTCCTTATCATGTCTATTGGAAATGTGATGGGGTCAAGACAGGAAGTGCAGAAACTGCCAGTCTCCTGATAATGTTACTGCGGCTCTCAAAGGAAGCATTAAAATGGGGCAGCTCTGCTGGCTCTTTGGCTGCTGGAACTGCTGCTTAAGCTGTGAGCCACGCTCTTGGGGCTCTGCCTCTGTGGACACTGACTGCTGGATCTTCACCCAGAGGCGCTGGAGAGGAGGCGAGGCGGGTTTTGCGCTGTCACGGTTGTGTGTAGTGATGGGAGTATAGTGGTTTCTTTTTTCCACTTCATGCAGCTCAGAGTTCTGTGAAAGCACCGGGAGGCCAACCTAGGCTTGTAGATGAGGCAGAATGGTCAAAACCTGGGTTCCCACTGTGCTTTACCCAGAGCAGCTCCACTTTTGAGGTTTTATGGAAGACACCACCTAAAATATTTTATTGCTGAAAAAGACGTTTGAAAATGACCAGCCTCCTGGGAGAGGCATAGCATAGTGGTTAAGATCATGGCTTTGGAGCTTGACAACACGGGTTCAAATCCAGGTTCAACCACTCCCAGACTGTGTGCCTCACAGAGCAATGTAATCAACCCTACTGGGCCTCAATATATCCTGGTTCAGAAGAGGCATCAGGAAATGGGAGTTACTAACACTGCTGCCTGACCCCTTGGTGGGGGATGAGCTAGAGAGGAATCACGTTAACATTCAGAGAGAGAAGGGGAAATGCCTAGTGCTTTGTAAGAGCAAGACTTGGGGCCTGGCTCCCCAGACAGCTCTGAAGCAGAAAGAGGTTTACCTGTGTTATATCTTCTAATTATAAAACTGGATGCCACTGTAGAGAAAGTTCAATCCTTCTCCTGTTATAAATGTGAAAACTGAGGTCCAGGGAAGTTGTGACTTGCATCAAGGCTAAATCAGAAACCTAAGCCCTAGGGTCAGCCCTGTGGCCGAGTGGTTAAAGTTCTGCTCCCTCCGCTTCCATGGCCTGGGTTAGCAGGTTCGGATCCTGGGTGTGGACCTATACCACTTGTCAGCGGCCATGCTGTGGCAGCGACCCACATAGAAAATAGAGGAAGATAGGCACAGATGTTAGCTAGGGGCTAACCTTCCTTGAGCAAAAAAAGAGGAAGATTGGCAATGGATGTTAGCTCAGGGAGAATCTTCCTCAGCAAAAAAAGAAGAAGAAGAAGAAGAAGAAACCTAAGCCCTATAAACCATTCTCTGTTTCTATATCCATGTAGCATTTTTCTTTCTTCTGGCAATCTCTAACTTTCTTATTCAAATTAATACTTTTCTGTACATGGAGGGGCCTGATGTATATATATATTTCACATCTATACATATATGTCTTTCTTTTACTGCACTGACACAGTGAAAAATCTCAGGCATCAGCTAACTCTTTGGCCACATCACACTCATCCCACCTACGCACAGAAGGGGTTTCTGGTACTGGCCAGCAGGGGCACAGAAGTCAACAGTACGTGCTCTAAAGGATGCTTCCCCAAGCCTTTAATGACGAGACATGGCCTGTCTTCACTCGGAGCCTCTTCATGAGAATCCTGAGTTCACTAAATTCAACTTCTGACAATGGAATGCTCATTTTCATCTGTTCCTAATGGAAGGGGAGGAAAAGATGAGAGCGAAGGCACCCTAACTGGAACCACTACAGAGGAAAGACAGAGAGTGTGTCGTACGGTCTGTTGTGAGGAGCACTGGGTGGGGAGGAATTGCAAATGCGTTGGAAAAGGATCATGTGGAAGAGTCCTGAAAAATGCCTCTGTGAAAGCCAAGATCATTCCAGCCCCATACCAAAAGAACAAACTATCGTGAGCACAGTGAAAAAAAATGGGGAACAATCTGAGTGAAACCAAAGTCTCCTCCTTAGGGTCAGTTTCTTGGCTAGTTCAAGGGCTTTCCTGTCCCCTTCTCACTCAATCTAAACTTAACAAAGCCAAACAGAAAAAGCAAAACTGCTCCTGCTACCTGCTATCATCTCTTAGGATGTTTACTTGATGACTTCTCTTCCCCTCCTCTCAGAATGAAGAAGGTTGTTGGTATTTCGGACCGAAATTAGCCAACACGGTGTTTTGACAAAAGCCTCCGAGGGCAGGAAACTGTTAGCATTTTGATAGAGTGAGTCAGTCAGCAACCAAGGCTCCAAGGAGTGATAAGAGGGCCACCAGCATGACACTCTACAACGTGATGGAAATCCAGGGCTTCTTCGCAAGAATGACCTGTTTTTCCCAAGAAGTGCAAACTAGAAAAAAAACAATGAGTTAGCACTTTTTGCCTGTAAAGTTGAGAAACGTATTAAAGAAACAGAATGATCATATCCAGAGGTGGTGACAGTGTGAAAAAACAGACACTTTCATGAACTGCTGTTGGAAATACACATTAAATATAACTGTTTGGCAGAGAAATCTGGCGATAACGTATCAAAAGCTTCAAAGTACACGCAGTTTTAGGAGCAAGCCTAATGAAACAATCAGAGATATGCACCACATTCAATATGGATGTTTATCCAGCATTATTTATGATGCAGGAGGATTTGAAACAATCTAAATGTTCAATAAGAGAGGAAATTGTAAAAAAATCTGTAAATAAATGCATATAATGGGATGCTTCCCAGACAGGAAAAGTGATATTGTAAATTACTCTTTTAGATGTTATCATCAGAGACGCCATATTTGAACTATATACTTTAGAGAGACAGAAATACAGCATGAGTCTTTAAAAATCTAAGATCTCAAGACAATAGGAGCAGATGACTATGACAAATGATGGTCACTTTAAACATGTTACCACAACAGTGAAATGCTCTAATTCCATTAGAGAATATCCAATAATGTTGCAGGAAGTATGTTGAATTAAAGAATAATGTTGCTTTTATGGATTTCTTTATTATACAGACATAAATATCTGTACTCTCATCTCCTGGAATTGAGAGATTAAGGAAGTGGGTATAAGATGGATTGGAAATGAACTCACAGATTTTATTTATAAAGAGAGCAGTAGATGTGTAGAGACTGCTAGCTGGTGAAGGTTTAAAAATAAATAAAAGAAAAAACTTTAGTCATTGCTTATTGCCCATCAATAGGCAGAATTCAACAGCTCATCCAATTTACTGATGCAACCTAATTCTCCCTTTTGTAAAGCACACCATTTATTTTACATCATTTCTCATATTGCTAAGTTGAGAGAATTTAAATATTTGCCTCTTTAGAGTTTCTTTCCAAATAGAAATTCCTGTGAAAACCTAAACCAATATTGAGGAGATGTGAGAAACAGAATATGGCTGTGGTGTTGCTCCATAGACCCTTCAAGCCCTGGGGGTGTAGTTCACACACCATTTCATGCCTAGGCTCAAAGAGGAGTGAAAACCAAAAAGCCAGAAACTCTGAGGCTGTGGCTCTGTAGCTGCCTTTTTACACAACCTTAGGTAACTTGATATTTTTGCATCCAAATTTTTCCCATCAACTTCTGCAGCTCCAGAGAAGTTGCCCTCTTACTCTGGCCAATTAACAGAGAGGCAATATCTCAGACCTTTCTAGAATCTTGAGTGGATATACAGAGAGAAGAATGTGCTACCCAATTTGTGAAAGCGTAACCTGGTAAAAGAAATATGCTCTTTGGGACACATAGGTCTTTATTTTTTTAAACAGTCTCATCAAATCCATTCATTGGATTAAAAAAAAAAATCAATCATTTCTCCTACAAACCAGATCAACAAATCTGTATAACATTACTTGCAAGCCCAGTGAATTTGGATTTTAGTTGCTAAATTTTGTTCATGTTTATTTTAAGAATTACAAAACAAATAACTAGGGTAAGTGCTGTTTACAAAGACTCAGGACGAACATTTTGTATAAATAAAATCTATGCATGAGGATTGTATTTTAAAAGGAAGAACCCTGCTTTCTGTGCACAGTCCTACATAAGAAGATTATTTCATGGCCACTTGTCATTGACTGGTGTTTGAAATTAGAATCTGAAAGTTGAACCTCAAACTATCAAAGAACAAAGTAACTAGAACTTGGAAATCATATTTTATCATCGGAAATGTGTCTAGTCTTCTAAAATGCTTCAGAATCATATGCCTCAGACATCATCACACAATTTAATAGAAAATCCTTCTTGGGTTCCTTTATGTATGTGTAGTCGATCACAAGGCCACCATTAAGATTCCTCAGTTGTCAGGCTCTTGTTTCTGAATGGCCGAGCAGGGTAACATCAAATCAGTAAGAAAAAAGGAACCTGCAACTGTAGGAGAAAGAAACTAAGGGGGTGTTTCTTTGCTGGCATAATGTCAGCAATTAGAACAGTAAGAGAAATAGGCATGGGTGCGCATGCACACCTTGTGACCCTCAGCTAAAGACACAAGTTACAGATGGAGAGTTGCTTTTAAAGAGAAATGACTACCATGGCCTAACCTCACTGATGCACACACACTAAAATGCATTTTTAAAAAGGCTGAAACAGAATGTTTCTAATCTTTCCCACGTCATTGTACTAGTCACACCTGCAATGTCTTATTGCTGTATCGAATCACTCTACATTTGTGGTGAATTTCTCTTCCTGAACATATATGAGTATCCAACTCCTCCAATATGGAGGCATGGTGACTTGTCACAGGTATTCATCCACAAGGACTAAAATCCTGGAATCTCCCCGATATATGTCACACAATTCCTGCACCATCTCTCCGTCGAGTGGGTGATGGTTAGGTAGGTGAGCCTGCACAGTTGGAGTTGCTTTTGGCAATGAAAACTCTGGTGCAGCAAAGAGGGTGTGAAAGAAGAAAGCCGATGGCTTAGAGCAATAGATGGATTACTCATCAAAGCTGCCCATTTAGCTGGATGACAGAGGGACATGATTGCCCAGGATTTTTTTTTTCTCTTAATCTTTAAATTGCTCTTTCGCAAAGCAACAATTCCCATTCTAGTTAGGCATTAATCTCTGCCTGGTTAGTTTGATCAGCCAACTCATAGAGCTGTGGACGCATGCCAACAGCTCACCATTGCAGGGCCCCTGTTCATTTTTATCTGCCCCATGGTCACAGACTGCACCCTTAACTATAGCCAGTCATTGTGAAAAAGTGTGTGTCGTTGGAATCTTAGAGCAGGAATGAATTCTAGCAATTGTCCAGTTCTGTCCTTTCACAGATGACAGACCCAGTCGACTTTTGTCCAAGACCCTTGTGATTCAGTGGGTCACATCAGAATCTTGTCCTCATAAATCCAATTTGGTGTAAACTGCCTCTTTTAGAAAAGGAGGCTCTTCCTAGAAGCCCCAAGGGAAGTTGACTTTTACATTTTTCTTCATACTTTGGACCAAAGAGAGTGACACTGAAGCTTAGAGAACTTTCTTCTTTTATCACACAGGGACACAGTAATAGGAAATAGCTACTATGAGCGAAAGTAAGCAAAATGTAGTCTAACAAGATTGCAGTTAGATTTCTTTCTTCCTCATTGTCTTGGTGCTCTGCCATAATTGTGGCTGAGGTAGTTATTCATTTATTCTTTCAACAAATACCTGCTGATTTTCCTAAGACCATAAAACATTATAATAGATGATGATAGATTATTCGGTACCAATTCCCTACTGTGAATGGAATAACAAGGTATAGAGAGTGTTGTGAGAAAAGAGGATTGGGTCATCTTCATAGACTAAATAAATTGTTATTTACTGAGCAGCCCCTATAAGTTGAAAAAGAATAAAGCCAACAATTGGTAATGTTCTCTTTGTACTTAATTGGTAATGATTACATGAGTATATTCATATTCACTTGGTGAAAAGTTCACTGATCTGTGCTATTACAATTTGGGCACTTTTCTGTATGTAGTTACACTTCAATAAAAAGTTTTTAAAAGATGTAAACTATAAAAAGCAATTAATAGACACAATCCCAGTTCTCAAGGAGCTTATATTTTAATACAGTCATCCTATAATATTTATAGAAAAGAAGCCCTCCTCTTTCATTTTACAAAGGAGAGCACTGAAACCTAGAAAGGACACAAGGCTGGTTTGGGAAAAGCCAGGAGGAGGACTTGGTTTTCTTGGTTTGATATTCTTTTCACACTGTGATTCCTCTCTTTATCAGTACGGCATTCTATTCTAAGGGCAATCTTTGAAGAGAGTTGCTGAGAAAAATGTACCATTTTATTTCTTCTTGGCCTTGTTCTAGTCTTTCTAGATGGTAAACTAAAACGTTAACCTTTCTTTTGATTGACTAAACTGTAAAGTTCTGAAACTGAATAGAGGTACTCACTTGGATGAAGTTTATCTGATGGGAACAAAGGGGGTTGCCTCTGTACCCCAAGTGGGTTGCAAACTTGCAACTCTGACAAACTTACACAAACTTACACACTCTTTCATCTTTCATCTGAACTGTTTCTTTTTATACATTTGCAAGTCTGAGATTCTCCTTATCATCTCTGAAGTTGACAAAAACTAGTATGTGGGAATTACCCTCTTTGGAAGAACAGGTCAGACTATTGTATATCTTCACTGAGATATCTCTCCCCAAAGAAGTTTAGAGAACCAACCATGCATCTACATCAAAAGTGAGTGGTACCAAAGGGTTCCTGCAAGGCTTTGAGGAGGTAGGCATGCTGGTGCTTGTAAGGGCACATCTGGCGGGGCATGCCAGTCAGCTGCATAGAAGGCTTGGAACACTTCAGGCCCATGGTGCTGGTGCTGGTGTCACCATCTATGCCACCTCTTAAATACCTCCTACCTGACTTACCATTCTAGAGCCTTCTTTTCTAGCAACCCTAAGAATACATCTGAACTTCTAGGGACCTCTACTATCTCAGAAGCGCCCACAAAAGACTAAACCATGGTTTATAGAGACTACTCTTACTTGGTCCTTTCTAGTGTGGGCCTTTCTTCCTCAACCCACCTCTCACATAGATATTATCCAAGATCTTATCCCCCAACTTCAACCCAAGGTCACATTCTCTAGACAATCTCTTCCATAATATCAACTCCTGCCTGTATGCTAATGACTCCCTGCTTTATTTTTACCTCTTGCCAAGATATTTTTACAGTGCCAAGGTTCATCTTCCTAATAGCCTACTGGAAATCTCCACAAGCGTGTCTCATGGGCCCTTCAAAGTCAGTTTGTACAAAAGTGCTGTCGTCTTTCCTGCTGAATGATTTCCTCCTCCTGTATCTCAATAATGGCACATTATCCATCAGATTCCCAAGCCAGAAACCAAGAGTCATAAAATTCTCTTCTCTTCCTTTTATTAACCATATTCAATCAGTTACCTTTTATTTTTTTTTATTTTTATTTTTTTTGTGGGGAAGACCAGCCCTGAGCTAACATCCGTCGCCAATCCTCCCCTTTTTGCTGAGGAAGACTGGCCCTGGGCTAACATCGTGCCCATCTTCCTCCACTTTATATGGGACGCCGCCACGGCATGGCTGACAGGCAGTGCGTCGGCGGGCGCCCGGGATCCGAACTCGCGAACCCCGGGCTGCCAAGCGCGGACTAAACCGCTGCGCCACCGGGCGGCCCCAGTTACCTTTTAATTTAATCACCCAGAGGAATTGGTAGTATTGATTACATATTTCATAATATTTTGAGAATTAAACAAGAAAGTCATGTATACTGCCTGAATAGTAAACATCCAATGAATTACTATCGTCAGTCCTAGTAGTATTATCACTACTACTATAGCTGCTTTGATCAGATAGATGGATGGATGGATGGATAGATACATAGATGGACAGATAGAAAGAATGGCAGAATTCAGGTATCTGGCACTTTACATTCATTATTCACTCATTCAAAAATATTTATAGTGTACTACACTAATATTCTGACACCAATTCCAATGTGTGGGTTCTTTCCCCACACCAAGCAATTCTCTGACACCAGCAGAGTGTCCTACAATTCAACTCAGTTCCAACACTACATGGAGATAGCATCAGATTCTGCACATTAGGGGCTCAGTCCCACAGGACTATCCTTACTTCAGATGCCAGTTGCAAGTCCAGGTTGTCATCTATGCTTCTGACCAATTGGTTATAAATCAGAGGTTCCCATGACTCCCTTCTTGGGTTTGATAATTTGCTAGAGCAGCTCACAGAACTCAGGAAACCAGTTTACTCACTAGATTACTGGTTTATTACAAAGGATATTTTTTGCTGTTGTTGAGGAAGATTTGCCCTGAGCTAACATCCATAGCCAATCTTCCTCTTTTCGCTTGAGGAAGATTTGCCCTGAGCTAACATCTGTGCCAATCTTCCTCTGTTTTTCATATGTGGGTCACTGCCACAGCCCGGCCGCTGCCAAGTGGTGTAGGTCCACGCCCAGGAACCACTGAAGTGGAGTGCGCCAAACTTAACCACTAGGCCACGGGGCCGGCCCACAAAGGATATTAAAGGATATGAATCAACAGCCAGATGAAGAGACATATAAGGTGAGGTCTCAAATGTAGGAGCTTCTTCCCTGTGGAGTCTGGGGCCCAGCACCACAGCATGTGGATGCATTCTGGTTCACCAATCTGGAAGCTCATGGAAGCCTGTCCTTTTCAGTATTTTGGGAGGCTTCATTACACAGGCATGATTAATTAAACCACTGGCATTGGTGATGGAACTTAATCTCCAGCCCCTCTCCCCTCCCAGGAAGTCAGGAGGTGGGACTGAAAGTTCCAACACTCTAATAACATGGTTGACTCCACTGGCAACAAGCCCCCATCCTGAGGTGCTTTCCAAAAACCACCTCATTAACAACTAAAGACACCTTTATCACTCTCATCACAGCAAATTCTAAGGGTTTTAAGAGCTCTGTGACAGGAACTGGACAAAGACCAAACACATATTTTTTATTATAAATCACAATATCACAACTATGTGCTAGACACTCTTCTAGGTTCCGGGGATACTGTAGAGAATGAAAAAAGTATCTACTCTCATGAACTTTATATTTTAGTGACAAGGGATAAGGAATGCATAAATAAATAAATAAATAAATAAATAAATAAATAAATAAATAATATATCATGCATTGATAATTTTTGTGTGTGTGTGTGTGAGGGAGATCAGCCATGAGCTAACATCCATGCCCATCTTCCTTCATCCCATATGGGATGCCACCACAGCATGGCTTGATGTGTGGTGTGTAGGTCCACACCTGGGATCCAAACCTGCCAACTCCAGGCTGCCGAAGCAGAGCACATGTACTTAACCACTATGCCACTGGGCCAGCCCCAGTAAATTCTATCAAGAAAATAAAGCAGGATAAGGGGGACAAAGGATGGGGAGGATACTGTCTTATATAGGGCAATCAGAAATAACATCTCTGATAAGGTGAGAGATAAAATCTCTGACGTTTGAGAAGTGGTCTGAAGGATGTGAAGACGCAAGCATACAACCTTGGGGGGAGTAGTTGCAGCTGGCTCTGAGCGTGAGTACACAGGTGCATTTAAGGAAACGCAAGGAGGCTAGAATGACTGGCATGAGGAGTGGGAGAGGGAGGACTCGTGAGTGGTGGTTGTTGTCTCATCTTATCCTGATTATAATCCTTCAAAGTAAGTGTTATTATATCCACTTTACAGATAAGAAATCCGAGGATCATAAAGACTCAATTGTTTGTCCAACCACCTGCCTTCAAAGTATTTCCACAAAGTCTCAAGCTAAGCCTGTTGTATCTGCTGCCTCCCCTCCATCTTTGCCTTAGTTCAGATCCTCTTCATGTCTTGCCTGGACTATTGCAATAGACTCGGAACTGGGCTCCCCACCCTAGTCTCTTCTGCCTCCAGTGGGCAACACAACCCTCAGAATGACTTTCAACACAGCTGATTGTATCAATTCCCTATATAAAATCCTTCAATGGTTTTCCATCCTCCAGGCCCAGAGGGTCAGGTTCAACTCCTCAGAGGCAGACTAGGCTCATCTCTGCAGATCTGCTTCCGATCATATCCCATGCACGTGGTCCTCCACCCATCCCAGAGCAGGCTTCCTCCTGTCCCTGTGCAGTTGTAGATGGTGCTTTCTCAGCCTCCAACTACCCATCTCCACTTGTCTACAAGCCTCTTGTCTAGAGGGAGAGCCCTACTCCACGTTCATGACTCAGCTGAGGAAGCCTCCTTGACCCCCTCTCTGCCCTCATGCTTTGTGTATATGCCTTATTGCAATTCTGATTACACTGTGACTGCCAGGCCCTTTCTGAAGTCTAGAGAGGCCTGGGCCACCCATCTTATGAAGATCCTGATATACTGAATATGAAGAAATATAAGAATTACAAAAATGTGGTGTAACTTGAATGCTTACATAATACACACATGAACACACACACACACATACACACACTCCTAAATACAGATGGTCTATGCTGATACCTGAAACAAATGACTTGCATGAATGAAAGAATGTGTCTTACCATGTGGAACAAAGAATAATATCTCCCTTGTTAAATGGTCAGAATATAGACCACACAGAAGGAACACAAAAGCCTGTCTTTAGTTGTTTGATATCTTTGGCATTTCTCTAAGAGGCCAGTGAACTGGAACACTTTTATTTATCAAGGAAATAAAAATGAGATTGCGACAAGACCTCATTTCACAGGAGCAACTGTGGCCACGAAGCTCACGTGTAAGAGGTTTTCCTCAGCTGCTCTTGAAGGCTACTACCTGCGTGCTCCCATTTGAGAACCACAAGCTCTGGTTCTGAAAGCATGGGGTCAAAGGAATAGAGAAAGGGACAAGATGTCAACAAATCCTGGTTTTGCTGCTAGTTTATCTTACCTTAAATGGATTTCTTTGGAATATAGGCATATAATTATGTTATGATTATACCCATTTAGGTTATAAATCAGCTTATGTGTTACTTTCCTGATTATAAAAGTCACATGAACCCAACGCAGAAAAATAGGATAGTGTAGATAAGTATAAAACTGGAGGGCCAGTCCCGGGGGCCTAGTGGTTGAGTTTGGTGTGCTCCGCTTTGGCAGCCCAGGTTCAGTTCCTGGGTGCAGACCTACACCACTCATCTGTCAGTGGCCATGCTGTGGTGGCAGCTCACATACAAAAAGAGGAAGATCGGCAGCAGATGTTAGCTCAGGGCGAATCTTTCTCAGCAGGAAAAAAAAAATCCAAAAGACTGGAAAATTACTCCCAATGGAGACTGCGAGATAGTGAGTTGTATGAGTTAGAATGTCCACAGGATAAAACGACTTAAATCACTTCAAGGAAAATTCTTCAGAAAAAAAAATCATTTCTATGAAAATAGCAACATAATCATTTTTGGAGTTATTACATTTCACTGGAGTTCTGAAAATCCTGGGGAGCTTTGCCAACACCATTGAAGAAGTTATATTCTTTCAAATGTAACGTCTAATAATAAGAAAAAATATTTGGAATGATTGTTTTCTTTCTTTTCCTTTCTATCCTTTTAAATTTTAAAGCTACAACCAAATGCATTTCAAAGTGAAGTATTCTAACCCACTATAAATAGAGAACATAGAATAAAAGACTATTTCATTCTGGAGCCAGGCAACAAAATGTCATGACCTTTGCCCTAAGAGTTTGATTTTCAGTAAAATTTCTCTACAGAGTTTTCTAGCAACCAAGTGTTTTGAACATTAAACGTGGGAAAATTTTACTTGAGAGCAACAATGCTTTCTAGGATATGGTCTAAGACATTTAAAATGAACGTTGAATAGGGCCTTTGAGAATCGAGTTTCACTGACTATTGCTCCATCTGCAACAAAGTCCCCAGAGGCAGGGCCACATCACTTGTATCGCCACCACTGAGGTCCAGAAGACCCTCAATACATTTTTGTTGAATTACATTTAATTGAACATGCCTCCTATCTTTTACCGAATAAAGAACTGGAAGACCACCATATTGCATTTCAAGGCAATATTTTTAATGCCTAAACAACATTCCTTTACATATTTTGATGTTTTTCACCATCTCAGGCAGGAAGAAATATACCACCAAGTGACAGCGTCTTGTTTTTTTCCCTGAGGACTGCTGGCATAGCCAAGGCTTGACGAGGATGGGAAGGGGTCGAGTACTAGAACTTTCCACGAGCTACTGAGCACCTCACTGGATCTGAGACTCATTTCTACTCCGGCCTTGGTAACTGAGGTGGGGTGTGGAGGGAGGGGATGCACGTTTGGAGTTAATCCCTCTTCCCAGTAGCCCCTTTGATTCCAGCTACTTTGAGAAAAATAGATCTCTGGCTGGGGTGAGTATTCAGGAAAGGGGGCAGCTGTTTTAAACATAAACTTCCATCCTGGGATGATCAACCCTAAACAGGGCATCTAATCTTCCCAAGCCTTGGCACCTCATGTGTTACGTGGAGATAATATCTACCTGAAAGATTAGAGAGAGATTGCAGGACTTTTAATAAGTAGCTGGGATGCAAGCTCTCTTTCTATTATAAATATCTCCAGTACCCATTATCTCACTGTTCAGCATTCATTGTTGGCACATCTGCTTCCCTTACTAGGCTGTGGGTCCCTTTAAGGACACGGATTGTGTATGGCTTATGTTTTCCCAAATTCGTGGGATCTAGCAGAATCACTGATGCACAGACTTTCAGCAAATGTCAGTTGAATGGATGAATTTTAAAATGTTGCATATATTTCTTCTTAATTTTTATAGCTTTGTATAGGGAAAAAAATGTTGCTTTCTTCCAATAGTGAAAGACTAACATGCTACACGGTGGCATTAAATTTAGATTTCAAATGTTCTCATTCCATATTTTACCCTCTATACTGAAAAATTCCCCTTTGTTTCATCTCGCATCCTACTGCAAGTCTAGGGAGCATTTAGCACCACAGTGAAATCTGGTGGGGGACTAACTCAGCAGGGCAAGGGCCATTCTCAATGCCCACGGCAAGACTTTATTGACACCACTGGGCTCCCATACCAATATATTCCAATAAAATCCATAAATTTGTCCAATGAGCTGAGCAATGGTGGAAGCTGGGGATTCAGTAAGTTAAGGACAATTATTATCTTCACAACTTACATATATCTTAAGGACTAGGGGAAGAAGTTTCTTTGGTTGTGGAAAGAGCATACAGCCAGAAAATCTAAGATTTACTCTGGTTTTACCAATTACAGGCTGGATGACCAGGAGCAAGTCATCTAACAACTTATAGATTTTTATCTCATTCTGTGCAAAATGAGGATAATGACACCTATTTCAAAAGGCTGTGATAATGTACGTAAAAATGCAGTGTATAATCACAGAGAATACCTTAATCAATGTTAGTTGAGGGTCAATCAACTAAGAGTCTAGAATTTCTGGTTGTCGGTATGATGGCAAGCATTTTTCTCCCCTCAGAAGATGTAATTATAGATCCATCCAGCTTTAATAAAATCTACTATTCAAAAATACAAGTCTACAAAATAATTCAAGCCCACTTATTTCACTACAAAAGGATACTTTACAAAATGAACCACCATTGGATTCCACTAAATAAAAACTGAACTTGAGGCAATTAAAATTCAACACAATTTACAAAAATAGCTATTATGCCTGACATTTCAGATTTAAAAAAGCACTCAATCAGGAACTATGGTCTCATTTTACAGCTGAGGGGACAGACGCCTAGCAAGTTAAGTAGTTTTTTTCAAGATGGCTTACGTGCTATACACATATGTATTTATCGAATCCCAAACAATTAAAATGTGCTAACTTCAAAAATAACCAATGCAATACTTGGCACTACATTCTTAAAAAACAACTCTTTTGTGTTTTAATTTACGTATACCAATTCTGAGCATATAATTCCATGAGTTTTGACAAATGTATACAGTCATGTCTCCATCACTACAATGATGATATAAAATACTTCTGTTACCCCGAAAAGCTTCCTTGTGCTCCTTTACAGTTGTTTCCCTCTCCTCTACCTGCAGCCTCTGGCAAACACTGTTCTACTTTGTGTTATGATAGTTTTGTTTTTTCTAGAATTTCATGTAAATGGAATCATACAGTATTCAACTTTTCAAGTCTGGTTCTTTTACTTAGCACAATGCACTAGAAATTCATTCATGTTGCGTGCATCATTCCCTGCCGGTAGCTCATTCCTTTTTATTGCTGAGTAGCATTCTATTCATGGATGTACCCAGTTTGTTGATCCCTTCTCCAGTTCATGGACATTTGATTATTTCTAGTTTGAGTTATTATGAATAAAGTTGCTATGAATATTTGCATACAAGTCTTTGTGTAAAAGTGTTTTCATTTCACTTGCATAAATACCTAGGAGTGGGATTGTTTGGTCGTATAGTAAATGTATATTTAATTTTATAAGAAACTACCAAAGAGTTTGTCAAACTGGCTATACTATTTTACACTCCCACCAGCAGTGTATGAGGGTTCCAATTTCACAACATCCTCACCAACACTTGTCACTATCCGTCACTTTTTGATTATAGGCATCCTAGTGGGTGTGAAGTGGTATCTCATTGTGATTTTAATTTGCATTTCCCTGGTGACTAATGATGCTGGGAATCCTCCTATGTTCTCATTTGTCATTCACATATTTTTTTGGTGGACTGCCTATTCAAATCTTTTGCCTATTTTTTAAAATTGGGTTATGTCTTCTTATTAATGAGTTGTAAGAATTCTTTATATGTTTGGATACAAGATCTTTATCAGACATATTTTGCAGATAATTTTTTCCAGTTGGTGCCCAAGTCCCAAACCTTAGGGTCATCTTTGACACCTCTCATTCCCTCTCCCTTCACAATCCAATCCTCCTGTCTTCCTTAAATATCTCCAGAATCTGACACTTCTCATCACCTCCCCTGCTACCACACTGCTCCGTCATCTCCCACCTGGCTTACTGCAGCGACCTCTTGCTGGTCTCGCTCGCTCCTTCATTCCATTCTAAACACAGCATCCTGAGTGATCTTTTTAAGTGGTAAACCAGATCATGTCACCTTTCCACTCAAAACCCTCCAAAGGCCTCTTTTACTAAGTCAAAAACTACAGACAGTTATGAAAACAAAGAAAATTCCATTTACATTTTTCAAAATCAGATTTGACAGTACAGTATAATAAAATCTTTTCACTACATAAAACATAAAGGATTTCAAGTATGGCATCTAAAAGTTCTAATACCGTTTGTCATTGAAATTTCAGCCACTTTATGGAGAAAACACTAACTTTTCTACGGCTGCCCAGCTTCCAAGGCAGAGTCTCCTAGTTGAGTAAGTCTACGCTGAAAAAGATAATCCTGTAACTGGCTTCCTCTTGTTGGTTCAGAGTTAGGTTGGCTAAGAGAGGGGGGTGTAATGCTTGCCAAGCAATCTTACTGTTCTTTTTATCTTGACCCTTTAAGTAACTTCACATGTCTACGTTAGCTTGATGAGATGATTAATTATGCAGTTCCTAATTGTAATGAAGTTCTCTGTTGGGTGTTTTCATTGACATGCTTGTTCCGTGACCCCAAATACTTTAACCTATTACAGGCCCAAACTGACAATTCTTTATGCCCAGAGAATTTGTTAAGTAAAATTCTACTATGATCATGACAACAAAGAGAGATTAGAATCAAGTCAGGCTTAATTCATCTAATCTGAGTGTTTAGGAATTGTCATTTCTGGCAGAAATGACCCTTTCAAGTTAGCCTACATGATTTTTAATGCCCCTATTAGAATGTATTTTCATTCAGATTATAGTCAGATGCTAATAAGGAGAAGGCCACTTGGGCAATGATTTTGAAGCAATTTTTAGAATCTATTTACCTCTAATAAAGGGATTAAAACTCATAGAAGTGAAGGTCAGGAAACACACAAAACAGCTGTGCATTCAAGACCTGCAAACAAATCTTTCTTTGAGTCACATGTGAAGAAATAGGATTTCCATAATCATGGAAAAAAATCATAATCATTTTTAAATAGGGTTAGGAGATTTTTAAATTTGGGAACTAATGAAATTTTGTTTTCCCTCTGGGGAAACTTCCTGACTTCTGGGAATATCTACTTTGTTTGAATTTTTTTATGTTGATAAATTGAATGTCCATAAACTGTAATACAAAAACAAAATCCAAAACTAACACTGCCCTATGAATCTCTTGGCTAAAGTGCTTTAATGCCATGAAGTTTCACAGACAAGTCAGCTAGAAAAAGTAAATCATAGAAGCAGGGCTCAAAATTATGTATTTAAATAAGAAAATGAACTTAATAATAGCTATAAGTAACCACTGTTTTAGGACATAGAACCTGTTTGCTGAATTTCCAAATATTTCATTCAAATGTGAAGAATGTGACTATTTCCACTAGAAAAATTTGAATTTGGTCTGAGTTACTGTGGAAAAAAAAAGTCATAATGTACTTTCACAAAATTATTTCTTAAGCATGTGCTATCTGCTTTCTATTTTGTGAATCTGTGAGGATAAAACCAACACCCACGTGTATATAGTGTTCTAAAGTAAAAATACATAAGGCTGAGAAGAAAACACAGGATGGAGGTGAACTTTAGGCCGTTGAGTACCTCACAAAGATGTACTTCTTGGCCTGGCAACATTCTTAGGCAACAAGGTGATCTCTTTTCTGCTCTCAGCATCCCAAGGGTGTGGTATTATCTTAACCTTACACATGCTATGATCTGGTTTAAAGAGCAGAGTTTAAGAGAAGTCAGTGAAATTTGTTTTGGAATATGTTGAGAAAATATGGCCTTGAGCCCTGTTCTGCTTCATACAAAGTCTAGGCCATAAGAAATCCCTTTCAAAGAATTGTGTTAAAACTGCAGGCACAGCCAACCCCCACTCTGACTAGGTTCATATCAACAAATGCTTCATCTTTTCCACATCAAAGCCGGTCTAACTAGGATATAATAATAGTGATAATAATAATAGTTATTTATTGATCATCTATTTGCATGATTCTGTACTAGGGGCCTTCCATACATCATCCAATTTGTTGCTCATAAAATCTCCCGAGATAGGCATGATGAGCTTTATTTTACAGATGAGAACACTAAGATTCAGAAAAGTTCAGTAACTTGGTGTCAAAAATTAGTGCATGATATTGGAATTTGTACCAGATGCATATTTATTTTAAACTTGGTGCTTATGGCTTCCATATTCCTTTTTATTATGCTTGCTTTTTCAAAGACCTCTGACCTTTGGACAGGGAAATGGGTCACCTAGCTTCCTTTGTCATGCTTCCAAATAAATAAGAGCTGCAAAGAACATAACTGCTCAACTTAAATGGTAAAACCAGAGCTTCTTATTTTCCTTTTAATGACCCTTTCCCTCATTTGGCTTCCCGACCCCTATAAGCAATGTCAGACTTGCACACACGTCCTAGGCAAAGAGTCATTTTCAGTGTCGCACTCCACTTCCTGGGACTGGTTGTCTAGATTAGCTGCTATTGCTGACAGACCATCATTTGCCGAACCTGTCCTTTTTCCCTAAAGACATCAGGGCCCTTGTCAAGGCCACTAACAAGTTCCATCTTGCTAAATTTGGTGGTCCATTTTTAGTCTTCTCACTTGATCTATCAGCTGCATTTGATGGATGACCAGCCCCTCCTTCACTTGGCTTCCAGGACACGATTCCCTGGCTGCTCCTCCTCAGACTCATTTGCTAGTTTCTAAATATTGGGGAGCCCCAGGGCTCAGTCCTTAGATCTCCTCTCCACCTACCCTCACTTCCTGGGTGACCTCATCCTCTATGATGGCTTTACATCCCCTCTACACATTGACCACTTTCAAACCAATATCTTCATTCTCAGCCTCTTCCTTGAACTCCAGACTGGTACGTCCAATGGCCTGCTCGTCTTGGATGTGCAAGAGGAAAAACAATTCAAGATCACACTCCTGGTTTCCCCTTCCAAACCTCCTCTTTTCAAACGCTTCCTCATTTTAATAATTGGCAACTCAGTTCTTACTGTTGCTGAGGCTCAAAACCTTGGAGTCATTCCTGAAAAGCAATGTCAAATCCATCAGCAAATCTGGCTGACGGTTTTGGCTTTACTCTAAGATATACAGAATCTAAATACTTCTCACCACCTCCTTGGTAACCGTCCTGGGTCAAGCTGTTATTATTTCTCACTGGGATTACTGCAATGGCCTTTCAAATGTCTCCTGCTTCAACTTTTACCCCATTCATTCTATTCTCAACACAACGGACAGACTTATTCTTTGGAACATAAGTAAGATCATGTGACTCTGCTCAAAACCCAACAAAATCTTCCCACTTATTCAGAGCAAAAGGCGAAGTCCGTACAATGGCCTGCCAGATTCTACATGATTTCACCTCCTGTTACTTCTGACTTTATCTCCTATTAATCACCCCTCACTTACTCTTCTCTGGCCTGCTTTGCTTTTCTTCAAATGTGGCAAGTACATTCTCAGCTAAGGGATGTTGCATTTGCCATTTCCTCTGCCTGGGATTCATTTCCCCTGTCCACACAGTCTGCTCCTTTTTTCCTTCAGGTCTCTGCTTCAAACGACTGCCAATTAGAGACCACCTCCCCTGATCACTCCTCACACAACCTCCTTCAGCCCACCTCATCTCTCTGACTCAGCTTTATTGTTCTCTATAGTACTTTTCACTATTTGAAACATTTTCTTGTTTTTGTTTTATTTTTAATTTCCCGTCTGTTTTACCTAGAATTTAAGCTCCAGAATGGCAATGAATTTGTTTCGTTCATTCTTTTCTCCCTAGCACCTGCAACAGGACCTGACCCATAGCACAACTATTTATTGAATGACTGAGCTATGGCAATGGTGCTCATACAACCCCCAAGAGCATCATCTCCTATTTCCTGACAAGGCTGTCTCCTCCACCTAAACTTTAGACGTTCCCTTATGGCCCAATTCCCATTGACCTGTAGATCAGAGTTAGTTCCTGGGCTCTGGTGTCATTGAGGACCCAGGCTCTATCCCTCTTTCCTTTCTGCCACCATCAGTAATTAGCTGAGTCCTTATACTTGTCTTCCTGTGGTCCCAAGAAGGTTGCCACAGTTCTAGGGGTCTCTTTATGACAAAATAACATCTTGCTAAAAAGAGAGATTTCCTCCCATGGTTTGTTTTTCATTAAGGAAACAAACCATTCCCTCTGGGAAGACTTGCAGTGGACTTTCCGTTACTGTGTCAAATGCCCATTTATTAAGTGCAAGGGAGGCCGGGAAAGTGAGTTGCTGGCATCAGTAGCCTCTGTAATGGGGAGTGGAAGAGTTGTAGTCGGGGATAGGGATGGTTGTCGGATAGGCGAGGAAGAGCATCTGCTCCAGTTTTTGACTTCTAAGACATTTTTCTTCTCCTCTTGTTTGTCTTCTCTTTTTCTGTTACAGAGTCTTGTTCTTGCTTTAAAGGTACAATATCTTACTTTGTCTCTTATGTTTAATATTGTTAACAATATTAATATAAGTAAACATAATGTTTTGAAGTTTTCTTCTATTCCCTGTTTTATCTCTATTTTCTGAGTTCTCTTTATATGTTTTTTGTTTTTATTTTGCTTTGTTTTCTGTGGTCTTTCTTTTTCATGTTGGAGACTGATCTCCTTGTTTGTCTTTCATATTTAAAAGTGAGCCACCAAAAGAGCCGACTGGAAAAAGTTATGTGTCCATCGGGGGCAGAGAGTGATGACAGATGGATTTACTAGAGGGCCCTCCTGGGGAGAGATGTCCTTTTCAGTGGGGTACTCCCAAATGCAACATGTGGAGACCTTTTCTTTAGGATCACTCAGTTTCTTTGAAAATGAACATTCACTCTCAAATCTCAGTGTCTCGTTGACGGGGGTGGAGACAGGCAAGGTGCCTGGGTGCTAAGGAAGGGGGCTGATGTTCCCAGAATCTCAAACAGAAATTTTAGCTTAATTCCCCCAGGCCCCTGCTTTATGTGGGATCCACACTTTTGGTACCTCTTTGATTCAATTTTTCTGAAAAATTAACCTTCAATTGCCTGCAACAGTGGAAGAGGGTGATGACAGCGGGTTGGGAGGAGAGGAGAGCAGTCACCTGACTTCAAATGATGGAGATGGGGTTGGGGGACCAGGAAATCCAGGTGGTCTGTACAGACCTCAGCCCACTGTCTGTTGGGCCTGACGTCTCTGGAGTGCTTTGTCTTTCACGGCCCTGCTTAACTTGCTCTTTGGTGTCCTTCTCTGCCAGCACTTGGGTCCTACTCACCTCCATGACGTTAGGTCTATCATCTCTGGCGCTATCATCTCCTCTCCTGCTCAGTTTGTCATTTGAGGTTTCACGTACAGGTATCCCCTGCTTTTCAAAAGTACCTGTTTTCACTAACCGAAAGAAATCCAAAAAGTGAAAATAGCGTTCAGTGTTTGTGTTGTAGTGAGCTGAGACAGTGGCAGCGTGCACCTGGAGCAGAGCCTGGGAAATACACTCAGCATCTCAGCATCAAGCTGCTGTAGCTTTGAACTGTCTGTGAGCATCCGGGCCTTATCTTGATTTATTTTGTGCATCCATTAGCAAGATGTGTGGTAAGGTAATTACTTCTTCGATTTACGCCATTTGGGCTTATGAAAGGTTTCATAGGAATGTTCCACTTTTGGATAGCAAGGGGAAACCTGTATACAGTGTGTGTGTGTGCAGAAAATATATTAATGTCATTTTAGTGGATAATCCAAATCAAATATGTGTGGTCAATCTGTCATTTTTATACAGATGTTGCAGCACTTTAAAGATTATATAAATTCAAATCTGTCAGGGACCCTACTGATCTTGAAAGCTGACCTTGCCATTTCACAAAAGAAAGGAAAGCCCAGACAAATAAGTTTCTTGCCAAAGTGAACTGTAGTAATGGGGTCCTTCTGGGAGGCAGCGAGACGATGAGAAGACATTGTCAGGCCTTCATGCTCCTGAGTCAGGCTTCTTAGTTTTGCATCTCAGCCCCATTCTCAACCAGCTCTATGATCTTAGAACAGTTTCTTAAACTCTCTTTGGCTCACTTTCCTCATAGGTAAAATGGGGATAATAATAGTTATCTAACTCATCGGGTTGTGGTTGGCATTAATATTTGTAAAGCGCTTAAAATTTTACTTTCACACAGTAGTTAATCAATATTACTATTATTAGTTTGGATAAATCTAACTCAACTTTTAAAAAACCCATGCATAGTACTTAATTCTTAATTTAAGAATTTGTACAAACAATAATAGGGATAATTTATTCTAGATATATATGCTCTGTATGTAAAGATTAACCTAACAATGCTGCTGACAGAAAAATTATCCCTAGAAAAGTCTGCATTAATCCATCCATTTCAAATATGTTTAAATTTGTCCATTAAAAGAAACAAACTGAATTACACAATAGTTTTCAAATTAAAATATGCTCATTAAACAGCTAAAATTACTAACAATTCTACTGCTTACAAGAACACTACATTAAAACATCAAAAAGTTATATATTTTTTTTGCTGGTCCAAACTGACCTGCATTAAAAGTGAGTGGATTTTGCTCTAAAGAAACAAATAAAACTAGGATATGTTTCTTTCATAGTTAAGTATTTCCCTGCCTACAATTCAATAACAGTTAAAAGTGATTTAAAGAATTGAACAATAGAAGCATAATTAATAGCTTCCTGGGTGACTTGGGCTCAGAAAGCAGTGGCATAAGAAAAAAACCTATTTTCATCTAAAAACTTATCTTAACAGGAGGAGGAGAGATAACACTGTACATTTTCACTTCTTGGCTCTCTTAACCTCAGGCCAAGATGAACTTTAGAAGTGCGCCCTTCCCAGAATTCTAGTTGGGGCAGCTTCTGCCTGTCCCTTTCAGCTGTCTTTCCTAATTAGCAGAGGCTCTGCAACCAAAACAACACACAGAGGTCAGTAGGCACTAAAACCCCATTACCTCAGCAGGGGCTCTGAGAGAGGAAGGAGCAATTCCTGGCTTCTACATGTCACATGCCTACCAATACTTCCTACTACCGTATTAGATTAGCGTTTTCCGCAAAGGCATTGCTCATTCATCACGACTACTGGTCTCCTGTGACTGCTGAGTCTTTTCCTGAGGCATTTCTGCCGAGTCATTTCTATCTGTGGCGTGAGCTTTGGGGCCCTTGACGTATTCTTGTGCCCTTTTTCTCACCAAGAGTCATCCTGTTTTTATGGTATTCTTATCTAATTTGTCAATGTCTGTTTGGATTCCACTTCTGTTCCTGAGGAGAAAATAATGCTAGGCAAACAAAAGAAGAAATATTTTCAAAACTATCCTCCAGATGAATGCCAAATTAATAAAAAGAAAGTTAAATAATTCTTGTTCTTGAAAGCTATGAATCTCAAGCATTTCAATATATGTTGAAATGACCTAAGTTGTTAATGATAATATTGCATTTAATAATGGCAAACTCATGCCATAAAGTAACCCATACTATAATCTAAAATGAGAATAAAAACATGAAATTCAAACTGTATTATAGCACAATGACCATCATAGAAGATTTTTAAAGAGATTAATTTCCCATAAATATTTTTCCCAAGTCATTTTATTATATCCAATTATTTTTTTTTCCATCCAAATCCAAATTATTTCTTGGTAACTCTCCTAGCATATAAAGTCCATGTGTTTTATAAAATACATATGGACTATGTAATGTCATAAAGGCCTTATGGCCTTGCTGCTAGGTTTTATATTCTACACCAGTTGCAAAATGTTGACAAAAATAGCCTAACTTATAAAATATGGGCAAGGATTTTTGCTGCCTGCAATTATTTTTGTGCCAAAAATTAGAAATTATCTGGACACAATAAAACATCACATTGTATCCTTTTTGGAAAAGGTCAGGTACAAATAAATTAAAATGGTTAACAGCATAGTTACTGTGTATATGCAGCATGCCCAAGTTTGATGGGTCCAGCATGCATGTGAAAGACAAATGGGGCAACACGAAGATATGAGATAAGATTGGAACTCTGAGGCACTGGATGCAATCCGTACTCCTAGGACGCACTTTCTGGTGGGCCAGGCCCTGCCCAGTCCCCAGGTTCTGCAGCCTTCTCTCCTAATGGCTAAGTCACCTGACCCTCACCCCCACCTCACCTACTGGCTCAACCTCATAAATCTCTAGGAGCAAACCCAACCTTAGAAGAGATTGGAGCTCGTTGGAACTGTTGGGCAGGCAACCAGATCCTAACACCCACAACTCAGTATTATGCCTCTCCTGCTGGCTTTGGTATTCTGCCTTGTTCCCAAGATTCAGAACCCACTGCGTACTCTGGAATTCTGCCTTGTCCTCTTTCCCGTGCACAAGTCCCCTCCTAGAAACTTGCCCAGCACTCCTAAAGAATTGGGGAGCTCCCTTCTCCTGCCTGTCCACCTCCTAGGCATTGGGGTCCTTTTCCTCCTCCACAGCACCAGGGGCGGCCGTGGTGTTGTGGTTAAAAGCCCTAGTTTGGGAGTGTGACAGACTTCCACTACCCAGCTGTGTGTCCTTGGGGATCCAACTAACCTCCCTGGCCTCAGTGTCCTCACTTGTGAAAAGTTAATACATATAAAACACTTAGAACAATAGTTGGCCATAATATATAAGTACTCAGTGAATATTAGATTTTATTAGTGTAACCAAGAGTAGAACACAAGCTGGCTGATACTACCAGCCCAGTGGGGCTCTGAAGGCTGTGGTCTTTCATTCTGTCTTTCAACTATCTGTTACACCTGTAGCACTGGCCTTTGACTTGCACTGGCAGCAGAGTCCATTCCCCAGGATGTCCCGCTCCAGACCAGGTCTTGTTCCTTATTCTGGATTCAACCTGTGGCAGTCAGGGAGACAACTGCAGCTTTCCCCAGAGTGGTCTCGGAAAACTTGGTTGCCCCTATCATTTAATAATTACTTCTGCCTTATTCTCTTATTTGCCCTCTCAGTGTTTGCTTGCCAAAAGGAAAGACAAATCCTAAAAGCATCTCTATAGAAAACTAAATTTGAATATGAAGAATGTACATTAATAACGTGCATAGATATTTACAAAATAAAGACTGTAAGGAAGGGGAACTAAAAATGTTGCTTATAAACCCTACCATTAACCTGATTACACAAATGGGCTTTGGTTTCAATTTTTTTTTTAATGTCTTTTACTTGATAGAATTAGAAATCTCAAAGTAAACTTCCCTAGAGCAATGTTAGATGATCTCTTTGAAGGTCATGCTAGACATTTGCTTCATGCCAAGTTTCTTCACCCATGCATGCCGAAAGCCAGTAGTAAATATATCTTAAGAATCAAAGGTCAAAGACAAAACAGGTAATGTCAACACTTTTTGTTTCAGTAAACGTATGAACATAACAGATGTGTCAGTGTCTCTATCCAGAAGTCACAGGGAAATTACGTTCTGGTTTTCATAAGCGCTTTTGATTAATTTTAAGGATTTATGTGGATTGATTCAAACCACCCAGGCCTCTCCCTGATTAATTCTTCAGTAAATAACTCTCCCTTTGAAGTCTGCAAAAATGTTTTGAGGACGTTAAAAATATTTTAGATACTAAGATGGAAAAAATATTCAGCCTCAAAGGACTATCCCACCATTTGCAAAAGAGTATTGGAATAATATTATGGGACCCAAGATTTAAGAATGACCACAGGGTAAGGAGAATATTTTCAGTTACATTTCATCTATTCAAACACTTGCAAATTATATTCCAAAAAAAAGGGTGAGCTACCAACTTATCAATTCCAGGTTGTACATTTTTTTCACAAGGTAATATATCGAAAATCAGGATGCATCTTACAATCCATATCATGTCCTGGCTTAATTTATAGCATTTTTTTCTTTCTTAGTGATACATAAAATAATGGTGTACTTTATAATCTACGATGTTTTGGATTTAGTGAAATATGGTAAGTTTTGGAATTTCTTTTGTCTCTCATCTTCCCTTTTCTATTCCTTTATTTTCCTCTCCTTTCCTATTCCTTTAGTTTTCTTCCCTTTCTCACTTAAAAAGATACATATACACAGTCATGTATACAGACAATGCATAATAACGTTTCCGTCAACGATGGACCATGTATATGATGGTGGTCCCATAAGATTAGTACTATATAGCCTAGGTGTGTAGTAGGCTATACCATCTAGGTTTGTGTAAGTACACTCTGTGATGTTCGCACAATGACCAAATGCCTAATGATGCATTTCTCAGAATGTATCCCCGTCATTAAGCAACACATGACTGTATATACCTATATCTATATACATATATAGAAATTATATTTAGATATGACTATACACAAATTATATACATACACACACACTATACATCTGTCTTGGACACATCCAGCACCCCCAAAGAATTGGGGACCTCTCTTCTCCACCTATCCATCTCCAAACAATTGGAGTCTTCTTCCTCACCCCAAGCCCAAGATGGAACTCTGCTGAAGGTGGACTTCCCATCTCAAAAAGAAAGGAGGCATTCAACTCAAGGCCCCCTTACTGCACGGAAAAAGTTCAGGGAAAGGCCTGTTGTAGGGCAAACTGAAAATTACTCACTAAAACTAACGATGCAGGCCTGGTTTATCTATCCTGTCCCCACTCTTCACAGGCATGGAAGATAAAGGATTGACTTAAACTCTTTGTTCTGAACTCTGGGAATGAGAGAGAAGAAACGCATTTTAGCTTTTCCCTTCCCTCATGGGAACAGGTGTGCGGCCAATCCTCAGCTCTAATGAGCCTCTTTAATAAAGATGCCAACTTCCCCAGAGGCCCACACGCCCTGCATGGCAACTCTCTCAGCCCGACTGCGGTCCCACTCTGGGTTGTATTTTATCTCCAAAAAGCTTTCTCTTGGTGCTGCCAACACACAGGAATTATTAATTAATACAAAGCCAGCCACGTTCAAATAGCAATGGGGAGGGGGATCTAGGCCAACTACAGTCTGCTTAAAATAAAGTTTCTCTTCAGTTTTTAAAGTCTCCAAGTTTGATGAAGATTTTACTTTGTTCACAGTAAAAGTGGTGGAAAACAGAGAAATCAGAGTATTGCGCCCTGAATTGCACTTTATCCTCACATTGGATTATATACAAATTAATGAACCTTTAAATCAGGGTGATGTTTAAGAGGGAATAAAGGAAAAAAGCTTGGCAAATAATATATCCACATACAAAAAGCTGGCTGAAAAGTCACTTGCTGGTACCTACCAATACTCTCCTCTGACTCCTCTCAATCCTTATCCCTTCTCCCAAGCCCCTTATCCAAAAGGACTCCCACCACTACCCTGACAGAGCTTTCTCAGAGCACACTAAATTGGGTAGCTCAAGAGGTAGCTGAAATATGCCTGTTTTTCTTTGATTCGGGTCTCTACACCTTCAGGAGTTGGTAGGGAGCTCGATGCTTAGGCTCCCTTGCAATTCCACTGGATTTGGCTTCCCAAGAGCCCCAGCTTTAAGTGACTCCAGAGAGCAAGAAGGTGTAGTTAATATTCATACCTTTCGGAAAATCTCTATGGTGTAGGGGAAAAGATGAAAAGAAAATCATAGTTTTCCACAATTTACAAGGAAACTAGGTGTCAATATTTATTATTCATTTTCTTGAAAGGTACTTCTTCATAGTTTATTAATATAATATATAAAACATTTCAGAAAAATAAGCACTTATCTATTTACAGATATTGCCATTCTTCTAGCAATTACAGGAGCTGGCTTAACCTAATTAGGTAAACCTCAAAATAAACACCAGGAAAAAATGATGATGATTCATTTGGTAGAATTTCCCTCCTTTTAGCCTAATACATCTCAACATATCAACACATCTCTAGAGAGACAGTATGTTTTAGTGGGCACAATCTTGGGCTCTGAAGCTGAATTTGGGTTTGAATAGTAGATCTTCCACTTACAAGCCATTTGACCTTGGACATGTTACTTAACATCTCATGTCTCAGTTTCCTCATTTGTTAAATGGGTATAATAAGATTACTTATTTCTTATTTTCTGTCTACTACTAATTAATCAAGTTTTTCTTATTTCTTTTTATCCTCTCTACTTGCTGGGAAGTTATACATAACATTCCTATTCTTTCAATGGTTACCCCTAAATTTTTACCTAACTTAAAGTTTGTAAGTCATCAACATCACTATGCTTCTCCTAAACAATACACAGAATATTAGAATGCTTTTATTCTGGTCAGTTACAACTGAGCGTGGACTGGTACTTTAATTCCACCTTGTTTGTTTCACCACCAAAACATGTCATTATCAGTATTATTATTTCATCAATTATTATTTTAATCAATCAAAACTTTTTTGATTTACCTACATGCTTGGCAATTTCTTTGTATCACATTTATTCTTTTGGGTTCAATTTCCTCCTTACTGAAATATATCCTTTAGGATGTGCTTTGGGCCAGTGTCTGTTATCAGGAAACTCTTTCAGAATGTGATTACTGATGTCTCTAGCTGGCACTCACACTAGGGTAAAGATCAGCTGGGAATGAAAATCTAGGTTAACAGTTATTTTCTCTCAGTACATTGACGATACTACTCCATGTCTTCTGATTTCTGTCATTGCCTTTGAGAAGCCTGTTGACAGGACAGTGGTCATTCCTTTAGAAGCAATTTTTCTTTTCTCCCCAGTTGCTGTTACAATCTCTTCTTTGACTCTCGCATTTTGTTTTTCAGTTTCACTATGACATGTCATGGTATGGTCTCACGGTGCTTCTTGAATCTGAATATTCATGTCTTTCATCAACTCTAGAATATGATTAGGCATTATCTTGTCAAAAATTGCCTCTCCTCAATTCCCTCTAGTCTTTCCTTATGGTATCCCCATGTGACATATTTTGGGTCTTTTCACTCAATCTTTCATGTCCCCTATCCTTTCTTATAGTCCATCTCCAGCCATGCTTTGTTTGGGGTAATTTTTTCAGATTCATATCCACAACAACATTCAATCTGCTGTTTACTCTATTATTTGAGTTACTATCTTAACCATTCAGTTACTATCTTTTTCACTGCTAGACATTCTATTATTTTACTTCTAAAAGTTCTCATTTTTTTATGTTGTCTAATCTTTAAAATCCTTTCATTTATGTCTTTAGTCATATTAGGCATAATTATTTTATATTCTCTTTCAGATAGTTTGTTTTCCTATTTCTGCTATTTATCTTTGCCAGCTGAGCTTGCCCGTGGTGGACTGTTTCCAGGCATCCTCTGTGCTTTGGGTTTGTGAGCTCAGGCTAAATGAGGCTTGATCTACAGGAATCCTGCCTGGGTTGAGGTATTCCCTCCAAAGAGGTTTTGGACTTACTTCTACTAGGCACTTTGGGGGTATTTTGGTCTGAGACCAATTTTAATATTAAATTCTCAGGTTGGGATTTCCCAGACTCTGCAAGTAAAGTAAATTAAAACTTCAAACTCACATGTGGTATAGAGTCATATTTATAAATTCCCACAGAATATTTTACTTTCCCACTCCAGCCCAGGCCAAGAAACACAAGCTAGTTTCGTAGGGTCTCCCATTACTAAAGGGTGAATTTTTTCACCAAAGGCACACATCTTTGAGGGCACCAGCTTTCCATGAGTGTCTCATTCAACTTCCCATTTTATATGGGTCCAAGGCTTTATTATCTGTTTTTGTACAGGTGTGAACATCAGATTACTAAAACTGACACTCCTTCCCAACTCCTGCTCTTAGGAGGCCCCAGTTCACACTAAGGCTCTGATTCTCAGACTGCTCATTTGTGCCCCTTGGATATCCCTTACCTTTTGTGAATTCCAGTAAGTATTTAAAAGCCTTTTAAAAAATCATTATTATATTTTGCCTAGCATTTTTAGGTGTTTGTGGCAAGAGGATTTTCAGGTTGTCTAGTCCATAAAACTGCCACAATCAAATTCTGTTTGGTCTGTTAACCTACTTGAATGTATTACTTTGAGAAAAAGAAAATATTTTTAAAATGTGTAATGTAGTGGTCATAACAAATAGATGCTCATGAGATGGATCAGATCAGATCCATTGAATCTTGGATCAGATCAGCCAAAAAGTTAGGCCCCTTAGGTGAATAAATCCTTATGAGAAATAATTGATACTTGATTCTTTGTTAAATGAAATAAACACTGAATACTTTCACAAATTCTGTTGATTTTATAAGACAAGCTACAAAGCGTAGCCACTTGTGTGCATGCGGGATGTCATACATGTAATAAGTTCTCTCTCTCGTGCAACTTCCAGATTTTCTGAGGTACAGCCACTATTTCTTAAAGGCAAATTATTGCATAATGATAATAATTGTACATATGTACTTAATATTTATCTTACATATAGTTTAGGAGAAAAAATAACCAACTCCTCTATAAATGTTAGCAAACATATTAATATTTCATGGGACAGTAAAGTTTTGTGGAAAACTTGAGAAAATTATGTGGGAAATGTTGATAGGCTGCAAAGGGCACAGACCTGAGAGACAGATGGATCTGAACTCTGATGCCATCTCTACTCTTTATTGGCTGTGTGACATTAAGTGAGTTAACCTCTCGAAGCCTCCTTTTCTTCATCAATAAAAGATGAGATGAGAGACGCTTAGTAGGGTTGCAGTTAGGATTAAATGAGATAATGAATTCATCTAGCATGTGCTGAATGAACATTAGTGGAAAGATAGAAGGGAAAAAGAAAGGGAGAGAGGAAGGAAAACTTGTAATGTTAAGGAATTCAGGCTGCTAGTGTCCCCCATTTCATTAAAGAACAGGAGTATGTTGGCCACGCCCTGCAAGGAATTAGCCCAATGCTAATTTCTAAATCATCTTTGTCTAGATTGCTATCATTCATGCAAAATCATTTCACATCTTTTGGAAAGTTTGGTATAACAACAAAGACAAGTCAAATTGCCTAGATCCCTGGGACACTTGGAGCCATCCATCCCTTAGGAAGGTTCTTTAGTGAACAGTGGAGGGTATCAGGCAGCTGAGCCCCCTCCTGGGAAAAGAGCTTTTAAAGTGACTTATGAATGCTGATGGCTGGGACAAGGAGAACTATTGCCTATGAGTAAACTGAACTTCATCTTTTTTCCCCTCAAAAAGGAAATTTAAAAAGAATCACAGAGCAAGAGGGGAGGAGGGAGTAAAATTACACAATGCTTTTGACCAGCACCCCCAACAGTATACAGAGTCCTGATCACCTTCCAGAAATTTCTAAAGGAATAAAAAGAACACTCTAGCGGCCATTGTTTCTGCTGAGATGTTTTTGAGATGTCTGCTCCTGATGAACAGGTTTAGAGGTATGCAGGAGCACCAAATGCCCTCAGAGGAAAATGAGCTAGTCCTGTTCCCCCTTTCTGGTGGTGTTGATTAGTTAGTTTTTTTTTTTTGTAGGTCTCTGTCCTCAGGAATGTTGAAAGAGTTCAAGTATGTAAAGGGATGGTCAGCTCAAGCCTAGCCTGACACGACTAATTCACCTCTAGAGGAGGGCAGCTTAGGTGCTATGAGCAGATGATGAACACGGTTTTTCCACCCATTTCTGAAGATATTTAATTAGGGTAAAGGCTTGCCCTGAGTGAGCAGGTGGGCTTTTATGTGAGGTAATCTCTCAGGAGATGGTCTGTGTTATCTTGGCGACAGACAACAGGAGGAACTTTGGTAAGAAGGGAAGAGAAGAGACACCACAATCCTCCTTGGGTCCTACAGGATTTAAGGGTGGGACAAAAGCTACAATACACAGTGTGTGAGAATGGATGAAGGGGGTGAAGACTGAAAGTCTGCTACTGCGTTCCTCCTTCATCAGAACCCTGGGTAGGAGCCCTCACATCCTCATCCCCAGGAAAAATGTGTTGATTTGAAAATATCTGTTTAGATGAGCAATAATAGTCACAAGGTTACCGGAGTTGTAGAAATGCAAATGTTTGTTCTGAACTAGTATCACATAAACATGAGTTACAGGGCGAGTGTTAGAATTTGTGCCTCTAGGTTAAAACACTGGTAAAATAAAGAGAGGATGTTTAGAGAAATAGACAATGGAAAAACGGAGCTTCTCCTCAGTGAACCAGACCTAATCAGCTGAGCCCTCAAAAGAGGGACTGGGCCCTCACTGAATGGAGAGATTCTCCTGCTGTGCTAAGAACTGCCTGTGGAGGAGGCCATGAGGCAAAGATCTGAGGGAGCCTCCAGGAGTTGACAGCGTCTCCAGCCTAGAGACGCAGGGAAATGGGACTGAATCTGCCAACAACCAGTCTTCTTGGAAAAGGTCACTTATCTGCAAACCTCAGAGGAGATCAAAGCCCCAGCTAGCACCTTGATTTCAGCCTGGGGAGACTCTCAGCAGAGAACCCAGGCCTGACTTCTGACTTAGAGAAACTGTAAGACGATAAATGTGTGTTGGTTTAAGCCACTAAGTTTGTGGTGACTTTGTCACGCAGCAATGGAAAATGAATTCAAAGAGTGAATGTGTCAAGCTAGTTTAATCAATGAGAATACTTTCAGGGTTTTGACTCCAACAGTTCCTCACTCAATAGTAAGCTAGTTTTAGTGATTTACTATATATTGAATCAAAAAGCATCATAAAAGGTAACATCATAGAGAGAAGAGGGGAAGACTAAGGGGATGAAGTCTTTGGAGAATAACCTCCCTGCAGTCTGTCCAGTGGTGGCCAAGAAAGACTGGTGGAGGGGCCTTCTGTTGGAGGCTCCCCAGTCTCATCTCATCGTACTTGATAACTCATTGTCCCTACAGGCTCCTGTTCTCTACCTCCAGGCCACGACTGCAGCCCCTCTCCTCTCTGGGCTGGATACCCTCCCACAGGTCTCCAGGGCCAACAGTGACATCCAGAGCAGAAACATGTCAGTGTCCACTTTCTTAACACTCATTCTTAACACACTCATTTGTAAGGCGAGGCACCAGGAAACAACCACTCAGCTTTATAACTGTAAAAGAAAGCATGAATCATTCCTGAAGCATCTTTCCATATATGTGAAAATAGATAGAAGGGTTTTTCCCCCCCAAAGAATATTATTTGAATTACAGGTTGCAGTATCTTGCAAATTAAAAAAAATTACATTCTTCATTTTCATAACATATTAATTCTTTTAATCTATAACATTGTTCATTCTAAACATCATATAATGAAAGTGGAATAAATAATAACTTACCCTGTAACTTTTTAGCCTGATGAAATCAACCTTCACAGAGACAAATCTATCTGAATTTCGACTGATGTTCATAAGGTGTTCTACAAGATCCACACAGAACTTGTAACCTCCTTTAAGGACACACAGGATCATAATGTCACAGCATCCTATGTCTTTCATAATATCCTTAGCCAGCCGCTCGATTCTGAAAGAAGGGATTAAAAGATATATTAAAGCTTAACTACTTCTGAGTATTTTTGTTCCTTTCAAAAAAATGTATGATGTATTACACATATCAGATTATGCAGGGGAATGTGGAGAGGAGCTCGGGAGACAGAAGCCTACAGATAAAGATGCTTTGTGACAGTTGGACAAAGAGAGATTGTTCAAAACATATTTCTGTTAACCACATCATCAACAGTACATTTTTGCTCCTCTCTGTCACCAAAATGATTAAGGTGTAAAATACAATGTCAACGATCATCAATGCTATTATTTTATCACTACAGGGCCTGGTTGTTAGCCTTAACACTGCTATGACAGTATCTGGTGATATTATGCTCACTTCATAGCAGAGAAACGAAAATGGAGAATGATTCACCCACCATACAACATTACAAGAGACTGGAGGAAAAGTCAAGCCCATAGTAAATATCAAAAGAATAACATTTGTCTTATATTTGACAAAGATAGCACATTACCTATGTGAAAGTTGCCCCAGAGTACAATTCCAGTAGGCACTATTTCCATGGAACACAGTGTGAATGATGCTTCCTAGAATTATGCAATGATGCAGCCTTGGGCTGGCACCCCATGCCTAATATGGAACCGTCATTGTATTTTTTCTAACTGTCTCCTAAGTCCGTTGCCCTTACACCCATACACATTAAAACCTTGACTAGAGGCAGGATCTAAGATGCATACTTTTTTAAAATTCCCAATGGCACCTCAAATAGAATTAGATTTAAAATAGATGAACTGAATGATCTGAATATATATATATACACACACATACATATTATATTTATTCTAGATATGTAATATATATTATGTAATATATTTTATATATTATATATTTTTACATGCATGTATATATGCATACACACATATACACATACACATATAAAATGGCAGCCACAGTTGTAGACAACGTTTCTCAAAATATGACCATCAAAAAATGTACATCAACATGCCAAATATTCTGTGAAAGGGACATTTGTTTCCACTGTGATGGAGTGAGGAGATTAACATCCTCTCAACAAAAAGCAACTATAAAGTTGGACAAAACTGTCAAATACAACCATTTCAGCACTCCAGAAATCAACCAAAGACATATAACAAACTGAGAATCATTTACTCATGAAAACACTGAACACTGGGTAGAAACAGTACAAGTCTGTAGCACTCTTGCCCCCCACCTCCTTTCAGCCCTGTTGTTCAACCAGGTAGTTCAACCACAGTGGGGCACTTCCAGAGGGAGCTCACTTGACTGGGAGCATTGTCTAAAATGGCCATCTTGGTAGCATGTGAACAGGGAGGGCTAGTGGCTCCAATATCCTGAAGTTGCAGTCCTGTTTGAGCAACTAACTGGCAGACTAGTCGCGGATTTGATAGGGAGTTCCAGGAAGTTAGAGTCATGGGAGAAGGGTACACGATAACCTCTTCACACATTCCAAGTTGACCAGAAGCTATGCGTATGCACAACAGAGACTAGCGTGGGCCCAAGCCACCCACAGGTCCCTGGATGATGGAGCCTATAAGCATGTGCAGAGGAGACACAAGAAAGCCCAGGAAGACTTGAAAAAGGCTGGAAATTCAAACGTGCTTTTCAGCCCCCCCACATACGTGCATCAGCTGAGTGGAAGCCTTACTGGCTTTAGGTGTTTGAGTACAATCTCCAACCAATCTTAGGCTTAAGACTAAGCTATTCAGATGGGTGAAACCTAAAAAGCAAAGCTTAAAAATAAAAGCAAGAAAAATAAACTGCACATCATCAGAGGCTGCATACTGTGGGGGAGACATTTCACAAAGTAGAAGACAAAGAAAGAAACAAAGAACAAGGGCAACGAATAGGAAATAGTTACAACTATGGCAGATTTTAAACCAACTATATCAATAATCACTTTAAATGTGAATGGTCTAAACACACCAATTAATAGGCAGAGACTGTCAGAGTGGATAAAAAAACAAGACCTAACCATATGTTGTCTACAAGAAACCCACTTTAAATACAAGGACACATATAGATTAAAAGTAAAGGGATGGAGAAAGACACACCATGCCAACACTAATCAAAAGAAAGCTGGGGTAGCCATATTAATTTCAGATAAAGCAGACTTCAGAGCAAAGAAATTATCAGGAATAAAGAGGGGCATTATATAATAATAAAGAGGCCAATTCTCCAAGAAGACATAATAATCCTTAATGTATATGCACCTAACATCAGTGTGTCAAACAACGGATAGAACTGCAAGGAGAAATAGAGGAATCCACTAGTGCAGTTGGAGACTTCAACACCCTTCTCAGTGATTGACAGATCCAGCAGGCAGAAAACCAGTAAGGATATCATTGAACTGAACAGTAACATAAACCAACTGGACCTAATTGACATTTATAGAATATATCATCCAACATTCTTCTCAAAAGATATAATAAGAAAATGAAGAGACAAGCCACAGACTGGGAGAAAATATTTGCAAATCATATATCTAATAAAGGACTTGCATCCAGAATATATAAAGAACTCTTACAACTCAATAAGACAGAGAACCCAATTTAAAAATTAGCAAAAGACTTACATAGACATCTCTCCAAAGAAGACATGTGAATAACTAACAAGCACACTAATCATTAAGAAAATGCAAATTAAAACCACAATGAGATACCTTTATATATCCACTCAAATGGCTATCAACAAAAGGACAGACAATTCTGAATGTTGGCAAGTATGTGGAGAAACTGGAATCCTCATACATTGCCAGTGGAAATGTAAAATGGTACAGCTACTTTGGAAAATAATTGGCAATTTCTTAAGCTTACCATAAAACCCAGAATTCCACTCCAAGGAATCTATCCAAGAGAAAGTAAAAGATATGTCCACACAAGACTTACATGTGAATGTTCACTGAAGCATTATTCATAATAGCCATAAAGTAGAAATCCAAATGTCCGTCAACAAGGAAATCAATAATTAAATATTGTATGATTTAATTTATGTAAAGTGTTCAAAAAAGACAAATTTATAAAGAAAGAAATCAGATTAGTGAGTGCCTGATTGCTGGGAGTAGAAGCAGGGGTTGACAGCAAACAAATTTGGGGGGATGAAAGAAATATTGTAAAACAATGGTGATGATGGTTGCTCAACCATAAAAATTTACTAAAAATCATTGAATCATTTACCTACAATGGGTGAAGTTTGTAGTATGTAAATTATATCTTACTAAATTCATTTTAAAGGTGGGAATGGGCATTCTTGGGCCACACCCCAGACCACTGAATCAGAATTTCTGGACATAAAGCTTAAGAATATGCATTTTGACAAATTCACTGGGTAAGACTCCTGTACAGGGAACTGGCTTCAAGTAACCTTACCAGGACTCAATCATGTACTAGATCAGGATGCAATTAATTGAAGTCATAAAATTCAGGTGAGAAAAGCAGGAATTTGTTTAAAACAGGAGGTTCCCAAACTGGTATTAAGGGAAAAATCTTCTGAGAGTTATTAAGAGGTAAACTGAGTACAAAGACAAAAGTTGTTTAATTGTTAAAGTTGAGCAGATTTCTTTACTTTTTTTTTTGCAGGAATTTCCATATCTTTAATATGAATTATTAACAAGAAGATTTAGCAATTTGGGAGATGCAAAATTTCCCAAGTTCATTTGACCACAGAACCTTTTTTTCCCTGTGAGGATCAAAACTTGTATTCCATGGAAAACTTGTATTCCCTGTGAGGATCAAAACTTGAGAGAACGTGCAATATGCTAGTCTCATCCAGTGGAAAATCTTAGAATTTGAGTGAAAGAATGACATTTCCTTTTGTTTACAGACAGGAACTGATGGAAAGATAATATCCTGGGAAGAGCAACCATCTAGGGTTTTTCAAACTTTCCTTTGGCTGAGGACCTATTTCATAAAGTTAAATTTTAACTCAGAAGAATATAGCATTAAAAAAGATAGACGCAGAAGTCTAAGGTTAAAGGAAAAGGGTTGGGTGGGGAGCCCAAAGTCTCAATTTGCTCTGGCTCTTCAGTGCTTCCCCCACTCCAATTCTGGGTCTCTGAAGAATCTATATGATTCCTGGGAGTGCACTGTGAAATCCATGATGCTTGCTCTCCATATAAATGTGAAGGCTGAAATATCTGATCTTTGTACAAGAAATCAGAGGTACGTGGAAAGGTAATAGTCTGGACATTAAGGCAGTTTTGTTAAAGGGGTATGACCTATACATCCTGATGCTTATGGAGGGCTGGACTGCAGGAGGCTCTCTGAAAACCAAGAACAAATAGGGGTGACTTAGGGGCTCAGAAGAGGAGAGAAATGGTGCCTTCCAGAAAGCCAGTCGGCTAGGAAGGAGCCAGAGCATATCTACGTAGATGGGTCAGAAAGAACTACAAATAGCGTTCTAGAAATAGTTCTGTGCAGATATTGTTAAGCTGCAAATATTCCTATTCCCAAAACGTTACCACTGGCTGGAAAACTTAATTGTGCACAGACTGGCCTATCTGCGATACATGACTAGATCCGAGATAAATGCAAACTGTAGGAAAAGCCAGGGCTTTAGGGGTGTGTCCTCTGACAGCAAAGGTCACCTCTTAACTCTCCCTGGTTAACTCAAGAGTCTGTGAAAAAGCTGAGACAAAGGACCTGGGTGAGGAGCAATGCTTTCCCCACTCCCAATTTCATCAGTTGTACAGGACTTTGTTATTTTGAGGCTGTTACTTATAATGTAATACCTTATATACGTTTATCCTTCTTACCATTTCCCCTGAACAAATGTCCAGGTAAACAGTTCAGTTAAAGCACAGACTCATTTTATTCCAAATTCTCTGTCCTATAAAACTTCTGTCTTCCATGATATAAGAGACTCAGGGGGTCAGCCCCATGGCCTAGTGGTTAAGTTTTGTGCGCTCCACTTTGGCGGCCCGTGCTTGGTTCCCAGATGTGGACCTATGCCATTTGTCAGCCACACTGTGGTGGCAACCCACATACAAAGTAGAGGAAGACCGGCACAGATGTTAGCTCAGGGCAAATCATCCTCAAAAAAAAAAAAAGACTCAGGAATAGGGTCCTAAAGTGTACTGTATGATTCCCACAAGAGAGGGCCAGCCAGCGCAGGCCCAAGACTGACACAGGACATGACACTCACCTGTCCACAATGATGCCATGAGGTATGAGGACATATTCCAAATCTCCATAATAATGCTGTGGGCACGTGAATAAATTCAAGTCATATCCTGGCCAACCATCCATAATCTGTAAGTCAAATTATTTTGGTTACAATATTTTTCATTGGAAATTTATTTTAAAAACATAAACCAACAAAAAAAAGAGTATCATTGGAAAAAAAGAATAAAAATTGAAAATAGAGACTAGGTCTGACGATCATTATGGCATTAAATTATATTCTGTCAACCTATGAAAAGCTCAGTGGGGACAAGGTAATTTGTTTCATGAAACCAGATAAAGGACCTTGTACTAAAGGGAACAGAGAACTCCATTCCTAACTTTTGACATCATACAATAAATTATAGACTTAATGTCATAGTGAACCTGATAGTATTGTTTGTAAGAGGGTATACATGTGAATATATAATTTATATTTACATTATGAATATTATCATGGATATATTATAAATAACATTATGTTTCTAATTGTATTAATATAGACAGTATCATAACACATTATTATAATATATTATTGTATATACTGTTACATTTCTATGCATTATAAATGCCTCATCTGCCTGGGAAAGATTACCTACTAAAAGTATGTCTCCAGGGATTAGTGAAGACCCCATCTTCTGAGTGGTCTAGTCATTAGAGTAAAGACTTCAAAAGGATGTACTATGGTGGGAGCTTAAGCCAGTCCTATTGGGAAACGGTTGCTCCAGAAAATTGGCCTACTTAGGTTGTGGATAGACTGCTAGCAAGTCTTCCTCTGGCTTAGGACTGGATGTGCAAGTTTTATGGTTAGAATAGTAAAGAGGTGGGAGAAAAAATGAAGGTGAAAACCGAGTTACTCTTCCTTTTAGATCATCAAGAAAGGATGCAAAACGAAAGTGTCTCGCACTCAAACTATACCATAGCTGTATTGCAGGTTCCCGCTCTTTGATTACTCCCACACACTTCCATCAGACTCCTTGATCCAGTCTTAAGCTTTCGAGGCCTTTCATAATGCAGGGCGATCTTAATTTTCTAGCCCAATTCCCTACCCCAGCCCTTCCCACCCTCAGATTGGTGTTCAGTCAAGTCATGATCATTCCCAGCTCTGTGTCCTGTTCGTGCGTCTGTCTTGCACCTATAACCTCTTCCACTTTCATCTCTGCCTGTGTATCCCAAGTTCAGCTCCCTCCATGGAAGCTCAGGTCAGGCCCCACTTCTTTCTGGAGGCCTTGCTGACTGCTCCCGTTCTCTGATCTTCTCTCCCAAACTCCTGGTGCCCCTCGCAGCTCTCTGTCTTCCCAAAGGCACCCAATCAGGCTCCTTGAGAAGACTCCTGTTATTTCCAGCCTCTGGCTCACTTGGTCTTATCTGTTTTCTGTTGTTTTAGAACCCAATTGTACTCATTTAATGCTGGGATATCCCCCTTACTTTCTACCCTCCTCCTCACCCAGGACTCAAAACCAGCTCTCTTTTGCTCAGGTTTTAGAAGGGCATCTTATGGTTCAGCCCCCACCCACTCCCACCTTAGTTCTGGGTTCTGGAATGCCAGCCAAACCAAACTCATGGTATATCCCCCCAAATGTATCCCTTCCCTACCTCAGTAAAGGACAACTCATTTTTCCAGGCGCTCAGATCAAAACCTCGGAGTTGTCATTGACTCCTTTCTTTCATTCCCTCATGCAACCCATTAGCAAATCCTACCATCAATTCCTTCAGAATGTAACCAGGGCCACCTCTCAGCATCTCCACTGCTTCCCGCCTGGTCCATGTCACCATCACTTCTCCCGGACCATGCCCTAGCTGCCGTATTCACCTCCCTGCTTCCACCTGGGCACCTGCCCCGACATGGCAGCTGGAGTGCTTCTTTAAAAATGTACATCAGATCCTGGAAGCCTTCTGTTCATATTTTTTCAAGGGCTTCCCACTTCACGCTGAGGAGAATCCAGAGTCCTCACCATGGCCCACAGGGTCTACCTCTCGGACTCATCCCAGGCATCCTCTTCCTCCTTCTCTCTGCTTTAGCCACTGTTCTCCGGGCTGAACCTTGACTGTGCCAAGCACACTCCTGCCTCAGGTGCTTTGCACCTGCTATTTCTTTTGCCTACAATCCTCTTCCTTCAGATATCCACCTGGCTTACCCTTCACTTTCTTCAAGTCTCCATTCAAATGTCACCTCCACAGAGAGGCCTTCCCTGACCACCTATATAAAATAGCACCTCCTTCCTTCTCACTCATCTCTGTATCCCTCTTACCCAGCTTTCCTTTCCTTCATAGCATTATTCCCACTGAATGTGACATATGTATGTCTGTCTTGTCTCCTCCCTCTAGAATGTGAGCTTCTGCTGACAGAGGCTTTGTCTTATTCATTGTTGAAACCCCAGTGCTCACAACACAGACCTGGAATATGGGAAGTGCTCTAAAATGTTAAATGAATGAACGAATGACACAGCCTCCAGCCACTAACTACCCGATACTCCCTGAACTCCAGCCTCAACTCTCAGTTTGTCTCCTTGTGATAAAGAGCACCACTGTTCAAGGTTCTGGAAATTCATATCCACCATGGGCAGACCGATAGCCAAATGGTGTGTGTCATCTGCATATTCGAAGAGTATCACATTTGCTCTGCCTCTACCAGCAAATTAATTTGAACAGAGCAACTCTGGCTTCGACCCCTGAGGACTGCCTGGGCCTGCTGTAACCATCAACACCACAGTGGCTGGTCAGAGCCTGAGCCACCAGCCATACATGAGGAGCCTCCAGAAGACCCTCTGGCAGGCCAGGGAAAGACCAGACAAGAACCCTGACCAGCACCAGGCCCCGGAGATCATCCAAGTGCACAGCACTTTCTTGCTCCCCTTCCAGACCACACACGCTACCCACGCCACTTCCTGGGGCCCTTCCAGATGGTGGCATGATTAACTAGCGATCTTCTGAGCCTATTCTTCCCACCATGCAAATCTTTTACCGCCCCCTGCTTGGGCCGAATCTCAGAGACTACTTCCCATTCTGTGTTCTAGAGCTTAGCTCTGACACTAACTGTGATGTCAGGGAAATTACTTAACCTCTTTGAGACTCAGTATCTCCCTCCTTTAAATAAGACTCAACAAAAGCTATGGACAGAGTTGTCGTGAGGATGAAGAGACAGAACAGATAATGTACTCAGAGTTCCTGGTTATAATAAGTGCCTAATAAATGAGGCCAAAAAAAGAAAAGAATAAGAAAATGACAAATAAAACAAACCTATTGATAAAAACTGTTACAGTAATCCGTAGCTCAGAGGCAGCATGGAGTCATGGTTAAGAACATGGACTTAGAAGACCAACACACCTGGGGGAGAGTTTACTAGCTGTGGGACCTTGGGCATTTTAACTTCTCTAAGTCTCAGTGTATTCATCTGTAAAATGGAGTCAATGCCAGCCTCACATGGCTATTATGAGGATTAAATAAGATAGATAATGGATGTAAAACTCTTATATCAGTATCTAGTCTACAGTACTTACTCAATAAATGTGAACCATTTAGATGTACTGAAACATCAATAGTTTACTTACAAATTATATGTTTTAATTAATTTAAAGAAATGCCTCAATCCTATTTGCCAAAATCTTATCACCCTAGTCAAAGTTACAAACTTTAAAGTAGGAGAAATGTATTTCTCTAAAACTCTTCTGTAATCCAAACTGGCCTCATTTCCAATGAGTCTGTAATCGTGAGTTTTCCTTGTTGAGATAAAGGACAATTAGAGATAAAGGAACTACTTGGTTTGCCCTTTGTAATCCTTGATGCATGTAAACTGCGTTGTAAATAAGTCCCAAACCTGAAGGAATAGAGGCTGTTATGAACTGTAGATAATTATGTTATTCATGTGTTTTTTAAAAATCAAAACAAGAAGTCTTTAAATAGTTTCAGTATCACAGATAATATGCTCTAAGTGTATTCAGAACAATGCTTTCTCTGTTCAAAGACTCAAAACATGGCCAAGCTGAGGAAGTGACGAACACATTAACTGAGCCATTTCATACAACATCCAAATCCCAGCACTCATGTAGGTTCTCTTTTTTCTCATTTGAAGATACACTGAAAACCTTTCTAAGTCCTTAAATTTTTTGCTTAGAATATTTCTTGCATTATTTTTCAGGGTTTTTTCCCCCAGGGAGAAAAATAATGTGGAAACACTTATAAAAAGCGAATCTCTGCTCCTCTCTACCACTGACCACCCGCTCTGGGCCCACTCTCTCCTTCAGGCAGTGACCACGGCTGCCACCAATTTTCACGCTCACATCTACCCCTCACCCCTCAGTTCTGCCTCCAAGAATCCCAGGCGAGCATTGACCGGCCCAGGGAAGGAGGCGCACTGTGATGGGTGTCTCAGACTACACGTTGAGAAAATGGGTAGAAGCAGTTCCCTAAAAGAAAGGCCCCAGGTTCTGCTACTAGAGGAATGAAGGGGGACTCCCAACACCACATAACACTCTGTATCACACATGCCTTCCTCTTTGTGGTGGGTTTGGCACCCAGAAAGTGAAACTCATTACAATCTAGTAAAATTGTGTTTTAGATGGATTATCTGATTACTCATCTCCAATACTGATGCACCTCCTTGAGGGGGGAAGGGAGAGCCACCCATAACAGAAAGACAACAATCATTTTAGATTTTTCTCTCCTCCTTATCCCTACCAAACTCACTGTGTAGGTACTAGCTATGGTTCTTTAGATATGGTTTGGTAAAAACAAAACATCAAAGAACCCGATCCAAAAAGTCCAGATGGGAGAAAAGATTTTTCTCTCTCCCTGAGAAGTAGCAAAAATGCACCAACCAGGGGCTGGTGACCTCACTAGCTTCAGATCAAGTGACCAGTCAACCCTGAGCAAAGCTTCTGGACTCAGGGCCTACATCTCTTATTTGGCAATTAGCATTTGCTACCATTTATTGTTAATAATCCACTAATGTCCTACCTCATCAATTCAACTGAAAGCCATCTGCAGACAAGAGCCATCTTAAATCTCTTAACATTCCTTTCTCTTACACAAACTATACTTCTCGGTCATGCTTAAGTCATCTGGCTCTATGGCCCTTGCCATCTTCATCACCAAGTTTCTACCAACTCAGAATTTTCTTCACCTCATTTCTGGACAACTCCAACACCCACCTTGATAATCCTACTAGCTACTCTTTCTTGTAGCTCCTTCACCTGCCTTAACCCAAACCGCTTCATCTTTATTCTATATTAGCCACATCCAAACCTGCAGAGCGGCCCCACCTCTGAAACCCTCCCCTGCAATCACAGCTTCCTATGTAGCATAGTGATTGAAAGCGGGCTTCAAATCCTGCTTCTGCCATCTGCTATTATGCGACCTTGGTGACATACTTAATGTCTCAGTGTCTCAGTTTCTTCCTCTGTAAAATAGGAATTATAATATACCAACCTCAAAGATTTGTGAGGATTAAATGAATAGTACAGGAAAACCACATAGTAAGTACTCAATAAATGCTTGCTATTATTACCTGCCCCCTTTTTCACTGGTACTAAAATTTCCCTTTGATTTTTGCAACCCATCCTTGAGGGTTCTCTGTTTTCCCAGTATACATAACTCTCTAGAGCTTTCCTTTTCCTCTCTACCCTAGAAGCCACGGGCTTCCACCAGCACCTTGAATTCAGTCTGAATTTGCCTTGCCTGCCTATATCCAACTTAAGGTTAATCTAATTATCCCAAGTTCTACTGGAGAAAATGACATAAATGAAGGGATTATCTCCATTATACATCGATTATTTCCAACCTTGGCAGGCCCTCTCACTGTCTCCCTCCATCTTTCACAAAATTACCTTGCTTTCGAGAGGGCTTCTTTTGACACTAATAGATTGGGCTATTTACACTGTTCCATCACGTGCTTTTCAGATTGTAAGAAGCTACCTACCCTATTAGTCATAAAGATTTAAGTCATTCCTTTTTAAGAGCAACTACTATTAAATAATAGTACTATATTTTAACCATTCTACTGATGGGATGGTTGTTTAAAAGATTCTCACTACTGATTTCTTTATAATTGTTGAATATAATGGCCTCTTTTCCATATCTATCCTACTTGCTCTTTCTGCAGCATCTGACTCTTAGGCCCCTTATTCCCTCCACAAAACTCTGTTCCCTGGGCGCCTACCGCTGGCCTGCTCTCTCCTACTCTGCTACTCATTCTTGGTTTCTCTGTCAGGCTTCTCCCAGACACTCTGCCTCTCACATTTGAGACTGTCCAGGTTTCTAACCTCAACAGTAATTTTTTGTTTTTGTTTTTCCCATTTTCACTGGGCATCCCTATCCACTCCTAAGCAGCAGATATTTTTCTATTTGCTGATGAGTTTGAAATCTACCCAATCACTCCCCTGAATTCCAAATATGAATTTCAAATTGCCTACAGTGCCTCCTGACCTGTGCCTCCTGACGCTCCAGCGTCACTACAAAGAGGACATCCCGACCACTTGGGCAAAAGCAATGCTCCCCAGCCCTCCTCCAATCACTCTCTTGTGACTCTTTTCTTTGCACATATTGCTATCTGCAATTATCTTCTTTGTTTATTTGCTGTCACGCTGCTTGCCTACGTCCCTTCTCTAGAATGTAAGCTCCATGAAGACAGGGCTGTCTTGTTCTCTGCTGTGTCCCAGAGCCTAGAACACCACCTGGAAGGCAGCAGGACAGTTGATGTGTGTGGAATGAATAACCAAATGAACTCCTCATCCTTTAAGAGGGAAAGGTCCTCCTGTGACATGAAGGACTGAGCAACACATTTCAATCTGAACAATTCTGTTTGAGTGTGACATGTTTCCTTCCCAACCCCCTTACTCCTGCAGTCCATTCACAGTCACAGACAGACCATCTGTGAATTACAGGCTGATCTCTGATAAAAGAATCTCAGCGTGGCAAGTTGACCCCACCCACCACCCGTTTCCACTAAACCTGACATTGTAATAACCACCACCTTCTATAGAAACCGTTCTCCAAGGGAGCAGGGAGTGGAAGCCGGTGGCCACAGGGCAAGACCAGATTTGATTCCAGAAGACTGAGAGATGGGTACCCTCTGGTTGACTCCTCGAGGGATTCCCAGGGGTAAAGAGGCTCTGGTCTGGGAACCCGTCACCCCACATCCTCCCATCTGGACACACTACTAGATGTTTTACATACATCCTCCCCAGTTCCCTCAACAGGCCCAGCAATCGGTGTCTCCTTTCTGCAGAAGAGGAAACTGACGCACTAACAAAGGCCCCAAAGACAGGGTCCTGGCCCAGATTTCAAAGCTCAAACTCCATCCACTTGAGCTACTTTATTTCCTAGATGCCCTAGAGAATCTTCAGTATCCTTCTGGAAAACAAAACTTGAACCCCGCGCTGGAGGAGCCGGGAAGAAGCACAAAAGGAAGGAGGCCCACAAGAGTAGCACTAGGGGATCTTTCCAGACCCTTCCCGCTCCCAGAGGTGACTCCCGGTGCCTAGCAGGAGTGGGGACCCGGCACCACACCCGCTTAAGGCTAGAGTAGCGGATTCCTGGCCGCGGGGGCCGGGGTGGGGGACACTGCTAAACAGGGGGGAAGGGATGTAAAGTTGTTGGGTCAGACTGGGCGCAGGGAGAGGGGAAGCCAGGAGGGGAGGATGGGAGCGATTCCCGCCGGGAGGGAAGACAAAGCAGCGGCCGGCTCTCTCACCCGAATGCATTTCAGGCATTTAATCTAGAAGGAGGGTGCCAAGAAGGGAGGGGAGGGGAGAGCGGGGAGCTCAGGACTCAGGCCCGAAATCCAGAGTTTGCATTTACCACCACGCCTCGCCCGCAGTCTGGCGCCTCCTCGCTGCTCCCGGCCATGTTTCTCCCGGGGAAAACGGGAAGGGAAGGAGGGCGCGGGAAGGACCTGGGAGGGGGCTGGGGCTGGGGCTGGGGCTGGGGCCGCCCCGCCCCGGGCCGGCCGGCCGTTAGGAAGCGGCGTGGACCCGGTGCCTGGCGCGGCTCCAGCGACCCGGTGCTCGGGGCGCGGGGCGGGGATGCGGGGCCCGGAGCGCGGGCGGCGGCGGCGCGGGGAGCAGCTGCGGAGCAGCGCCCGCCCCACCTGAGCGCAGGCCCGGGGCGCGTCCCTCGCGGCCGCCGCCCGCCGCGCGCCCGTCTGCGAGCCGGGGAGCCCCGCCGCCTGCGCCGCGCCCCGCGGGGACCCGGGGGAGGCAGGCTCGATCTTTCCAGGAAGAGGAAGTGTGCCCCTGTCCCCTGCCTGCCTACGGCTGTCGTCCCTGCTTTCAGGCTAACAATGTCTCGAAGCCTTCCTGCTAATTTTTACGCGCTCTTTATCCAAGTAAGTCCGTGAACGAGCCTGCGATATAGAACGTTCTCGAAGTACGGCTGTGGACGAAACCATCCCGGATGTGTACCGCCGAGCCAGGAGTTTCAAAGAGCCATGCAATTGCTTTTACCTTGGACCATGCCCCTGGTGATAGGATCTGGACTTTGAAATAGGGCCTTTCCTTAACTGCATTCTGGTGCGCGCAGGGGCGGGATTCTTCCAAATTATCTACTTTATCACTTTTGTAAGAACATATGGTCAGATTTTAATTGTTTGAGGTTGCAGTTTAAAGCAATTGCTCTCCTCAGATTAGAAAGCCTTCTTTTATGAATCTTTTGTTAATTCACCCCCTAATCCCAGCCTTCCCTCACTGGTTCTTCGTCCATCCCTCAAGGGCCCTGCTTTCCCTTTAATGTGTCTTCATTCCCCTGGTGTCTGCGATCTCGCCACATTCTTTGCAGCCCCGCTTCGGGTTTGAAGCCCTGAGCTGAACACATTATCTGACACGGGCCTCTCCAAAAGACTGTTTTGCTCGTCTTGGAGTTCTGGCACACGGCAGAGAGGAATGCTGATTTTGCCTGGTTTGAGGGGAAAGCAGTTATCAATCAGTTAATGTCGCCCTAGGTTGGAAAAATAGTCATTTCAGAAGTGGCCGTTCCCAGCACCATTTGTTGTCAGTCTCTCCTAAATGCCAGCGCCGAGGGAGGAAGACAGCTCCGCGGATCGCTGAGAATAGGCACCATGCTTGCCGACTGGCTCCCGTAGACTGGGAGATAGTGTTTCCTGGCGCACGGGTAAACGTTTTCTCTCAGTACTTGTCAGAGGTCCTTGTTTGGGGCCATTTTTATAGTCTGCCCTCTCACCTCTTTTCCCAAAGGTGAAGGGACCATCTTCTGTTTTCATTGTCGGAGACCAAGCTCAGGACGCATCTTCACAACCAATGTCACTGAAACTTCCAGGAACTGAAAAGTGCTATCATCGTGGTGATGAGCAAACTTCAGGGTTCATAAGACTCTCTTGGGGAGCCGGCCACCCCCCATCCCACCCCAATATCCCGCCCCCCTATCCGGCAGGTTACGGTGGAGAAGCTAGCTGTGTGGTGAGACGCAGAAATCTTCACTGCTGAGACACTCAGTCGAGTGTGATGCGGGCGGTTCACGAACCGCTCTGTAAGGTATCTCACTTTACTGTCCTACTGCGTCCAAGTCAAACTCACCCATACGAGGCTCGCTGTGGGTGCAGGGGCCAGATTAGGGGCAAGGGACTTCAAAATAAGTTACAGATATAGCCACTATACAGAAGTTAAAAAGCAGCAACTGTGGGTTACCCCAGGCATTTTGAGAGAGTTAAGGGAAATAGTCGATAAATCTTCTTTCCTTAGAAAGGCCGTTAATTTAAATGTAAAACCCAATAGGTTCACAATGAAGAAAATGAAACTTGCTTGAATGACAACAGGGATCTTATGAATGCACGTCCAAGAACATTCTATCTAGACCTATACAGGACATCCTATGAAAACCACAGAATAATGAAAATAGGATTCATTTTATTTATGATCTTTTTGATATGATTATGTGTGATCTAATTACACTTGGATACTTTGGACAGTGTTAATGTAATACAATATAATACTTGATATCACAAATCGTATTTGCAAGGACTGGTTTCCAAAAATAACAACTCATCTGTCCAGGCTTTATTCTTAATCTTGCATTATGAGGACTTAGAGGCAAAATTCTTTTTAAATCTCAAATTTCTATTACATGTCTAGTGGAAATAGCTTTGGACAAGGATTCTAGTTTTTCTAGTAACAATCCATTTGACCTTAGCTGATGAGGCTAAGCCGATTACATCGATGTAATATGCCTCAATTTTTTCATCTGTAAGAGGGGGCAGTATGTTTCCATTCGACTGCATATGATAATATTAACATGAGATAACATGCAAGAGAATCCTTTGAAAAATGCTATAAAACTGTAAGGTGTTATTAATCTGAGATGCTGTGAAAATGTATGACCAAATGTTTGCAAAGTAATTTGATGTGAAAATGACAGGGTAATTATTGCCTTTTTAAGATGACTGTAGGGCGACCAATCAGGGACAGTTATAAGCTGGGAACAAGTTGGGGCTGGTATTGAGAATGGATACAGTAAAATAAGAAAATTATTAAAATAATGGAATTTTCCATAAAAGGGGATATTTTAGCTCAGACCATCCATTTTCTGCTATTCCTTTGAGGAAGCTGTAAGAATAAAGATGTACATCTTTACAATTAATAACTAGTAAATATACTTGTATTTTTCTGTCATTCTTTTTATTCCCTTTTAGTTGTAGGTTCCCTGCATTTTAAATTCTGAAATTATCTTGTCTTACTACCCTGGTGAAAACACAAATATTTATATTCACCTGAATTCTCCACCAGGCTGAGACTTTCATCCTGAAAGTTATACTAACCTTTGGCAGTTTGATAGTTCTATAACTTTTGCCAATACTAATCTGTTATTGAAGGAGCAATTCAATCTATGCACTGAGTCATTCAGAGCCAGTCACTCAGTGACACTAGATTTGAAATACAGAAGGGCATTTAATTTTTTCTGGGTTCTGAAACATGAAAATAAATAAAAATCTCTCAGCCTGGGAATTGTGTTGAAATACATAAATATCTGAAACTTAGTGACTCAGATTGTTAGTCACAGAGTCACTGGTTAGAGTCTGGATGAAATCCACTGTGGACAAAGGCCAGCAATAATGATGATGATATTTTGCTTCTCCTCAGTGCTGAGCAAAATCCTTTGCAAATGTTACAAGTACAAAAGAAAAAATGGCAAGACACTTTCTTCCAAATATTCAGGCTAAGTAAGAATCTTGCTACCTTTGAGATATTTTTTTTTTCCCTCTACATAAATACAGAAGAAATATAGTTGCGAATAAATGTAACACAAACCAACTTAAGCAAAAGCCTCATTAGTATTCAATTAGCATAGTAAGCCCTCTTTCCTGGCCTCTTGTTTGAAGCAGACTGGATCCAATGTGTAGTCTCAGAGTAAAAGGAAATAATGGCTCCATAGTAGTTCTTACAAATGAAGCCAGGAACTACATTCAGAATTATGTTTTGGATTATTACACTTTCATTGGTAATTAACCTTCCACTGAAGAACACACTGTGGGTAAATTGAAGCCTGATCTTTTGAGGAGGCATGAGTAATATCGACAGTCAGTGCTGGGCTGCTTCAGAGATATCCTCCTGCTATCTCCCCATCTGACCGGAACAGGAATTGGATAGCTTCAGAGTAGAAAAATAATGTGTCCATGTGTTCCTCCAGATCTCAGAGTCCTGGCAGCCAACCTCAACTCTCTTGGCCACCATAAAGCAGTCATTGAAAGGACACAGCTGCAGGAACCAGGGGCTAAGCACTAAATAAATCCTCAGGGCTGGAGGCACAAGTCATGTACGTGACCCTAACACAATACCTTGTAGTTATGAATGAACAGATTAGCATCTAATGGTGCTATGGCAGCTTATGCAAAATTAATTTGTGTCTCAGCCAGTGCTGAGTTTCTAATGGAAAGTTGTCCACTTAAAAGAAAAAAGGGACCTCCTTAGTTGACAAAAACTTTGGCTGGTGTAGTGGGAAGACTAAGGACCAACTGGAATGGGAACTGAGCTGTTTGTTCTCTTAGCTGTCATGGATTCTCCTCAGATCAGAGTTGAAGTACAACACTCACTGGCAATATCCCAGGAACTGATCCAGTTATTGCCAGGTTCTGGGTTATATTTTTGAGTTGAGGTTGGGGGAGCTTGGGAAAGATTTTGGGGAGACATGGCTTGAACTCTGGAGTTGTCTCACATAGGGGAAGAGACTGAGAAAGAAAAAGAGATTGGACACAGACCTACCTAGAGTAACACTTCCCAAAGTGTGTTTTGATTCGCTTCTTTGTGATCCCTTAGGTTTGGGAAACAATGAGATAAAGTTAAACACGCTTCTATCTTGTGGGACTTCTGGGCGCCTTTAATATGCCAGCGTGCACTGTCAATATTCAAGAAGACTGCAGCAAAATGCAGTGTTTCCCAAACTTTTTTTGACATGGAAACCTTTTTAGGGGGTGCTTCATAAAAGTTTTTAAAAATTGCATTTTATGAAATGTTTAAATTTATACTTTTAATGTTATCTTGAAGTAAGAGGTTTTATATGGTCTTAAAGACAACACTGGAAAGGGCGAAATATTTAAAATATAACTATTTCCAGACTGTGCATTGATATTTTTTTCTTTTTAAAAATAGGCAATAAGATCTTAAATGGACATGGCTAAGACCTTTCTCAACCTCTGAAAGGCCCTGGCTTTGCAATTTGTGTCATCCTTCAAGTTGACATGAAATTTTGTATTGTCCTAGAAGACAAGGAACTTACTCCTCCGCCACATCCCCCACCATTCATACTTTCCCCCCACATAGGAACAAGATCAGCCTTCTGAGTAGCAAAAGAGGTGAAAGTCATCTCATTGTGGCAATTCCCTTTGGTCTCTCTCAATGATAGTGTGGTGGCTTCCAAAGGCAATTTGATATAGATAGATATAGATATAGATATAGATGTAGATAAAGATATAGATATAGATATAGATGTAGATATAGATACAGATATAGATAGATATTGGTAGAGGTAGAGGTAGATATCTCACATTTTCTTTTTCCATTCATCTGTCGATGGACACAGGTTGTTTGCATATCTTGGCTGTTGTGAATAATGCTGCAATGAACATGGGAGTGCAGATATCTCTTTGATATTGATTTTGTTTACTTCAGATATATACCCAGAAATGAGATTGCTGGATCATATGGTAGTTCTATTTTTAATGATTTGAGGAACCTGCAGACTGTTTTACAGAGTCGCTGCACCAATTTACATTCCCACCAGCAGTGCACAGGGTTCCCTTTTCTCCACATCCTCACCAACACTTGTTATCTCTTGTCTTTTTGGTACTAGTCATTCTAACAGGTGGGAGATGATAATTCATTGTGGTTTTGATTTGCATTTCCCTAATGATTGGTGATGTTGAGCACATTTTCATATACCTGTTGGCCATCTGGATGTCTTCTTTGGAAAAATGTTTATTCACATCCTTGGCTCATTTCTAACTGGTTATTTGGTCTTTTGCTATTGAGTTATATGAGTTCCTTATATATTTTGGACATTAAGCCCTTATCCAATATACAGTATGCAAATATTTTATCGCATTTCTGTAGGTTGCCTTCTTATTTGGTTGATTGTTTCCTTTGCTATGCAGAAACTTTTTAATTTGATGCAGTCCCACTTTTTTTTTTGCTTTTGTTTCCTGTGCTTTTGGAGTCATATACAAAAAAATCATCACCAAGACCAATGTCAAGGAGATTTTACCCTATGTTTTCTGCTAGGAGTTTTATGGTTTCAGGTCTTATGTTGAAGTTCTTAATCCATTTCAAGTTAGTTTTTGTTTACGTTGTAAGATAAGGGTCCAATTTCATTCTTTTGTATGTAGATATCCAGTTTTCCTGACACCATTTATAGAAGAGGTTATCTTATTCCCGTTGTGTATTTTTGGTGCCCTTGCCATAGATTGTTCATGTTTACCATATATGCCTGGGCTTATTTCTAGATTCTCTATTCTTTTCCCTTAGTCTATGTGTCTGTTTTTATGCCAATACTGTACTGTTTTGATTACCATAGCTTTGTAATCAGGAAGCGTGATGCCTCCAGCTTTGTTCTTGAAGATTGCTTTGGTTATTTGGGGTCTTTTGTTGGTCTATATGAATGTAGGATTGTTTTTTCTATTTCTGTGAAAAAATGACATTGGAATTTTGATAGGAATTGCATTGAATCTGTCGGTCACTTTGGGTAGTATGGATATTTTAATAATATTAATTATTCCAATCCATGAACATGGGATATCGTTCCATATATTTGTGTCTTCTTCAGTTTCTTTTATCAATGCCTTATAGTTTTCAGTGTAGAGATCTTTCACTCCTTAAATTTATCCTAAGTATTTTATCCTTTTTATTTATTGTATATGGGATTGTTTTCTTCAGTTCTTTTTCAGATAGTTCATTACTAGTGTATAGAAATGCAACTGAGTTTTGTATGTTGATTTTGTATCCTGCAACTTTACTGAATTCATCTATTAATTCTAATAGTGTTTTGGTGGTGTCTTTAGGGTTTCATATATATATAAGATTGTCATCTGCAAACAGAGACAATTTTACTTCTTCCTTTCTAATTTGCATGCCATTTATTTCTTTTTATTGCCTAATTACTCTGGCTAAGACTTCCACCACTGTGTTGAATAGAAGTGGTAAGAATGGGCACCTTTGTCTTGTTCCTGATCTTAGAGGAAAAGTGTTCAGCTTTTCACCACTAAGTATGATGTTAGCTGTAGACTTGTCATATATGGCCTTTATTATGTCAACATACAATCCTTCTATACCTAATTTATTGAGAGTTTGTATCATGAAAGGATATTGAATTTTGCCAAATGTTTTTTCTGCATCTATTGAAATGATTATGTGATTTTGTCTTTCATCCTGTTAATGTGATATATCATGTTTTTTGATTTGCATCTGTTGAACCATCTGGGTCCCAGGAATAAATCCCACTTGATCATGGTGTGTGATCTGTTTAATGTGCTGTTGAATTTGTTTTGCTAGTATTTTGTTGAGGATTTTTGCATCTATAGTTGTGTGTTACATAATGACATTTCAGTCAATGACAGACCATATACACAACAGTGGTCCCATAAGGTTAGCACCATATAATCTAGGTGTGTAATAGGCTGTGCCATCTAGGTTTACACAATGACAAAATTGCCTAGCAATACATTTCTCAGAACATATCCCTGTCATTAAGCAACACATGATTGTATGCTCATCGAGGGTATTGGCTTGTAATTTTCTTTTCTTGTTGTGTGTTTATGTAGCTTTGGCATGAGGTTAATGCTGGCCTCATAAAAAGAGTTTGGAAGTGTTTCTGTCTCTTTAATTTTTTGGAAGAGTTGAGGATTGTCATTAATTCTCCTGTAAAATTTGGTAGAAATCACTTGTGAAACCATCTGATCCTGAACTTTTCTTTGTTGGGAGATTTTTGATTAGTGATTCAGTCTCCTTACTAGTAATTTGTCTGTTCAGATTTTCTATTTCTTCTTGATTCAGTTTTGGTAGACTGTATGTTTCTTGGAATTTATCCATTTCTTCTAGGTTATCCAATTTGTTGGCATATAATTGTTCATAGTAGTCTCTTTGTATTTCTGTAATATCAGTTTTAATGTTTCCTCTTTCATTTGTAACTTTATTTATAATTATCTTATATAAAATTATAATTTATCTATAATTTTAATTTATTCTTTTTTTCTTGGTTTAGCTAAAGTTTTGTTAACTTTGTTTATCTTTTATAAAAACTAACTCTTAGAGTTGTTGATCTTTTCTAATTGTTTTTCTGGTCTCTATTTCATTTATTTATGCTGTGATCTTTGTTGTTTCCTTCCTTCTGCTAACTTTGGGCTTAGTTTGTTCTTCATTTTCTATTTCCTTGAGGTGTAGTTAAGCTTTTTTTTTTTTTTTGAGATCTTTCTTTTTTCTTACTGTAGGTGTTTATCACTAAAAACATCCCTCTTAGAACTGCTTTTGCCGTATCCCATAAGTTTTGGTATGTTGTGTTTCCATTTTCATTTGTTTCAAGATACTTTTTGATTTTCCTTTTGATTTCTTCTTTGACCTATTAGTTGTTCAGGGGTGTGTTTTTTAATTTCCTTGTATTTATGAATGTTCCAGCCTTCTTCCTGTTATTGATTTCTTGTTTCTTACCATTCTGATAAGAAAAGATACCTGATATGATTTTAATCTTTTTAAATTTGTTAAGACTTGTTTTGTGGCCTAACATATGATCTATCTTGCAGAATGTTCCATATGTGCTTGAGAAGAATGTGTATTCTGCTGCTGTTGGATGGAATGTTCTGTGTATGTCTGTTAGGAACATTTGGTCCATAGTGATATTCAAGTCTGCTGTTTCCGTATTGTTTTTCTGTCTGGATGATCTATCCCTTGTTGAAAGCAGGGTATTGAAGACTTCTACTTTTGTTTTGCTGTTTATTTCTCCCATCAGTTCTATTAATATTTGCTTATATATTTAGGTGTCCAGCGTTAGGTGCATAAGTATTTACAAATGTTATATCCTCATGATAAACTGACCCCTTTCTCATTTTATAAGGACCTTCTTTGTCTCTTGTGATAGATTTTGACTGAAAGTCTATTTTGTCTGATCTAAGTATAGCCTCCTATGCTCTCTTTTGGCTACCATTTGCATGAAATATCTTTTTTTGTCCCTTCACTTTCAGTCTGTGTCCTTAAAGGTAAAGTTAGTCTCTTGTAGGCAGTATATTGTTGGATCTTGTTTTTTATCCATTTACCCACTCTGTCTTTTGATTGTGAAATTTAATCCATATACATTTGAAGTCATTATGGATAGGTAAGCAGTTACTGCTATTTTGTTACTTTTTTCTGACTTTTTTGTAGTTCCTTTGTTCCTTTATTTTTCTCTTGCTCTCTTCTTTGTGATTCATAGCTTATTTGCAGTGGTATGTTTTGATTCCTTTCTCTTTATTTTTTGTGTAGCTACTAAAGGTTTTTTCTTGGTGGTTACCATGAGGCTTACATAGTACATATTATAGTTACAGCAGTCTATTTTAAGCTGATAACAACAAAGGTAAATATATTTACCTTTACTAGTGAGTTTTTAATTTTCATATTATTAGTTAATGTCCTTTCATTTCAATTTGAAGAACACCCTTTAGCATTTCTTGTAAGGAAGTTCTCGTGGTGGTGGACTCCCTCAGCTTTTGGTTGTCTGGAAATGTGTTTATCTCTCTTCATTTCTGAAGGATAACTTTGCCAGATATAATATTCTTGGTTAGTGTTTTTTCTTTTGGCACTTTGAATATATCACCCCATTTCTTCTCGGACTGCAAGGTTTCTGCTGAGAAATCTGCTGATAGCCTTAAGGTGTGTGTGGGGGGGGAGGGGTCTCTTGTGATGAATTGCTTTGCTCTTGCTGCTCTCAAAGTTCTCTCTTTGTCTTTGACTTTTTTTTTTTTTTTTTTTTTTTTTTGGTGAGGAAGACCAGCCCTGAGCTAACATCCGTTGCTAATCCTCCTCTTTTTGCTGAGGAAGACTGGCCCTGGGCTAACATCGTGCCCATCTTCCTCTACTTTATATGGGACGTCGCCACAGCATGGCTGACAGGCAGTGCGTCGGCGGGTGCCCGGGATCCGAACCCGCGAACCCTGGGCTGCCAAGCGCGGACTAAACTGCTGCGCCACCGGGCGGCCCCTGTCTTTGACTTTTGACAGTGATTGTAATGTGTTTCAGGGTAATCTTCTTTGGGTTGATCTTGCCTGGGGTCCTTTGAGCTTCATGAATCTAGATGTCCATATATCTACCAAGATTTGGGAAGTTTCTGGCCATTATTTCTTTAAATAAGCTTTCTGCACCTTTATTTCTCTCTTCTACTTCTGGGACTCCCATAATGTGTACAATAGTTTGCTTGATGGTATCCCATGGGTCTTATATGCTTTCTTTACTCTTTTTCATTCTTTTTTCTTTTTGATCCTCTGACTAATTTTAAGTGACCTGTCTTCAAGGTCACTTATTCTTTCTTCTATAAGATCGAATCTGTTGTTGAAGCCCTGTATTGAATTTGTTTAGTTCTTTTATTGTGCTTCAGCTCCAGGATTTCTGTTCAATTCTTTTTATGATTTCTATTTCTTTTTTTTTATTGATGTCTTAATAACTTATAACATTGTGAAGTTTTAGTTGTACATTATTGCTTGTCAGTCACCATATAAATGCTTCCCTTCGTGCCTTGTGCCCACCCCCCCCACCTTGCCCCTGGTAACCACCTAAACAGTTCTCTCTGACCGTGTGTTAGTTTATATTCCACATATGAGTGAAATCATGCGGTGTTTGTCTTTCTCTCTCTGGCTTATTTCACTTGACATAATACCCTCCAGGTCCATCCATGTTGTTGCAAATGGGAGAGTTTTGTCATTTTTTATGGCTGAGTGGTATTCCATTGTATATATGTACCACATCTTCTTTATCCACTCTTCTGTCATGGGACACTTGGGTTGTTTCCACTTCATGGCTATAGTGAATAATGCTGCAATATACAGAGGGGTGCATAAGACTCTTTGGATTGTTGATTTCAGGTTCGTCGGATAGATACCCAATAGTGGGATAGCTGGATCATAAGGTATTTCTATTTTTAATTTTTTGAGGAATCTCCATACAAGTTTCCATAGAGGTTGCACCAGTTTGCATTCCCAACAGCAGTGGATTAGGGATCCCATTTCTCCACAACCTCTCCAACATTTGTTGTTTTTTGTCTTGGTGATTATAGCCATTCTAATGGCTGTAAGGTGATATCTTAGTGTAGTTTTGATTTCCATTTCCCTGGGGATTAGTGATGTTGAACATCTTTTCATGTGCCTGTTGGCCTTCTGTATATCTTCCTTGGAAAAATGTCTGTTCATATCCTCTGCCCAGTTTTTGATTGGATTGCTTGTTTTTTTTTCTTGTTCCATTGTGTGAGTTCTTTGTATATTATGGAGATTAACCCCTTGTTGGATATATGATTTGCAAATATTTTCTCCCAGCTAGTGGGTTGTCTATTCATTTTGATCCTGGATTCATTTGCCCTGTAGAAGTTCTTTAGTCTGATGAAGTCCCACTTGTTTATTTTTTCTTTTGTTTCCCTTGTCCAAGTAGACATGGAATCCAAAAAGATCCTTTTATGACTGATGTCAAATAGTGTACCGCCTATATTGTCTTCCAGGAATTTTATAGTTTCAGGTTTCACTTTCAGGTCTTTGATCCATTTTGAGTTAATTTTTGTGTATGGCAATAGAAAATGGTCTACTTTAATTCTTTTGTATGTGGCTGTCCAATTTTCCTGGCACCATTTATTGAAGAGAGTTTCCTTTCTCCATTGTATGTACTTAGCTCCTTTGTCAAAGATTAGCTGTCCGTAGATGTGTAGTTTTATTTCCAGGCTTTCAATTCTGTTCCATAGATCTGTGTGTCTATTTTTGTACCAGTACCATGCTGTTTTGATTACTATGGCTCTATAGTATATTTTGAAGTCAGGGATTGTGATGCCTCTGGCTTTGTTCTTTTTTTACAGGATCACTTTAGCTATTTGGGGTCTTCTGTTGCCCCATATGAATTTTAGTGTTCTTTGTTCTATTTCCGTGAAGAATGTCATTGGGATTCTGATTGGGAGTGCATTGAATCTGTAGATTGCTTTAGGTAGTATGGACATTTTAACTATGTTTATTCTTCCAATCCATGTGCATGTGATATTTTTCCATTTCTTTATGTTTTCATTGATTTCTTTCCATAGTACCTTATAGTTTTCATTATATAGGTCTTTCACCTCCTGGGTTAAATTTACTCCCAGATATTTTATTTTTATTGTTGTGATTGTAAATAGGATTGTCTTTTTGAGTTCTCTTTCGGTTAGTTCATTCTTGGCATATAGAAATGCAACTGATTTTTGTAAGTTGATTTTATACCCTGCAACTTTGCTGTAGTTTTTTATTATTTCTAATAGTTTTCCAATAAATTCTTTAGAGTTTTCTATATATAAGATCATGTCATCTGCAAATAGTGAAAGTTTCACTTCTTTGTTGCCTATTTGGAGTCCTTTTATTCATTTTTCTTGCCTAATTGCTCTGGCCAAAACCTCCAGTACTATGTTGACTAAAAGCAGGGAGAGTGGGCACCCTTGTCTTGTTCCTGTTCTCAGAGGAATGGCTTTCAGTTTTTCCCCATTGAGTATGATGTTGATTGTGGGTTTGTCATATATGGCCTTTATTATGTTAAGGTACTTTCCTTCTGTACCCATTTTGTTGAGAGTGTTTGTCATAAGTGGATGTTGGATTTTTGTCAAATGCCTTATCTGCATCAATTGAGATGGTCATGTGGTTTTTAGTCTTCATTTTGTTAATGTGGTGAGTCACGTTGATTGATTTGTGGATGTTGAACCATCTCTGTGTCCCAGGTATAAATCCCACTTGGTCATGGTGTATGATCTTTTTGATGTATTGCTGTATTTGGTTAGCCAATATTTTGTGGAGGATTTTTGGATCTATGTCCATTAGCGATATTGGCCTGTAGTTTTCCTTTTTTGTATTGTCCTTGTCTGGCTTTGGTATCAGGGTGGTGTTGGCTTCATAGAATGTGTCAGGAAGTGTTCCATCCTCCTCTATTTTTTGGAAAAGCTTGAGAAGGACAGGTATTAAGTCTTCGTTGAATGTTAGGTAAAATTCTCCAGAGAAGCCATCTGGTCCTGGACTTTTATTTTTGGGGAGGTTTTTGATTACTGTTTCAATCTCTGTACTTGTGACTGGTCTATTCAGGTTCTCTATTTCTTCTTGATTCAGTTTTGGTAAGTTGTATGTGTCTAGGAATTTATCCATTTCTTCTAGATTGTCCAATTTGTTAGCATATAGTTTTTCATAGTATTCTCTTATAATCCTTTGTATTTCTGTGGTATCTGTTATAATTTCTCCTCTTTCATTTCTAATTTTATTTATTTGAGCCTTCTCTCTTTTTTTGTGTGTGAGTCTAGCTAAGGGTTTGTCAATTTTGTTTATCTTCTCAAAGAACCAACTCTTTGTTTCATTGATCCTTTCTACTGCTTTTTTCATTTCAATTTCATTTATTTCTGCTCTAATTTTTATTATTTCCCTCCTTCTGCTGACTTTGGGCTTGTCTTGTTGTTCTTTTTCTAGTTCTGTTAGATGTAGTTTAAGGTTGGTTATTTGGGATTTTTCTTGTTTGTTGGGGTGGGCCTGTATTGTTATGAGTTTCCCTCTCAGGACTTCTTTTGCTGCATCCCAAATGAGTTGGTATGGTCTATTTTCATTTTTGTTTGTCTCCAGATATTTTTTAATTTCTCCTTTAATCTCATCAATGATCCATTGGTTGTTCAGTAGCCTGTTTTTTAGTCTCCACATCTTTGTCACTTTCCCAGTTTTTTCCTTGTAGTTGATTTCTAGTTCCATAACCCAGTGGTTGGAAAAGATGCTTGTTATAATTTCAGTCTTCTTAATTTCATCGAGGCTTGCCTTGTTTCCCAACATATGGTCTATCCTTGGAAATGTTCCGTGTGCACTTGAGAAGAATGTGTAATCTGCTGTTTGGGGGTTATAGTTTCTATTTGTTTATTAAACTTCTCATTTTGTTCATGCATTGTTTTCCTGATTTTGTTTAGCTGTCTGTGTTTTCTTGCATCTTTAAGATGATTATTTTGAATTCTTTGTCAGGCAATCTGTACATCTCCATTTCTTTGCAGTTGGTTACTGGAGCTTTATCAGTTTCCTTTGTAGTGTCATGTTTGCCCGATTCTTCATGTTCTATGCATCCTTACATTGGTATCTGTGTGTTTGAAGGAGCAAACACCTCTTCCAGTCTTGACAGACTGGTTTTGGCAGGTAGAGACCTTCTCCTATTGGGTTCCTGAGCTGATGGAATTGCCTTGATGACTGCAGAAGAGTGAGGTTGGAGCTGGGTCATGTGGCTGCTGCTTGGTCCACAGTGGGCTCTGTGGTGGTGGTGGACATTTTACCAGGGGCTCAGGTGGTTGAGGATCCTGTTTGGTCCCTGGGTGGATGGGACTGCTTCCAGGACCTTGGTCATTAGGGCTGGCACTGGGACAAGGGTCCACTTCAGGTCTGCATTTGGGTCTGCAGATAGTAAGACTGTTACCTGGTACACAGCAGCTGGTGTGGCTCCTGCCAGGTCCATGAGAGGGCTCCTTCCAGGTCATTGGGTGGGTCCTTGGGCAGGCAGGGCTGATCCCAGACAATGGCTGAGAGAGACTAGAACCAAGACACACGGCTGCTTCGTGGTCCACAGCTGGAACCAAGGTCTGTAGGCCTGCCTCCAGGGAAATAGATAGGAGTGGGTTCCTGCTGGGTTCCTGGGTGAGCAGGACTGCCTCTGGACTGTGGTCACAAGTTTGCTTCAGGATCTGTAATCAAACCAAGTTGGCAGGCCTGATTTGGGGGGATGGTGGACCATGTCTCCCACGGGGTTCTTAGGTGGGCAAGACCACTCCCAGACCATGGCTAAGGGGCTAGAGCCAAGGTACAGGACCACTTCAGGATCCGCAATAAGACCAAGGTTGGTGGATCCTCTTCCAGGGTCACCAATGAGTATGTTTTTCCATTGGGTCCCTGAGTGAGCAGGACTGCTCCTGGACTGCAGCTCAGAGGGGCTGGAGCTGGATTACAGGCCACTTCAAGGTGCACAGCTGGGACTGATGTTGGTGGGCCTGCTACTCAAGGCATAGGCAGGTGTGACTCCTCTTGTGTCCCTTGGTAGATGGTGCTGGTGTCAGGAACACGGCCAAATGGGGCTGTAGCAAGTCCACAGGGTGAAGGGGCTATTTCTGGGTCTGTAGCCAGGACCATGGTCAGTGAGCCTGCCACCTGGGTGTGGGCCTGCCTTCTTGAAATGGCCCTCCTTGGTCTTGGGTCCCACCAGGGTTTCACAACCTCCTACCTGGATCCAAAGCTCCAACAAAGGCACTTTTGTCAGAGGATGGCTGCCAAATTATTGTTGCTGTTGGGGGAATATGAGCAGAAGATCTCCTATTCTGCCATCTTGCTGACCTATAATTTTTTAAAAAGAAAATTAAAATGTATTTTTCCATTTAAAAATTAGTATGTGCCAATTATTTTAAATTGGAAAATATAGGAAAATAAAAGTAAAATATAAAGGGATTTTAAACATTTTGGTGTCTTCTAATTTTATGATTCTGGGAAGTTTATCTTACATAGTTGTGACTAAATGCTTCCTCTATATTTCTATACCCTGCTTCTCTGCCTCACACTCTAAGTAAAATAAGCATATAACACGAGTGTTTTTCCATGGTATAATAAAGTCTTCATAAACATCACCTGAAATAGCAATGCCATCATGTATTTAACAATTCCCCAATATATTTTTATTACTTCCAATTTTTTATTTTACAAACATATATAAATAAATATGTTTGTAATAAAAACATTTATATGCATTTTAACTATTTCTGGAGGACAAACTCTTAGAAATGGAATTTCTAAGTTACAGGGTATAAATATTTTAAGGCTCTTGATTTGTATTTCTAAATTTAGCTTACAATATTAACGTCTTTCTTCAATGGAAAATTATAGTAAGTCACATGGGATTTTTAACTGAACGTGAATAAAATTTTACTGCAAAAACACTTTGAGTTTTGAGTGGAAAGAATATTAGCTAACATATGTTAAAAGCCTAGTAACTGGAACTAATAAGAAAAGTCAGCTTGAATTTGTGATTAATTCTTCACTGTAGACTATTTTAAAACAACGTGCTTTTATTGTTGTAGTCCATAAAGTAGTACCTAGACTAATGAAAAGTTTATGGTGCTCTGTTTCAGGCTTTTGGCTCCAGGTCAGGCAGACTCAGCCTTAAAATCAGATTCTACCACCTACCACTTGACCTTGGGTAAGTGTCTTGATTTCTTTGCCTTATTTTCTGCATCTGTTCAATGAAGATAATGTTAGTTTCTACTTCTTAAGGTTATTGAGAGACTTAAATAAAATAATGTATTCGAGTACTGAGTACCTAAGGAGTGCTCAATACATTTTATCTATTATTAAAATAGAATAATTTTAAAAGGAATTCCTGGTCAGTTAGAATTTCTGCATTAATAAACAGATCAGTTGAAGAGTTTCTAATAAATAAACCTACCATCTATACAAGTTTCTTCATGTAAATGAGCTAACATTTTTCATGAAATTATATTTGTTGTTATCACCTTGTTCTCTCTACATATCATGTGTGTGTGTGTGTATGTGTGTAAAACAAAAGTAAGCTACGAGAAAAGCCCCTGTTTAATTAGTATAAATAGTGATGGATTCTGAATTAATGAAAAGGTCTATTTTTTATTTATTGTTTTATTATTTTTTTATTTTACATTAGAAAGAAAAAATTAGCTTGATTTACTGCTCTTAATGTTTGGAATGTGAAGAAAAACGATAAGAGTTAACTACAAATTAATGAATATACTTCAAGTAAGCTTATAGCAAACATAAATACATCAATAATCTCAATATTTATATTTTATACCTAAGAAACAAGGATAAATGGATCAAATAAAAAAACGACAACATTTTTCTAAATGTCTCTGTAGGGAGCGTCTGGGGAAAGTCTTATAGCGAAAAGTTGGCCCTCGATGCAGAAGTGGGTGCTGCATTTGGTATCTGGGCGAAGCAATGTTCTATTTCCATGGGCCATTTTAGATGCTATTCAGTTACTGTGGTCAGTGGGCTTCTTGCTTTAGCACTCACTGTACCTCAAATTTTCACCATTTCTTAGCTCAGCGAAACTATCATGATCTTTTTGCACTCAAAGCTCAGGCCAACGTTGTCATGATCTGACTTTGTCTGTTGGGTGGAAAAATAACCTTCAGATTTTCTTTGGTTCATACCAAACACACAAATAGCAAACAATTCTAAAAGTCACAAAGGTGAGAAATTTTCAACACATCTTTAAATCAAGGCCATTCAAAGGTATAGGAGACCAGAAAAATCTAGTTTGTATGGTAAGGCCAAATGCTTCACCAAAAAGTAATTTTTTTCTCACTCTAAGATTGATGTCATTGGTTTTTTATTCTCAGATTTCTCAGCGTGTTCAGCACAATCAGTCACAGAATATACACCCAGGTCACCTTTTACAGAGAATCAAGGAATGAGAGGTGGGTGACTCAGGCTTCTCTGTGGGTCTGGGGATTTTGCCAAAGCTTAAGTGATATAGACAGTCTTAAAAATTATGAATACCATACCTGGACTTAGGACTCGTTACATTTTCACCTGGATAGTCAAGTCATATTACCTTTTATATTATGAGGGTTTTTTTGCTGTTACCTGTGACCTTTCTGCATTCCAGTTTTATTTTTTCTAAGTCTTAAAACCAGTTTGTGTTTCTCAGTTCTTGCTTTAGGCATAATTTTTGGTTTCAGTCCAGTTGTCTAATCAACTGGATGGAATTTATAAAAATAGCAGACTTTTAAAAATGATAAATATTGAGAATGGTTACTGAAGTTGTCATTTGGGTAATTATTCAGAAACCTCTTTGTGTTAATTTAGAAAACCCAAAACATAGGTTTCCAATAATTTTTCTTATTCTTAGAGAAATTAGACATTTTTAAAAGCTTTTTCCAAATCTTCTTCCACATTATCTTGTGCTAATAAATAAATAAATAAATAAGCAAAAATTCTCAAAAGCCAGTTTGCTTTTGTGTGATGAGAAAAATAGAGAGATAAGATGGTGGAAATAATTATCTAAGCCCATTCTATGAACTTTTGAAAATTAATGGAGAATGCAGGGAAAGATGTACCCTCTCTGCCTGTCAAAAGCTATAGCTGAGATTCTCTAGATGTGGAACCCTAGGAGAGTTTGCTGATGGGGGTGCCAGGTACGTAAACTCCCGTACATTTTACCTGGTCTTAGACCAGGGTTTCTCAGCATCAGCAATATTGACATTTGGGACTGAATCAGTCTTTATTGTGGAGGCTGTTCTGTGGATTGTAGAATATTTGGCAGCATCCCTGACCTTTACCTACTAGAAGCCAGTAGCACTCCCAGTTGTGGTCATCCAAATATCTCCAGAAAGTGCCAATGTGCCCTGAAGGAGGGAGGGGGGACAAAATCATCCCCAGTTAAGAATCATTGTCCTAGAGGTAACAGCTCTTATACTGGCCTCAACTCTTTCCAACTCTATCTTGAAGAAGTAAAGGAAAATGTTCCGTCAATTGCCAATAGACCCATAGACAATAAGTCTATAGCCCTCTTAGCTATGGAATAATATGAAAAGAGTTTGTGGGAGGGTTTTCTTTCTTTCATGCTTCCTGGAATAGAGAAACATAACCAAACATAAAGAAAACATTGATTATATTTCAAATATAGAGAAACATAAAACAAATAAAGTTCAGATCAAAAAGCAACACAAAATTTGGTTTCTGCACTTCCTGTTTAATATGGGCTCAATCATTTTCCATTTTCTCCTAGTCCTTCAAAATAGAAATTTGAGTTTATCATATTAGTGGGCCTCTAAGTTTCATTAATATTATTTCCATTTTGAAGTTACTCAGTTTTCCTGGGTATCTTCCATGTATACAGGAGGTATGCATGTTATTAAACTTCTGTTTGGTTTTCGCCTGTTTAAAAAAAAATGTATTATTTCCATTTCATATAAAGAAAGGTGAGTCTCAGGGGAGGATGAGCAATGTCCTTAAGACTGCCCAAAGTACTGATATTTTAAATTCACGAGGCCTAGGGTAGGACTCTGAAGTGAGCTTCCCTTCTTAGACTTGTCTTTAATACAGAGCCATCCATTCTAGGCTGAGCAAGTCACTGCACAGGTGAGCCCTTCTGATCCTATGGGCAAACCTAGACTCAGGAGTCACAGACTGAAGTCTGTGCCCTGCCTCTGCCACTTATTGCGTGACCTTGGGGCTCACGGCCCTGAAGTCCATCCTCTGTGTGAAAACAGAACAACCATGATTAACTGATGTGATTGCTGTGATGACTATGTTAGTGTCACGACCACTGTCACACATTATTCCACTTTTCCTCATTTTGTTTTCCTTCCTTTCCACTTGTATCTATTCTTTGCGCATGTCCAGGCCCTCAGGGGCCACAGCTCTTGCGTACTTGCTCAGCCCGGAATCTGAGTCCCAGCCCTGCAGAGAGCTCGCCAACACTCATCTGGGGTTTTTGGAAAACTAAGTTCACACGCCTCATAAAATTAGCCAAGAGCTCTATCTTTCAATTTCTTACTACTTGAAATGGTTTCCTTAAATTTTCAAATGCTTAGATGTCTATGAATATAAAAAATTAGGTTCTCAGTGAAAATAATCACCAAGTCTGGGAGCTGGGGCAGGAGGAATATTAGCCTTCATCTGGTCCAGCAGGGATTCCGGTATGGCGTTCCCAACTTATGGTCAGGATACTGTCACTGCTGGGTACTCAGCCGTTTGCAGGCACCACACTTCATTTTTGAGCAGTTCTAATTATTGGAAAGTTCTGTACGGCACTACCTGTACCTTTTCGGTTTTCTTCTGGAATAACAATGGTTGCATCTCCTTCCTCGTTCACTAATAAGCTATACAGCCATCAGCAAGTCATCAGCCTATACATTTGCTGCATTTAAAGACCTTATATGTGAATATATCAAATACAAAATAATGAAACTAATTCTATAGCCACACAACCATCTGAAATCTAGTCTCATTTCTTGCATTTAGTGGGGATTGTATAACTTGGAAGATGACTGAACTCTCAGTGTTCTGGACCTTCAGATAAAAGGTTTACAATGAGTATGGCTATCAAAACTTCAGAATAAGAGATCTAATAAGAGAAAATGAGTTATATCTGTTTTTGCCCGCAATAATGTTCAGATACTGACTTCACAGAGGATGTCCGTAAGAATACTTTGCCAAGACTACATTCAGATTCACAGCCTTCCTCCAGAAGGCTAAGTGTCAAAAACACTCCATTGGAAGTATGAATTAGAACTTCAATGGTATGTCCAGAAAAATAGCAAACATTACTCTGAGGCAGTTTGACATATTGGCATTTATGCCCCCTTTGTAGTTAGAGAAGAATATGAAATATGTGCAAAGGTCTTAATAGAGTGCCTAACAAAGAAGAGACATCATTATATGTGGTATGTGCAACTTTTTCATGAACTTTAAAGCAGTGCTGACATTCTCTTGGACCGAACGCCCTTCTGTTTCCTTCCGTCCTTTTCCCTAGTGCCCTGGGGCTTTTTCTGGACACCAGAAACACCTTCCTCTGAGACACTTTCCAACATTGACTGAGCAGCCTATCATAATGCCTTTTCCATTATGCAGTCTTGCTCTGTTAGAATGTGCCACGCCACACACATAGGCGTGGTGGATGGAATATGGTGCAGGAATGATGCTAGAGATTAAGTGAAATCCTTGTGAGGTGTACGTCAGTTACCCTTCAGGTGCCTAAGTATGTGCCTTTATTTATGGGCACCCACAGTCTCCCCTATCAGCACTTCCACTACCAACCATTAATGGTGAGACCTTGGACAATTACCTACCCTCTCTGTGCCTCAGTTTCCCTATCGCTAAAAGAGGATGATAATCATACTTACTTCATAAGGTTATTATGAGGATTAAATGAGTTTATTCAAGTTAAGTACTTAGAACAATACAGACCCTAGTAAATGCTATGTATATTTGCTATTATTACTATTATAGAGAAGAAAATGTGGTAATATCTCTGTTTCTCATTTTACCGACTATTCATGGCTTTGAAAGTCATATAATAATTTAGTTATTATTTTTTACCTAATTTAATAAGCAGATTTACTTCCAAATGTGAGTAAGACTGCTTTGCTCATCATAACAGACGAGGAAGATTTTAGTTCTGTGGGTACCAGGTTCAATTTCTGCCTCCACAAATTCAGAGCTTCTGAGTCTTTTTTTGAATGAGTGTGTGTGTGTATGTGTGCGTGTGTGCACGCCTGCACATGCTGAAAGACTGGAGATGGATCCAGCTGGCCTGACTGTCCATTCTTCTGTCATTACTCTCCATAATGAAACCGTGTGATTTCTTTCATCGGGTGCAGCTGGCACCACCTGGTCTGCCTTTGATGGATGCCGTGCCCAGAAATTGATGAAAGGCTTTGGCTGTTACAGATGAGAATATCCCTCCAAATGAGCTGAATACTCACCGTGGAGGTAGGGCATGAAAGATCATGCATTCTAGTTCTTTTCTTTCTTTCAGTTAGGCCCTAGTATTTCTCACTGCATTACTCTTTGCTTAATTCTATATTTAGATCCTTGAACAAAACCTTTTTTTATTGAAGTACAGTTGACAGACAATATTATATTAGTTTCTGGTGTATAGCATAGTGATTCAACTGAACAAAAATTTTACAAGAGACTTTTCAGCAGTCTCATCATGGTCCTGACCCTCCTTTATGCCCTTACTTGAATAGTAGTGACACCTACATGTATGTGTGTAATAAAAGCTATAATTATTTGGCCAGCTGAGATATATGAAAAAATATATATGTATGTATATGTATATATGTATACATATATGTATATATGTAATATATATGTATGTATATATTTTTTTCATATATCTCAGCTGGCCAAATAATTATGGCTCAACACACCCAAGGCTGAAAGACATTAGCCATCATTAAATATATAAACAAATGTAGTAAAACAATAAATAATTTTTTAAAAGATTTGAACACATTTCCATAGACCAGCCTTCTGGTATTTATGGCCATCAGCTACATCATCACTGGGACACTGAATGATTGGAAAATATTGGTGAAAAATATTGCTACCTGGCAGATTTTTGTAAACCTATCTGCAAGCAACGTCTTGGGCTACCATTCCCTCTTCCTTCTGATCCTGATTGTTTCCCAGGCCCAAGAGGAAGAAGAACTCTGTTTCCTTTTCCTTTTTCTCTGAAATCAATCCTTTTCCAGGGCTGATGAAGAAGGAAAACAAAGAGTAAGCCTAGCCATTCTGAGGTGCTCCTGCCCAGGGGCTCTGAGACAGCACAAATTTGATGTCTTGCATAGCCAACAAGGAAAACTTAGAAATCAGGAAAGCCTCCTATGCCCTCAACCAATCTCCTTCTCACAGATGCTGATACCCCCTCGTGCATCCATCTAATGTCCTTCATAATATCCTTTGTTGTCCAAGCTCCCTCTGTGGTGACCTGCCTTAAACAGTGTAACTGTACATGCACGACTTATTTCAGTCCCTTACACTGCCCCTACTCCTTATGTGCCTTTTGACTCCTTCAATTGGAGCCCTTCTACCTATTCGGATAATCTAATTCAGTACTACCTAGTAAGACTTAATGGTGGACTTTCATATACTGTAGCATATTGATGAGGGCAGGCAGGATGCTTAGAAACCTGTAATATCACCTAGGGACCCTGGATCTTTCTCAGGGTTCACCTGTACACAGGAACTGCTACCTTTGGAGGCACAAAAGTTGAGTCAATCGTTTATGATCACTCACCCCCTACTCTCCTAACCCTTACATTTTGGCTTCTTTATCAGCAAAACAGATGCTTTCAATCCTTAAGTCAGCCCATGCTGCCCCTTTAGTTATGAAGACTATCGTTTTAGAGTCTGTGAGTCATGTTTGCTGAGGATGGGTGTTATGTGCTTAAGATACTATGAACATGTTTCATAACTCCTCTTCTGCGTGTCTATCACAGAACTACAGAACTCACAGATCTTTTTCTATGAGCAAGCTCTGAAGAAAAATTCACACAGAAAAAGAAAGATAAAATGAAAAGCATGGTACAACCTTTTCTAACAAATACTAACATTTGTGGTTTTGGTGTATTTATTTCGTCGCTTTAATAAGAGCATAGTATATCATTTTTAAAGGGAAAACATTCATAGAGACCATTGAATTTGAAGAAAAAGATGGAGAGGGCCTTTTGTTTGCAAAAATACAAGTAAGAGTACTTTTCAAAACTGCAGCTTAAGTGATATCAACAGTTACAAAGCCCCTGGGACTGATGAATTTTATCATGCAAAATGACATTTTAGGCCATTATCAACATTTATCCTTTCTTATCATGAACATTCTTAGATAATTCCCCAGGGAATTCTAAAATTTTTCTGAGAAACTTTTGCATCATCCTAAAGTAGCATTTGCTAAGCTTGATTGCCTTAGGAAAAAAAAAACCCACTTTTTTATATCATTTTGCATAGCAACATCCCAAACACAGCAAACATGATGATGGATGGAAAATAGAAAGAATCTGGGAGAAATACAGCCATGGAGGGACTGGGCATGTGTTCCCAGAAACCACTTGAGGATGGTGTTTCTGCTCTCCCATGACAGCTGCAAGGAGCCAGGCCCATCCATGGTTCTCATTTCCTGAAGCTCTTCCTTAGCAATTCTCACAAACAAAGTTTTATTTTATTCTGAAATCAGGTGAAAAGGGAAAAAAAAATCAATGTTTACTGAAGAGGGAAAAATCCATTCAAGATGATGTGTACTCCCATAAGGATGGGTTGCATATTTTAGAAGTATAGTAAGTATACACTGTTCTAAAACAGTTGCCATAGGAACAAAACTTTTTCCCCATTAGATGGAAGGTAATCACTCTAGTAAATTTCCACACAAATATCTAAGCTATACAAATTAAGCATCGATTGGGAGTCAAATTCAACATACTGTGGATTTATTAGGCACTGTGGATTTATTATCCCCTTCCTTCTATGAGGGAGGCTAAGAGCCATAATATAAGGCAAAATGTTTGCACATCCAATGATCAAACTATATGTTTGCTAAACTAACCATCAAAGTGGGCACTTGGATGCCCACAGCTTTTTTATTCTGCTCTAATTTCTCAGGAGGGCATCACCCAGCTCTCAGCTGAAAACCATGCTAAGCAATATCAAAGAGAATTTTTATAGCCTGGCTTATAATAATTTATTCCAAAAAAGAGAGCAAATGTGACAGACCACTGCATAAGTGGATCTGTAGAGCTCTGTGAGCAATGCAAAGTGTTGAGTGGGGTTATAATCATGGATGCTTCTACAGTGAGCTGGATTTGAGCCAGGTTTTAAAAGACAAGGTACCATCTAAGAAGCAGTGGAATGTTTTGGTAGAAGGGATAGTACCATATTTCATCTATCTTTAGATGCATATTTTTCACATTTGAACATCTCTGAAATCAGACTGGCTTAGAATTGATGGTGTCACATAGTCACTACCAAACGGGTAGCAATTGTGATGTTTTATTATACACACATGAGCAAACTTGGTCATTGTCACTTCAACTGAGTTTTGTACATTGTTGGCTCTATATATGTTGAGTTTAACAGACATTTAACATGTCTTACAAAAGAGTACACTATTATTAATCCTTGAAATGAAAAGTTTTTGTGTATTCAGAAAAGTATGGAAACAGCAGAGTGGCAAAGTTTGGTTATCAGTTGAAGGAAGTGGTTGTCCTTGGAGGAAAGACCAAAATCATCAAAAGTTGCAGAAGAGGAGTCAGTAGCTTGGAATAAAATCTTGGAGATTTTATTGGAGACAATATTGGATTGTATAAAATGTATCACCAACACTCCTGACGGCACAGAAAATGGTAAAATATGGGCACGGACAATTCTGCGTAGAAAAATGATAAGGATGAATCCAGCTCTGAATGTAAAGACATTTTAGGATTACCTTAACCTTAATCTTTTTACCTCACATGAAACTATAGGGAAAAAATATGCATCTTAAGTCAAAAAGAACAAGTATAAAATAAAAATTCTAAGTGATAAGAAGGCGTTGTGACAGTTTAATTGTTAGGGTTTTTTCTTTCTTAGTGGTACATAAAATGACACATCTTACTATGACAACATCTTAGATTTAATGAGATATGGACATGCGAGAAGGATGAATAAGCAAAATATGATCTTGAGAACAAACAATAGAAAAGCAGTTCAATATGTGAGGGGGGGGTGGTGAAAATCACACTACATAAGAACCCCAGAAAAATATTGGTTAGCAAACATAACTTTAAAATTAGTTTTCTCTTAAACATTTGAATAAACTATCCAGAATACATTAATTCTTTTTTAAAAATTATTTTACTGAGGTCATATTGGTTTATAACATTGTGTAATTTCAGGGGTACATTGTATATCAGTTTCTGTATAGACTGCATCTTGCTCACCCCCAATAGTCTAGTTTTTGTCTGTCACCATACATATGTGCCCCTTTACCCCTTTCACCCTCCTTGCCACCCCCTTCCCCTCTGGTAATCTGAAGAATACATGAATTCTGATGTGACTTTTAAAATAATCTGACAACTTAAAATAGTTTTAAAACATAATTATTTTAATAAAAGTAGTCTCAATGTGTTTATTGAAAAGATGGTAGTAATAAAATATCAATCCAAACCCTCATTATAATTTAAAAATCCCTGAAAAATCCCTGAGTTCTAAAAAAACCCCCAAATATCATGTGATGAATCAATGTTGGATAATTACTTAAAATATGCTTAAACTTATGACATAATACTAGAAACATAAGACTAAATGATGATAGAATAATGTGTCTTTTACAAAGAGGATTATTTTGATGAAGGCCCTTGGCTTACATTTTTACTTTTTGAGAATTTTCCATTTAATTTAATTTTTAAAAAGCATACAGGTCAATTGTCATCAACTTGTTTGGCTCATACAGAAATAACCAGAAATTTTAAACACTTAGAATCTTGGCACATTCTTCGTTTTATTCTGTATGTTATAAAATATACTTAGAAGAAACAGAGTTTTTTAGGCTTTACTACTGTGTATTAATTCCTCAAAGGATATGTCAAAGTGATTTTTTTAAAAAGCTGTGGGTGCGTTATAAAAGAACTACAGCAGGTTAATGCTGTAGAAAGATGAATATCCAAATTCTAAGATAATGTTATAATGGGGTCTAACTCATCAATCTCAGTCTTTATACCACCCATACCCTGTACGCCCTCATGTTAGTGTTGGACATCATCTTACTACGTGGGTGGCAGCTGCCTGTCATCTCAATAATTCTGAAGAAAAGCCAGGGAATTTGTTTTAAAGTGTTTGTCCAGATGAAACCACATGTGGCCTCCAGGGTGCTCTGGGCCTGAAGCCTAAGCCTGCTGGCTGTGTAGAGTCATAGAGCTTATCCAGAAGAAAATTTGACTGTCTCCTCAAAGCCAATAAAGATAAAAGAAACCTGCGTTAGTCCAAAACAGCACAGCTCATGTGTGGGAATTGCACAAGATTAAGGTTTGTCCTCTGTGTTGGCCTCAGCAAGACCGAGGAATAGAAAGGAAAGTAGACAGCTGCTGAGTCCCTCTGTTTCGTTGTTTTCCTTGCTTAAAAGAAACTTTCAGTTGGGCAGTTAACTTTGTCTTGATTAACTCCATTGGCGGATCAGGCCTGGAGCATGTAATAGCAAACTCTGGTTATTGTGTCCACTTAGGTGATATAATAGCCACATTGTTGGAACAGAATCTTATGAAAGATAAGACTTGACAGGGTTTCTGTGCCTTAGAAAGGGCCAATTCCTCTTAATAGTCATGAACAGGGTGGTGTATAGATGATAGTAAAAGTTCTTGGGCAGGCTGGAAAACTGTTGACTCTTGTTATTCCCTGGCGAAATATTTAATAAAATTGTCACTAGCACTGTCATAGAAGAGAAACCACATGCCTGTCTACCTCCTCCAGGAGAACTGGTTGGAAGAACTAAAAATACTCTGGTCGGTTGACTGCTCCTTGTAGCTTCTAGGGAGATACTATGAAAGAGAAAAACTCAAGCAAGGGGTGTACATTTTGCACGGAGAGATGGAAGTGAATAGAGTTGTGTCAAGGGAGGTTCTTTCTGAACGCGGCCTGCAGTCTAACATTAATAAATGTGTAGCCTTCCAGTGTTGGAAAAGACAATTAAGAAAGAGAAAAACACAAAACACAAGAAACAGTAGACCCATTGCAGACCCCAGTACTAGAAACATAAAAACAGATCTCAGATGGTTGCAATGAATCCAGATTGGAAAATTCAGCATGGTTGGCCAAGGACAGGGCAAGGTCCCATATCCGTGACCCCTCTTCCATCCAGAATGAACACATAGGCATAGTGTAAGTCAATAAAACTATGATTGCTTTCCTGATGGAATCCACGGTATTGTTGGTATGTGACTGATAAAGAATGATGAGGCAGTAAGCAAGCTATTGCTAATATGAATGTTTACACCGATATATGACCCCTCTCTTGGCAAGAGTCTTCTGATCCCTGTAGACTGTGACAGAAGAAAGCCATGTATCTGTCAAACTGAAGTAATTCTATTTTTATGTAATAGATATACATTTTATGTAATAGATATACATATGCATGGAATATTACTTGCAAATATGCACAAGTTGGTCACAGTGGTTGCTTCTGGAAAGGGGGATTCAGTGGCTGTAGGAAAGGGGCATGAGGGAGACTTATTTCTTCCTACTCACACTTGGGTACATAATGAATTTTGGACCATGTATGTACATCACCTATTCACACACATACACAAAAGAGCAAAATAAAAAATAGTTTCTAATAAAATTATAAGTGCACATACATTTTGACCTAGTTATTTCTCTCCTGGGAATGATTTTCTGCAAATATGATCAAATGTGTGAAATGATGTATGATCAAAGTCAGTCACTGTGACATTGCTTTTAATAGCAAATATTGAAAACTAATGAAATAACTTAAATGTCCATCAGTAGAGCACTGGTGAAATATGCTATATACACCCACACAATTAATACCATGCACCGAATCCACAAAAAAGTATGAAGAGCATTATATATTGATAAAAAATGAACTCCACAATATTATTAACTAAAAAAGGTGTGTTATATGCTCTCTAAAACAAGTGAAAGGAATATATATGTATACATAATATTTATAAATATCATTTTGTGTGATGTATATACACACATACATTCATTTACTTTTATAAAATATTTCTGAAGATGTACATAAAAATTCATAACATTGGCTGTCTCAGGAAAGGAGAACTTGTTGGCAGAGGTTCAGGGGTGGAATGGATACTTTTTATTCCAAAAGAATTCCACAGATGTTTTCCACATCAACAGCATCATTTTAGATAAGTGTATATATCCTTGCTTTATAGACAACACTCATTTGAGTGCCAAAATTAACCCATCCACTCTCATTCCTACATAGGTAGCATCTTTTAGAATAAAAAGTCTACAGCTAAAGGCAATATCTGTGTGTGCAGTATAAAAAATTAATATGTGCATGGACTTTTTACACCAATTCTGTGAAACAATATCTTCAGTTTTCAGAGATAACTAGCGTTAACTTAACCTGTCGCTAATTTCAGTTCTTTCCCATGAAGCATATTGTGCGTGAAGAAAAATGATGTCGCTTCTGATCTCTCTCAGCAATTTTTTATTATAAAGACAAGATCCTTTTTTTGGTCACAGATATTGTCTAAAAGCATAGAGGCTAGGGCATGATCAGAGAGGATATTCTATAATCGGAATCACTCTTTCTTGCTAAAAGGACATATCCCATTCCCTTTTAAATTTTCTCCTCCCCTCCCTGTCCCTCCTTTCGTCTTTCCTGTTCTTCCTTCCTTCTTTCTCTCAGCACTGGTTTCTCAGAGAGATCATCTATCGAAACTCCTTAGCGTGAACACCCTGTGGTTGAAAACCTCAAATAACTGTTATTAAGAAAGTTTTCATCTAAAAAGATCTGAAAACTAGTGATGATTTTCACTTTACTGAACTTTCTTTCCAATACATCAAATGGCAGATTGGGCTGATGGATGTTGATGCAAATCCTTGGCTCTGGATCCTCTACTGCTTTTCTGCATTCTGGTCAGTTTGGAGCCCAAACTCTTGCTTAAGCTAAGCTGAAAATAGTCATGTAATTTTACAGTGATGGACCATTAGAGCTGGAAGACAGGTTGGACAAAATCTACTTCAGTTTCCTTTACAGATGAAACTAAGGTTGAGGGACACTAAGTGATTTCCCAAAGGTTACATAACTTACTGTAAGAGTCAAATTTGCTCATTTTTTTTTTCACCATAGTACCTCTCAACAGAAAGAAACAAACCCTCCAGGAAAATTATCCTGCTCTTTTTGTCCCTCATCTATGTTTGTCTCTTACTTGGAGTACCCAGGGTTCATGAATAAATCACCTTCTGCAGGTTGCTAAGAACTTGGAAATGAGGGACATTAGATTGTCTTCTTAAGAGCTAATTATGATATTAACCAGCATTGGCCTCCTTAACTGCTGGAAAATTTCCTTGAGGTGTTGAACATTTTCTTTACTTTGGTGGTCAAACTGTGTTCGTGTGCGCTGGATTAATAGGCACGTTAAGTCACATGCGAATGTTGTGACATTGGCCAATGATATTAATATATCTAGAGAGATAAAAGGATTTCAACATAAGACTTTGGACTGCAAATATAAAACAGGAGCAGGGGAGCCAATGTAGAAGTTGACCTGTATCCTGCTCAGAGCACAAGAGAAGAAGGCTTGGCCAGCGTGCTAATTTCGTTCACATTGTCAAGGTTCTACCTGAGGGAAAGGGTGCTCCTTTCTTGAATTTCCTTGGCTTCCTGGTTTTCTTCTGACTCCTCAAGCCACTCACTCTCTTATCTACTTGCTCCTTCCAGCTCTCCCACCTAACTTCTAAATGGAAGAGTTGCTGAAAGCTCATTCAGTACTTTTTCCTAAGGTGATCGCCCAGATTTATCACTCTGCCCCAGATCTCTTTTCTAACTCAAATATCTATCTATCATCTAAATTTTCAACTAGATGTCATATGATTGTCGTAAATACAACATGTCCAAAATTGTATTCTTGATCTCTTCACCATTACCTCCCCCAGTCTGCTCCTCCTATAGATTTCTCCAACACAGAAAATGGCACCTTCACTGCCCAGTTGCTCAAATCAGAAATTTGGTTGTCATCCTTGACACCTCACTCTACTTCCCCTTTCAATCTGTCACCAAGTTACATTTTTACTTCTTAAATATTTCTTGAAGCCAACAGCTGCTCTTTGTCTTCACTACCACAGCCTTGGTCTATGCCTCTATCTTCTTTACCTGGAAGATTATGATAGTCTCCTATTAGTCTCACCAGATTCATTCATTCTTCTACTTCAATCCATGTAGCAAGTGATCATTGAAAAATACTGATTACATCATGCCACTTCCTTGCTTAAAACACATCAATTTCCTCTGCTTCCCTCTTCATCTTCAACTTGCGTCTTTCTCTTTTCTCTTTTCTAAATACAATCCAGCCCCAGTACTTGCTTTCCTTCTATGGGTCGAGGCTTTTCTGCCTTAGATCCTTCATACATTTTAATCTCTCTGCTTGGAATTCTTTTCCCTCAACAACCCTTCTCCTCCTCATCTCTTCCAACTTCTACTAATTCTTTAGTCTATTTTTAAATGTCACATTCTCAGAAAGGCTTCCCCTCAACTATAAAATCTGATTTAGGACTACCTTGATATTCTCTTGCATTGCCTCCTATTTTTTTCTTTCAAATCACGAATTTCAATTTCTAATTATAAATGCATTTGTGTGATTATTTTTTGTCTTCCAACATAGCTATTTTGTTCAATTTTCTGCCCAGCAACCAGAACAGTTACTGTCATGTAGTAGACAGTATTTGTTGAATGACGACAAATGAGTTATATTAGCTGAAGAGATTGTTATAACCTAAACTTTTCTTTTTGACTCTGTTCTAGCCAAGGTACCCATTTGATTATGATTTGTCTTTCCACATAGCTTGATAACTAGGAATGAATGCACTGATAATTGAGGTGAGAGATACTTCTTAGTTTAAAAATTGATGTTCACAATACCCTTTCATGATAAAAACACAAAAAAACTAGGAATAGAAGGAAATTATTTCAAGATAATAAATGCCATATATTAAAAACCCACAGTGAACATCATATTCAATGGTGAAAGACTGAAAGCTTTTCCTCTAAGATCAGGAATAAGGCAAAGATGCCCATTTTTACCACTTCTATTCGACATAGTACTGAAAGTTCTAGCCAGAGCAATTAGGCAAGAAAAGAAATAAAAGGGATTCAAATTGGAAAGGAAGAAGTAAAATTATCTGTTTGAAGATTATATGATCTTACATGTAGAAGACTCTAAAGATTCCACAAAAAAACTTGTTAGAACTAATAAATGAATTTGGCAAAGTGGCAGGGATACAAAGCCAACTCACAAAAATCAGTTGCATTTTGGGGCTGGCCCTGTGGCCTAGTTGTTAAGTTTGGTGTGCTCCACTTTGGAGGCCCAAATTTGGTTCCCAGACACAGACCTATAGCACTTGTCAGTGGCCATGCTGTGGTGGCTACCCACATACAAAATAGAGGAAGATTGGCACAGATGTTAGCTCAGGGTGAATCTTCCTCAACAACAACAACAACAACAACAAAAAATCAGTTGCATTTTTATACACTAACAAAGAACAATCTGAAAAGGAAATCACAAAAACAATTCCATTTACAATAGCATCAAATATACATAGGAATTAACTTAACCAAGGTGGTGAAAGGCTTGTACAATGAAAATTATGAAACATTGCTGAAAGAAATTAAAGAAGACAAAAATAAATGGAAACACATCCCATGTTCATGAATTGGACAACTTAATATAGTTAAAACGTCAACACTACTCAGACCCGATCTACAGATTCAATGCAATCCCTATCAAAATCCCAATGATGTTTTTTGCAGAAATAGAAGAACCCATCCTAAAATTCATAAGGTATCTCAGGGGATTCTGAATAGACAAAACAATCTTGAAAAAGAAAACAAAACTGGAGGACTCACACTTTCTGATTTTAAAACTTAGTACAAAGCTACTAATAAAAATAGTATGTTACTGGCATAAAGACATACATATAGACCAGTGGAATAGAATAAAGAGCTCAGAAACAAACCCTTGCATATATAGTCAAATGATTTTTGACAAGGGTGCCAAGACAACTCACTGAGGGCAGGAAAGTCTTTTCAACAATGGTGCTGGAAAAACTGGATATACACATGTAAAAGAATGAAGTTGGACCCTTATCTAACACCATGTATAAAAATTAACTCAAAATGGATCAAAGACCTAAATGTAAGACCTAAAACAATAAATCTCTTAAAATAAAACATAGGACAAAAGTTTTACAACATTGGATTTGGCAGTGATTTCTTGGATATGACATCAAAGGCATAGGTAACGAAAGAAAAAATAGGCAAATTAGACTTCATGACAATTGAAAAATTTTGTACATCAAAAGACAGTATCAACAGAGTGAAAAGGCAACCCATAGAACAGGAAAAAATACTTGCAAATCCTATATCTGATAAGGGATTAATATTCAGAATATGTAGAAAATTCCTAAAACTCAACGACAACAAAACAACCCAATTGAAAAATGGGCAAAGGACTTGAATAGAAATTTCTCCAAAAAAGATATACAAATGGCCAATAAGCATAAAAAAAGATACTGAACATCACTAATCATTAGGGAAATGAAAATCAATACTACAGTGAGGTACCACTGCACACCTATTAGTATGGCTGCCACCAAAAAAATAGAAAACAAGTGTTGGCAAGGATGTGGAGAAATTGGAACCTTTGTGCACTGTTGGTGGGAAGTTATCATTTTAACATTTAAGGCAACTCTCATTCATGACTCCAGAACATAACAACCATGAGGCTGAAATAATTAGGATATTTTCATAGAATGGTACAGTTGCTGTGGAAAACAGTATGACAGCTCCTCAAAAACTTAAAAATAGAATTACCATATAAACCAGCAAACCTACTTTTGGATATATACCCCCCAAAATTGTAAGCAGGTCACAAAGAGATATTTGTATACCCATGTTCATAGCAGCATTATTCACAATAGCTAAAACATGGAAGCAATCCAAGTGTCCATAGATGGATGAATGGATAAGCAAAATGTTGTATAAACATACAGTGGAATATTATTCAGCCTTAAAAAAGGAGGAAATTCTGCAATATGCTACAACATAAACAAAGCTTGAGGACATTATGCTAAATGACATAGGCCAGTCACAAAAAAGATAAATACTGTATGATTCCATTTATATTGTGGTACTTAGAGTAGTCAAATTCACAGAGACAGAAAGTAGAATGGTGGTTGCCAGGAGCTGGGGGGGCGGTGGTGCGGGAAATGGGGTGTTATTGTTTAATGGGTATAGAGTTTCAGTTTAACAAGAAGAAAATAGTTATGGAGATGGATGGTGGTGATGGTTGCATAACATTATAAATGTATTTAATACTACTGAACTGTACACTTAAAAATGGTTAAGATGGTAAATAAAAAAATTGGTGTGCAGGTGACATCTCAAGCCTATGTTCATTTTAATTCATGTGCATCAGTCTCTGAGGTCCTGAGAAGAGTGAGCTTGTAGGTAGGCCCTCAGACTTGAGGCCGGTCCTAGGCCACATTAATTCACTAATATATATCACCCACGAGGCTTCCTTGGAGATAATCTTACAGATCTTTCCCCTTAGTGACTCTTGGCATCATTACTGATTTAAGCTTATCTTTCTTTTTGAAATATCTGTGCTTAGTAACTCAGGAAGTGTTAACAAATGTTTGCAAATTTTTAAAGATTGCAGTTACCAAATATAGTTATCATCTGCATGTGCCACTAAGGAGATTAGCCAGGCAAGGCTAATCTCAGGCTAGGACTTCTAAACTGTTCAGTCAGGTAAGGACCCACAACTGGGTTTATGGGCTTGGCAAATTCTATTGACAGTATGTTAATGGGCCTAGCACCAAGTGGACAAAAATACTACAGAAAGAGCGTTCTTAATAATAAATCTTAGCAATAAATTTATTGTCTTTCTACATGCCAGGGACTGTGCTGTTATACATGTGTTGTTTCATTCCATTCCCATCACAATTCCACACAGCGTGGTTATGGGTTATCAATGCCATCTTACAGATAAGTAAAACATAGCTTAAAGAGCTATGTTGGTAAATTGAATAATTAGTAAATTGCATAGCATAGTTAGTAAATTGTTGAGCTGGGATGTGAACCTGAGTCCTCCTGACTCCAGTACTTGAGCTCTTAGGCCTTACATGAAATTGCCTTCTCCTGATTTGACCATGCATAAACTGGTTGGTATGGATCAACTGGTTTGGTTAGTAGCCCAGGTCCCTATCCTCTAGGTCTGACTCATGTCATGATAATAATGCCGATGGGTCATTACAATACATGTTTGGGTATCATTCGTTAATTTATTTAATAAAGGTTTTTTGAGTACCTTGTATATATAACCAGCTATAATGTAGATTCTAAGGAATGCACATGAAAAGACGCAGTCCCTTCTCCTCAGAAGCTTGCAGTTTGGTGGGAAACAGGCAGATATCCACGTATGCACAATACAATATGACCAGTGCTGTAATAGGAGGCCAGATTCTGAGGAATCAGAGAGGGGTGTCATAGAAATGTGACGTATCCAACTCTTGGAGACTAGAGATTTTCCAGGCAGATATGCAGGAGGAGAGATAGAAAAAGGTAGTTTTCTGGGTAGAGGAAACTGTATGCAAAAATCCAGGAGACTTCTAGTACCTCAGTATTATGAGGATGCCAATTACAGTGAGAAGGGGAGGGATAGAATTTCAAGAAACTAAGCTGAAGAGATCATAGGCAAGGGGCCAGACCACTTCAATTCTTTATTCTACTCAGAGCTCTTTTGAATGGGAATAGAAACCAAGTCAAACTAGCTGCAGTAATGAAGTTTGACCTTTTAGGCTCCTGTGTCTACCTCCAAGTTACTGAGGTCTCTGTGTCTCTTAATTCATGCTCTCAAGACAGAGAATCTGACTAGTCACTGGCTAACCACCTGAGTCAGGTGTGTGTCCCTCCTCTTCCTGGTAGGATGCCCCAGGTCCATGTGTGTGTGTATGGATGGGGGGAGGTTACACTGGAGCTTTTCAAGGTTGGGATCCCATGGTAGGGAGAGCCTTCCCAGGAAGAATGGATGGAAAATTTCCCTAGGAAGGCTGTGAGTGAGAAAGGCAATAGAGTCTATCCAGCACAACACTGTGGGCCATGAAGAAAAGTCTAGATTCTTTAGTAACATTTACAGAAAGCAAGAGAAAAACCATCCATTAAAACCACAAAGTTATCATTTTAACATTTAAGGCAACTCTCATTTATGACTCCAAGACATAACAACCATAAGGCTGAAATAATTAGGATATTTTTGCATTGCTATTGATTTTGAATTATTTAAGAATTAGTATGTATAGGAATCATCTCACAAATAAAATACTGGCCTAAACATCTTATTCTTAACTGTGGCAGAGAAGGCTGGCTGTACCAGCAGAGCCGCTAGACAATATGTGACTGAGTCCCTGAATGACTGCATGGAACAGAGTATACCTCCACCCTCATTCATGTTGGACAGTGACGTAAATGAGAAACTTATCTTTATTTCTCAGGTAACTAGGAGTAAGACGTAGTTTGTTAAAGCAAGTAGTGTTGCTTACTTAGAAAAACGTAAGTGGAAATGATGTGCACCTTTTCTATGCTTGGTCTGTATGTGGCCCTCCCCAACTCTGGGTAGAATGGAGCCTACACGCTCTGTACATCTGAATCCCTGAACAACTGTGTGGAAAGGATTCCTGCTCATCTCTTCACAGCACAGTACTGTTATGTGAGCAAGAAATGATTTTCTATCATGTATAAGGAATTACACACTTTGGGGTTTACTGTTACAGCTGTTAGCCTACCCTAAATTGCAACCAAGCATTCTGGTTAAGTGAGAATTTATCATACACTATCCTTTCTTTTATATCTGCCCTAAAGTAATAAAGGAATAAAGAAATGATGCTCACAAAGAGATGTGAACAAAGTTCAAGTGACTTTTCAAAAATATTTATATGCAAACATTTTATTTAATTAGCTAAAGTAAGCTTTTCTACAATGCTCCCAAATTCTGTTTGCGAAAAAGCTCAAAAAGAATTGTCATTTTTTTCGGAGTTCTCTATAGGATAAAAATCAGTGTAAGCAGTAGAAATTTTGATTGCTCTGATATTTTGTAGTTCCATATATTTTACTAAATTTCTCTAATTTAAAATTTCATGAAATAAGCATTTCCTTCTTAGATAGTTATAGATTTATTTGAGTCGAGGACAGCTCTTACATAAATTTATTGCTTAATAAATTATGTAATCACACAAATAGAAACTTCAGAACTCACAAAACAGACAAATAGAAAGGACTGAAAAGAAAAAGTAGCATCTCATTTTTAATGAAATGCATATAGTGAATTATGGAATAAAACACTTAAAAGTAGGAAAGTTTTCAAAAGTTTGTAAGTCGGGAAGGGGGCTACTCTCTTTAATCATCTTCAATGATGCATTTTATAAGTTGTTCTCAATTTTGTAGGTTACCTTCTTAATTTTTCTTCCTCCAAATATAAGCCTTTCAGCATATAGGGTATTATGGATATTGAAAATATTTATAGTTGGGAATAGCTGCAAGTGGCATAGGCTACAGAGAAAAGATGCTGTTAAATTTGTGGAGCTCTGAAACAATACGTAGAAACACTTCAGTAAGAAGGAATACATCACTATTTCCAACTGAAATAGTGAACTGTTTTTAGTGTTGTGTTCCTTGTATCATGCAGTGTAGAAAAAATGTGAAGTTCTGGGTGCTGACTTTATTTTTCAGGGCTCAGAAATTAATGTTTATGTGAACCAAGTACATAATAACAATAATTAGACTATAGAACCAGAACACATAACATCAAACTTTAATTGGTTTATACGTGGAAAACTTGACACTGGTAAAAACAAAATTTTCTCTAGTGTAAGTAAATAATTCAAATATTCTTTAAACATTGCCTAAGCATTTGGTAAAGACTATTTTTATTCTCTTCATAGTATTTTCCTCTTTGAAAAATGTATAGTTTCATTTTTATGTGTTCCATGTTTTTCTTCTATGCTAAAATGACTATACTTTAAAAAATCCATTATTTCTTATTGGCAATATAAATAATTTTGTGCTTTTCAATGACACCAATGTCATGTTCCAGTTGCTTCATTTCTTGTTCCAGCTTCTGCTTGCGAATCTTCTTTGGTATGGAATCGATGAAGACAGAGAGGGACTGGAACTCCTTATGCACCTCTTCCCAGTTCTTTTTCAGCCCCTGCAAATGGTAGAGAGAACTGTAAACACTAAACTGCAAAAGTCAAGTAAATTGTAAAAGAAAAGTAAATGGTAGAGAAAACTGTACTGGTGAGGAAAAATGTAAATAGGTAAAGAAAACTGACCAAAATAACTTTAAAAATGATATGTATTTATCAAGTACTTGGCCACAGTAACAAGAAATACAGTTCAGAGGCCAAATCCTGTCCTTGATCATGTGCTCAATTCCCACTGGGAGTACTTATTTGCTCTGTTTTTAATGTTACTGTACTTGTTTTTAGCATCAAATATGCGTACACAGAGTTATGAGTAGTGTGGAACTAAGCTCATAGCAAATGCTTTGGTAAAAACGACAACTTAGAATTGATATCCCCAAGTAAAAAACATTTCTGGACAGAAAATTATTTTATATAAAATTTTTAAGTTTTTCCTTTAGAATAGTCTTTCTAAACCATTATCCTCATTCTTCAACAGAGAAATCACATCAAAAGACTTGATTCTGACTTGCATGGCTATGTTTTCTTATATCTGACTAAATGGAATTGTACAAAATGCCAAAATTCAATTTAACAAGAGATGATTTTTTTTTTTTTGGTGAGGAAGATTGGCCCTGAGCTAACATCTGTGCCAATCTTTCTCTATTTTGTATGTGAGATACCGCCACAGCATGGCTTGATGGATGGCATGTAGGTCTGTTCCCAGGATCCGAACCTGCGAACCCCAGGCCGCTGAAGTGGAGAGCGTGAACTTAACCACTACGCCACTGGGCTGGCCCAAGAGATGATTTTTTTTTGTATCTTGTTAATATATTAAAGAACTCTCCCTCCATAGGGTCAAGGGAATCTCTATTTCCCATTAATGTATTCTAGAAATGACTGAAATGTCATTAAAAGTAACACACATGCTAATTCAATAATGTAGTTAATGTTTTATATTCTCAGAAACCAACAAATTAAAAATTAGAGATCTCTTAGGAACAATAAAGGTTATTTCCATCTCTGCATATTTCCCATTTCTTATCACAGTGTGTTAGAGGCCACAGTGAGAAAATGGTCTTAAACGACTAATTGAATTCATGCCATAAAATTTCATAAATTAACACTTTCTATTATTCACTATGGTTGCACAATCATTCTATTTACACAAAAACCAAAAGTAAAACTGAAAGGACAATTAAAATATTGCCTTGAAAATATGATCCTTGAAAACCACAGCCATACATTTAGGTTTCAGAGAGGATTAGAAGTGTCCTATACCATAATGCCTTCATAATAAGCCCTCACAGTACAAATTTAATTGTGTAAAAACTTTTTGGGCACAATAAAATTTCAATGATTTATTTCCATGCTTAGGTAAAAATGATGATAGGATGGGGCACACTGTACAGAATAGTTTGATTGGGGAAAAGGACAACAAATTTTGAACCCTTATTGAGTGAGATTATATCAAGGATTTGGGAAAGAGAAAAGATAGAAGGAAAAGTGTCCAGGTTAAATTTTTAAAAGAGGGGGATGGATTAACACAGTTCTTAATGGTGTATGAGATATATTCCAAAAGGAAGTCATCAAAAGAATTCTCTTTTTCCATAGTCTTTCATTATGAAATGGGAACTATGTTTCCACAGTGCTCCACAGGGCTGCCTACTGCAGAGAGGAAATAGACGGATTTATACACTTTCAAATATTAAAGGTTTTTGGGTGATATTTCCATATTGTGTGCAGTCACAGCAGGTATACTTTTCTCTGTATTTCCTTTTAAAGGATAGTTTGCTTTATCTCCCAGTGTGTACAATAACGTTTGGATCAAAGTCAACAGCTAGGGATGGGAACTAAATGTCACTAATGTTTCATAATATATTGGAATAGCCTCTTTGCTGCTTTTAAGACTTTTTTTGTTATTTCCTCTAAAAAAAATCTTTTATCCATTGCAGCAATAGTGACTTTTCCCTTACTTTTCTTTCTTTTATTTTAATGCTGACATAATATTGTTAGATTTTTGGAAAACCTTCAAAGGGAGAAGCAGGCATGAAATAAATAAGTGTCTTCAGTTTCACGCTCCTCTTGCAGCCATCCCGCACCCATCCATTCTCCCTTCTGGTCCTGCCCTGTGACTACGGCTGGAGGAGTGGGGGTTGATTCTTGTGAGCTGCCCCCACATCCCCAGCTCTTTTGCCTTCCAGCCTCTGCCTGAGTTCAGCCAAAGAAGACACTGGTGGGAGGAGAGAGAGGTCGGGGCATTTCTTCCCAGGCTCCCTTGATACTATCTGGACACTAGTTCTGGCTCACCCATCTGTGACTACAAGCCTGTCAGATGGTCCCTCTTCCAGGCTCCAGCTCTCACTCGGCTCTGGTAATGCTGTTTCTTGCCCCCGCCCTTCAAGCCTAGGGCAGTGGTGGATTCTCATTGTCCTTTGCCCTGAGGTAACTCAGTGTTCCTTGTTGGTTCCCTTGGCCCTGCTTCACTTCTGTAAATAGTTCCTTCATAAATTCTCTTCAGAATTCCAGCCGAGTGTGCCTTCTATTACCTGCTGGAGCCCTGACTGATAGAGCTCCCTTTTGTTATCTCCTAAGCACGTGCGTGTAACATAGTGGGGAAAACACCAGCCTGGGAATTGGTCGATGTGAGTTTTAGTCCCTCTTTAGCTACTTGATAATCTTGTGACCAAGGGCAAATGTAAACCAAACTCCAAGTTCACTGACAGTATGGACTGTGTTTGTTTTGCTCACAACGGTATCCCCCGGGCTGGGTACCTTGCCTGGAAAACAGTAGATGTTCAATAAATGAATGGATGGCTGAATGAACAAATGAGCCCATTTCATGTATTTCCAGTTTATATCCTCATCTGTAAAATGAGAAGTTTGGAATCATTAGACCAGGTGATCCTTTCCAGGCATAATGAGAGTGTTATTTTTTGAAGAATGACCAGAATGTGGCCGACTCAGGGACATACAACTATATTGTCATAGAACTATATGCAGTTCTTAATCAGGAGTGGAAGCATGATTCTGGGCTTCTCAGGAACGCTGCTAGTGGCTTTGTTACCATGGCAGCTATACTACCTGGCTAATAAGGCACCCAAGGGAGAATGTGCTATTGTCGCATCAAAGGCACACAAGGAAACTCTATAATGATATTTCAGGAAGCTGAGGGCTGCTTATCCTCTGTAGCCAAAACAGTGGGGAGGGAAAAGCCTTTTCCTTCTGAGAGAAGTTCTTCCTCTCTCTTCCTATTTTTCAGCATCCTTTAGACATAAAAACCTGGCTTTCACAAAAGCATGTACTTTCTAAAAATGGTAGATTCCAAATGAGAGACAGAGAGAGGGAAAATGGGCCAAAGACCAGTACTCTTCCTGAAAGTGACAGGCAAAGTCCCACCCCCATGTCTGCCAGCCTTCCTGCAGGCCTATCTTTCTTTCTTCTTTCCAGTACACCATTATTAAATATCTATGTTTCTACTGGGCTCTGGGTTAGGCACTAGGGAGACTGCTGTCTACAAAGAGACACAGTCCCCGCCATTAAGCCACTCCTGCTATCTGGGATACCCTCTTACTCTGCAGTTTAAGGCTCAGCTAAAGACCTACCTACATAATTCAGTGGATATTTGTCCCTTGGAACCTTATAAAACTTAGGATCTGTACACAAACATTCATATCTATATATGTACATATATACATATCACCTCTCATCAATTAAATTATAACATTATCTATAGCAGAAATTTTATCTTATGCCCACTTTAATATCCTTGGGGCTTCTCACGATACTCTGCAAAACAGGCATTTAGTAAACGTTCATTGACAATTATGATGACATTGATAAAATGTTGAGAATTTATAACAGCATATGAATCCATTTTCAACAGAAATTAACACAGTAAAAAGAGTTTTTTTCTGTTTTTAAGAGGTCACTAGAAAAGGCTTTGTGGAAAGCTTTCAAAAGAACAAAACAGAGAATAAAGTACTATTATTACCTCCATAAAAGAGAGCATGAGTATAGAAGAGTACAAGTAGTGCTTAAGAAATACTCTCTAAAGATGATCATGGAGCACCCTGCTCACGTCCTCCAATATTTTAAATGCTTCAGATAAAAGTCTTGCATTAAAAACTCCAGTGTAAATATGTCTGTAAGTCTATTTTATTCAAAATAAGGAAGATACATATGAAACCTAACACCTGGTTATTTTAAAATTTGGACATTTGGCTTAGAGGAAAGAAAAAAAAGTTGGTCTAGGGACAGTTTCAATTATTCTAGAGCTCCATCTAGTGAAAAGTTCTATTTCATAGGTATTATTTTTGAAAAATTCAGGGACATGGGAATGAAAATAAAAATAATTTTTCACTTTACTTATGCATATTTGTTGTAGGAGAAGGTGGGCTTCCTTACAACACTAACTGTCTTCAGGAAAAAATTGAAGCTCACCAAATTGGAAGCAAAATATTATTCAATGACTGTCTATATTACAGCTTTTTGCTCTCCCCAAAGAGTCAGCTTTGATGCATGTAGTTTATCGCCACAACCAAAAGAGAGTGTTCTCATTTCAAAGTCCAAATGCTGGCTTTAATAATCAAGTTGATGGTACACCTTTCTTTCAGAGACGTTCTGAAGAGTGACATATGAATACAAATTACAGCACACTTACCTGCAGAACCGCCTCCCTTTCTTCATCAGACAACCTTTTCATAGCTGCTTTCCTGAGGTTTTCCTGGATATAGTTGTCATATTCTTCTTGGGCTTTCTTTACTTCCTCATTTCGTTTACATATATATTCAGGCGTGACACCATAATCCTTACAATGATATTTTAGGGGAAAAAAAATCAATATCCTGAATGCAATCTTATATAAATGTACCTACCAACCAATGACTGAGAGAAAGAAACATTATAGACTTAAAGCCTTTGCTCAAAACACTGCAAACTGGCAGAATTCAGTGATTTTTTTTTTCCCATTGGGAACTAGTTGATTCTAGTCTTTTAAAACCATCAGAGTTGTTATTGGGGCCACTTGTTTTCCCTCTTCTGAATGTTTCCAGTGCCTGTTCTTGGCTGATGATCCAGTCCTTACTTTATCCCTAAGAGTTGTTTTTTCTTTATTTCTTTTAGGTGCCTCAGCTTTTACCTTGAAATATCTTGAATATCTTAAGGTCTCTTCTGCATGGTCTTGTTAAATAAAAAAAAGATAAATGCTTCCAAGGCATTATAAAAACAAACTCTTAAGAGATACTAAGCACATCTGCTTTAAGAGAAAATTGACTTGGGACCCTAAGGTTGTTTTCGGAAATTCAAAATACATTTATAGGCTCCCGAGCTGCTTATAAGGGCTGACAGTGAAGCAATCAGCCATGATTCTTTCAGATTAGTGAATGTGTTTGATATCACTGTGTAGAGAAACAGAACTACTTGCTTATTCTTCAAAAAATTACTTGAGAGTGTATTTGGTGCAAGTATACTAGTGAATAAGAAAGGCGAAGTTTCTGTCTTCCTGGAATGTGCATTCTATGGTGAGAGAAACTCACCAAAAATTGAGTATAAAATAATATACATACATGCTCCAAAGTAAAATAAAGCACAGTAAGGGGAAAGAAAGTAATAGGAGATGAGAGATACGGCAGTCATTAAAACTATTCACAAATATTCTGGTTCTTTTCCTTTTAGGTACTTGGTAGGACAACACTTTCCTCCTCCTCTTGAAGTAAGATGTAGTCATGTGACCTGACTTGCCCAATGTAAGCAGAAGTGACCTCTGTCCCTTTTGGGTAGAAGACTTAAGAACTAATGGATGACTTGCCATATTCTTTTCCTGTCTGGTATGGTGATGGGTGATGTTTTAGGTTGCCTGGGTCCTGGAATGAGGACAAGAAGCAGAGCTCCCAACAAGCCTCAGTAAACAAGTAGCACAAGTAAACTTAGTTGCTTTTAGTTACTGAAATTTGGGGATTATTGTTACACAGCATAACCTAACCCATCCTGACTGAACAAGGGATAGAAATCTTAGCTATAAATGTGTTCTGGAAAGTTGCAAAGCACTACACAAATAAACTCTTAAGAGTACAGTAATGTGGTCAGTTAGTAGAGTGGTGAACAGTTCAATCCACTTCAAGATACACTGAGGGCAACACCTCATTACAGCTCAGTACAATTACTGATGTTCATAATGATGATTCTGTGTCATCACAGAAAGATTAAATTATATTTGGCATACTCTGCTAATAAAGGGAGGACTTGATACATTTTTAAGAGAAAGAACTATCTCACAAGTGGGTAAAGACTTCAGTGATCTGAAATATTCCCATGTGCTGAATCACTGAGGGCTAAGGATACTATTAGTATTGATAATTGCATATATTATAATATTTACTCTTTATTCACTTTACAACCCTGTGATAGATCTAATGACTTGTTAAAGATAGAGTTAAGTAGGCGGCAGAGTTAGAATGACACCCATCCTATTGCTGTACGCCTCAGGCAATCGTCCACACTTCAGTTTGTTCTCACAAATGTTTCTCATGGCATAAACGGGCATATAACACTTTATTTGGAACTAAAATATGAGCTTCACTCACTTAAAAAAAATGACATTGCCCTTAAAAGGACTTATTATTCTCACTTACCAATAATAGATTTTTTTAAAACTTAACTCTGATAAGTGGAAAGTAAGTTGAGTCCTGACTGCTTAGCCAGCGACACAGACAGAGGTGCCGAGTGTTTGCTTGGCTTGGTAAACAAGTGCAGGTAGACTAACTTACTATTATTCTGTCTTCATGGTGGATACTCTCAGTTTTCTGTTCAAGGCAGAAAATGTACTGAATAGCTTAGGCAGAAGGCAGCCAGAAGGAGGGGCAGAGCGTGTAGCAGTTGGTGGCATGACCGTCAGAGGAGAAGGGTTTTTATGTGATAGTGGAGAAATAATGGATTGGAAGTGGCTTTAAAGACCGAGGAGAGTGACATTTCTGCCTTTCCACACCCTATGGGACAGACACTATGAGCAGCCTCCAGGGCCACAGAGGAGGAAGTGTCTGGAGAAGCCTGAAATAACTTTATCGGCATGTGCTACCAACTCCTAGGTTCCTGCTAATGTCTTCCAAAGCCGTCTTAGCCTGAGTGACGAGAATATTCCCTGGGTGACTCAGGGAATCAGCAGTGTTCTCTGACAACGGCCTTGAGGTTCCTGTTTTGATTTTGAATAGTCACTGGATTTATGACAGTAGATCACTGGACGACGTCAATGCAAGCCCCCCATACATCACCATTGCAATTTCTTTTTTTTTCCTCTTCCTTCTGTTTCTCCTTCTTTCTTTCCTTTCCTTTTTGCTATAACTTATATTATGTATTATAACTTATTATGTATTATCATTCTTTAGGATTTTGCACTCATATTTTACTATGTGTGTTTCAAGCACTCTTGCCCTTTATAAGTATACAAAGTAAAAGAGGTTTTGTATAAGCTATTTTTTGGTAAGCTTTTTCAGTTTTAAAGATATTCTATATTTAAACAATTAAACCCAAGCTTCTGTAATTTTCACCAATGAAATTATATGCCTATCTGATAAGTACCTTTCCAGATAAAAATGAAGGACCCAAAAGGACTAGATTATTGTACAGTACTTCCAAGGTCTGCTTTACTCCAAACTAAAAACAAATGAATATATTCAGGTTGAAATAATAATGTGAATTATTTACACTACACTGATGGGTGGACAACTCTAAAGTTGTATTTCTCTTCATTTCACTCATTCTGCTACTAAGATCCTGCAACCTAATGATTTAGTCTTAGGATCTTCTGAAACGTTAGTCCTTCTTGAATTATAGTAGTGACTGTTCTTTTAGTGACATCTCCATCTCAAAAATTAATATATTTTAGAGAGTGTTTATTATAATTGTTAAATATATCAACAATTGAAATTAAGGACAACAATTCTAGTTTTTCTGTACTGAACTATATGGCGTGTTCATTCCAAATTCTCTGTAATTTTATCACATTAGATTTGGACCAAACACAGATGGCAGAGAATGGTAACTGGCACTCTAGATAATTTGTCCAGAGAGAGCACTACTAGTGATAATATAGACAATCATTATGAACACGACATTTAAATTATTTGAATCTCAAGTCCCTTATTCATATATCACAAGACTACCTTTTTATTGATGTACTTGGGAACCAGTCCTGAAGTTTCAAGATCATGCTTGTCTCCTGTTCTTTTGTCAACATAAATTGGTTTAGGCTTTTTAGCCACTCCCATAATGACATCGGCTGCATTTGTATTTATAAAATTTTTTTCACTCTGTATTCCCATGACTGGATGATCAGTCCTCAATGGCACAGGAGGTTTTTTGGGCTCATTCCGATCAAACTTTTTTTCTGTTAAACATAACATTTCCTTGTTAATATTAAACTATAAACATTGCTACTTAGTACTATTTATAACATCCAGATATTTTACCACTAGTATATTGGAGTTTTATTAATAATATATTCAAATATTTAAGGTAAAAATATCAGTAATCATAAATGCAAAAAATGAAGTGCAACAAAATCAATTAATATGTTTAAGAACAACCTACAAATCTTAGGGAAGAAGATAAGCACCCTAAATCATATGCTAGCTAACTAATACATTTTTAGTAGCTATTGTGAAAATATTTTAATATAGAGATTTCAACAACAAATGTTCAGCTTTCCGACTGAAAAAGTTCAAAGAAACATTAAAACTTTTTTTCTGAGTACTATCAATATAACTAATAATTGCTTCTTCAGAGGAAAGTTACTGTAAAATCACCAAGTAAATAAATCAAAGGACGCATTGCAAGTCCAAGAATCTATGTATATTTTCACTGAAACTATTATTATTATAAGGTATAAAAATCATGTAATGGCTATGTACCTAACACACAGCTTAACAAATACAACGTTGCCAATACAGTTGAAGTCTCGTAGTCACTCCTCCCTGATTGCATCTCACCTCCTAAAGTAACTACCACCCAGAATTTATCTTATTTATTTCTCTATACCACATTCTCTTCACTAGCAGCAGATGAAACCAGCCATTTTTACACAGCCTCTTCAGCTGGACAATTCCAACACATCTATTTTGATACAGCCACATCAAAATGGTTTGTCAAAATGCTAAAATGTAAAATAATTGCAATTGATTTCCAAGAACCAAAGGCAACAACTATCTTGACAAAACCTTACTCAAATCTTACCTCATGACAGTTACTAGAGACTTTGACTTTATTTATTTCTTCACTGTTTGGATTGTTTATGAGTTTATATAACTTTTATTATCAGAAAAAATAATACTTATTATTAAAAGTCTATGGACTGGATTAATCTCTTGTTATAGGCTGAATTGTGTCCTCCCTAATATTCATATGTTGAAGTCCTAACCCCCAGTACCTCAGAATGTGACTGTATTTGGACCTAGGGTCTTTAAAGAGGTACTTGAATTAAAATGAGGTCTTTAGGGTGGGCCCTAATCCAACATGACTGACAACCTTATAAGAAGAGGAAATCTGCACAGACACACGCAGAGGGAAGACCATGGGAAGACACAGGGAGAAGACAGCCATCTACAAGCCAAGAAGAGAGGCCTCAGAAGAAACCAAACCTGCTGACACCTTGACCTTGGACTCCAGCCCTCAGAATTGTGAGAAAATAAATTTTTGTTTAAGCCTCCCAGTCTGTGATACTCTGTTCTGGCAGCCCTAGAAAACCAATACACCTGTGATATGAGTTCTACACCCCCAGAAACATTATAAAGGAGCTTTTGACTATTCATTTATTCATTAATTGATGCAATATATTTTTGTTGAGCAATTACCACATCCCCAGGTAATGCTCTCGGAACTGCAGATAGAGCAGGGAACAAAAGAGACAAAGTCCCATGGGGGCCAGCCTGGTGGCGTAGTGGTTAAGTTTGCACGCCCCACTTTGGCGGCCCAGGGTTTGCAGGTTCGGATCCCAGGTGTGGACCTATGCACCGCTCATCAAGCCATGCGGTGGCGGCGTCCCATATAAAGCAGAGGAAAGATGGGCACGGATGTTAGCCCAGGGCCAATCTTCCTCAGCAAAAAGAGGAGGATTGGCAACAGATGTTAGCTCAGGGCTAATCTTCCTCACCAAAAAAAAAAAAAAAAGAGAGAGAGAGAGACAAAGTCCCCGTTCTCATGGAGTTTACATTCTGGTGGGGGAAGAAAGAATAAAATTTATTATGTAGAATATAACGTATATATTGGTTTAACTACAGGTGAAATTCTTCACTATTTTGACCTACAAAATGGCATCTTCTTCCTGTTTAACGTATTACTGAGATGTTCTGAGCATTGTTAGAAACTGAATTATGGAGTTCCTATGAAGCCTGGAGCAGAGAATAAGGCCACATTGTTGTGACCCAATTAGCTTCCTTCTACCAGATACACCTGACCAAATAAGGTTTGCATAATCTGTTTGCTTAAAAAACCAGAGGTGTCTATCCTCTCGATGTTCACATGGAAAATATTCAGAAGCCAAATGCAATTATAAACTGAAAGTGCACGCAGATGACTCCTGTAACTATAAGGGAATGCATACAAGAGATAAAACTGAATTCTCAGAAAATGAGGAAACAGTTTAGAAGGACTGATAATTCATTCTTACGTAAGTAGAGTCAATTGTAACTCTTGGTTGTTTGTGGTTGTCCACCGGATGGTGCATGAAGCTCACCCCCGCCTTCCCCTTATGTTATATGCATCTAAACATCATCTTGTCTCTCATCCCAGGCATAGGGGTTGGCAGTGGGGTGAGGCTCGGAAAATGGGGTCAGGATGTCTCTTTCACAAATTATTTGGTGGTAGTGATAATAAATACGAAAAACAAATGGTTTGGTTTTTTTAGGCTGTATCAAAATGGCAATGTCAACACAGCCTTGCAGTCATGCAGAGAATCAATTGAATTTAGAGAAATGTTCATATATCTGTTTAGTATTTTTCAGTGTGTTTAGCAAATTACTATCTTCAAAGTTACTGTGTTCCAAATGGCAGAATATTCAAAAAGAGATTGGCAATAGCTTTGCTCTGTATTACCTTTAACTTTAGCTCACTGGACTGGGCTTTTAAAAAGCTCTTGCAACACTCTGAATTTCTTAATTATTCTTAAGGCCAATGAAATTTTGTGTTTGTTTTGCCTTATAATGTTTATAAGAGGACAGATAGGCTTCTTCTCTTTTTTCTTATTTGATATTTAGGATTTATATAGTTTGGTAATTGTGTTATATAATATGCTTAACCTTAGAGAGGCTACATAAGGACCCAAATAATGTCATTGGTCCCAAGGCATTGAAAGAATCTAATTCCATTTTAAGATTTTCAGTGTTCTCAAGTGGTTGTGGGTCACAAAATATCAAGACTCCACTTGAGGAAGATACAAAAGAGACTTTCAAAGACATGAATTTAAGCATGAATGTTGCATTTTCAGACTTGCTTCTTGCACTTTTCCTGATAGTGCTCTCATCCTTTGTCATGGGTTATGAGAAAGGATTCTGGGACATATATTGCGACAGGGAGAAGTGGTTTCACTTTTCTGAAAAGATACCTTAGCTGGGCTTGAGATGTTGCATTATTTCCTTGATGCCAGAAGACATAAAAGGGCTAACTTTTTAGAAGATATAGACTCATTTCCCTCTCCTCTTTATTGTCCCAAAACATCAGGGAAGACATAACAGGATGACAAGAAGCTGCTCCATGCAAACTTATCACAGATTCCTTTTCATCCACTCTCTATTTTCCTGAGAGCTTTCTTTCCTGATATCCATAAACTCTGTGATCATGATTAACTACATAATTTCTGAGGCCAGTACAAAATGAAAATGCAGGGTTCCTTGATCAAAAATTAAGAATTTCAAGACAGCAAAAGCAGAGCATTAAACCAAGCATAGGACCCTTCTAAGCATGGGGCCATGTGTGACTGCATAGATAATATGCCAAGAAACTGGCTCTGTCTACACTTGAGACGGCTCCTCCATTACATCTAACTCATTTATTGTCCTAATGGTCTCAGATCTGGGAGATATAAAGGCCATACTCAAGTCTAAAGTGAGCCTGGTAGTTGCTTCAAAAACTGGCAGTAATGGATGTAATTTTCATCTCTTGGAGAAAAGATCGGACAGGGCTTTGATGCTAGGCAGTATTTCCCATTGGGGTTTAGAACTCTACTTATAATTGTTGTTTGTCATTCAAGTCATACGGCTAGGGACTAAGATGGTGAGGCATGTGCTGTCAGAGGTGGGACTTCATTGGCTAGTCCAAGATATAGTTCAAGATGCTCACACCATGAAAAGGAAAGTCTATTTTGGGGGCAACTTGGCATTATCCATTCTCTTTTTCTACTACATTCTCTACTTCTATTTTCTCCTAGATTCTCAAATTCTGTTTAATATGAAGTAAAGTTGCTATTACCTGTGAACATTTAATATTCATAGACAAAATAATTTTAGTTAAATTACCTGTTAATGCTCTTAATATTAAAAAGAATGATAAAACCTACTAGGTGGTAGAGTTTTTTCCTTTGAATGTTTCTTCAGGAAATCCTTTGGAGAAGGTATTTCAACTTTTGCCGGTCCCATAGTTTTCATTGCAGTTTTAAATTTTTGCATGTCATCTTTTACAGCTGTCTTAAAAACTGATATGTACCTAAAATTTAAAAAAAAGTTGTAGCATTTATGTTTCTAGTAAAAATTATTTGAAGTTTAAAAAAGGATATACATTTCTAATTTATATAAGTCCATATTCATTTGGAGAAAGCCATAAGGGATAATTATTTGAGCCCTGTCTATCAGGCTTAGGCAAGCTAAAGGGAACTTTGCCCTAAGAAAAAGCTGCCAGGGTAAAGATGTTCATAATATTTCCTTATTATCCTTTGAGCCTCTGTAGCATTGATAGCGATGTCACCTCTCCCATTCCTGATATTGTATCTTCTCTCTCTTTCTTTGTTGATCAGTCTGCCTAGAGGCTTATTAATTTTTATTGATCTTCTCAAAGAACCAGCTTTTCATTAATTTTCCCTAATGTTCACATTTTCCGTTTCAATGATTTCTGCACTGATCTTTATTATTTCTCCTTATTTTGGATTTGAAGTGCTTTTCTCTTTTTAAGTTTCTTAAGGTGCAAGTTTAGGTATTTGACTTTAAACCATTATACTTTTATAATAGAAGTATTTAAAGGTATAAAATTCCCTCTAAGCACCACTTTATAGCTACAGCCTACAAATTTTGATATGCTATGCTTTCATTTTCATTCAGCTCCAAATACCTTTTCAATTCCCTTCTTATATCTTCTTTGACTTAAGAGTTTGTTTAGATGTGTTTTGTTTAGTTTTCCAATATGTGGGAATTTTTCTAGACATCTTTCCAATTTCTAATTGATTTCTATTGTGGTTAGAGAATATCCTTTCTATGATTTCAATCCTTTTAAATTTTCTGACACTTGTTCTATGGCACAAAGTATGGTCTATCTTGGTAAATGTTCTATATACACTTGAAAACAAAGTGTACTTTGCTGTTGTTGGCTGGAGTGTTCTATAAATGACAATTTGGACAAACTGGTTGGTAGTGTTTTAAAGGGTTCTAGTAATTATTGAAAGAGAGATGTTCAAATCTCTGACTACAATTGTGGATTTCTCTATTTCTTCTTTTAATTCTATCAGTTTTTTCTTCATATATTTTGAAGCTCTATTAGTATGTGCATAGCATTTAGAATTATCATATCTTCTTGAAAAACTGACCACTTCATCATTATAAAATAATACTCTTTATCTTCCTAAAAATTCTGTACTCTAAAATGTACTCTGTCTGATATTAATAAAACCACTCCAGCATTCCTTTGATTTGTGGTAGCATAGTATTTTTCCATTCTTCAACTTTTTACTTATTTGTGTCTTTATTTTCAAAGGGGTTTTCTTATGAAAAGCATAGAATTTTTACCCTTTCTAACAGTCTCCTTTATTTGGTGTGTTTAGGCCACTCACGTTTAGTGTGATTTTTAAAACGTGTGTTTAAATTTTCCATCTTGCTATTTGTTTTCTACATATGCCATTCTTCATTCTTCCTCTTTTCATCTTGCCTTATTTTTTGGTTTTATTCTGTGGAAGTTCTAAGGTTTACAATATACACATTTAACCTATCACAGCCTACCTTCAAGTAATATTATACTACTTCACATACAGTATGAGAACCTTACAGAAGAATATTTGCATCTACCCCCCCAATCTTTGTCCTAGTGTTGTAATATATTTTACATCTATATGTGTTATAAAACCCATAGTTCATTGTGATTATTTTCCCTTTAAAAAGCCAGTTATATTTTAAAGAAATTTAAAAAGAAAAAAATAATCTTTAATATTTACCCATACATTTACCATTTCCAGGGTTCTTTATTTCATTGTGTAAATCCAAATTTCCAACTTGTACCCTTTCTTGTGCATTAAGGACTTTTTAACTTCTGGCTTTCCTTGTTTCTGATGAGATATTTGTTGTCTGTCTTTCTTCCACTGTATGTAATGTTTCTTTTTTCTTTGGCTGCTTTTAAGATTTTTCTCTTTATTACTAGTTTTAAGAAATTTAATTGTAATGTCCCTTGCTATGGTTTTCTTCTTCATCTTCTTCCTTTTTTTAAGATAGTATTAGTATCAGTAGTAGATGGGATAATATACTTACCATTTTCATTTTAGACATGGTATTATTTATGTGTAGAAGTTAGATTTGGGTCTTTTTTTTTTATCCTTCCATTTCTCTCTGTATCTTGCTTATGTTTTCCTTGAACACATGGAGAATATTTAAAATAGTGTTTTTAATGTCTGTCTACTAAGTCTCTCATTGATGTCATTTCTTTGTCTGTTTGTATTGACTGATTTTTCTCTTGGTTATGCATTATATTTCTGGGTCCACAAGAGCTTTTAGTCTAGTTATAATTTGGCCCCACTACTGAGGCAATATATTTCTGAGAGTACTACTCAATGCCGTGTGTCCTAGAAGGTGTTTCCACCCTGGCTGGTGGGAATATGAACTTTATCTGGCTCTGCTGCCTTCTGTTGGTTATTTCCCTGGCCTCAGTAGTTTCATCACACACATGTACTGTCAACCAAAGACTTCAGGGAAATCCTCCTGCATATTTCCATAGCTCTCTTTCTCTCTCTATGCAGCTCTTTCCTCTATGGTACTCTGTGCTGTGAATTCTACATGCCTTGACCTCCCCAAACTATGAACTCTGTCTCCTTAGCTCAGGGAAACTGCTGGGTTTTGTTTAAATTCCTTTTCCCTGGGCTTTGGCCTGGAAATTCTCTCCAGGGAGTATGTTGAGGTCATTGTAGGGCTTGTTTCCCTTGTCTTAGGGATGACTGCTCTGTGATGCCTATTGTCCAGTGTCTGAAAACCATTGTTTTATATATACATTCTTGTGTTTTAGTTGTTTGAGGTGAGAGGGTAAATTCCTTGATTGGAAGCAGCAGTTCAGCTATATCACTTTTAACAATTTGTATTCTCCTCTTACTTATGTGGATAAGTTTGTTTTGAGAAAATTTGAATTGTTTCTTGCTTTTAGGGGCCTTTTCTCAATCTTGAACTCAATGGCTGGGAATTAATTATAGTTCAAACTGAATGAGCTCATTAGATACCTTCAGGAAATATATTCAGTCCAAACCTGTGCCTTAAAATTCCTGTGGAAGTTGGAATTGGCAGATATCATCTCTTGGTTAATAAAATAATTTCCTTTGAGGTAAAAAAGGAGTGTGGATATTCTTGCCTCTTTTTAATTTGCAATCTTGTGATTCAATACATTATTTTGTGTGTGTGCTGAAGGCTTACCCATCTGCTATAGAAAACAAGATATTCTACATGAATTATTTTTTATTTTTCTATATTTCAAAAATAAAAAATAAATGATGAAACTAATATAATGTTATATGTCAATCATAGATCAATAAAAAAATAAATAAAAATCTAGGTTTCCACCATCTCCTCAATCCATTTTCCAGAATAAATTCCATTTTCTGTATTTCTATTTATGTATGAATTGTAACTTGATTTTTAAAACAATATAATGTGATATCTTTCCATAAGCATTTAAGACTCATACTTTATTTTCAATAGCTGCATTTTATTCCATTTTCTGGATGGTGTGGTTTTATTATAAAGATCTCGGGGGGGGGGGTTCCTTATTAGACACTGGCCCTACTTTCTAGTGTTTTGGGGGTTTTTTTTGAGGAAGATGGGCCCTGAGCTAACATCTGTTGCCAATCTTCCTCCACTTTTGGCTTTTTTTTCTCCCCAAAGCCCCAGTAGATAGTCGTATGTCATAGTTGTGCATCCTTCTAGTTGCTCTATGTCTGATGCTGCCTGAGCATGGCTTGACGAGCGGCGCGTAGGTCCACGCCAAGGATCTGAACTGGCGAACCACCAGGCGCCGAAGTGGAGCGTGTGAACTTAACTGTTACACCACCAGGCTGGCCCCCTACTTTCTAGTTTTTATTAGATGTGGGCTATAGATTAATTATTCTAAAACTAAAATTTTCATCTTCAATAAATATGCTATACTTGCATTTATTTTATTGCCAATAATCACCACATAGTAAGTCACATCAAGGCTTTAGGTATATATTTTTAAAGCACTTTATCTTAAAGAGCACACAGAAATACTGACCAAAAGTTGGGACAGTTTGATAATGCTTGATTGAGATTTTTTTTCCTAACGGGTTAAATAGGCATCTGGTTAACTACTGTTTTTTTGTTTTGTTTAATTTCATGCCAATATTATTGCAGTGTTTCTCTATTGTGTAGAACTTTAGGATCTAGACTATATTAGAAAGTCCCTCAAATGATTTCTTGAAGAATTTTGACATATACATAGATACCCCTTAAGCCCACCTAAAGGAACTGAAGTGAGAGTCTTCAGTTCAGCCTCATGACTATATCAAATAATTCAGTTTTCAAAAATGGATGCCAATTCTACTCCCAGCTTGGCTAGTTGTCAAAGCTATGCTCTGCACTTAACTGACAACACATGTATGCATCATTGAGGATAATTCTGATCTTAGTGCTGCTCAATACCTATCACAAGCTATTGAGAGAAATAATAAATACGGTAGATTTTCAAAAGGATATGCAGTTAATGTATTCATTTAGGTCTGTGCTGGACAATACAGTAGTTACCAGCCACATGTGGACACTGAGCACTTGAAATGTGGCTAGTGCCATATGCTGAAATTATAGTATTTCGGATATATTGGGGTAAATAAAATATATCATTAAAATTAATTTTACATTTTTTCCTACCTTTTTAAAGTGGTTATTAGAAAATTTTAAATTACATATGTGGTTCACATTTTATTTCTATTAAACAATGCTTACCTAGAGATTGGAAAAATCAATCCTTGAATTAAACAACATTGTCACATAGTTGCATACCCAGAGCATATCATATCATGCCTCCAAAACTGTTTTCATTAAGTTATGTTTTGGCATGAAGGCCACTGGTCTATAATGAGAGCAATATTAGACTTATGGAACTCGGTATAAGAGTGCTGCTGAAATCTTTATTCATTACGTTACATACATTGTCTCTCTTCTTCATGAACCATGGAGGAAGTGCATTTCTGGCTCCACACCAAGAATATTTGTGCGTCTCAGCTACTACTTTGTTTTTGCCTTATGGGAAACATGACTTAGAGTGTAATTGATCTTTAAAGGATCATGGGAAGAATCTTTCTCATTAGCACTGAGTCAAATTTTTATCAGACTTTAAGCAAACATACATGATTTTAAAGCAGACATTTCATATACAAGAAATTTCATGCTCATTTGTGGCATTATCTTACTTTTCTATCATTATTTTCTATTTGCTTTGATATTCTCATTAAAAAATATCTTACTGCATTATAGCATGACTATGTATAAATAAATACTAAACGGTATCTGATACACGGTAAATTATCTGAAGACTAAAAATATATATATATACTATTGAAGCAAAAGGCGCTCGTTAGGTTTGTTTTAATTATTTGCTCAGGTTAAAAGGCAGTGTGCCTACTGGTTAAGTTATGAGCTTTGGTGTCAGACTTATATCTCAATCTTAGCTCTTGTTCTTCCAGCTGCCTTAATGTTCGGGGCCTGAACTTCCTCTTCTGTAAAATTACATAATACTATTCATCTCATAAGGGTCTTGTGAGAATTAAACAAAATAATGATTGTAAAAAACACAGAACAGTCCCTGGCACGTTGTAAAACTAACACATTGAACATATTATCATTACTATTAGTAGTAGTAGTATTCTTATTGTTATTATTATTATTGGATATTCATCTTGCTTAAATGAGAAAAAAGGTTAACCTTTTACTTGATCTTACATGTGTCCTAGTAGACATAGTCTTATTCTCTAAAAGTTCGAATCAAGGTGTACAAATGGTTATTATAAGAGATAGACACCAACAGACTGACAGACTTTCCTGACCTGTAATAAACAGATTCTCATACTACAATATATTGTACAGTATGCTTAAGATACTGAACCTTGATCTTAATGGAATAAATTTCTAAAAAATGAGTCTAACACTCACAAAAGTTCACTTATCCACATATCTCCCTTGCAACTAATCTTAAGAAAGATTGTTGGCATAGTTTCTTCTCAACATTTTTAGGTACGTGTGAAATGTCAGAGAGATGTGCTAATATATCACATGTTATAGCTATAGAAATTTAAGAGAGGCAATAACCCACAAGGAATAAACAAGCCAGTAAATGCATATGGAAGCTGCACTTCTCCGGCTGACAAAAATCCTGTTTGTGGATGTCCTTGCCCTCACCCCCTCAGAAGGGGGAAAGTACTTTCTCGAATTATCCCTTTCATTACTAGTTTCCCACACCTTCAATTCTTCCACATTCTTTAGGCGATTCTATTAATTATAACACATCTTCAGTTGTCTGCTTGCTCTTCCTGGTAATTTTGCAGTCTTCTATACGAACTGTGAGGTTTAGGTTATGAATGAACATACATATATAAGCATGAGACAAGCACTTCGGTAAAAAATAACAGAAGAGATGCAGAGAAGTGTTATTATTGTGGAAGTCTGCAAAGACTAGACAGCCAGATGAGAAATATGAAGAATAACTTCTAACACTAATCATAAAACTCTGTCCAAGACCACATAATGCAGCAATGGGAATTTTAGCATAAAATTTCATTATGCTAAAAGACAAAGACTCTGGAATATTCTTGACTTTCTTTGAATATAAGTTCATTTAGAAGGACTATTGCATTCCCCAATTGAATTATTGGCTATAATTAGCCAGCAAAGTAGATAAGAACCTTATGAGAAAATGACTATGTCATCTAAGATTTCATAATAGTCAAAATGGCTTAGCAAAGTCAAATACATAACCAGACTTTAAATACAGAGATGTTACAAAACTTCAGAAAATAGACATAGAACAGTATGTAAATGGAATAAAATGGTAGGTGGTCCAAGAAGAATGAGAAGCTCTGAAAACAAAATTCTGACTACATGTCAAATTAATCCAGATGAAAACCAGAAAGGCTTAAAAAAAGAAAACAACTAGTGGGTGCTGACAACATTAAATATTCCCATTTTTAAAAAGCAAGCATCCAGAAACTCCACACTGGTCAGCCTGATGTCAATTTTGGAGAGCATCTAAAAATCTGTAGCAAAGCAATGATTGTATGAGCCATTTGGAGTTTCAGGTTACTGAAATGAACATCATTTTTAAAAACAATAAGATTATGGGACTCATAAATCAGGCAAATGCCTTAGACATAACAATATGGATCTCGATGTTAGCAAAGCTTCTAATTAAATCCTTACTGATAAGGTAGAGAAATATGAACTGATTGATGGATTAATTTGGATGACTGACTGAACCTTCAAAAACAGTATTGCTGTCAGCCTAGAAAGAAATGTCTAGTAGCCTACTAAATCACAAAGAATTTGCCCTGTTCAATTATAGATGGAGATATAAAAAACATACTTATTTGATTTACAAATGACACAAAGCTGGGTGGCATGGTTAAGAGAGTGTATGAAATATTCAAAATTCAAAACTCTCTCCATCTATTAATGAATTTTGATCAAAAAGAATCAGCCACACAATTATAGGATGGAGAGACCAATTTTAGTCATAATTCATGTGGGAATTTCAATGTGAGACAATGGTGGGACATGACTGTCAAAATGCTAATGGATGCATTAATAAAAGTATTGTGCATCAAGGAAAGGAGATAGTGGTTCCATGGGCTGTTCAGACCACATCTGGAATATTACCGTAAACAAAGGGAAAGAGAGAATGATTGGTAATATTAAATAACTGGAGACATCAGGAGAAGAGTGACAAATTTGGTGAAGATCTTGGAAACCATCTCATGCATCATGAGCAACTGAAATTTTGAAAACTGATTCATGGCTTCCTATTGACTTGAACACTTTTATATCTTAAGTCTCAGCTCATAGTTCAACTGCAAGGGGGTGCCCTTCACCCCACTTTGGTTACATACATCCATTTTCTAAGTTTTCATTTATTATCTGCATCTCTCATTAGGGCTTTCAATAATACATGATTTTATTGTTAACATTTTAAGGTTTATATTTCAGTTCCCCAAGGAAACTGTAACCTCTGAGATATGGGAGATCACAGTGCAGCCAACTGTTGATTTTCCCAAGGAATTAACCTCTTTGTGAAAGCTGGACAGTCACCTTGCTAATCTTGCAAAGAGCTGCACTGAACTTTCTTGAAGCAGGGTTTATAACTTGGTGATGCAAATAAGCCTCATAGCTTAATACATTTCTTTCTTATGATTAATTCTCTTAGTAAGGAGATTGGGTCAAGGCAAGTTTGTGTTAGAGTGGTGAGAAACGTTTTATTATGCTCTGTTTTTATAAATTAGTAATTTGCACACATGACATCTTGTCAAATTAAAAACTCCTCATGGTTGTTGCTGACAGTGTAGGTTGACGTCACCCTAACAGAAAGAGTTCTTTGGCACCACATTTAGATACCTTCTATGCCCTTCACCATAAGTTCCTTTCTCCTACTTATTCCTTCAGAGTAAACCAAGGAGTTTGTGCTGTCACTCTAACATTCCCTGAGAACATTCCCCAAGGACAATACTACACACAAAAGAGGGGCTCAGTTAATGCTTGTCAAATGAACGAAGATTATTCCTATAAAATTTCTTGAAAAAATCACCTAGATACAGTAAAGCTTTTTAATTTACCAATGAACAGAACACCTATCTAATTAAATATCTTAACATTCAAATTGAGTAGTCTATAGAAAATACAGTCTACCAGTGGATTACAGAGAGGAGGAGCTTTATCTTGTACAATATACAGGAATTTTTGACCAAAAGTCCATTCAGCAATAGTTAATTTGAACACTCCTCATCAACTCTGCACCTGTAATATATCTTACTTTACACATTCCTCTTTCCAATCTCTACTAGATTTTGAGTTGCTAATGGAAAACAACATAGCTACTGGTCTGGTTTAAACCAGATACTCAGGCTTAACATGGAAGGATTTGCTCACTTGCTGAAGATGTTAGGCCCCCCAAGTAATTACTAGTAAAAATAATTGACCATTAGATCTGAAAGAGACTTAAAAGATTATCTAGTTCATTTACTTTGTTTTGCAAATCAGAAAACAAATGAAAATTCATTCATGATCCCAAAACCTATTAGTTGCAAAGCCTGTTTTTTTAGCCCATTGCTCTTTCAGTGTGGTTTTGATTTGCATCAGGAAAAGGAAAAAGGTACAAGACAGCAAAGTCCTAGCGGGAATGAGATTTTTCTCCACTTGTTACCTTCTTTTCTCCCCATAGATTTAAATAAGTTCTAAGTCCCTACACACAAGAGTAACTGGGATGTTTACTTTGTGGTCACCTTTCTGAAATTTGGGGAACTTAAGGGGTCCTAACACCTACGCATAAATTTTAACTTGATTACATATTTTTGGGTCTCTCCTTCTACTCTTCCTTGCGCCCAACTATTAGACCCGAAAAAGACATTAGAAACTATCCAGTCTGTCTATTTTATTTCACTGATCAAAAAAACTGAGGCTCAGAAACAAATAGGAATTTATACTTGACAATAATCTTGGGGAAAAAAAGGACTATCCCTTTAGAGATGGAGCAATAGCGTAGTCAGAAATAAAACAATGAACTCCTGAAACCAAACATCAAGTAACCAAATAAAGGATAATAAAGTTAGAATTTTCTCTTCTCAACAAGAAATTTCACGCTATTTTGTATACTACGTCAAGTACGAACAACTACATCAATTACAAAATAATTACAAACCGTATTAACAGGAGGCTAACATGATAAACTGGCCCTCACACAGCACTGGACTGCCCTCTCTGTGAATTGTGAGAAGCTAAGTACCTAGATTTTGCAACCTCTTCTCTAAGAAGCTGTCATCTAAGGCTACTTCATTGAGCAAAAATATGTTGTCTTAAAGTCATATGATGCTTAGTTAAACCTGAAATGAACTAATTATTTCCCATTCTTGTTTTAAGTGATAATCTTTGCTTACCCACATACCTAGGAGGCTGGGGAGGCTCCTTCCAGTCACTGGGTATGAGGTTATAAATGCTCTCAGAAGAGCACGTTGGATCCATGACCACCAAATGACTCCTTAAAACTACTCAACTTTTTACTCACTATACCAATATCTCCGTCCCTTTCTTCACTGCGTTCCTTTTCCTTTCCTACTCTCTCGCCTTCTCAAAGAACTGCGGTATCTCTCTTTCACATAATTCCCCTTTGACCTCTTCTTCGTAGTCTTCTCTTGGGAAGAAAAGAAACTGCCCTTCCTATTCCCTTTGGGGCCGCTTAGCGTGGTTGCCAGCGCGGTTGCCATGGAAACAGTTACTAGGCGACGGGGAAGTGAAGGCAGCAAACCTAGAGTAAACTAGGTTTCCTCTCTTCGCTCTCTCTGCAGCTTCTTCTTCTGCCTGAGAAGTTCAACATGGAAACCATTGTTTATATGTGCCTTTGGGAGTAATGGGGTGAAGAATGATGTCCCCTTAAAAATGTTGCTCTTTTCTGTCTCTGTATACTTGGACCGAAAGATAAACTCTACTAGAAACAACAAGAGCAGCCGCTGCGCAGGCGTCACACAATAAGGGTCTTGTGCGCAGGCGCCAAACCCGGTGGGGGCGGGGCGAGCGGTTGAGGCCAGGCTAACGCACCGCCAAAGCCGACAGCGGGACGAGGGCGGGGAGGAGCCCGAGGAGCCGGGAGGTTCAGGTGGGTGGAGCGAGGGACGAGAGTGACGTGCCGGATGCGCGGCTGCTCGGGGTATGGGCGCGGCGCGCGGACGCAGGCTGGCGCGGGCGCATGCGCAGAGGCGGCGGCGCGAGGGCGGGCCTAGTGAGGCCTCGGGGTTGGGGTGTGGGCTAGCCGGGGTGGCCGTCGGGGGTGCGGGGCTCCGTCCCGAAGCGGCACTGGCGGGGCCTGGATGCTCCTTCCCATTTCCTTTCCTTTCCCCCGTCTTCTCAGTGTGATTTTCTTGGTGAGTTATTTGAGGAGAAAGAAAGGGAAACGGTAGGAACCAGTCCGTTAGCATCGCATGCCTCGTCCCCCTTGCTTCCTCCCCTGTTCTCCTCGGTTTGTCGTCTCGGCTCCCCGCGCTCGGAACGCGCCGCCGCCACCTGTCGCGCCGGTCCGCCCTCCGCCGCCTGGCTCTCTCCCGCGCGTCGCCCGTTCCCTGCTCTCCGCCCTCTTTACCTCTTGCTCGGGCCCCTCTTAGGTCTTTCTTGGCAGACCCGTGAACTTCGTGTTTTCTAAACGACCAGCCCAAACCAGAACGACAAGCCTTTTAAATGGGCCCTGGAATTTTTGCTCATTTTTTGGTGTCCCTTTTTTGAAAATTGCCTTCTGAGAAGCGGTTTTAGTCCGTTTTGAACCATTTGGTCTTCCATCAACCTGTTTGTGGTCGCATGACTGCTGAAAGGAACTCGTCTAGAAGTCTGCCATCTCGAGTCTCTAAAAGACGTTTTGGCAGTATGATTTGGGAAGGAAGATAGATGGTTCTGAACCAGCCTTGCAGAGGCCACGCTGCCCGAAGGGAATAAAGATGCTCGCAGCCTAGAGAACAGCAATTTAGTAGTCTCGCTGCCAGGGTGCTCGGTGGAGGGATTACAACGGGAGGGTGGCTGGGTTAACTTTTTAGTTCCTACTTAAAATGTGTAGATTGAATGTGTAGATCCTTAGCATTTTTGGCTGTTAGTGAATTTCATTAGATAAGAATAAATTTAGTTTTCTTTTATCCAGTTGATCCGATTTTTATTTTTATCGCAGGCGTTTAACAAGCATTTAATTCAGATCAGTGACACTTTGGGGATGATGCTCCTGTATATACTACTTGGAACACTTTGGGGCTATTTATGCTAATCAGATCCTAAAAGAGCCGGTAAGGGCAAAGCATGATTTCTCCAGTTAGTAAGCACCAACTGACCTTAGCTAGTCTTGACTTTTTGAAGTGACTGAATACAGTAATTTCACTGATGTCGGTATGTTTATTGTGGTTTTAAAAATACTAAACAGGCTTTAAGATCTCCTCACTATAATATATTTAGTTTATAGTCATGATGAAGTTGTTAAATCATTTGGAAAGGAACTTTTTTTTCTTAGATACTTGGTCTGTAATTCTGCTTGCCTTTTGGAAGCTTGTTTACAAAGAATATATTTCTAGTTTTTATAATTCCCTCAAAATGGCTACACTATTCAAGGAAATGTGTATGTCCAGTATGTCCACAGAGAATTAGTATTGGTACACCATTGGAGGTCATGAACTTTTTCTGTAAAGGGCTGGATAATAAATATTTTAGGTCTTTGCAGGCCACGTGGTTTCTGTCCAAACTACTCAACTCTCCTTTAGCTCAAAAGCAGCCAAAGACAATACTAAACAAATGAATGAATGAACGAGTGAAGTTGTGTTCTGGTGAAACAATTTACAAGAATGGTGGTGGGCCAGACTGGGCCTGTGGGTTGTAGTTTGCACAGACCCATGATATAAATGGTTGTAGGTCCAAATTTGGTTTTTTTGCTAAAGATGAATAAAACAGGCATAAGTGGGAATATAAATAAGACAATTGGGAGGGAAATAAACCCTTTGTAAAGATGTATTCTTTAGTGTTTTTCCAAGTTATAGCATTGAAAAGGATTCTTAAAAAGTCTTTTGAATTAACTACTCAAGACCATTAAGAGGGTGTCTAACAGCAAAAGACTAACAACAGGAAAGGCTTAGTCAGCCTTGATACTAAGATAAAGGCAAAGATAAGTGATGAACTTGTAAAATTACACGTTTGCGTATAAGATCCCTGTGATTACAAGATGGCACTGAAGTGTGTGGTGCTTCCGCCCTTGCCACCTCCTACTTCCAGAGAATTAGGAGCTGACTGACTAAAGGGCTTGTTGAGAGGATATTTGCTCAGTAGTCAGAAGCAGCACAGTTTACCTCGCCCTGATTAATTTATGTCCTAGTAGATTTGCATTTTTCTTTTTGCTTATTAGAAAACAATTAATTGCTGTAAAAATGCAGTAATTTTTAAGATTTTTTTTAAACCTCAGCATTTCTTTCTTCATGAGATAATAGACTAGATTTAGTCATCCTTCTGAGAAATTTAAATAGAGATTGCATTAATATAGGATGACAAGCATAAGCATGTCAAATATTTTTGGAAGTTCATTGAACTGTAGCCAATTCTTATCATGAGATAATTGTTAAAGTGCTATGTCTTATATTTTACTTTGGAAGAGTATATAATGACATATATTTTAAATTGGTGACAAATGCAAAGTCATTTTGACTAAATAGGATTTTGATGATTTCCCAGAGGAATTGGAAACTAGGTGGTTGTATAATGGAATTGAATTCTTCTGCACCATTTTGTAAGTAAAAATTGATATGGGTTGAGTATGACTTTGGTTGATTATCAGTCATCTAGTGGTAAAGTTAGGAAATCATCACTGTAAATGGCTTGTTGAAAATTAGGATGTATTTCTGGCATTTCTGGTCCTCACTTTTCACAGGTACCATATTTGTGAATTGTACTCGCTATAATTTATTTATAACCCAAAGTAAATACTTGCAGCACTTTTGCAGTCATTCATGGACATGTGCATAGCGATGAAAACTTTGAGTTGCCCGATGTGTGTGTTCGAAGCTGGAGTCAAGGAAGGTGACTCTGCCTTCTTGTGTCAGCCCTCGTACTGTAAACAGGGTCCTTTTGCGTTCTTCTTAGTGCTACATTTTCTGGATTTTTGTGCTTCTAGTTGGTGATTTTGCTGTTTAAAATGGCCCCAAACAGAGTGCTGAGGTGCTGCGTACCATTCCTAAGGCAGGAAGGCTGTGATGTGCCTTCCAGAGAAAATGGGTGCATTAGATAAGCGTTGTTCAGGCATGAGTTAGAGTGCTGTTGGCTGTGAGTTCAGTGGCAATGAATCAATAAAATATATGTTAAATAAGATGTCTTTAAATGGAAACACACACAAAACAAAGTTACGTATTGATCAGTAGGCAAAAATGTTGTGACCAGAGGCTCGCAGGAACCTAATCATGTATTTCCCTTAGGAGTTCAGTATTCACTAATTCAGTATTCGTGGTGACTTTATAGAACATAACTACCACGAATAATGAGAATTGACTATATTACCTCTTAAGTAAAAACTCAATTTCCAGATAACAGTTACATGCTATGAGCATTATTCTGTCATCTCTTGTCTTTTGGTTTGCTTCCAGTGGATGTTGAAGCCCTAAAATTAGTTTGTGCCTTAATATTACAAAAGAAAATTTAGCATGTAGGTTAAAATAGAATTCATCTTTATTTTTCTTTAAAAATGATATTATTTGTTAAATGTTATAGCTCTTAACGACTGCCTTCTTCTAGTTTCAAGATTTCTGGTGAAATAATATACAGAATTAATAAATTGAACTGTCATATTTTCTATTTTTAATTCATATAAAACAAAGGAAAAGTAAGATGATAAAAGAGAAGATGAAGTTAACATGGATAATATTTGTGTTACAGTCTTCTACTTTTAGTGGAATTGATGTTAAACACTGTAGCAACCGACATAAAGTGGAAGAAAAGATCAGTTACAATATTTAGTGTCCATTAAAACAAACCAGATACTCAGGTAGTGTACAATCACTACTAATACAGACGTTGGAAGGTTATGCATTGGGATCTAAGAAAGAAGACACTGTGATGTTATAAGCAAAAGCCTCCAAATAGGAAGTTAATCAGGCTGATTTCTATAGTGTCCTCAAAATAGCTAGTGTTTAAGTATAGTACCAGAATACAGTTTAATAAAAGAAATTGTTCAAGTGTACAGTTCTCTGATCCTTGGTTTACTCCAGAGGAAGTATTAGACCGTGCATACCAAAACAGTTCTTGACTCACAGATGAGTACCACTATTTTCTTTGAAGGTTGATAAACAAACCAAACCATAAAAAAATATGCCTCACCTTGTGCCTAGATATTCTGATTCAATTTATGTGTTTCTAGTCCATTGTCATTGAGTGACAATAATTACTATTGCTATATATATGAACGTTCTTATGTGCCAGCCACTATGATACATGCTTTGAATTTATTATAAACTCATTTTAATAGCTAAGAGGTACTTGTCTGTGGCAGAAGCTTTATTTGTGCTTTTTTACAGTAGATATTATTACATACAAATCATGTAGTAATTCAGACACTCATTTCATAGCTTTAGTCCACTGATTTTTTTCTTCTGATCTCTAAACATACAGTTAGATAATTAAAATTTTAGGTATCATTGTGAAAGATTTTATATTTTTTATTACTTTGTTATATTGTCTTTTATATTGCTTGCTGGCAGAAATTTCTTAAGTACTGTTTAGTAAAATTCTTTTCTATGATAAGACATGTTGAAAAAGAACAGTATCTTAATCTTTTAATAATGGATTTGGGGAAACATGAAAAGGGTCAATTCATTATTTTTCTGTACTTTCAAAATTTCAGATGGATATTTTAATAATAGACTAGTCTGTGTGGAATTTTATGATAGTGTATGCAGTTATGATTAACTTGAATTTTTTTACCATTATAGGCTGCACTTTTTGCAAAGATTGATTTTGCCTCAGCATCAACAAACTCTTCATGTAAGATTGGTTCCTGGGTGTCGTATGTTTACAAGTCTGTGGGAGTGAAGCACACTACATACAAGCTGAAAAGCGAAATAAGGACATGTATTCCTTCTCTTGACAGTTCTAATTTAACTTGTAAGTTAAATTCAGTGTTAGCTTAAAATGGTTTAAATTTTTAATTAGAGAGCACAGTTTAGGTAGCAGAGATAATCCGAGTAGTAAATGATTTAAAGTTTCAGAATGTATTTAAACACACTGTCTAACATTTAATATGGCTCATTTGCATTATTGGTTCTACCACATGGTACAGACACGTGGGAGGCCCCCCTGCGTGTCCAGTTACTTTAGTCCATTTAAATGAGCATTGCAGCAGTTATTAAATTGTATTTTATATATGACTAAAAGTTTGACTTGTCTGGCCTACGTTTGTGTTGTAATGGTGAGTATATTTCCAAAGACAGGGATTTCACCAGTATGGGGAGTTGCAGAGCTTCTTTGGATGCCAGAATAATTTTTTTCTTCTCATCATTAGAAGCATTCCTGAGTTTTTTTGCTCTCGCTCTAGAGTCTGGAATTTGAGTTAAGTCTCTCCACTGATGATGTTTATAGGATAGAAACAAAAGTGACGGTGCATGCAGATAAGGTGATAGATATGTAGCCTTTGACCTTGCTGCTTATTATCAGTTTTTCTTAACTTTTTGCATAATATTACACCTTTCACTTTAGCTTTTTTTCCCCAAGGCCTTCAATATAAAAAATATGTAAGAATGATTCTTAATAGTATGCATGTAAAAGGCACATAAAGAAAATGTCATACCTTTGCCCTATAGTTTGGAAAGTTAAGTATTTTATAAGCAAATATTTTATTCTGGTTTCCTGTTGTGACTTCTATAAGAAATTTATGAGTAACCTGATAGTCTATCAGTATATTCATATTAACTAAAGAGAAATTAAACATAAAGAATGTTGTTCAGCTTTTGTGAATTGCAAGGAAATAGCATTCCAACACCAAATAATCCTTATTTATATGGGTTATAAACCATGAAACAGTTTTCATTACAGGAAAAGAAATGCTAATTTGATTTAGTATATTTTTTTTAAAAGCATCTATGATATGGCATTTTCTGAATAAAGTTTCTGTTGCTTAATAGTTGTAAATTGTTAAAGTTTTTATCATTCAATGTCTTGAGATTAGAAAAGATTGTTAAAAGGATAATATGCAATATATGAGAATTTGGGTTTGAATACTTTTTAAAAATATCCCATAAATTTGAAAGGGTTTTAAACAATTTGTGTACAGTGGGGGCATGGTTATGTTCAATCCTATTGGGATTTTAAGTCTGTTGAAATTAGTAACCAAATGTCTTTCTTTGTTTTTATGTTTTGAAAAGGGCTAAAGCCAGCTTTTAGGTTGGCTTGGGCAGAAAAGTGAAAAGAGGATGCTCCACTTTAAACGATATCACCGTCTGAAACAAATAACCCAGAAATGTTTTCCTAGCATACATGTTAAAACGGATAAACATGCACAGGTATTTCTTTCAAGGACCTTTGCACTTGCAGAATTAAGGAAGTCGTGGCACTCAACCCACTCTCTTGTTGAAGACAAAAATATTATCCTGATGGGACCGCCTGGTGCTGGGAAAACAACAGTAGGCAGAATAATAGGTCAGAAACTAGGTTGTTGTGTCATAGATGTGGATGATGATATCCTTGAAAAAACCTGGAATATGAGTGTGTCTGAAAAATTACAGGATGTTGGTAATGAGCAGTTTTTAGAAGAGGAAGGAAAAGCTGTGTTAAACTTCTCTGCATCTGGAAGTGTGATTTCCCTTACTGGGTCCAATCCAATGCATGATGCTACCATGTGGCATCTGAAGAAAAATGGGATAATTGTATACCTGGATGTACCTCTAATAGATATAGTTAGTCGTCTAAAATTAATGAAAATAGATAGGATTGTAGGTCAGAATTCTGGAACATCTATGAAAGACTTACTTAAATTTAGAAAACAGTATTATAAGAAGTGGTATGATACTCGTGTTTTTTGTGAAAGTGGGGCTTCCCCAGAGGAAATAGCTGACAAAGTACTTAGTGCAGTTAAAAGATACCAAGATGTGGACTCAGAAACATTCATTTCAACCAGACACATTTGGCCTAAAGACTGTGAACAGAAGGTTTCAACAAAATTCTTTAGCGAAGCTGTGGTTGAGGGTTTAGCTTCTGATGGTGGGCTCTTTGTTCCTGAGAGCGAGTTTCCAACATTAAACTGTGGGGAGTGGAAAAGCCTAGTGGGAGCAACCTACATAGAAAGAGCACAGATCATACTGGAAAAGTGTATACATCCTGCTGATGTACCTGCTGCCAGATTGGGAGAAATGATTGAAACTGCTTATGGGGAAAACTTTGCTTGCTCAAAAATTGCCCCTGTCAGGCACCTTTCAGGCAACCAGTTCGTCCTGGAGTTGTTTCATGGACCAACAGGATCATTTAAAGATTTGTCTTTACAGCTTATGCCTCATCTTTTTGCACACTGTATTCCACCAAACTGCAATTATATGATACTTGTGGCTACTTCCGGAGACACAGGGAGTGCAGTGTTAAATGGTTTTAGTCGTCTTAATAAGAACGACAAGCAAAGAATAGCCGTGGCCACCTTTTTTCCTGAGAACGGAGTCAGTGATTTTCAGAAAGCACAAATAATTGGCAGTCAGAAGGAAAATGGATGGGCAGTGGGTGTCAATTCAGATTTTGATTTTTGCCAGACGGCTGTCAAAGGAATTTTTAAAGATTCTGATTTTACTGGCTTTCTTACTGTGGAATATGGAACAGTCTTAAGTTCAGCTAATTCCATAAACTGGGGCCGACTGCTTCCCCAAGTAGTTTATCATGCTTCTGCATATCTTGATCTTGTTAGCCAAGGATTTATTTCTTTTGGGAGCCCAGTCGATGTCTGTATTCCCACAGGAAACTTTGGTAACATTTTAGCAGCAGTGTATGCCAAAATGATGGGAATCCCTATTCGAAAATTTATCTGTGCCTCTAATCAGAACCATGTTTTGACTGATTTTATAAAAACAGGACATTATGATCTAAGGGAAAGAAAATTAGCACAAACCTTTTCACCAGCAATAGATATTCTCAAGTCTTCAAACCTGGAACGACATTTACACTTGATGGCTAACAAAGATGGACAATTAATGACAAAATTATTTAATCAATTGGAAGAGCAGCATCACTTCCAGATAGAAAAGGTTCTAGTGGAGAAACTGCAGCAGGATTTTGTAGCCGACTGGTGCTCCGAGGGAGAGTGCCTGGCAGCTATTCACTCCACCTACCATACTTCAGGGTATATTTTGGATCCACACACTGCTGTTGCAAAAGTGGTTGCAGACAGAATGCAAGACAAAACTTGCCCAGTGATTGTCTCATCGACAGCTCATTACTCAAAGTTTGCACCTGCTGTCATGCAGGCTTTAAAGATTAAAGAAATCAAACAGACTTCCTCCAGTCAGCTTTACTTGCTGAGTTCATACAATGCGTTACCTCCGCCGCATGAGGCTTTATTAGAGAGAACAAAACAGCCAGAGAAGATGGAGTACCAGGTCTGTGCAGCTGATGTGAATGTCCTAAAGAGTCATGTGGAAAAGCTAATACAAAGTCAATTCATATAAAAGTTTTCTGAGTAAGATTTTTTTTTTCTGGTGATAAGCATGCAATAATAAATCACAAAAGTTGATCTGGAGTACAATAGCATTTTGTTTTTTATGTAAATATGTCTATTTGTAGATCTATTACCTTTTGGAGTTTCGATGCCTAATCTCCAGGACTGCACGTTGTGCCTGCACGTGCTCCCTGGATCCTTAATCCAGAAGTGACAAAAAGCATAGTGCATGGACCCTCGTGCTGTTGTCCTGTGCTTTGACTCCCAAGGGACACATCGGTTTCCACTTCTTCATCCCCACTTTTAAGTGGACCAAAATGTCTGGTATTTAGTTTAGCAATTGAAATATTTAAGCACCATTAAGTACTACATCTGTAACCGTTACTGATTCTTTATTGACTAGAAAGATGATTTACCGCTCAAATGACTAACTTACATGGAGGAGGTAGTCAATTCATCCTTTAAGATAGGGCCAGTGTTTTTAACCCTCTTCAAACTCCATCCCTGAGTTATTTTAGAATTAGAATAAGTTATTATTAGAATTGTGTATCCTGCAATGTCCAAATTAGATAAGTGTCCTGTCCTTCACTCCCCTTTCAACGTTTATAGTTAAGAGTGATGTAGTTTGAAAATCAGGACACGTGATTTAAATCCAGGATGTCAGAATCAACAAAACTACTTTGCAGTGGATACAGAAATAAAATTACTTAACTAGGAGAAAAGTTTTCCAAAATTCAGAGTGTTTGAATAGTCTTAATTGAAGTAAGTATATTGATAGTTAGGTAGCAGTTTTCCTTGATTATTTGGAATCCACTCCTATGTAATTTGCCTATTGTCTCTCATTTCAATGGTGGTTTTTTTGGCAACTGAAACCGCACCTGATGCATATACATATAATTTTTTAAAAATTATTTTATTGAGGTCATACTGGCTTATAACACTAAATTTCAGGTGTGCAGCATTATATTTCAGCTTCTGTACAGACTGCTTCGTGTTTACCACCAATAGTCTAGTTTTTGTCTGTTACCATACGTATTCACATATTTAATTTTTATTTCCTGTAGTAACAATAATTTATGTTTGTGAATTTACTGGGTATTTTATTTCTGAATTAAAGATCGTCACTGAAAGGACCTGTTAGTGTAATGGACTGCTCTCAGCCACAAGATGGCATTCCTAACATAATTTGTCTTTGCTGATAACATTCTGCTTCCTTTTCTGGGAGAACTGCCTCCATAAAGAAATATATTAAAAGTTATAAGGAAAAAATTTTAATAATTTGGTGAGCAGGAGCAATTTGTTTAAAAATTTTTAAAAATTAAACCAATTATATGTTGACATTGGCTCTCTGGCTTAATTTCTAAAAAGTTAAGTTCTAAATCCAAAAATTGAAAACCAAGAGCAATTATAAGAAAATAATGGAGAATTCAAAGTTCAGCACTTATTCATGTATGTTTTAGTTATTTTATCACTTTCTTTTAAGGATATTTGTTTCAGTAGAAGACGTATTTAGAAAATGCATCTAAATGTGCACTGTGTGCATGAGAATGCACTTTTTCTGAAAGTGGGAGGGACAGTATTAAAAAATACAAGACATGATTTCTGCCCTCAAGAACTGTAGTTAAGGAGAAAACACATAAAAATTAAATCATGTACGATAAAAAAGTATTATTGCAAGAGTCCTTGAGTAAGTGAAAAATGAGTGATACAGTTAAGTGCTGTAAGATTTAAAAGGAAAGGATTACCATGGAATAGTCAGATTTCACAGAGGATGTAGAACCTGAGGTGAGTCTTAAAGGATGGCAAGGGTTTCTAGGTGGAAAGGAAGGGGAAATACATTGTAGGCAGAGGCAAGGGAAACAGGTAAAGTGAAGTGCCCAGGAGAGTACCTGCATTGATCTGTGGTCAGTTTGTTCTCTCATTGTGCAAAACTGTCATTTCATGCCTTCACTTTTTCTCAGAACCAACTCTGGCTCTTCCTCTTAGCTGATAACCTTGCCTCATTCAAGAGGAGCGAGCTATCAGATACGACATACCTGTTTCCCATCACCACAGGTATAAATCTGCTGCACCTGTTTCTATCTGTCCTGCTCCCCTTTGATTGAATCAGGTAGTATTCCTCCTCCTGTCAGAGGCCAGCATCTTCAGGTGTGCCTTGGATGCTCGTCCCTTCAGGGTACTCAACTTGCTTCATCAGTTTTCTCCTATGTAGTTTCTTCAACTTGTCCCCTCTAATGGACCCTTTCTTTCTATGCCATTCAGGTGCTCTTTTTCATATCTTAAAAAGTGTAAGAATAAAACAAAAATCTCTCTAAACATCCCCATTTTTTCCCATCTACTCTTTGATTTCTTTATGCTCCAACCAAGATCAAGCCTCTTCAAATGGACTTGTCTACATGTATGGTCTCCACTTTCATATCTCATCTCTGGAGTGTGTAAAGTACATGTACAGTTTAAGAATGAGTAAGAAGTACCCACAGACTCACTACCTTGCTTGAAGAGTAAAACATTACTCATACTTGTGATGCCCACTGTGGCTCCTCTTTGTTTATGTTCACGTCTGTCCCCCAGAGGTAACCACTCTCCTAAATTTTCTGTTCATCATCCCTTGTTTGTATTTATAGTTCTGCTTTGTTTAGTTTTGCCCCTTTTTGAATTTTGTGTAAATGGAATCATAGTGTATGTATGCTTCCATGACCTTCTATTGCTCAAAAACTTTAAAATGTATCCATGCAGATGAGTGAAGCCACAGTTGATTAATTTTTATTTCTATATAATATTCCACTGCATAAGTACCACAGTCTATCCATTTACCAGTTAGTGGACATGTAAGTTGTCTAATTTTTATTTGTTCTTGTATCCAGTAGGTATACTGTTTTGTAAAATTCGTGTTGAAGGCTAGTGAATATAGACCTCCAAACATCTGTGATTCCTTCTAATGACATGTAAAAATGGATTTCATATCTTGGTGTTATTAAAATAAAAATTTATGGTTTATGAAGTGAAAAATTGTTATCAATTTTCAGGCTATGGTTATAACTTCTAGCTTTCACTATCTTTAAAATTATTTTCCATGTTGTAAATATGGTGAATTTGTAAGATTTTTGAGGAACAAATGAGATTTTTAAATTACATATTAATGGAAATCATAAAATATGTTTCCATCAAAATTGAGTTTAGAAGGCAATAAATTGTTTCATATGAGGCTTTTGTTAGATTTTAATAGCAATTCGCTTTCAGCAACAATCATTTATGGCAAATACTTTCTCTCAATCCATTAAATCATTTCTAAACATTTTATAATTCAGACTATTTAATGTTAGTAGGAAAAAAAAGTAGCTGTTTTCATGTGAACTTCAAACCCGTGGACACATAAATAATACAGTTTTTGTCCCATCCAAGAACATGAATAAAATCTACATATGGAATAGTTATTTGTGTGGGCCCTATCTATGCGCTCTAACCACTAAACTCATTAGTTTTCTCTCTTTGAAACTAAAAACAAATAGGCTCCTTCAAAGTCAAAGAATAAGCCCCACTGATTCAAAAAGCAAAGCCAAGAAAGTGTCCATTGTCATGGGAAGGAGACCTGTCAAAGACCAGAAACCAAATCAGCAATCAAGTATAGCAATACTCTAGTCAATTGGCAATGTTTTGACCAGAGCCCTACATCAAAAAGTTGTTTGCATCCTGTAGAAGAGTGAATTAGTCAATTTAGCTATTTTTCTTTTTAAACTCTTTATCTCTTACGGAGTTCTTATGACTGTCTTCATCTAACTGGTAATTACAATTGTCTTGAGGAGTCACCTCACTGCAGTTACACGTGCAGATGTGGCCCTACATATTAGGTTATCATCATAGACTGGACAGATTTTAGTGGCCTATAAAATGCAGAGTTGCTAATGGCAGGTTACGTTTCATTTACAAATATTAGGAGAGCATAATTTTAAATCACTTAAATCCATGATGGTTTGTTTTAAATAAATTCTCATATTTGGTGAGTGAATCCTAAAATTAGTCAATCCCATAATGATATCTTTGTGAAGTTTTTTAAACAAATATTACCATTTTTCAAAATGGGAACTTTGAGGTAGATATTCCAGAGCTCATGAGAAATGCTGAAATAAGAAAAAAGCCTCCAGGAATCATTTTGAACAGTTAGAAGAAGCCAAAAAAACAAAACAAAACAAAACAAAAATCTTGGCACTCTTTAAGGCACGAATATTAACACAATTTTTAATCACTCAGTTTTATTTCAAATTAAACTAGGCTTACTTGTATTCATGGTGACATTAAAATTTAATTTATAACTATATGCCCAACACTAGATTGTCTTTTGAAGCAATGTAAAAAACTTTATTTTGGGTTGGCAGCACATGGCCCAGGTTTGCAATCCATGTTACAGTATAACGTTTTCTTTAAGATTAGAGAACTTTTATGTTTTCAAAATATTTTGTTTTGTGATAGTATTTTGGAAAAACTTATTGTGTAAGATTTCAAGGTTTTATTTTACTTTAGTTCTTTGGGGGAAAGAACTTGAATATTCTCACCTGTTGGTCAAATAAAATGGAGACTCACCTAGTAGAACCTGAAATTAATATAATGGTTTTATTTTGTTTTGGGTTCTGAAAAAATTTGTCAAGGTCATCTTTTTTTCCTTCATCAGTTTCAAAATTGGATTGACATTTCTTTAATTTTAGTTAGTGCCAGTCTCTGTTAAAATAACATTGATTATAAACAGTGATAAATTGCATAATGTTTTAAAATAGGGTTTACAGAATTAGGAATTGTGGAAAGAAAGGAGTAAATAAGCTGGCCTGGACTCAGAAGTGGAGGTAAATGGTGGGGTGAGATTAGCTGGCAAGAGGAAGTTTTTGATCTCCATGGGCTGTGGAGGTATCAGTACTGATCTATGAAATCTTTGAGAGAGGGAAATTTGTCTTTGAATTTCTACTGTACAAAACACAATGTAGTGATTTCTAAATGTTTACTGAAGGATTTTCTTTCTTACTCTAATTTGGTCTTTTCTGGACAATTGATCTCCTTTTACTTCAGTTTCTCTGTGTACAATAGATGGATACCCTAATGTGCCCCACTCTTTGGAGAACAATTATGATCACTGGAATCAGTAAATAACTAAGCCCTCTTTGGAATTAAATTGCTATATAAATAATTGCTATACAAATTGGACTGTTCCATAGTGACTTGGGAATTAATTCCTCAACTGGGAGTAAATACCCTTGATCAGAAATGCTAGACTACTGAATTTAATGCAAATGGTGGTCTAATACATTCAGAAGGCAGGTGGTTTATTCCCAGGGCAGTAGATTTCAAACCATAGTGCACATCAGAATCAACTTGGGTACTTGTTAAAAATATTGATTCTCCAGGTTCATCCTCAGGTTCTGGTCCATTAAGTCAAGAGTGAGACCTAGAAACTTGTATTTTTAAAAATTATTTTAAATTATGCTAAAATGCACATAACATAAATTTACCATCTTAGCCATTTTTACATGTACAGTTTAGTAGCATTAAGTACACTCACATTGTTGTGTAATCAATCTCCAGAACTCTTCATCTTGCAACACTGAAACTGTACCCATTAAACAACAGCTCATTTCCCACTCCTGCTAGCCTCTGGCAACCACCATTCTACTTTCTATTCCTATGAGTTTGGCTACTCTGGATACCTCATATAAGGGGAATCATATAGTATTTGTCTTTTTTGTGACTGGCTTATTTCACTTAGCATAATGTCTCCACATTTCCATCCATGTTGTACACATTTTGCTTATCCATTCATCCATCAATGATCATTTGAGTTGCCTCCACATTAGGCTATTATAAATAATGCTGCTATAAACATGGGAGTGCAAATATCTCTTCAAGACCCTTATTGCAATTCTTTTGAATATATGACCAGAAGTGGAGTTCCTGGATCATATCATAATTCTATTTTTAATTTTTTGAGGAACTGCCATACTGCTTTCCATAGTGGCTGCACAATTTTTTATTTTCACCAATGGAAACTTGCATTGTTTTGAAATTGTGTTTCAAAAAACAAAGTTATACATATACCTAGTTTTAAAAGTCACATAGTTTTAAAAAGCTAAAATGTATTAGTAGTTCCCTGTATGTACTCCTTCCCATACCCACTCCCCAGTGGTAACCACTCTCAAATCAGCTATTTGCTCTGATATTTTTCATTCATATTTCTTGATAACATACTTAACTGCTACTTTGAATTTTAGCTTTAGCTATTATATACTGACATTCTTGTATGAAAGATTAATTAATATTTAGTTCTCTTACTCCCACTGCCCTGCCCCACTATCCACTAATTTCCTTACCTTCCATCCTTCCATTATAGAATATTATCGTTTTGGATTAGATCAATATTAGTGTTTGCATTATTATGACTCTAAGTATTATCCACATCTCAGTTACATTGTATATTATAATTTTTGTTTTTGTTTTATTTTTGGAGTAATTGTGGTATTTATTCCATTTGCTTAGCTTTCTGTATATGTAATGAATTCATCTCCAAACTTTCTGCCAGATGCATAAATGTCAATGATTATAAACGGATTAGGTAATCTATAAATTTTATCTTTTCCTTGAAAATTTCCCTTTTGGAGCCCCTCTGTCCTCCTATTGCAATGCAGATTGTTTGATCTCTAAAGCTGCTGCACAACTATTAACCATGGATCCCTAGTCATCTTTCCTTTCTATGCACATTGTCTTTTCATTTACCTCTTGAGTTGGATCCAATTTCTTCCTTTTTCTCGATTTATTCCCTAATTTTGATAGAATTCATCTTCCAGTAGTTTCCTGAGATAGTATGCATTGAATTTGAATTCTTTCAGAAATTGCTTGTCTGACAATGTCTTTATTCCATTTCAAAGTAGATTGCTAGTTTTGCTAGGCATAGAATTCTAGGTTGGAAGGCATTTTTTTCCTCAGAATTTTGAAGCTATCATTTCACCATCTTATAGATTCTATTTTTGTTTTTAACAAGTTTCCTGTTATTCTGATTCTTAATTTTTTTAATGTGGCCTATTTTTCTCCTCTTGAGAAGATTTTAGGATCTTTTATGGTCAGAGTTCTAACATTTGTGACAATATTTGTTAGTATGGGTCTTTTTGCTTTTTTGTTTATTCTGCCTTTAGAGCTCTTCCCAATCTGGAAATTCATGTCCTTCAGTTCTGATAATTTAAAAAGTATATTTATTTTCTAGCTTTCTACTCCTCTGTCATTGTTCCTGTTCTTTATTCCTCAAACTCCTATTTTGGGGATTTTGTACATCCTGAAGTGATCTTATATGGTGTGAGAGATTGACTCTAAAGATAGTGGCCAACAATTTCTTCCAACCCTGTATTCACATGCCGACCCTCACATCAACAGGTGAAGCCTATTATCTTTCTCACTGAATCTGGGCTGGTCTTATGACTTGCTTTGACCAATAGAAAGTGACAGAAGTGAAATCTGAGATGTCTAACATGGACCATAAGGGGACTGGACACTTGCACTTCCTTCTTTGTCTTCTGTAAAGCAGCTTGGGGTAGATTACTCAATAGCAAGAGGCAATGTGGAGAGAGGCCTTGGAGGGTGAGAGGACATCTTAGACTATAGAGTCACAGACAAGTTCCTTGGTGAATGTAGCTATGTGACTGCCCTAAGCAGAAGAGCTGAAGATTCACTATGCTCAGCCTAGTCAACCACATTTGTGAGAAATAATAAATTGTTTTATTCCACTAAGTTTGGGGGTCGTTGTTATCTAATGATAAACAACTGAAACAACCTCTGATTCTCTGTATCTTTTTTCCCATTTCCCATTTTTTTTTCTATTCTTTGAATTGATTGATTCATTCTTGTTTTAGAAGGATTCCACTTTCTGGTTTTATTTTTCTTTCAACTCTTCTGTTGAAAGTTCAATTTCCATCACCATGTTTTTAATATCCAACATCTCTTTTTGGTTTGAAAATTTTTAATAGCTTTCTATTCTTGTTTCACGAATGTAAAAATCTTATTTTATGTCTTTAAGGAATTTAGTAACTGTTAAAAAATTCTTTTGAAATCTGTTTCTGTTTCTTCTGAAGTCCACTTTTTGTTTGTTTTGGTTTCTGTCTTTTCTATTGATACATTTCTTAAGTGTTTGGTGATCCTCCTGTCTCATTCACATTTAATTTTCAAGTAGTCAGAAGCTGGTTGGAAACTATTTTCTGGGTGATACTTGTCAATTGCTGGATTTCACTGTATGATAATCTGACTGGGCCATTTCAGTGGGTACCCTCAACTTTTCTTTTGGCCTGCTTAGATTTCCTGGGAAAGGAATCCTAGAGGGAAGTATAATCAAGTAGAGAGAGAGACTATGGGTTGTCATCATTCAACATGTAGATTTTCCGATATGCAACCTCCCCATATTTTTAGTGTGGTATTTCTGCTCTCACCTGTGCCTGTATCCCAGAGTTTGAAGTCTCTGAATAGAATAAACCTATTGTCTTAATCAGCAATCACCCTGCTACAAGGTGTTGGGGACAGTTTCCAAGGCTCTAACTGCTTTTTATACAGATTTTCAATGAATTCTCTTGTTTTTAGTTTCATATTTCTCCCTGCCAATCCTGCCCTCAGTTTCAGAAATAAATGGTGCCTCTAATTCTTGAATTATTTTGGGGTCCTTATATGCTAATCAGCCTGTTTTTGGAGTTCTCATGCTGGAAACAAACTTTCAACTTTCCTTAATCTTTTAAAGTAGTAAGCATTCATTCATTTGCTTTCTGGCTTCAAAACTGTGCTACTGCTGTTCTTTTCACCTGCTGTTTTAGTCAGTTTATGACTTTCTTTTTTAATGACTTTACTGCCATTTTAATTGTGCCAAAAAGCAATCCAGTGATGTTACCTGTGTATTGTTTGGAGTGCTAGCCTCTAAAGTTGATTCTCTGGCTTTTCTGGAGATTCTTTGGTCCATTTATTACCTTTTAGTAAATTTATTTTAAGCTTAAACTTGTTTAGAAAGTTTAAGCTTAAACATCTATTATTTGCAATTAACAACTGCACCTACTACATTACAAGTAAAATTAGTGACATTGACACCAAGTAGCATAGAGTAGTTAAACATTTCTAAATTCTTCCGTGAGACCTGAGCATTTTAGCAAAAAAACCAAAAGTATGTGGTCAAATTGTTTTAGGAAATGTTGCATTCTAGGTCTTTCTTTTATAGATTTACAATGCATATTAGCATATTAATCCTGTTTTAGGAAACTTATTTCAACTTTAACCCTCTCCTCCCAAACTTATTTGTCAATTGAAAGAAAATTTGTGAATATTTTGCAGGACACACTTCAGAAAGTGTTGGAAAAGTTAGATATAGGATGGTAAATTTGGAGACATTTAATGGATCCTAAAGTAGTGCCTCTACACCATTTTCTTTTTAAATCAAGAAATAATTTAATCCAAACTATTTGAGAGTCAAATGAAAACTAGACAATAATGAGAGCACAACAAAAAATTTATAGGGATGCAGCTACAGTGGAACTTAGAAATATAAGGCCTGAAATGCATTTAGTATGTATTTATGTGTATATGTATGTGTGTGTATATATATGTATATTTATATATCTATATCTATCTATACATACATATGAAAATAAATGAGCAAGTAGTCAATTAAAGAACCTGGAAAAAGAACAAACTTCCCAAAAGATTTAAAAATTAAGGAAAATATCAACCAGTACACATGACTGGAGTACATTCCTTCATCAATCATAACCATAGGTTGGCTATGGATGTAAGAGTTAGGCAAAAATCAATTAAAGCATTCTGTGAAAATCTATTGGTTGTATAGAATTGCAAGAAAGAGTATTGTATATTTTATTATTATTTATAGTTTCTTGTTATATGTTGTATTCATACATACACTTTTTGTTCAGAGAGCCATTTACAACGACTACACTGAATATATGGCAAACACATGATATTACCTTTCTAAAATCTGAAAATTTTTAAATTTCAAAACACATTTACCCCATGGGTTTTGGATAAGGAATTGTGAACCTGTTCATTTTAAAAGCACAACACAGTTTTTTAATCAGAAAATATATGCAAGAAAATAGCATTTCTACTGCGTTGAGTGGCCTGGTTAAAATGATTCAATATCCCAGTTTGACAAAATTTAAGATTATTCATATTTGTTTTGAATTTCACAAGGCTCAAGTCAAGTAGCAGAAGTTTTCAGAAAATACTTTTACTTGCCCTTGATATTGCCATTTTTTCTGGAACTCTCTCCAATCTGCTTAAGATTGTAAATATAATTGTTTGAAATAATATTTAAACAACTGCCAAATCAATATGAGTCATTACCAGAAAATGCATCATTTCTTGTAAATTCCACATCTGTGTAGCATTCTTCTCTTTCAAAGTAATTCAACTTAATCCTAAAAGATCCTAATAGCTTATTTTTTCACAATATTCTGTATATTTTCCAGAAGAAGAGTCATCAAGTTAAGAGGTACCCCCTTTTCCCTTCAGTGTTGCAGCTTACTGTGAAGAAATATAGAACATCTTTCTCTTGAGAAAAGTTGAGTATAATAATATTTTACTGGCAGCAGAAAGAAGGAAAATATTAGTTTAAATCGGGTCAAGAGCATAAAATTTCTACTGGCCAAAAGCAGTACTTTAAGGATATGTAATTTTAGGGAAAAAACAATCAAAGTTAGAATAAATCATTTGAAATATGCAGGTCATTCTTGTCAAAGAGGAAAAAATATGTGTAGGAGCTTTATCATTTTGAAAATAATTGCACATATATTGTTTGATTTGATTTACCCAAGACTTCAGAAAGGGTGATGGTGCCTTGATGTGGTCACCAGAGTGAGAGGCCCAGAAATTAAATTTTGTTCGTGTTCACAGAGTTGATCAGATTTAGAGATCCTACCTCCTGCTAATAATACTTATGAGAGTAATATATAAACTAGAATGTAAATTTATTGATTTATAATGGTTGATATTTGGTATTCTCCATCAAGGACTCTCTATCCTTATCTCACATCATCTAGGAAATGAGCAGTCAGTAGTTTACTTGGTAAACATGAAGTCAAACCAAAGAGGGAAGGATAGTTTTTGGGGATATTTCAGTCACCATTATCAGTACTTATCCCAAAAAAGAATGCCTCTTTAGTGAACAGAATATTCTTATCTGTTTGACTCAAGGTCATTCTTCCCTGGACAGTGCTAGATATACACTTCTAAATCTTGATCTTTGGGTGTCAGTTCATTACACGTCAAGATCACCCACTTTGAGTGAACATGTTCTTTTTTCAGATTTGTTACAAAACACAAAAGTCATAGTCTCAGTCCTTGGGAATCTTATGGAGAAATGAGACAAGTAATTCGACTTATTACAAGATCGTGTGATAAATACTATGATCAGGACCAGCAGAAACATGATGTGTCCTGAGAAAGCTAATTAGATATTTGGTTTCCCTTCAAACTGATCTTCTTGAAGTATTTATTCCACTTTTCTTTAGGGAGAGACCACAGTTTTGCACAGACCACCACATCACAAGCACAGTGCAGGGAAGGATGGAGAAGGCCCTCTGCTGGTAGAGGATACCCTCTCCTGTGTTGTCCGAAGCAGCTCAGCTCTGACTCCAAATTTGCATACGCTAACTAGCAAAACAGAAACACGCAAACTAACCAAGCTCACCCTCTTGGAAAGGCAGTTTAGATATCATTTATTGCCATTCAAGCGTATTCTTGATTCTTCCCACGTTCTGATTCCTAGAAACTTGTCAAAGTAGTAGTCCACATATAGTGTTGATAAACACAATTTTCTCTCTGCAATATTCCTAATGATATTTAAGTCTTCTTGAAGACTGGTGCCCTTGGACAATTGCCTGGCTGGCTCTTCCCTAATCCACTTGAGGCCATAGTTATGTTTCAGACCTGAGGCTATGGGATGGGAGCCAAGAAGAGAGACTTAGAAGTCAGACTGAGGGATTAAAGAAGGCGTTCTGGAGATGATCACATGTGAACCACAGTTGAAAAGTCAAGCGATGGTCACATAGGTAAATTGGTGGACAGAGGGAAGAACATGGCATGGAGTGCGGTCTGTATCGCTCAGTCTGGCTGAACAACGAGTGTGTGTATGGGATTGTGAAGAGGAAGCTGGAAACTCAGGCAGGATCCATGAGTTTACACTTTTTTGAAAGCTATGAGGTATCACTGAAGGATTTTAAGTAGAATATCATAATCAACTCATTATTTTAGGAAGGTCTTGGTGGCAACTGGGTGGGAGTGGAGAGATTAAACTCATGACCAGAGACCAATTAGGAGGCCAGAGCATGGACTGAAGGAGTACAACCAGAAGGAGCAGGCAGTTTCCAGAACAATTAGGAAGTTGCTTTATAGGATTTGGTGACAGATTAAATGAGAGGTGCATGGACAGGGATTCTGGTTTAGAAACTAGATGGATGATTTTACCATTTACAAAGATCAAGAATATAGAAGGATGTGCAGATTTGGCAATGAATGGAGTGGGAAGATGGTGATTGTTTTCCATGCCTAACTCATTGAACATTAAATTTTCCATCACATCTTAAAATAGTCTCCATACCCTCTTCAAAGACAAGAAAGTTAAATAAGTCAATTACTAAACAAAAGCATCTGGGGAATCTGGGAACTTTTACCTACAAACAAATGCATTTCTATTTCTCCCCTAACTTTCAAACCTGTCTTGTTCTTCTTTCCTCCTCCCTTTCCTTACCACATACTACTAAAAATGACTTCCAAAATTTTGCCCATCTATTTATCAACATTTTCAAGTTGTAATTCAGGATTTACTTCATTTCATTGTTCCCTGAGCAACCACCATTCCTGTTCATTTTAGCTTTAGTATTTATACGCTGTTTGTAACTCTACCAGAGTTAACTTGCTAAAATCCTGGAATTTTTTCTTATAAATATTTATCATTTTCAAAATTTAATTATAAATTTCCTTAGAAATTCAAATTCCTTGGTACCTGCCCAGGTGTCAGTATATTATTGTCTAAAGGATACATTCTTAGTTAATTGACTTCTTGGTATACTTCATTCTGACTGGCAAATAGATCCCACAATAAATTATTGAATTTTAAGCTTGTTTGGAAGCCTTCTTTATGTAATGGAACATTTTAACTTGCAGTCTCTTTCTAAGGTACAGAATATTATAGGATATTTCAGATTCTCTCTGGGTACCATTTTTGTTCAATATCTACTCCAAATTGTTTTGTTTTGTTTATGGGATAAGGGTATCACAGGACGTGATGGTTTGCTTTTAAAAGGAGCTGTTGTTTTACTTTTTTGGTTATCAGGAAAAATGATAGAAGTCTGATAGCTGTCTAAAAGAGTCCCATGAAATTTACACTTTAAATAGACATGGAATAGCATTGTGTCCTCACTTCCCTATCTGTGTTATAGTGCTGACTGTGTCTAAATGTTGTGATCTCCACTTATAATAATACGTGAAGTAGTCATTAGACATCTGCTTAACTCTTAGGGAACTCAGGTTTACAGTTTAAAAGATCCTCTTATGATAGTGACAGTAAGAACCTTTCTCATCTGTACAGGCTTCTGTTTCTTAATCTATAAGATTGACGTATACCTGTTATGGGGATCTAATAAAATAATGTGTGTGAGATTTTTTAAAGAATACATCATGTTATTCTTATGGGTGCTGTTACTTTTACTGTCTTAAATTTTGAAAGAACTTTTCTTAGAAGAAGAGTGATCTCTTTGGAAGTAGTTTCCTTTTCTGGGAATAATTTTAAAATATTCAGGAAGAATGTCTACAATCCTAACTGAATGCCAGTTATTCACACTGGAATAGAAAGGGAGAATATGATTTTAAATGCACACGCTTGTTTCAAACTATGTTTTTTTATAGTTACTGAGTGGTATCTGTTTCTCATAATGTCAACTATGTGGAATGACCTGGACCTCCATTGCTGGTTTAGGACTTGGGATAAGAAAGATTCAATAGTTGTCAAAGGTAGCATGAGTAATTTAAATAAAGATGTATATACTGAGAATCACTGAGATCACTTTGATAATTTTTTTGCATAGCAGATATCTCTACAATGAATTCAAAATTTTCACTCCCATCCATTATGACAGTCATTTTAGCAAAACATTGCTTTAAATTATTTATTCTCTTACAGTGGATTTCCAAATATACTTTTGTGCGATGAATTTAATGCCATGTAACAATTCTAAGTGCCAGAATCATAAAGCTTAAAACAATTTTTTTTCTTATAATAAGATCTTGGTGATTGATGTTTGCTTAGAAAGCAAATTCATTCAACTTTGCTTGAATATCCAAATTCAGTCTTTTTAGTAGGGACTATTTTGACCTTGTACTCAAATCCAAAATGGTCACTATGTTACATTCCTGTCATTTTCTTATCCTCCAGCTATAAGCAGTATATAAATTGCTGTGAGGATTTTTAACTGAACGGTACTGGTTCAGTTACTATTGCTGTATAACAAATGACCACAAAACTTAGTGGTTTAAAACAATCACCATTTGCTGCTGATCTTGTGGATTAGGACTTCAAGCAGAACTCAGTGGAGACAGTTCATCTTCGTTCCACATGGCGGCAGCTGGAAGGATGTGACTGGAGCTGGAGCATCCAAAACAGCTTCACTCCCAAGTCTGGGCCTTGGTGCTGGCTGTTAGCTGTGGCGCTTCCATTCTCCTCTGTGTCCTCTCTCTTCACATGATCTCCCATCTTCCTGGGCATCGCGATGAATTTAATGTGAAAGTAAAGTAAAAGTAAAGTCCCACGGGACTTTTCTCTCTGGTAGGATAGCCCTTACAGAGTTGCCGGGTTCCAAGAACAGAAGTAGAAGCTACAAGGCTACTTAAAACGTAGGCTCAGAAATCCCAGAACATCATTTCCACTACATTCTAGTCATCAAAGCAAGCCACAAGGCCAGTTAGATTCAAGAGAAATGCATTCTGTTCTTGACGGGAGGAGTGGCAAAGTCATAAGGCCAAGAGATGGACTCGGGGAGGCGTGGTTCATTGGGGACCATTTGAAACAATCTACCACAGAGACATTGAATGGACTTTTCAAGAGGAACTCACTTAAATCAAGAAGACACGGCTTCCTGGTCATGACTTGAGAATTTTACCACTGAGATAAAATAATGTTGAAAATAGTGATTTCTGAACCTAATGACAGTTTGATCATTTGGTGTCTCTTCCTTAGACAAAGTTTCCTCCCTACTTTAGTGAGAACTTGCTGTGTATAAATTCAGAAAATATACCATGCATGCCTTTTAATAGCTCACTTTTAAAATTTAACAAGACTGGATATCTTCTATGTAAATAAATATATGGATAAGATTTTAAATGGCTGCATAGTAATTTATATGGCTATACAATAATATATTAAGTCCTGCCCGTATTGATAAATATTTATTTATTTATAGTTTTTGCTGTTTTAAGCAAAACTGTGATGAGCATTTTTAGGCACTTTTTGATCATTTATTTATAACAAATTCTTAGAAGTGGAATTCTAAGATAAAGGATTTAAACATTTAAAAATTTAATGCTATCCTTCAGAAAGGAAGTTGTTCCACTGTCTTCTGGTTTCCATGGCTTTGATGAGAAACTATAATCATTCAGATCATTGTTTCCCTGTATGTAATGATTCTTTTTTCTCTAGCTGTTTTCAAGGTGTTTTTGGTATCTTTATTTCCAGCAGATTATGGCATGTCTAGTGTGACTTTCTTTGAATTTATTGTTTGGAGTTTATTAAACTTCTTGAATCTGCAAGTTTATGTCTTTCACCAAATATGGGAAGCTTTTGGCTATTATTTCTTTAAATTTTTTTTTCCATTTCATTCTCCCTCTTTTCTGTCTAGGATTCCAATTACATGTATGTTAGACATTTTCGTGATATCACATAGGTTCCTGAAGCTCTGTTATTATTTTCTCTGTTCTTTTTTACAATGTTCTTTTCTCTCTGTTCTTCACATTAAATAATTTTGATTAATCTACTCTCAATTTTACTAATATTTTCCTCTGTCACCTTCATTCTTCTTATAAGCTCATCTAGTGATTTTCTTATATTAGTTATTGTATCTTTCAATTCTAAATCTTCCATGTGGTTCTTTTCATTGTTTCTATTTCTCTTTCCCATTTTTTTGAGGGACAGTCTACAAGATAATTGGCCTGTACTATTCAAAAATGCCAAGGCCCTGGAAGACACAGAAGACTGTGGAACTATTCCAGATTAAAGGACACTAAAAAGATGTGACGCCAAAATGCAACCTGTGGTCCTGGATTGGATCCGGACTAGACATTACTTTTCTTTTGATAAAAAGAACATTAGTGGGTAAATTGACAATATTTGAATGTTTGTAGGTTAGATAAGAGTATTATATCAAGATTAATAGTGCTGTGGTTATATAACAAAAAGTCCTTGTTAACAGAAAATTCACACTGAAGTTTTTAGAAGTAAAGAAGCATCATCTCTGCAATGTACTCTGAAATGTTTCAGAAAGAGAGAATTTGAGAAAATGTGGTAAAATTGTTAATACTTGGAGAATCTGAATGAAAAACATATAGAAATTTCCTGCACTGTTTTTGAAATTTTTCTGTAAGTCTGAAATTAGTTCAAAATACAAAGTTACAAAAATCTTCAAGATTTTTAAAAATTAAGAAATGATCTAAAACCTGTTCAAGATTGAAGAGTACAAAAAGGATATAAATGCAATGCATGATCTGAACTTAATTGTAGACCTATACATTACATTGTTAGGGCAATCAGCAAAAGTTGATAGGAATGAATGTTTGGATTAGGTAGTAGCATATCAGTATTAATTTCCTGATTTTGAGGATTGTGCTATTGTTATATATGAGAGTGTCACTGTTTTTCAGAAATGCACACCAAAATAATAAGGAGTAATAAGGCTTCAGTATAAAGTTGGGAAATTTAATAAGAGAAAAATAATCACTTACAATTCCACCACTTTAATGTAATCACCATTACCATCTTTATTTTTATCTTTCTGTGTATTTTAAAATAGTTTAAATTATATGCCACATGTAGTAATATGTTTTACTCAATTTTGCATTGTGTTTTGACTTTGCATGGTTCTTTTTGACATAAAAAAAGGAAGCAGCACTTTTAATTTTAGTCAATTATAAAACTTCTTTCTGTACTTTGGAATTTCTCAAAACCACTGAAATAAAATAATAATAAAATGTAGAATGAGTTTAAAATATTAGTTGTGCACATTTCTATAGCAATAGAATTATGTGAAAGCCTATTTATGTTCTAGTTAAAATAAATTTTTAATATGTTCAATTTTCCGTTAAACATCAGTCATCATTCCTTTTTCCATTCTTGTTCTTCTGTATGTAACATCTTTTTACCTGTATAGAATATCTTTTCACATTGGCTGCTTTCAAGATTCTTTCTTTATCTGACTGGTTTTTAAGGTCATTGATCCTTTCTTCTGTTGTGTCCAATCTGCTATTTATCACATCTAATGAATTTTTAATTTCAGATGTTCTATTTTTTTTGGATCTAGAATTTTCATTTGACTCCTTTTTATACTTCCTATATGTCTTCTGAAAGTCCTCATCTCTTTACACTTTATAACCATATTTTTCTATACATTTTAAAGCACATTTATTAAAGTTAAGTCCGTGTCTGCTAATTTCAAATCTGGGTCATCTGTGGGACTCTTTGTGTTGACTGATGTTTCTCTTAACTACAGGTCACATTTTCCTGTTTCTGATCATGTCTAGTAATTTTTATTATATACTAGACATAGTGGATAGATCACTGTGAAGACCCTGAATTCTATTACCTTCCTTTGAAGAATGTTAGGTTTTGTCCTAGCAGTCAGGGAAATTGCTTGCAGATGATCTTGAACTTGTACTCAAGATTGTTCCTGAGTACAGTTGTACAGGTTTGCTTTGGGGCTTTGTTGGCATAGGTCTTTTTCAGTCTTTCTCTGAGTTCTAGGGCTAATCCTTTAGAACTGCAATATGGACTTCACTCCAAAAGTGTGGCCCTTCTGGGGTTTCAGTGAAATGTTCCAATCGTTTATCAAGCCCCTCTAACTTTTCAGGTCTTGAACTCCTTCTGACTTCCCTGCAATAGGCAGCTGCTGAAATCTCTGCTCAGTTCTTTCCAGTTTCCAGCTACTGTTTTCCTTCAGGCATCCTTGGCGTCTTGCCTTGCACATGCTTCAGTCAAGGGTCAACCAAGTATTTGAAGACAGTTTGTGCTCAGATTTTGGGACTTGTCTCTACCATAAGTTTCCTCCTTTCGGGAACATGTCTCCTCAATTTCCAACTACTCTGGCAGCCCCTAATTCCATCTCTGACTCCTTGAGCCAATCAAATGGCTGCTACTTGCTTGAGCTTTATCCATTCATGCCTCACAGTCTGAAGAATGCTCTCAGGGAAAAGCTGAATAAATACAAATTATATCCAATATAGTTCCTTTATTTCAAGAGTTTAATCCCTTCTAGTTTTTTCCTATTTTTATTTACTCTCCATTGCCTTTAAATGACTGTTCGATGTATTTGTATGTCGTCTAGATTTATAGTTTATACTCTTAGGTGAGTTGGTCTGATATAAGCTATTTGGTCTTATCAGAAACTGATGGAATGAGCAGGATGAGACTAGAACTTGTTGGTTTCCTCCTGTGTAGTTTTCTATATGACCCATCCTATCTTGGAATTTTTCTTCTGTGGGTCAGATTTTTATTCCTTGTCACTTCATGGGAAAATAAGGTGAGAATACGATATGAACATAATGATATTTAAAATATAAGTTGTAGTAGTGAGGAAAATAATATGGATTTCTTTCTGAAAAAATAACTCTCAGTAATCAAACAGCTTCACATATTTATGAAATATAGTATATTGGCATAAAAGTATAAACATATCACTAATAGAATTCTGATCAATGAACACGATTTTATAAATCAAACATTTCCGGAAATTGTTTAAATCAGGCTCAGTTTGACTTAGCACTGGTTAAAGCCTTGGTCATTTTCTCCGTGTCCTTTTCATCAACAGTAAAGGGATTAAAAGAAAAAACTTCAGGGATTGTGGAGCTTAACAAATGCTGGGGGGGAGGGTTTATTCATTCTTATGATTCATTCTGGCTGTTTTCTCTTCTTCACAGGGGAAATGGAATATCTCCTGGTGGAACAATCAGAATGATACTAGAAGCCATGTCTTTGCAAAGCCAAAATGATCTATTAAAAGCTTCAGTAGGGGCTGGCCCTGTAGCCTAGTGGTTAAGTTTGGTGCACTCTGCTTTGGTGGCCTGAGTTCAGTTCCCAGTCATGGACTTACACCATTTGTCAGCGGCCATGCTCTGGCAGCGACCCACATACAAAATAGAAGAAGATTGGCACAGATGTTAGCTCAGGGAGAATCTTCCTCAGGCAAAAGGAGGAAGATTGGCAACAGATGTTAGCTCAGGGTGAATCTTCCTCAGAGGAAAAAAAACCCTTCAATATATTGTATCAAGTCCAGAATTAATCTCGCTGATGAAAAAGAGGAATTCATGATCAATGGTATTTATGGGCTTTTGAAGAGTGAATATGTCAGTCATTAGAACTATTGCCTTCATTTTCTTGCGTGGGTGCTGAGCTCTAATTCCATAATTTAAATGTTTTCTTCCATCTTACAATCTCTATAATATCCTAGAGGTGAAAAAATTCCTGTATGCTTTGCAGAGGCAGTTCTGGAGCTAGATCACCTACATGCCAGTCCTGGCTTGTTAGGACCCTGGACAAGTTACTGAATCTTTCTGCCTTGACTTCTTTATCTAGAACATATGGATAAAAATATCTGCCTTATTGGGCTGTGAGGACGACATGAGATAGTGCATATAAAACACTACAATCCTTTATTTTCTCCAAAAACATAGCCCTTCAGTAGGATGAGGTTGAAGTAATTTTTTCCATAAAATATTGAAATCTCACCATGTCTCCTTAAACAGATTGATTTTTTACCAAACTGCTGTGTTGTATTCCAGCAAAAGGGGTTATTTACTGAAGTGCCTAAAGGTCTTTGTTAAGTGGTTGCGGTACTCGAAAGTCAAGTCCTATATGTTAGTTTCAATATCTTAGAAATTCACAATGTTTAAATACAAACTATTTTATTTAGGTGGAAAAAATGAGAATTTGTCATTTTCAAGGTAATTTGAGGTTTGGGCCAAACCGGTAGACTCTCACTTTTCTTTTCACCAAATAAAATTAGTTTATGGCAACAAAATTCAACATAATTGATTCTGAAGCTGCTGGCAGTTTAAGTATTGTCTGTCCAAATTCTTATAGTTCAGGGAACAGAAAAACCCAACTTTTCCTTTTACAAATCTAATCCAATGTAAACAATATTTCAAGGTTTATTCAGGGATGCTAATTACTTCTTCAATTTTTCTGTGATGAAGCTATTCCTGGATGTGAGCAAGCAGGATTAAACCTCAAGAGCATGTGAGGCCACCGGAAAATGCTTCATTGTCTTTCAGTCTTTCTGGGTCACTCAGTATTTGATTATCCAGACTAATTATGGGCACGGAAAGCATGAATAATTCAGTTGTACAGACAAGCTCTTGTACCTTATTTTGGCTCAAGACTTCACCCTTCTTCCAAACTTTTTTTCCACAAGAGCTAACAAATAAAGCAGAACGGTTAGTTTCCTATCTTTGCTCTATTTCCTCTGTCCTTTCAAAGAAGTATTGGCAAATGACAAAATGTCTCCCTCCCAAGTCCCGCATTCCCTCTGCCATAAAGGAGTGGTATCAACAACGAGCAAAAAAGCAGAGATCTAGGTAACAATTCCCTGAAAGGGTAGACTTGCCTGTTCTAGAACTTTCCAGTTATAAAAAGGAAGAGAGAACTTGATCCTGATTTTGGCTTCAGGCTTTCCTTTTTGATCATTCTCCAACAATCTTAAAACCTATTTTCCTCTTTCTTCTCATTACAGGCTTTTTTGGCACCTCAGAAGTAACAATGGAAATAAACATTTAACAGATGGTTCCAGCAGTTTCCCTGACATTCACACGTAGTACAAAAGGAAAGCATATATAATGGAGTCAATTAGATCTTATTTTAATTTATTTAATTTCCCACAAAATATTCTCCTGGTCACAGTTTTGTTTGTTTGTTTCTGCCTTTTATTTCTGTGGTCCCTTACGTACAGTTTCTAAAGCATTCTTCAAGGTCAAGACCCTGTACCTCCCTTATCCCCACCTCTACACCACAGAAAACAGTGCATCATCTTGTTAGCACAAATGGCTTCACCACAGCAACTCTGCAGAGGTTCTGTGGGAACAATTAGGAAGGTTTCCCACCTCTGCATCTGGTTCTCCCATGAAACCAGAGGTCATAGGGTGGAAGTAAGCCAAGGACTATTAGCAAGAAGAGGAAGAAAGGAAAGAGTTGAGGGAATGTACTAAGAGCTTTTCATTGGTAAGTGGGAAAATGAGAAAAACCTAGGATGAAATGCCAGCCTCAGGTTAAGAGGTATATTAACTGACCACAACTGGAACTCTTAACTTCTCCACATGGCCTGGAGATGACATATGGGTTCACAAACACAAACAGGGCATGTAGTCTTATTAGTTAAAGAAAGCAAGCCTAAGTTCTGACTCTGAGCATTCCAAGACATGAAGGGACAAGCAGTGGGTCACCAGACCAAGGTCTACATGAGGAAGAACAACCAAGCAGAAGGAACACCAAGCCCAGGCCCCAGTCAGGGGATCCACAACAAGCAGGAGATGCTGATGAGAAGCAGAGTCCTTCACAGGCAATGGCCCAAACCAGCAGCCAAACCAAATGAGATCCATGAGCCAAGGACTGAGAAAACTGTTCTCTGCGTTTGTAACTCTTCGAGGTGTGAGCAGGCAGGGTTGCATGACACGCTGGGAACCCAGGAGAGGCATGGATTCTTGCAAAGTCGTCCTCAGGTGTGAGACTCCTGTGGTCTTGCTGGTCCCTGTGATTTGGGTGAGGGTAAAATTTCAAGTTTTTATCTTAAAGGCAGATATAGATCTACTTGGAAATGTCCCGTGTTATAGGAGAAAAGTAGGAAATGGAAACGGAAATAGGAAGGGAGAAGGAAGGAGAAGACACTCCATGCTTTCTAAGAGGGCATATATAGAGAGTGGAAGTTAAGAAGTCTGGCTTCCTGAGGTGATGGATGTGTTAACTAAACTTATTAGGGTAATCATTTTTCGATCTATACATAAATCATATCATTACGTTGTACATCTTAAACTTATACGATATTGTATGTTAACTATAGATCAATAAAGCTGGAAAAAAGAAGGCAGAGTTTGGAATCACAATACCTATATTTATATCCTGTCTCTACCATTTGCTGGCTGAGTAACCAGGGCAAATTATTGACCCTCTTTATGCCCCATCTGTAAAGTGAGGATAATAGAGATTCCTTCCTCACAAGGTTGTTGGGAGGATTAACTGTAAATTGCTTAGACAAGTACCTTGCACAAAGTAGATATATACATATGCTCAATACATTTTAGCTGTTGTTTTGTTCTTAGGTATATTCTCAGCAGACAGTTATTGATCGTCTACAATGGGCTAGGCACTTTGCCAGGTGCTGGAAAGCTGTGGTAAACAAAACACACATAATCCTTATGATCTCAAGAGGTAACAAGTGAACAGAATTTGGAAATCTAAGTAAGGATCTGTATTTAAGAAATTATGGAAGGAAAAAAATGTTGCTTTGAGTCACACAAGATGTCAGGAGGTCTTTTTTCCACTAGTTAAGTCATGGAAATAGGAGAGAGTAAGGGTATCTTGGAGAGCGCTGTGTCATTATGAGAACTATGTTATAATAATGACAAGGAGAAGTGGGGATAGGAATGTGCAGAGCAGACAGTAAAACCCAGGATTAGATAGATACTGGGGGTTTGTGGAGAATTTCTTGAAATGAGGTAGAGGTGTCAAAAAGAACAAAGGAACTTCTTCTATGAGACCAGCCCTCCCTCTGAGAGCCGGACTAAATATTACAAATCTGTTTGATTGCAGAGCTACCACGAAGCGAGGATTTGCTGGGCCAAGATCCAAAAGAGAAGGGACCCACAGAGAGGTGAAACCATTGGCGCCGTAGTTCTTTTCCAGGCTTTGCTTGTTGTGGAAGCCAGAGTTGAGAGGCTGGGAAAGCTGAGCAAAGCCTTTGTTGGATTCATGGGGCGGGGAAACAAAAACTGGAAAAACAAATCCATAGGGTAAAGTTTAGCGTCCCAAGGAGAGGAGACCCTGGTAAATACCCCAAATTTTCACTGTGACTCTCAATGTAGTAAACCTATTCATGGGCCTTAGTTCTTCTGTAGAAATTTCAGAGTAAGTTTGTTGAGTTCCTTAAAAAAATATCCTGTCAGAATTTGGATCGCATTGAATAGATTAATTTGGGGAGAACTGATATCTTTATAATCACCTTTTCTAAGAACATGAAATATGTCTCCTTTTATTCAGATCATCTTTTACGTCCCTTTTAGAGTTTTACAAATTTCTCCTTAGAGATCTTATATATTGTTGGTTAAGTTAATCTCTAGATAGTTATAGTTTTTGTTGTTATTGTGAATGGTAACTTGGATATAACTAGTTATATAGTTGGATATGACTGACATAGAGAAATAGCGTGGTTTATTGTAATTTGATCTTGTATCCAGCAACCTTGCTAAACTTTCTTATTATGTTGAGTTTTGTAGGTAGATGATCATATCAGTTACAAATGATGACTTTTTTATCCTGCATCTCTTATTTCTCTTTCTTTCTTTGTCATGTTGGCTAGGACCTCCATACTACATTAGACAGGATCAATGATAGCAGGTACCTTTGTGATCCTAAAGGGAAGTAATTATACTATCTCCATTAAATATAAAATTTGTCCTAAAATTTTTAGTAAATAATTTTTACCCAGTTATGTAATGCCTCATTCCCTGATGATGCCAGATTAAGAAGACATATTACCGTATTTATCCTCCTCTTTCTTTTCTAACCTTTACTAAAATATGTTGAATTACTCATCATTTTCTTATTTGCTTAATATTTTCCTTGAGTAATACTTTAGCCCAATATAATCAATAGCCCTGAGTAATATAGAAACTGTCAATAATCATCGTGGGTAATTCCAATCACCAATTCTATTTTTCTTTATATGTAGGCTGAGTTTTAGTAAAAGTCACAAAGTTGGATCCTAACCAGTAAACAGTTTGGTAGTCCTTTTAACATCCTGATGATAAATAGTGAAGACCATTGTTTTGTGACCCATCCTCAGAGTTTACATTCTTGCAGTCCCCCTGAAAAGGCTGGCTGACTGGACTGGATTGTATAAAAAAAATCACTAAACTCCCTTTTTCTCTGACTCATTTTTCCCCTTTCAGATCATCTTTCCTTTTTGAAAAAACTATACCTACACTTAATCAGTACCATCTCTATCTCTATCTCTATCTCTATCTCTATCTCTATCTATATCATCATCTATATCCTCATCCACATCTATAACTATAAAAGAATAAACATGACATTTATAGTTAAGATTTTAAAGATCATGTGAGATTAAAAAATCTTAAATTCATGAATTTGTAAAATAGAAGCGATAATCGTCTGTTTTTGAAATGAGACCAATTGGCTGTTCTGTTAGCTCATTGCTGCACTGACAGCACACAGACTACAGGAAGGTGAAGGCCTGGTGAGGCCCTATTTGTGTACAGCTGCTGGGGGCTACGGAATGGATGTGCTATAGGTTTGGAACTCTCCCATTTTCACTTTTTTTTTTTTCAGCATGTAAGACAAGTAACACAGATGTTTAATGTAGAATAAGGCTAATAAGTGGAGTTGAGTCAAATGATCAAACTATATATATGTACCTTACTTAAATTTCAAAAAGGATGAAGGAAAAAAAAAGGATGAAGAGCATTTTATGATAAAAGGGGGCTGTCTTAGTAAAACTAAGATAAGTGGTGAATTGTGGCATAATAAAATCAATTCTAATTCAATTCAAATTTCATACTTACTTTTTCCGGATGACTTATGTTCCTGTGTATGCCATATAGGTACAGACTTTGAAAACGAAACATTTTATTCATGAACTGAATTCACAAGGTTCTACACTACAACATTATACCAAGGCTATATAAACAAAAGTATAAAACTGAATGTAGTTGCAAATCTTGCCAGGAGGATGAATAATTTAAAGGTTTCATAGTTCTTCCCACCCCTGAAATATATCTTCACCTCTTGCTTCTGGTTTATTAATATTTATTAAACATTTCAACAATTTGAGATAAAATTTGAAATGCAAATACTCCCGGATGAAGCAGTACGTATGTTCGTATTCCCACAAAGCTCCGTTGAGTCCTTTACTGAAAGTTCGGGGCAGATCACAAGCTGTTGATCACTAAGCTGTTGAAGTGACCAGGGCAGAAGCAGGTATTTGGAAAGGCTGAAGACAAATTCAGCTCACCATTCTGCTGAAAACCTATCCTGGTGATCCTCTGAGATGATTCTGTAATTCACTGTTATGACGCCTAGTGGCTGGTAGCCATATCTGCATCAGCAACATACACGTTTATAAAATAATGTTAGTTTTTGATTTTTAAAAATGGAAAAAATTTACACTGAGCTGCAAAATCACAGTCAAATCACCTGAGAAGAGAGCAGAAAGCCAATTGCCTCTTATCATCGATTTGAAAGCTACATTCCTTAGAATTCTTGGATAGGATGTGCCAAAGGAGATGGACAGAAATATCAAATCCTTGGCAAGGTCCATTACTACATAAAATCCACTGCAGAGTCTAATGAAATGAGTGAGAAACCGTTCCCTTCATTTAACAATTTGACAAGAGAAAGGAAACAAAAAGTCAACCTAAAACACGCCTTCTCCTCTGGAAAGTAAAGAGGTGAGCAGGCTAAAGCCTGAGTTTTGTGTATCATGGTAGCAGGTGGCCTCATTTGAACTTTTTCCTTCTTCATATCTTCTTGTTCAAGTAGTAAACATTCTTATCTGTTATGGGAAGATGTACAATGCTGACTGAACATTTCTAAATCCTCAGGAGTACTCACCTAGAGAATACATTTACCCTGATCATGGGCTTAATAAAGTACTGGAGAAAATAAAGTGAGAGGAATCAAATTTTCAGTTAGGCACCAATTTTCCATCATCTTCTATTCTAAATGGGTAGATGCAGCAGCTAGCTCAATGGAACCAGGGAACTTAAGGTTCATAGGACAATAATGGTAATATTAACAACATTATTTTGCTTTTTTTTTAATGTGCCATAATTTATTTAACCAATTTTCTATTGTTGGACACTTAATTTAAAATATTTCAACTATTGCAAATAACCCTGCAATGAGCATCCTTGTACATGAACCTTTGTCCGCAGCACTGATATTTTGTTTTATAAATTATAATGAAATATCTAAAACACAAAAAAGGGCATAAATCATAATAAAAAAAAACTTGTGTACCCACCACTCAGCTTAAGAAATTAATCTTTACCGAAACAGCTGGAGCCCCCAAGCATTCTTCTCGATCCCGTCTCCTTTCTTATCCCAGCGGTGACCTTATCCTGACATCAGTGTGTATCTTCTCCTGCATTCCTTTATGCTTCCACTACCTGGAATACTAACCATTGTTAGTATTTCCATCTATTTGGCTCCTCTTATTACATATTTAAACAAAACGATTGGGTTCCAAACAATTGCTTTAAATTGAATGGTGCTTTTTAATTTACAAGGTGTTGTTTCTCATCTCCATTAATTCCCCAGCATCCCTGTGAGTTAGGTTATTTATCTTTATCTCCATTTTAGAGATGAGGAACAGAGGTCCTGAGGGATGAATCCATATCTCAAGGTCTCTCAGCTATCAAGTGAAGGAACCAGAACTCACATCTGGATCTTTTGATTCCAAGTCCAGTGGTTTTTCTGTTAAAATATCCTATGTTGCCACCATTGTCCCCCATTAAAATCCCCACGAATCAGTGACCGCCCTTCCTTCTCACTCCTTCTCCTTGCTGTCTTGTGACTTCTTTCCAATTTAAATGCCAACTTTGATGTTTATTTTAAATCCATTCTGCCTGTGTGCAAAAGTTGAGTAGGGAGAACAAATACAGCATAATTTACCTTAGCTGGCACATCTCAAAAAAAGTGGTCCTGGTTTTCAGCCTTTACTACCATTACCCACCTTCCTTCCTGGCTAAGGCCTGGTTTCTGAGTATAGGCATAGCTCTAACCTGATGTTGTCAGAAAGCTCCACACTTCCAAATTGTGCTTCAATTGCTCCTGCATAATAGAATCTCTCCCCACAGACAGAAACTCCAGGGGCAAGTAAATTGGCAAATAAGAGACTTTCATTAAGATGACTCTAGATTTGGTCTAAGCTGGAATGATAACTTCAGCAGTCAAAGGATTCCACAAAAACACTGATAATCAAAAAATTGTCTTCATTTTTTTTTTTTTTGCAGGGAGCATTTATTATATTCCGTTTTTAAGTGGCTGATAAAAGAACACAGTGAAGCTCTTTTATGTATCTTTTCAGCTGTTCTTCTTTTGACTGTCACTGAAGATGTCTCAAAACATGACGATTCATCTATCTATTCCTGCAGCACCACCAACCTTTTACTTTTCCATCAGAGAAATTCAAGTCACCAACCGAAGCATCTCCAGCACGTGAGATGTGAGGAAGACTCCAGAAATTCTTATGAAATACCCGTTTCCTGTTGGTGTCAGTGTTATTACACTGCTTATACATAGAAGTTGACGAGGATGTCGCATCGTCATTGTCGTCATCGTCATTATAATACGAGTCATACAGCACAGTTTAAATGCCACATTTGTGGCACTATCTTTAGACTTCTTTAAGGTGACTGTTGTTATCTCCATTTTACAAGTGAGGAAGCTGAGGCTGAAGGCGATTAATCAGCCAGCCTGAGTTCACCTTGTTAGAAAGAGACAGTCAGAATTTGAATCTAGGTCTGTCTGAAATCAAAGCCTGTACTCTACAAAGGGTAGCACATTTGTGAAGTGCTGCTGTCCCTCATGTGCCTTGTATCCTAAGCTCTACAGAGATGACAATACCTGCCTTATACCCCAGGAGTCCCCAGTTCACTGGGAAGAGAAGGGCACACACAGAAACAGTTCCAGGGCAGAGCCAGTTGTGTGAATTGCCATAAAGAGAGACTAGCAACATGTCCTCTGAGCCTGGGGGAACATTAATGCATATTTGGGGGAAATTAGGGATTTGAGGAGGGCCTTGAAAAGACAGAACTTCATCAGTCATGGCTGTGGAGTAGTTCCCATAGAGAGAGCAATAAAAATGTAGGTCTGGAGTTGGGAGAGTGTAGTTGGTGTTTAGATCATTGTAGGTAGGCTATTGCCAGCCCCTCCACCTGCCCTCTGTCATTCAGTTGTAGATCCAGCAGGGATTGGTGCTCATCTTTGGCCTAATCAAGTCCTGATTAGAAATGAGAGATCTGACAAAGGCCAGAGAAGGCCGCCAGTGGGGAAGAAAGTTGTGCCTGGCAGGTTAGGGGCGGGGGAGGCCGCAGGGACCACCCAAGGCTCCTATACAAACAAACTGCTTGAGAAGCCAGTGCCCGCTTCCCTCCCCATGCCCATGCTCCAGATTGTAGTTTTCCCCATTGTAACTTATTTTTCTATTTAATAGGACGTTTGACTGATGTCCATTTTATCTGAATTTTCTCAGTATAGTTATATTCAGGGGATCTGTACATAGTATAAGAAAAAGTTGATATAGCAAATATCATGGGAGCTTTCAACCCCTCCCTGAAGGAGGAGCCTTGTCTATCTTGTTCTCCGCCACATCTCCAGTGCCTAGCACATACCGCTTGACAAAATAAATGTCAACGAACACTTACTGCACGAGGCTACATTTAGTGAGAATGGAAGGATATGCTAGCTAGTGTTGGCATAAGGAGAGACATCCATCAGATCCTGGAGGAATCGGGCCCGTTTCACCATTCTGCCTAGGGCAGCCTTGTGTGAGTTGTGCAGGGCTGGAAGTGATAAAACCCTGTTACCAGTACCTGGTTGTCCCAGGTGAGTGGGTGTTTACTATGTGCAACCCTTCCACCTGCCTGGGCCTCTCTGCTTGCTGAGGGCGGGGCGCCTGGGGAGCCTGGGGAGCCGACCTGTCTGTACAAGGAGAAGCCAAGGTACTAGGATGCTGTTGAGTTTAATCCAAAGTGATACCAAGAAGAGAACCTAGGGTGACTCAGAGTCTAAAAACTGTATTGTGCAAACAGACTGGGTGCCAGTCTCGCAGGTAATTTGACTGGGCTGGAAAGGCTCCCGACGAGGAATGTTGGTCTTCATTCTCAAGACACGCTCCCACAAGAAGCCAACGTATACCTCAACCAGAGATCTGCCCAATTTCTCAAACAGATCATCCGCAGAAACAGAGTTCTCATCCTCAACAAGTAAAGTCCAGTGAGGAAAAAATAACACTTGACAGTCCTGAATGAACTGAAAAAGCCATTACTTCCTTCCCATGTACTCCCTATGTACACATACTCACCATCCCAAAAATAGGGTGCCATTTTCTCAAAAGGAACTTTTCCAGTTTTTGCAGTGTTCAGTCATAAAGTTTGAATGGTGGTTGAACTTGAACTGAATGGTAGGTATTCACTCTGTTGGCAGAGAAGACGGCACCCCAGCAGTGCATAGGATGTAATGTCATGATGATGTCAAACCCTCCTGTTTTCTTCTGATGAGACAAGAAAGTCTCTCAGGCCCCCTGGTGGGCTGGCTGCTCAGATGCAAAATCTTTGAGCTCAAGAATGTCAGTACAGCCTGGGAGCCACCTCCAGCCACCTGCTCTGTCTTCATGCTCCCTGGCAACCAAGCACCAAGGGAAGCTCAAATGTGCCAGAAGTGTGCAGCGAGACCCTGAGCTCTGAAATCAGCGCTTGTCTGCAGCTGTGTGGTTGATGGCTGCCGGACACATCCAAGGTGAGCACTGAGGGCAAGGTCAGGGCTCCTCAACCTGCACCTCTCCTCCAGCCACCTTCCCTGTTGGGAGCGGCTCCTTCTGTTCCATTTTGCTTCCTCCATACGTGGGCTCTGCAAGGAGAAGCAGCAGGGCAGCAGAGGGCGGGGTAGAACCTCCCAGCACGAATTAGCATTCTGCTCCTCCTTCTGCTCCTCACTATCAGGCTGAGTCTCATGTTCCCCACACATTTCCAAGTTCACAGAGGAGATGGGAGGAGAGGAAAAAGCTTTGGTGATCTGTGAGCTCTGGCGTGACCTTTCCTTTGGGCGGGAGGACCGGAGAGGCTAGGTCCTTTTCCAAGTCCTGGCTGTGTCTAAGATGAGTCTCCAACAAAATTTCTCTTCAGATTCTCCAATAACCCCTTCCCTCTCCTCTCTGCTGCCTGCGGGCTTCCCTTCACCCGACATCAGGTGGCCGGTGACTTCTGACTGCCAGTACCTCAGCCCGCACTCCTCTCCCTTCCTTCCTGTCTCTGCAGCGTGAGAAAGTCAGTGTGAGCCATGGTAAAATGAATCCACTCCATTGGATTATAAACTAGCTGTTCACTGCTATGTTCCCAATGTCTAAAATAGTGTCTGGCACATGGTAGCCACTCAGTAAATATTTGCTGAGTAAAAGTGTGAAATACCAAGAGGTCCGTCAGCTCCCAAGGGGATATTTACTCAGGAGACTAACATAACAATGACCACCACTGCTCACTGCAGCCTACGAGGCATTTTTACACACTCAGAGGACAGGGTATCTGCATTTCCAACAGCTGGATGGTTTCATGTTGCATGTGTTTTTGTACATAAAGAACCTTACAGACGACACCATTTGAGAAAGTCCTTCCCTGCTCACAAAGGGGCCTCCTCCTGCATCCGGAATCATTCTCCTCTTGCGCAAATGGGGCTTTTTGCTCTTTCCTCACATTCCCACCCAGGTTCCTTTGTGAGGGGACAGAAAAAGTAACTAAGCCTGGTTTTTTAAATAGACTGTTCTGGAATGTTTGAGGAAAAACTTGGGCTTTACACAGCCACTCCCTGTCTGGGAAGTCTCAGGTCAGCCTCTTGCAGTGTTTTTCCTTCTGTTTTCCTCTTGGTGTGTCCCTCTTGAGTGTGTTGCCCGTTTCCTGAGCAGGAGCCTGTCTGCGGGCAAGGTCAGGGAGGGGATGGCACCTCTGGAGCCGGCGTTCTGGCAGCTGGTGACACAGCGGGCCTGGCCTCATCCATTACTAATTGTTGACACTTGTGTACGGAGGAATACGTTCGTAACTGCACTCCTCTCCATCAGGCCAGTCTCAGGCGTGGGCGGAGAAGACAGGCAGTGACTCACATGGTGGTGCGAGAGCCCAGTCACCTGGGCTGCAGGAAAGTGTCATGAAAGGAGGAGCTGGGAGAGGAAGCCTTCTCTCTTCCCACCCCCCTGCTCCCACCGCCTCCACCCTCCACCCCCACCCCAGTCTGCCCTATAGTCCATCTCCTGTCATACCCTCTCTCCCTGAAGCCAGCTCCCCTACTCCCGCCTCACCATATGCTCCAGCCACATGGGAGGTGTATCTTTCTCTATATGTAACTTGCTTCTCACTCTTCTGTGCCTTTGCATGCCGTTCCCTCTGCCTCTACTGCTCTTTCTCAAGTCTATATTGGTTTGCTCTTACTCCTGCTTCAAAGCCCAATTCAAATGTTTTCTCTCCTTTGACACTTTCCCCTGCTCCCTTTGTGACTGGAAAGCCCTTTGTGCAAGTCTACACTCAGTAAGATAATTATTATCTTGTGTCCCAGCTGCTCTGGTGTGTCTCAATTTCCAGTAGATCTGACTGACTTGAGGGCGGGGAGTGTACCCAGTTAATCTTTGGATCCATTTTACCTAACCGGGGGCTGGCATATAACAGACACTCACCAAGCATTCACGGGCTGATTGTGGGGTAGAGTATGACGTGTGAATCATGAAGCAGACATACTGTGCAAGGGACAAATGATGCTGGCTCGATAGGCAGACTCGTGCAGATGGTTTGAATCCCAAGTCTATAACTCTGAAGAGTTTGCCCCTGCACATCTGTTCACTCTTCCCAGAAAGATTCTTCCTGCATATGTGGTGGCAGGAGTGGTCCTCTCGCAGGTCTCAAGCACAGTGAGTGTTGTTGGAGGGCATGCCATCAGTAGAGCGGCAGATGTCCTTGGCCACCATTCCTGTGCCATGTCAACAAGAATTTGTAAACCATCTCCTCAGTTCTCAGCTTTACAATAAAGGGGGTAGAAGGTAGAATCTCTCCTCCTATGGACGATAAAGCCTAGTCTGAAAGACAGTGTGGCTGAAATGAGAACATATAAACCAACATTGGCCTACCTGAGGTTGCTTGGGGGAATCATCAAATGTTTTTGAATAAAGCAATTCCTGCTTCTAATTTCCCTGGATCTTTCTATATAAAGTTACTCATGTTAGAAACAGCTTGACTGAACTCTGTGCTTGCAGTTAAGAGCACCTGCTCTTGTGTCTCAGATCAAGGTGCTGATTCTCTGGGCAAGGTGGAATCCCATGACGGAAACTCTGGTTGTGGCAGTGTGGAAGGATGAAACAGAGGCAGAGAATGAGATTCTTGGAGTAGCTCAGGCAGGAGGTCACGGAGGCTAGACTCAGCTGCCATAGTGAGATAAAATAGGAGGGGTGGCCAACATGGCTGTTCCCAACCACTGCTAAGGCTACAGATAGCTCTTGAAGGAGGAAGAAAGGCTAGAACTGTTTCAGGATAAAGAGAGGGTATCCAAAGAAATAAAACCCCAAGGAAAGAAGGGATTTTCTATCACTAAAGGTTGACATCATATTTGAAAGCAAAATGTGCTCAGATTGTGTTTAGACTGTCCTTGGCAATATTCAGTTTGTTGAATGCTAAGTTGCATTGATGTACTGCTTACACTTCATGGCATGAGTGATTATCTCCAGGCATCCAAAGAAACCGAGAGCCCCTATTTCCCAGAATTATTCATTATTAACAATATTAATTATTATTAATTAATCAACATGGATTACTATTATTAATTCAATTATTATTATTTCTGGTCTTGAGTTATCCTACCAGGCCTGCATCTAACAACAACAATGGATTGTATTTCCAAATAAGAATTTGTATTTAAAAATATTGTTGGGGCTGACCCAGTGGCGTAGTGGTTAGGTTGGCGTGCGCTGCTTTGGCGACCCGGGGTTCAAGGGTTCGGATCCCAGGCACAGACTTACACACCACTCATCAAGCCATGATGTGGTGGCATCCCACATGCAAAATGGAGGAAGATTGGTACAGATGTTAGCTCAGGGCCAATCTTCCTCACACACACACACACAAAATATATATATATAGTTATTGCTTTTTAAAATAATAATCATAATGTTTATTGCAGAAAACATAGGCAACCCTTATAAAGATATGTATAAATACACACACCAAAATTACCTATAGGCTCACAACCCCAAAGTAATTATTATTAACATTTTATTGCCCCCCTTCAGTGTTGTCTTAATGTTTGTGTGTGTTTTATTTTTATTTTTTTGTATATGATTCTTTTTTCTTCAAATAAGAATCTTTTTACCCTAACTCTCTCTTTGCCTAGAGCTGGGGGCATGTGTGGGAGGGAGTGAGGAGGAAACAAATTCCACAGGGAAACTGAACCTCTGCTCTCTAGAAGTAGACCTCTAGACCCCGAATACTCCTAATTGCTCATCTCTGTTTTCTTAGTCCTGGAGGACATTTGATTCCTAGGCCTGCTTCCTGCTCTTCCTGCCGCTTGGTGCCATCCCTCAGTCCCTACTCTGTGGGTTTAAGGGCGTGTTGGGAGTGAGTTGGCTTCATGGGAAGGGCCTACTGAACTTGTGGATGTTAGAATTGATCCTGGGCCAAGAACTAAACCTCAGATAACCTTTGACCTCCCTGTGGGAGATGAATTCTCGTGACTCTTGAGGATTCCTCAGCACTTTCCTTCCCTGGGGTCATAAGGGTGCCTCACAATGGAAGCTCAGAGCCTCTTAAGAATTGAAAGGCCCATGTGTAGGGCCTCCTGCCCGATCTCCATCCGGTATAGGAATCCCCTCTGGTGCATGCCTCAGGTAGCGCCCAACCTCGGCCAAACATTACTGGGCCGAGGGAAATCAGGGTTGTTTATGCCACTGCGGGACACTCCAAAGGCCGGACAAGCCTGTCTTTATTTTGAGCTAAACTCTGATTTGAAATGAGGTGAAATTATAGAAAATTTATTTATTTTATTGTGATAGTCTTGCCCTCAAAGATAGTTCTATTTTAGGCTGCACTGAAAGATACACAGTATTTTAGGAAAGGGGGGAGGTCCATGATCCTCCTGAAATCATACGAAAATCATGTGAGTATGTGCATAGGTGCTCTTTAATTCTTTTTCTGGGACCCGGGGCCAGAGGTTTTATGGGATTCTCTATGCCCAGGGGTGCCACATGATTCCGTGCCATCCCTGAAGTGCTGTGTTGAACAGAACACAGACAGGATCTTGCTCAGATCTCGCTCAGAGGGAGGCACACTGACATCCCTGCCTAGTCAGCTTGTCACAGGGGTCCCAGGGCTTTCTCTTTAGCCTGGAATAAGTCCCCCTTTCCCAGAGTCCAGCGAATGGGCATTCTGTCTCAAGGCCAGTGACGTGGAAACATGATGCCATTCGGGGCCTTTGTTCCAGATAGCGCTCTCATTTCTCAGATGTGTCAGCCTGTCTGTGCCTTGACTTCTCCACATCAGCACCGCCCAGCCATGGAAAAGGCATGAGACATAATGGTCGTGTTTGTAGAGATGGAGTGTGTCACGAGGCTTTTCAGACAAAGGAGTACAGAGGCTCGTGCATTCCTAACTCATCATCCGCACACCCGTTCAGGAAAAGGAAATGACTGGGGCCACATCCCTCGGCGCAAGTCTCTACTCATCCCTGTGGTGACTGCCTCAAACACATCCACAAAGGGACATTTTCTCTCTTGTTTTTAGTAGCAAGCCCTATCTAGGAGATGCAATGTCTATGTGTTGATTTATTTTAAAATACTCAGGTATAATCTACACCCTGGGAGTAGTGAGGAGGCATTTGAAGTGTCCTAATCAGACACTCACATTCCCAAGTGGTTAGTTAGCATTTGAAATACCCTTATTAGGGATCAACACTTCAGAGGGGGTCACTTAGCACTTCAAATACTATTACTGAAATCTAAACCACAAAGGGTGCATTAATTAGCATAAAGGATGTTGGAAGTAAAATTTAGATATAATAGATATTCAATAAATACTTAATAAATGAGTGAACAAATGCATGAACTAATTAGGGGTGTGTGGCTCCACGAAGAGACACTGGGAGGGGGTTTTGAGAATGGACCATCCAATGGTGGAACTGTAGTCACATGGGAGAGGAGTAGACCAAGTGTGATTTAGAAATTACAGATAGAATTCAGCTCAATCTATGGAAGCACTACTGTTACTGTTCAAAAAATGGAACAAGCTGCCTCAGTGGTATTTCTTTCTCTGAAGTTATTTCAGCAGAGTATTAGTATTAGTATTTGGTAAATTGGATTTACCCAGGGGATAAGTGGTTTGCCTATATGGTACTATCTAAAGTTCTGTGACATTCTATGACAATTCCATAGGAGAAATAAAGTTTTGTGAAACATTCTCAAATGAATATTTAGTCCTTATTGCATATTGATTTGGTATTTTAGTACCCTTAATTCTTCTTCTAAGTACACTTTTTAGTTTTCAAATGATCTGTATCTCTTTTTGAGCAATTATATTACTTACATACATATTTATCCTATATGTAGCTAATATCAAAGACAGTTTTATTGATGAGATGATACACTCTGTGAGACTTTGGCTGTTGGGAAATGGGGGAGAGTTGTAAATTATTCATATCAACCTGGTGAGTTTTAGGTCCATTTACTGAAAGCACAGGGATGGCTGAGGAGGCCATTTTGGCTTTAAAAGCAGAATGACTTTAAACCAAAAATGGCTCTAAAACCAAATTTCAGATAAATCTTGAGCTGATCTAAACCTCTAAATTCACAGTGTCATTGAATGCTGAAAATTTTTAACTATCTCCAGATAATAGTCAAGCCCCAAATAAATCCAAAGCGCAAGCTACTTTTTCCAGTTGGCAGTAACCAATTAATCATTGAATGGGAAATATTCCCCAGCTGTAGCTGTGTACAGACTTCATGTCACCAGGAAACTCCCTCGCTGCCTCAAGGGCAAGTCTTTCCACTCACTGAGGAACACAGTGGAGGCTTTCCACTACGCAGACATTTTGTGAATATGTAATAAATAGATCTAATCTACTCATCAAGAATGATCTTGTTTCTATTAGTTGGCAACACTGGATTAAACATTTAGCAATTCTTTCTGAGGCTTCTTTGGAAAACAGGGAGACTCATAGTACCTTGGGAAAGAAACTGATCACTCCAAGTATTTATATCCTATGAGGATTTTTTCTTCGTTACTTTACGGATTTTTGTCAGCATCGATTGGGCAAGTGTCCAGGATAGAAATGAAAACGATGCCTTGAAACTAAAGTGACTCTTTTCAGCACCAAGTAGAATGAAAACCGAAATAAGCAGCTAAATTGTGACATTTTCAGTAAAATAGGTTTGAATAGATTTGAGAATTATCCAGTTTGGCTCCCTGTTTTAGTCAGATGAACAGAACATTGGCTATATCTTGACTCCACTTGTGGCCGTGTAGATAGCGTTGATTGACATTCATCCCTAAGAATTTTCCTTGGCTTTAACAAAATATAAGTATGCTATCACTCTTCATGTTGAATGTGACAATTGGTCACACCTTGTGGATCACATTAGGAAGACTAAAATTCCTGGCAAAAGCCTATGAATAACGAATAGGCTTCATAGCCACAGATAAAATAAGCCCTCCTACGGTTTCTGCAGGTATTGCATTATTTGAAAATATGCACCCCATGGTGCTTGGGACAGACTCATGACAAATTCCACTAAGTGTCTTAAAAGATTTTATGTTGTATAAAGTTGATAAGATAATAACATTCTCAATCTCCTTATACCAAGATCTTTATTTTCTTTTCTAATATGCCATGTCAGGAGCAGAAAGAATAGAATGACATTAAGCATCTCAATGGCTGGACAGTGAAATGACTCATAAGGGTACCTCTCTCACAACTATGTGTCATTATGATCTTTTCATGGAATAGTTTTAAGGAATCCTAAGGGAATATCAGGCTTACATTCTTTTTTTCTTTTTTTTTTTTGCTGAGAAGATTTGCCCTGAACTAACATCTGTTGCCAGTCTTCCTTCTTTTTTATTTTCCTCCCCAAAGCCCCAGTGCATGGCTGTATATTCTAGTTTTAAGTCCTTCTAGTTCTTCTATGTGAGCTGCTGCCACAGCACAGCAGCTGACAGACGAGCGGTGTGGTTCCGCTCCTGGGAACCGAACGCGGGCCGCCCAAGTGGTGAGAGCACTGAACTTGAACCACTAAGCCATCAAGGCTGGCTCAAGCTCACAATATTTTTAACCAAGGAAATAGCATGGACTTAAAAAAAAAAAAAAAACAACACAACTGTATTTTATAAATTCTTGCCTTTTTGGCATTGGAGAGACTTTGAATTTCATTTCTTCTTTAAAAGATTCCTTATTTATAAAGAAGGAGGGGGAGAAGAATCCCAAGAGTTAAAGTCTGGCTGAAAATTCACCTTAAAATCCTATAATGCTATATAGGAATAATGTTGTATCTTCAAATTTATAACAACTTCCCTGGAGGTAACACTCAAGTGGCTAGAATTTTCTTAGATTAAGCCATCCTGTGAGAACTGGAAAATATTGGCAGCTGTGAGAAAGTCGAGTATCTGAATTACTAACCACTTCTCCTAAATACTGAAATCAAAATAGCCTTGAGCTTTAAGAAGATATTCTACATAATACAACATTTTGGGACAAAATCCATCAGTGTATCTTTAAGCAGAGACATATCCAAAGTGAATCAGCTGTTTGGGCACCATTCTATAGGGTATGAATGACATACTCTTCCCATTTGGGACACCAGGATAGTGATCATATATGCCACCTAGGTCCCCCCAGTTTATTTATTGTTGCTCAAAAATATCTTAAGTTGAATGCTAAATAAGGAACCTCACCCCACTACTGAGAAACATTCTACTCTGTGGTGGTTCTTTGTATCCTGCTACCAATGTCCAGCCTGGGTAGAGTATTATTCTCTTTACTTTTAATTGTTCCTTAAATATGTTTATCTATCTTGATGTAGCGTTGTAATACTTAAAGTAGAAACCTCAGTAATTCCTTTCCATGGAATACTTTTCCTTCTAAAACAGGAAACATTTGTCAATCTAAGGAAGGTACAAGCTAAAATATTTCTGTGATTGTAGAAAACCGTCATGGGTCCTAAGTTACCTACATGGTTATATGCTTTAAATAGGGTTGGGAAGGAGGAGGTTGGAATGGGGAATCTTTGAAAATGGTATGACGACCTCCGATGGTTCTGGAAACTCTGGGCAGACGCAAGCAAGCTGTTGTTCATATGAGACACGATGCGTATGAAGTTACCTATAGAATGGCGGTATTCAGTGCATCCTATTGTATTCTTCTTTTTCAGTCCTGTTGGGTAAGAAAGCAAAAGGAATATGAGGAAAACCACTATAGGCTCTCAGCTACAAAATGGTGGCTGGGGCGGGGTTAAAATATGTGTGTGCGTGTTCGTGTGTATAATCAGATTTTTAATAACCCTTTACTTACAATGGTACTCACACCAATTACTTTAAGTGCAAGGTAATTTTTTAAGTTTCAGTGAAAAAATTGGGGGTATTTACTTTGAAAAAAATGAAGATCTGAAGGATGGTGAGGAGGGGATAGGAGGGAATAGATGGATGATTTCAATAGGTAGGATTTGACTTTGGCAGAGAGATTTGACTCACCTTCAGGAAGATAGGGATGTTAAGGGCAGAGTGAGAATGAATGAATAGACGTCATCATAGTGGAGAATATTTTAGCTCCAAATTTGGAAGAACTTTCTACAAAGTCAGGCTACCTGAAGTTGATTGAACTGAATGATTACTTTTCAAGGACACTGCAAAGAGAATTTATGCATCAGGTGGAGGTGGCCTCTAAGGTTTCTTCCCACCATCATGTTGCAGGACCCCCTATTATTCTAGATCTAGATAATGCTTGCTCTTTGCTGAACTTCCCTCTGAACTAATTCCTTTCAGAACCTGGGCCAGAGATCAATGACAGGGCTATTAGAAGAGTGGTTTCCTAGAAGACTTACTTTCTCTCCTGCATGTCCTAAAGCCTGGAGTGTGCTACTCAGATGACTAGTGTCCTCCAGACTATGTGTGACCTGGCCATAAGCTTCTCTGAATGACTCAAGGGAGACAAGATACATCTTTGGCCCAGGAATGTCAATGACATTCATTACATTAACAAATTCAAAAGGGAAAATTAAAAATGAGGAAAAAATATGTGTGAACTCAAAATCTCATATTGTTTCATTCACCAATAGAACTCAGGCAAATGGTGAATGAGTACATAATGATAAGAAGAACTAAAGTTTATTAGTGATTGTTGAAGGGTCTATTATTTCACAGTTTTGCCTCATTCCATCTTTATAAAAATTTTGTGAAATTTTTATTATTAATTATTAGCCTCATTTCTTAAGCACAGAGGTGTTAATTACCACCCAAGTGTGAACAAAGAGTAAATGGCGTAGCTGGAATTCAGACACAGATTGGTCTGCCTCCACTCCCACAGTCATAAGCACCATGCTCAGAGGAGACTAGGGCTTCCCAGGTATCTCGGATGGCTGCTGCCCAGGTGGCCCTGAATCAGGCTCTCTGCAGAGGATGTTTGACCAGGAACTTGAAAAGACAGCACCAATCCTGGATCACACAATCTCAGAACTATTTAGAACTTTGGAAACAACAGATGTCACCTATGTATAAACAATAACCTATAAGGAGGAGATGAAGAAATTAGGATTTTGTGATTATTTGAATTGCATGGGAGAAATTTGAGGGAGTAGGCCAATATTTCATTTAGGTAAAGGTATACTATTCAATCGTATTTAGTAATATAATGCTCTTTATTTTTTCTGAAGACAAAATAAGAGAAAATTATGAGAGAAGTGGTCTAGGTCCAAAACAAGGAATAAATTGCTGGAAGAGAAAATTGTAAAGCTCAGGAACAGATTACCAAGGATAGTTGCAACTTTTAAAACAATTATTCACCTCTGTGGACTAATTTGTGCTTTGACTACAGGAATGACTACATGACACTCTAAAACTTCCAGTAGGAAAAAAGCTAGCCACACTGTTGTTCACTACCACATAGTCTGAAAAAGAAAAAAAATTTAAAAAATTTTTTTTTTTTTTTGCTTTTGAACTCATTATTTGAAGGGAAAACTAGGACCCATCTCACTTTTTCCAAGTGACATCAATGGCACCTTGCAAAGCAATGTGTGCTCACATTTTACGTTTGTTCAGTCCTGCTGGCCAGTTTCTGAGCTGGAAGACTAAGTGGAGGTTATTTGGGTTGAGTCTCCTGCTGCCTCTTGCTCCTTTAGATTATGGACCCTGATCTTCAGACTAAAAGGCACAATTCTCTCCGGTCCACGTTCTAAGCCTAAGTGTGAGTTGTTAGCAGCTACAGGATGGGTGCGCTGGCCGGTAAGGAGGACGTGGGTGGAGCAGCAATGGCATCCACTACACTAAGCAAATGTTAGAAGAATAGCATCTGGCCAGGACCTGTGAGCGAGGGTCAGCAATGAGCCTGGCTCTGCCAGCAGCACAGATGAATCGACATTTAAACCTTTGGGAAGCCATTGAATATGTGATGTTCCCTTGTTGATCCAAAGATTCTTTCATTCCAGGAAGGAGAAAATGCTAAGCAGTACTTTCCAACGTGAAATTCGGATGTCATCCAATCCCTTGGAAAAACTGACGCATCTGACCCCCAGGAGTTGGTGAAACTTTGTGAGCACCAAGAAAGCAAAATCTACGGGAGACCCTCAGCTTGTCGGAGTGGTTCCAGAGGCTTTTCCAGATGTGCTCTCTGACTGAGTCTTCATTTCTTCCCCTGTAAAATGGGGTCAATGAGACCACACGTGTGAAAGCACTGGTAATGTGCAAAGTACCATAGACATGCTGTGTTAGGTGTTGGTACAGTTATTGGATTTCCCATTGATGTGGCATCATTTTACAATTCTGATCAAATACATATTATTGGAAAATTGCCTTTTGAATGAATAATAATTAACTCTCAATTGTAGAGTCTTTACTGTGTGCTAGGTACCAGGCTAAGCTCATTAAAATACAAGACCCTATTTAATATTTACCCCATAACTAAGGCAGTATTATTATCTCTAATAAGAAATTTATTTTTATCTATAATTAACTTATAAATGAGAAACTGAGGTTTAGAGAAAGCGAGTAACTTGCTCCATATTATAAAGCTTGGAAGAGCGAGTAGGCATCTGGCCTACATTTGGCTCATTCATTATCTGAGAAGCCTACTATTGCTTTAACTTGATCTTCTGCACTTCCTAAAAGGAAGGACTTTCATTCTGGTGAGATGGCAATGGATTTTAGTGAATGTCCACAGTAGCTTCCTCTCATGTTCAGCCACTGCTCTGCCCAGCCAAGGTCCTGCTTTGTGCATCAGGTCATGGCCTGATACTGTTCTTCTAACATTTGCTTGGTATAGTGGATGCCATTCGTGCTCCAGCCACGTCCTCTTTACCAGCCAGTGCATTCATCCTGTAGCTGCTAACAACTCACAGCTGCCCTCATTCTGGGGAATCCCCCGCTCACCCTGCCCCAGCCAACCTAGGATCCTTGGGTAACCGACCTACCTACCCTCGCAAACCTTGGCAGATGATGCATGGGTACAGGCCAGCCCCTTCACCTCAAGGTGGGACTTAATTCGGGTACAATTTGTGCTCAAGGGAGCAATACTGAAGCTGGTCTCCAGGGAAGACTAGTTCTTGCTTAGCTGTCCCCCCCAGACCTACTCTTTTACCTTACTCCCTAGTCCTGAGAGCACAAGCCAATAAATCACTGGAGCAAGAATCCTCATTTTAGGCTCTGCTTCTGGGAAACCTGAGCTAAGACAATTGGGCATTGCTGAGTTTTTCTCTGCTACAGTCTTTATCTCGTATTCAAAGAATTCCATGCCTTTAAAGTCTTCATTTAAATACATTTTCTCCCTGAGCTTATTTATGCTATTTTTGTTGTTGTTTGGAACTAATCCTGGTTTCTTCCTTTTCCTTTGGGGGAGAATGGATCGTCTTAGAGAGAAGGTGTGATATCACGAAGACGTGTAATCTAGGAGTCGCTGGGAAAAGGTTCTTCCTGCTGTCTAATTACTGACATACAAAATGGCTTGATGCCATCGATTTGGGTCCTGGGTTCTTGTCACATGTTTAAAAAGTGCTGAGATCTCTTCTCGGAGAACCTCTCCTACAGTTCCTGACTGGTGTACCATCATCTCTGTAGCTCTAATGTCCTGGAGTTGCCAGGCACATGAAGGAGAGTTGTCTTTTTCCCTCTCACAGTGCCTGAAATGTTGTCTTTTCTCTTCTCACAGAGAAAGCGTCTTCTCGTGGCCATCTCTTTGCTGTGGCTGCACGCTGGTTCCTCAGTCAGGCTCCAAAGGAGACTGATCATTGCGCAGAGGCTCTGTGACTAGGCTGTTATGTGTTCCCCTGAAGCCATAACACAGCACTTCTTTGGGCTAAAGAAATAAGTAAATAAAATAAAAATGCACTTTCTAAAGGGACCAGTCTTACAACCTGGAAAAACGTCTGAAAAACCAGCACAATATTGGCTGTCAAGAGAAAGTACTGTTTGGGGACACTGCAAAAAGGGTTAGACATTTAATTTCTACCAGTTAATCATTTACAATTTTAAGTCTAGGCAGATAAACAAGATCTACTACAAGGAGATAAGAAAGTTGGAGAGCAACATAGGAGCATTTACAAGTTCAAAGTCTAGGGATTAGTCTACGTGGCCAGTGTGATCAATTTCATGCTTTCCATTTCGGCCGCAGTGTGGGCTGTGGCTGGAAAGCCATGTGAGGACAACAGGGAGAATGGTTTCAGGTTTCATCGCTGGATGGCACTGAGTTCTCACCAGGCCTTCTGGTACACGTGCTAGAGCTTTGTCTTACCTCTGCAACTTTCTCTGTGTTTTTTTTGCTCGTAATTTATAATCTCTGATTGCTTGATCTCTTTAGCTTCACAAGTCTGCCCACTGATAAATCCTTTATTTATTCCCCAAATTTTCATGATCTTCCCTTCCCCATTCACCTTATTTCAGACACTGATAACCTTTTCTCATTCTGTAGAGCCTTTCTCTGGTGAGGCACAACGTGACTGTTAAAACAGCTGGTACAGCTGTTGTTTAGACACCTATAGCTCAACGGCAAAACCCCAGGTGTGCATTCACGTGTTTCCAGATTTCCTTAGTCAGCCATTCTAGTTTTTTTCCTCTTTCTTCCCAGATCATTCTCCTTCCAGATGCTGCCTCTCTGGAGCGTCGATAGCCTAGCAAAGGTCTTGGAAAGAAATTAGCTCAAAGAAAGACTTCCTGCACCTGGAAGAGACACTTCCAAGCTTTCTTTCAAATAATAACATATGCTTGCAACGCCCCCTCATCCAGGTAGTAATTTCCTGCTAACATCACTTTTCTAAGTAATGTTCCCTTTTTTCCATGCCAAATATATTCCCTCCAGGGTATATAATGCAAATGTCTTTCTATATATAAAACACACCCATGCACAGACACCTGCAAATGGCCAGATGAATTCTATGAAGTATAGAAAACCATTTAGAACTTGTTAAATGTTATTTGGGCCATTCATAATCAATGTGAATTGAGCTAAGTGGAATAAAAATAAAACTTTAAATGAAAACTAATTTTTCTGTTTTCTCTGCTTTGCAAAGCCATCAAAGCAAAGATCTCAAAGTCCGTATATTAATCTGTCTCTTATTGAAAGGGCTTGTTTTCATTAGGCAATTCTTTTTTTTCTGATTTTCAATCCTGGAGAACAGTGATTGGCTGGGCCCATGCTGCCCTCCCACCAGGGAGGCAGGTGAAATGAGTTCTCAGCTTACTTCCACCCCCACTTTCTCCATCTTCCCTTCCCTTCCATCCTCTCACTCCCCACGCCCCTCGGCATGCCTGCCCTGCATTCTTTTATCAACTGTCCCTTGTTCTTGGTTAGCAGTTTAAATCTCCTTTTTTGACAATTACAAGAAGGAAGCTATCCCTTTTCTCAGAAGTAATGGTATATAAAATACATTTTCTCTGATTATAAAATTAATAAATATTCATTTTAGCAGGGTTTGGGGGAAAATACAAAACATAAGACTGAAAATATAAGTCCATCTGTAACTCTACCTTTCAGAGATACTGGTCTTAGCATTTTGGTGTTTTTGCTTTTTTTAAGTAGAGAAGTTGAGATAGGGTTGGCCCCATGGCCAGGTGATTAAGTTTGGTGTGCTCTGCTTTGGGGGCCCGGGTTTGTGGGTTTGGATCCCAGGTGCAGACCTGTACCACTTGTCAGCCATGCTGTGGCAGTGACCCACATACAAAGTAGAGGAAGACTGGCAACAGATGTTAGCTCAGGGCAAATCTTCCTCAGCAAAATAAATTAATTAATTAAAAAGTTGAGATCATTTTGTATATCAGATCTCCAATATACTATTTTTCACTTAATGCTATTTTATAATCATTTCTCCTGTCATTAAAATTATTATTAAAGCACGATTTTAAAGGAATCATTGTATTACATCTTGTAGCTTTATCATAATTTATTTTACTATTTCCTTGATATGGGGCATCTAGTCTCTCTCTGATTTTGCTATTGTAAATAATACTATAACATATTTTTTTCCCATGTATCTGTGGTGTTTTAAAAGGGATTCTTGAAGACCCCAAGAAATGCCTCTTTACTACTAAATTGCTGGAATTGGTTACAGGAAGGAGTTATAATTTTGAAGGGAAAAGGGGTTCTTGCTTTATTTGCTTGCTGAAAAGGTTAACTAGCTTTGAGTGTGGTGGAAGTCAGAGGTAGATGGAGCAACTGCTATTGACTAGTTACCCAAGCTCAGGTTATCACTTAGATAAGATGAAAGTGAGGTGAAAGCTGACCAGTTTTCAACTAGTACATTGAGATCACAGGCTTCCTCGCTTCTACTTTTCATACCTCGCTCCAAAATGGAAGTAAGGCCGGCCCTTCTGTGTGTGTTGATGTCCAGTGTTCTCACTGTGTTCTTTAGACGTACATCATACAGCACCTCAACGAGCTACATCCATGAGTTACATCCATGAGCTAAGCGTTCTCCAAAGAGAGATGTGTTTGAGGCAGAAGTGACACCTTCATCCTCTCCCAGCTTCCATCATTCTGTTTGTATTTTAGAGGACTGCAGTTTCTGGAAGTTCTTCCCTGTGGATATTCACGGAAGGACCCTGACTCCCTCTAGTGGATGTCAGCACTAGGCAAACAGGCTAGTTTTGCCCTGCAAGGTCCAGGAGCCAAAAATCGGTGTCCTTACACGCCCTCCCGAGATAACGGAATCTGTTTCTGAAGGAGACTCTTCCCACTCCACGGAAGTTTCTGTCTTTAACAGGCCATCTGTGTCAACTGCTGCCACAAGACAGGATATAGGGGGTGTTTTTTTCCCTCAGGGCAGTATCCCAGCCTCTTTTTTCTCTTAATTAATTCAGTAATCTACTGAGTTGTGTTTCTTTTTCACCAGTGTTAGTGACTTATGTCTGGATTCACTTTATGGTGTGTCATGGGCCAGAGGCGTTGCTAATATGAACAGAGCCCAGAATAAGGCAGCTGGGAACCTGAGAATACTCATATAAATGACTGGAAAAAGTCATAAAATCACCTTCTTTTGCTTTTTATAAATGTAAAATTTTAGGAAGATTGAAAAAAACAGAAGAGAATAATACAAGAGTTACTCGCAAATCACTTATTTAGGGCTATGTCCAAAGTCTCAATGATATTCTTTTTCACAGTTTAGCCAAACACTCCAGATAGCCGCACTGCTATTTTAAGAATGAATTGAGAAGCTTCCACACATGAATTGTCTAAATCCTTTAGTGTTCTCTTCGTGTGCTTATGGAGAAGTCTAGCCACAGCCAGACGAGGCTATCTGGTTCCTGGCAGAGTACCCACCTACCCACCTACCTACCCACCTACCTCCTACCTACTTGCCTACCTCCTACCTACCTACTTACTTACCTCCTACTTACCTACCTACCTCTTACCTACCCACCTACCTCCTACCTACCTACCTCTTACCTACCCACCTACACACCTACCTACCCACCTACCTCTTACCTACCTCTTACCTACACCTACCTACCCACCCACCTCCTACCTACCTACTTACCTACATCCTACCTACCTACCTAACTCTTACCTACCCACCCACCCACTTCCCACCTACCTCCTACCTACCTACTTACCTCCTACCTACCTACTTACCTACCTCCTACCTACCTCTTACCTATCCACCTACCTTCCCACCTACCTCCTACCTACCTCTTACCTACCCACCTACCTCCTACCTACCTACTTACCTACCTCCTACCCACCTACCTCTTACCTACCTCTTACCTACACCTACCTACCCACCCACCTCCTACCTACCTACTTACCTACATCCTACCTACCTACCTAATTCTTACCTACCCACCTCTTACCTACCCACCCACCCACTTCCCACCTACCTCCTACCTACCTACTTACCTCCTACCTACCTACTTACCTACCTCCTACCTACCTACCTCTTACCTATCCACCTACCTTCCCACCTACCTCCTACCTGCCTACCTCTTACCTACCCACCTACCCACCTACATATCCACCCACCTCCTACCTACCTACTTACCTACCTCCTATCTACCTACCTCTTACCTACCCACCTACACACCCACCCACTTCCCACCTACCTACCTACCTACCTACTTACCTACCTCCTTCCTACCAACCTACCTAGCTCTTACCTACCCACCTACCCACCCACTACCTCCTACCTACCTACTTGCCTACCTTCTACCTACCTACTTACCTACCTCCTACCTACTTCCTACCTACCCACCTACCTACCTAAGGCAAATTGCTTGAAAGCTCTGGATCTAGATGTTCTTATGTGTAAAATTAGAGAATTGAATTAGATGAGAGGGAAGCAGCTCTTCCAGTTACAAGTCAGCATGAAGAAACAGCCTTTAGCCTCTTGTTAGAGAGCAACCTAAAGGAAGATTCCTTTCCTCTGCCGTCCACCCCTATCCTGGGTTGCGAGTGATCTAAGGCCAGTTCCAACACCAAAGCAGGAGACGTTTCCTCTTTCTGATTCCTGGCTCCAGTGTCCCCTAACTGTTCCCCCGCTGTTGCGACCAGGGCATCTGAGCATCTCCATCTGTACTCATTGAAGAACAGACGGCCTTCTGGTCCTTAACGTGCAGCTGCACCGTCCCCATTTCATGGGAATCTCAAGACAGAGCCTGCTGTCCTCCAAGTCTTTGCCTTTTATTTAACCTGAGATCAGAGGGAACACTAGCGCTCTGACCTGTGCAAATGCAATAAGCACTTCAGCCCAGAAACAGTTTTACCTCTTTTATTAGGTTGGGTTTTCAGTCTGTGTTTGAAGAGGAGCTATTTATGGGCTTGCAAACAAAGTGCTGGAGGAGAGGAATTTAAAGGATGTCCTTGAGCGAATTCAGGGGGTTTTATTTCAAGAGGCTAAACTGCACATTAACCCTTCATCTTCTGGCATGTCCCCTCCACACTGCTCCCCAGAGGCCTGAGGGAGAGGGCATCCAGGCTTGGGGGAGGACACACTTTGTGGCCTTGAGAAGGTCCCTTCCTCAGGGTGCTGGCTTTTGCTCTGGAAAACAAGAAGGCTCATGGTGATCTCCTGACAATGGGGAAGGAAAAGAAATTCAAGATAAGAAAGTCTTCTGTGGGACTGGTGGGGGTGTCTTGATGCTGACTAGCTTATTTGTGGTTCATTCGTGACCTGGTGATTTCAGACCTCAGTCCTGGCAATCCTGCTGAAAGAATGCATGATTTTTTTTTTTTTAAATAAAGTAGCTTATATTGCTTTGGTGTGCCCGATGTAAAGTAAAATGATAGCTGTAGGTTTTATCATAAAATCGATTCTTTTTTGTGCGTGTGAGGAAGACAAGCCGTGAGCTAGCATCCATTGCCAATCCTCCTCTTTTTGCTGAGGAAGACTGGCCCTGGGCTAACATCCGTGCCCATCTTCCTCTACTTTATATGGGACACCGCCACAGCATGGCTGACAATGCATTGGCAGGTGCGCAGGATCCGAACCCACGAACCCCGAGCTGCCAAAGCGCAAACTAAACTGCTGCGCCACCAGGCCAGCCCCTAAAATCAATTTGTTGAACAGAAGGTCAATTAGCCAAGGTGGAGTTTACATTTGAATGCCTGCAAATCCACCCTCCCACCTCTTTAGGTGCAGAGAGTGGACACTGTGATTTAACCAGGTCATTTTCTTTTTAGTCTTTTCTCCTGCCGTTCACGGCTTAGTCATGTGACAACTTTTAAGTTGGGTTAGAGAAAGTAAGAAAATAAATCTTTTATTTGATCCCTTGGTTACCTTTTTAATAGTTTGATGGGGGAGGTGGTTGAAACTCCTGTTAAAAAAGGCCAGTACTGCAGTTCCCAAAATACTTGCATGTGATGCTAATAGATGATACTCCAGAAAAAGGTTTTGTGCTCAGATGAATTTAGTGAGCATTTCTCAGAGTGGACAAAGTAATCCTGTCCTTACTGGAACCTCAGCTGACTCTGCTGCTGTGTCATCCCATGACTGGTGACAGAAGGAATGAGAGCATCCTTGTGCCCCCTGGCACTGGGACTTGGTTAGAGTAAAGTGACTGGTCTGTTGCTAGGGAGTATGTGTCTCCCGATTGAATGATTGGATTCCAGTGTTGAAGAATGGCTGCATTCAGCGGTGTAGGCACCCCATTGTGCAGTACCCCCTGCAATCTCCCAGGCTCTCTCCTTGTATACATTCTGTTGCTGCCAAGTAGTGCTGGACAAGAGGGCCCTGTGCTTAATTAAGAAGACCCCGCCTGGCTCTCCTCCAGCTGAAGCCCTCCCCAAAGTGCAGTGAAGCTATGACCACCCAGAGCCTGTGGCCCTTCTTCTTTCTAGACCAGAATGTGGTTTCCAAAACAGCAGCACCACATCATCTAGGAATTTGTTAGAAATGCAAATTCTTGGCCCTAACTCAGAACTACTGAATCAAAAACTCTGAGGGGTGGACCAGCCATCAGTGTTTTCACAGCCTCTTGGTGATTCGGATGCCTGCTCACGTTTGAGAGCTGCTGTTCTAATCTAGACCCTGCCCTGGGGTGCCTGAGACCCAGAGATTCCTGCTCAGATGGCTCTGAGCCCACCTCCACGGCTTGCACAGGCCTCTTTCCTGGGTCTGAGGACAGATGTGCCTCCAGTGGGCACAAGCAGCTCTTGGAGGAAGGCCGGGAGAGAGAGCTTGATTTGGTGGACTGGGTTGTTCACAGTTGTACCTCAAGTATCTAACTCCTTATGATAGTACGTTTTTCAAAACGTGAGGATAAAACACTATTTAACAGTTTGCTAGTTTGATTTATACTTTTAAAATATTTAGACACATGATAGACGTGCCCGCATTTTTACTCTTATCCTGGTCTCTGCAAATGTTACGGGTGGGCCTGCTGCTAAAAGTCTATATTCTTTCATTTACCCATTCATTCATTCATTCATTCATTCATTTATATATTAATTTATTTGATGTCTATCTCTTTATTGATATTCTCTATTTGATGTGACCTTATCATCCTATCTTTCTTCACTTCTTCAATTATGGTTTCCTTTAGTTCTTTGAACAGATTTATGTGGCTACTTTGAAGTCTTTTTCTCTTAATTCTACCATCTGTTTGCTTTCACAGACTATTTCCTGTGCCTGCCTAGTAATATGGGTCATACTTTCCTGTTTCTTTGCATGTCTTGTAAGCTTTTGTTGGAAACTGGACATATTGTAGCAACTTCGGGTACTTTCCCCTTCCTCAGCCCAGGGTTTGTTCTTGTTACTTGCTTTAGTTTTTTAGTGATTTGCTAGATTATGTTAGTGAAGTCTCACCCCGCCCTCCCAACACACACACACACACACACACACACACACACAAGTTGCTCCTCATGGAAGCACAGCTTGGAGGAGGATGACCACAGTCCCCCTGGGATGACAGTGAGTTGGGTGGGGCTTTAGTTTTCTCTTTCCCTGGCCACTCCCAGCTGTTAAATTCCTCTATTGCTGGCTGATTACTCACTCTATTGTTTTCCACTATACCCTAGAAGCATTAATTGCTCTACAGACAAATCCAATCCCATTTAGGTTCCCTTGAAGGAAAAATTTCTGAGGTCACAGTTTGATATTTGTTCTGCCCCAGGAGGAATCTGCCCAGCCATCTCCTTCCCCAGCTCTCTTCTGAAAATTAGCCAGTTTACAGTTTAACCTCTATCTTCACCAAATCCACAAACCTCCTCTCAATTGATCCTGATCACAGTATCCAGTGTTCTTGAGAGAGCGCCCTTAGGCTTGAACTTCTCTCCACTTTGTTGCTTCATTTTGCAACCAAGTTTCTTTGGGAAGGGATTAGGAGCTATCTGGTTTATGACCTGTTTCTCCTCCCCACACCCAGGCAAAATGGCACCCTTTTCCCTGAGCAACACCCTCCCTTTAGGAGTTGAGCACTTGGTGAAGGGGGGTCAGTAGCCTGAGGTCTTCTTATCTTGCTCCTTCTAACATGGAACCACTGCATTATGTGTCAGACCAGAAGTGATGGGACCCCAGTTTCCTCAGCAGTACTGCACCCAAGGTAAAACCTACCTCCTACAAGTGGGGGCCGGAGGGAGCCCCCACCTCTCTACTATACTCCCCCACAACTTGGACTCAGCAACAGGGCGTTGAGGCAGGATGGGAAATACTGATATCCTGCTCCTCCTAGGAAGAAAGCCCTCCAACTTGGAGCTGGGGATAGGAAGCCCTTGGCTTCCCCCACATGGAGTGGAGTCTCTGCCATGCTGAACTGGGAGGGGGCAGGAAGGGAGTGGTCTTGGCTCAAGTACCACAGACTCCCTTTTCTTAATGAGTTTTCATAGATTTTCTTGCACAGATGTTTCTTCATTTACTGTATGCCCTTAGGACCATTTCCAGGGGCTTTACCTGGCTGTTTTAAAAAATAAATTTCACTGAAAAACAGATCTGCAGAACTCCTCATGCTGTCATGCTGGAAATTGATCTTCATTTAAATATCGTCTGGCCCGTCTATCGAGCTCCTACTATATGCCAGGTACTATATGTTGGGAATACAGTGAACAAAAGGGACACAGTCTTTTAGTTTGTGATTTAGCCAGGTGCTTGGCATTTGGAAGGAACTTAACAAATGTTTGTCAAATAAGTGAATGACTAGCAAAAGTATTCTTCTTTCTTTCTTTCTCTCTCTCTCTTTTTTTTTTACAAGAGGTCTGGGAAATTCCTGGAACATCTTGCGAGCTGAGTTTCAGGACATTTAGGGACACTAGGAGTATTATGAGGACAATACCTGCCTACAATAGCCTTGTTCTATCACAGTGTTGCACAAGCTTCTTCTCATCCCAACTTTTTTAAAGGAGTACAAGAGGCCGTTCTTATCATTATTTTGTGCTGGTTTTTCCCTTTTCCTTTGGGGACCTTCATTAAGGGTTAAGTGTGCCCTCAGCACACAGCCACAGGTTTGGTGACTACAAGGGCGTGTTCTTGGCGTGGTCCTGGCCAGGAAAAACCCTATTTTGGGTTGTGCAATCTCAGAAGACTAGTCTGGACTCGTTTCTCTGGAATTCTCTAATTCATATTTTCTTCCAGCATCTGATTATGTCCTTTCCAATGACTCATGATGTTACTTCTTCCTAATTCTTATTGTTCTTTTAGGGAAACACTACAGAAATGCTGAGGCTGAACTGCGATAAGAGGAAAAGTGAGGTGTCTAGTACTAGAAAAACCTTGCTGTTGCTGCTCTGACCCTAGCATTTCATGAGGGGAGGGATAGTCTGATCAGTTGTCCAGGTGGGTTGTGTTTGGTAGGGTGGGGCTGAGGACATATTAGAGTAACTGGGAAGGTTTATCAAAACATATGCTCCTACCCCTAAGAGCCTGTGTCAGAGTCAAGTGAGTGTAGAGGTGGGGGATGGGCAGCTAATGGGACTGTAGGAGGACATGGGATGCATGTAGGTTGAAAAAGCTCTCCCCAGAAACATGGACTTAACTTCAGGGAACTAATTAGATGTCCCTAGAAGCTTGCAGATCAAGACTATGATTTCAGTAAATTCCAGAGCAAGCATGTCCTGTCTCCAGCTCATTGTGTCTCTATTTCCACTCTGAACTGAGGTGCAACTAGACCTAGTGATAAGTAAGTTATTTCAGTGCCCGTGAGAAGTGCTATATAAGCAACCCTGGAGAATAACATCCTCCATGCACAAACTGGGGCAATGAGTCCCTTCCTGGGATTTGAGAAAGCCAGGCTAGGAGAGGTTGGACTGGCTATTGGGCAAACTTTTCCCAGAATGACAGGTGATCTCACATTCATATGACTTTGGTTTTACATAAAAGCAGTTCTTCAAATTTATAATGAATCGTAATTTTACTTTTAGACTTTTCTAAGAATACATACTTAAGTTGAAAAAACGATTTTGTCATTCATATATTCATTTACTTAATTCATTTATTCAACAAGCACTCGTTAAGTGCCACCTATGTGCCAGACACTGGTCTGGGCCCTAAGATAAAGATAAATAAGATACAGTCTCTGACCTCAGGAATTCAACGGTCTAGTAAGGTTAATGGATCCATATGCACATAATTACAATTTGACAACATCCAGAGAATGGTAGAGGGCTCTTGGGGAACATAGAAGGGAAGGACCTAATTCTGACTGGGCAGAGGATTGGTTCCAAGGAGCCCTCCTGGAAGAAGTGACACTTAAATTGAGTCTTAAAAGGTGAGTAGGTATCAGTCAGAGAATAGAGGGTTGGATAAGGGCATTATGGCACAAGGTCAACCTGTACACAGACGCAGAGGGAGAAACCTCATGAGGCGTTCAGAGAACTACAAGAGCTGGGTTTATTAGATCATTAAGAGTAAAAAGAGGGACAAGAAATAGGTGGGTCTATCCTGGAAAGCCTTTTTATGGCTCGTTAAGGAGCTTGAACTTTCCTCTCTAAGGCAAAGAGGAGCTATGGGAGTGTTTTATACAGTGAAGAGCATGGTCTGATTGTAGGCCTTGGGTAGAATGGATTGGGGATTTAGGGCAATATTGAAGGCAGGGAAACCAGAAGGCTGTAGATTAATAAATAGATAGGAAGGGTTAGATCTGAGAAATAGTCATGTGTCATTTAACGACGGGGATACATTCTGAGACCCGCATCGTTAGACGATTTTGTAGTTGTGCAAACATCATAGAGTGTACTTACACAAACCTAGATGGTATAGCCTACTACACACCTAGGCTCTATGGTACTAATCTTGTGGGACCACCGTCATACGTGTGGTCCATCATTGGCTCAAACATTGTTATGCAGCGCATGACTGTAATTTGGAGTTATGATCTGTAAGAATTGGAGATTGATTGAATGTGGGGATGTGGGAGAGGGAGTAATTGATGATTGTCAATGCTAAGGTCCCATGGTCAGCCTCACCTGAAGAATACTGTGATAGCAACCTGTGGTCCTTGCTGCTGCCCCAAATAACTTGGACAGCAAATCATAGTGCCCGAAAATCTTTTTATATCCTTATGTCTTGAAAATTCTTTTTTTTTCCCCCAAACCCCATGATAAGATGTAAAATTGAATAAGAAGCAAATACTTTTAAAACCTGCTAATGTGTTAGCTGAAAAAATTGTTCAAATTATTGAACTGAGATCTTTATAATTATGATTGGATTACATAAGAGTATAGTTTGGGAGCATTTTTCTTCCTCTGGGGATTTTTCACACCTAAACCTTTTAAAAGATCTTTTTTATACTTTTTTTGAGGGGAGTAGACGAAGATGGAAAAGCAAAGGTATGTTGCCCTTGGCAACTTGACTTGAGCTATCTTCACACCACTGAGCAAAAATAGCGACTTAATTAAAGATACAGCACTGTGGAATGCTGCCAGCCTGCAGGGGGAGGTCCACCCACCCTGGCTCCAAGTTCAGTACCCTAGAGAGGGTCAGCATTTCCAGGCTGGAATAGAAATTTGCCTAGCGGGGGCAATAAATGTTCTTTAAGCACCTTCTACATACAGGACAAAGACAAATACAATCTCACAAATACAGTCTTTGTTCTCCTGAGCTCATATTCTAGTTGGAGGACTGAGAGAGAGAAAGAGAGAGAGAGAGAAGTAGAGGGAGGGGGAGGGGAGAATTTGAGATAGTGAGAAATGCTACAAAGAAAGTAAAACAAGATGAAGGAGCAGAAAAGGCCTAGTGAGGGACTGGTAGGGGCAGAGGGACTGAGTGGGGGCACTGCTTATGTGGTATGACTTTAGTGTCCTAGATTTCCTCAGTGGCATTACTGGCATATTTGACATCTGGAGTGGATCATATTTTAACAACTACCTTCTCTATGTGTCAAAACTGTTTTCAGTAACAATTGTAAAATTAAAAGAAGAAGAATGTCTAGAAAGGAAACCATAGTAAAATTTCTCTTGAACTTTGTTTATACATTCAGGGCAATAAAACTTAAAAGAAAATGAAGCCTAAAAGAAATATTACAGTACAAAAAAGGGGGAAAAAAGCACATCTATTCAATAGATTTTTATCTACCCATCAGTTTGAAGTTCAGTCCTTTGGTTACAGTTTGGTATAATCATATTTGATGTAAATAATTTTCCAGTAATGAGTAAATGAATATTAATAAACTGGAAATACCTGGAAAAGTATTGTGAAATCATACCACTGATATTAAGTTTTTTCTGAATTCGTTCTTTAGTTCCAAAACAATTATCAATTAAAATGAATAATTTTACATTAAAAGATATTATTTCACAATATATACATATATCATCTTGCAATATATATGTTTACTGAATTGTTATGTTGTACACCTGAAACTAACATGATGTTATACGTCAATTATATCTCAATAAAAAAAGATATTAAAATTCAGCAAAATAGTTCATGTATGAATTAAAATTTACATCTCCCCCAAATAAATTATACCTCATAGTTCTCCGTGTTTCACTGTTTTAAAATTTAAATATTAAATACAAAAAAAAAAAATCCCTCCAAGTGGTCACATAGAGCAACAGGATTCAAATTCAAATCCTTGCTTACAATCACCATACTATCATTGTTTATCTAGAACCTGTTGTTTAAATGTAAGATGTTAAATGTTTAAATGTAAGAACATTTAAACAACCTCGGAGATTACAGCCATGAACTTCACCGGAAGCAAGTGCAAGCGATTCTGAACTGGGAAAACTTACTCTCCAAAGGAACGTGTGTAACTGACTCTCCATGTGTGGGGGCCAGTTCTACAACTGGGATTTCTCCAAATGAAATTCCATATAGACCACAATGTGTATTAAAGGATACGCTATAAAAATGTGATCATTTGACACATATATTATTAATACTCAACAATAAACTGCAGCAATTGCTTAAAACTTAGACCAGCTAAAGATTTTTCTTTTGTGGGGGAGAGTGTTTTATCAATTATATTATTTAAAATTGCTGGTAAAGGTGATAATAAAAGTAAACTGATTTGGGTCAGATTTCTTATTGCTTTTAAATTCTTTGCAGACAATGTGCCACCTATCGCCTGAACCCTGGGCTTGAGGGCTCCCCTTGTTCTTCTACCCTTGATGTGCCACTGGATTTCCCCAAACTCCTCTCCCTCTGAGCCACCTGGGGCTTAAAATTCTCTAATTCCTCACTAGGTTGGTGGGAGACTTTTAGAATGCAAATATTCTGGAGTAGTGTCACTTGGCCCTACTGTTAATTTTCACTTTAATCTGAGTTTATCAGCGCATCTCCTGGGAGTTTAGTTATTCATTCTTCCATTCATTTATTCAACATGTTGAATCATCCCACATTATGGGCCAAGGAACATGGCAGGGTTGTGTCCTAAGGGACGCACAGTCTTGCGGGAGAGACAGACGTGAGGCAGCAATCGACAGTCAGAGTGATCAGGGATGAGTGTCTGGTTGCTATTCACAGAGAAGCCACAGCTCTGCCAGGGCCTGATGGGGGAGGTGCTAATAGAAGAGAAACGCCCTGGGCTGGGGGTGGGGTGTGGAGGGGCCGAGACTGCTGATCAGCGTCCTTAGAGCCTGTGTCTGCAGCCAAAGGCACAGGGACTGCTGGCTGTCATCACTGCAGAGGTGGGTTCTGCTGGCGCTGAACACTCTGAAAAGACTCATTTCCACTGCTGTGGGAGACGAGGAAGAGGGAAGCGTCTCCCTAGTATGGGGACGAGGGACAGAGAGACTGTATGACTCTCCAGAGGGAAGGCAAGATCACCTCTTCCTTCACAAACACCCCCGACCTGCCTATTACCGTGACTCTCTTCAGAGCCCTGTTTCTGAGAGGGGCTTTGATGGGAAATGAGGCACGAACCTCCTCCACGTGACTTTCCCATTAATTAACACACTACTTCCTCTGCTGGCGAGGAGCCGCTGGAGAGAGTTCCCATGAGCCACGGTAACTGAACTCCTGCCAAACTGTCTATCTCGTGCCTGCTTTGCATAGTGCGCCTTGTCTGAGGTTGGACTTGGGTAGAGCAACTGGTTCTGTGACACCCTCCCCCGAGGAGCTCATTTTTTTAAGCTGCGGTATGTGAACGGTTGCTGTCAGAGAGCCAGAACAAACTCCTGTATGGTAAGGCCAGGAGATGGAGTGAAGTGAGTTTTCTTTGTTTTATGAATCCTGGAGCAGTTTTCTCCGGGGGTGGGGGGTGGGGGTGTTGATGGGGAAGATGTGGAGGAAAGGGATTAAAATTAGAAAAATCTTCAGGAGTCCTGTGCCCAGTCATTTCAGGTCAGTGCTGGGCTGGACTCTGTGACCAGGAGCTTGATCAAGAGAGAGTGGGCCAGGCTAATTAGCATCTGAAAGCAGGGGCAGGAAACCCATTAGAAGCCAGGCTCCCCGAAGCTTCAAGAGTCTGGAAATGAAGTAGAGGAAGGTAACTGTAAGACTGGCTTCTACCTCCTCTTCATCCTAAAAGAAAAGGGAGCCACCTATTTGATAAAGGCCACATGGGCCAGTGGAGAGGGATGATGCCCCTTACTAGCTAGAGGATGTGCAGAGGGTGAATTTCCTGGGCCTCGGTTTCCTCTTCTGACATATGGATTGGTCTTTTTGATCCTTAAGTTCTCACTTCCTGTGCTGAGAAGCTGGCCCTCAAATTCAGTCCTGCCCTGGAGTGCGGGGCAGGAGGGGCTTGTGGGCAAAAGAATGGGCCAGCTGAAGTCTAGAGATGTCTTTATCTCGACATGTTCTGAGGAGCTGATGAGCACTGAGGGGACTCGGCTGTCATCTGTTCATGAAGGGCTTATTCTCACATTGGGGCTTCAGAAAGAGCAACGCATGGTACTTGCTGTCAAGGGGTTATAAGTGAATGGAAAACCATTCAGGATTAAAAAGCAGCTTCCGAGCCCTCGTAAGGAAGCATCATATGAAGAAGTACCAGCTGAAGGTTCAAAAGAACAGGTTCTTAGAGTCCACAGAGGGACTGACTACAGTGTGCTGATTCATTGCTCGGGAAGCAGCCACCGGGTACCACTTCCAGAGCTCCTCTTGGGAAAATAGAAGTGACGGTAGCTGGAAGCTGGACAAACGAGGCCAAGGTCATGAGAGCCACGTCTCATAAAAAGGATTAAAACAAAAGTTCCCCAGTCACACACCATGGGCTCTATGGTGGGCAGCGCAGAGGGCCTCTGTGCCCAAGGCGGGGGTGAGACAATGCCAGGAGGACCCCCGGCACTGTGTGTTGTGATGAACGGAATGACATGGCGCATGTTGCCAGATCAGTGCCCCGACTCCCGGCCCTACACGCCTGCTCACAGGACCAGCCCTTCTCTCCCCAACCCCCACAGTGCTGTCAGCGCTGGCTCATTAACGGGCCCCTCGGCTCACTCGATCCAGCCCAGGTCAAAGGACCCTGTTGTAGGAAGTACAGCTCGATTCCACCAGGGCTGAAGTCAGAACCTGAACTTGCTCCCCCATCTCTTATGTCTGCTTCCCTCTGAGTATCTGCTTCTTTCTGCTCTTTTTCCATAACCAGACACTTTGTGCCTGCTTGTCAAGGTGCACGTGGTAGGAAGTGGCTGTCACAACCCCAGCTCTCTTGGGTCTCTCAGATACAATGCTGGGACCATCCTCTCTGGATTGTGATTCTAATTCTCAAGATAAAGAATGTCTTAGCTCATCTTGGGTCCCATATCTAGCTCAGATGCCATCAACTGTGGCCAGAGGACGCCCAATCCCTTCACCAGGGCCTGTGAGGAACGGCCAGTTTCCAGAGAAGGGAGTGTGGACAGAGCCTTTTCTTCAAGAAGCCTCTACTACATTCCTGCCGCTCTCAGCTGGTCTCATCTTCTTAATTACCGACAGGTAGAGTAGACTCCCCTCCTGCTAAACTGTGACAGATGAATTCCTGAGGCCAAGAACCAGGTCCTAGAGCCATTTCTGCATCCCCAGGACCAGATGTGGAAGATGAAACACAGAACATTTGAGATAGTCTATAAACTTTTGTAGATGGAGGCAGTGAAGGAACAGTCACTCAGGGTAATCTGGTCAATGAAGAGGGCAAGAAAGTCAGTACAGAGAGTGATGCGTGGGGCTGGCTTTATTCCTAATGCTCTGTCCCTCACCCAGCCCTACAGAAGACCAAATCTGCTGGCTTTAGAGCAGAGTGACATTTGCTGTGTGATATTCATTTTCTTCACACACGTTTCCTATTAATTAACACAATTCTTCCTCAGCACATAAGTTGGCAGCGGCCTGCAGAATCGAGCACTTTGACTATCTGCCAAACTGTCCATCTTGCGCCTCCTTGGCATAATGTTCTGCTGTGAGTGCTGGCCATCCAGCCCTGCTGCCGAGGAGATGACACGGCTTTTGCTTTGACAGGCATCTCTCCACCTTTGCTGTTCTTTCCACATCACAGACTTTACCCTCGGCCCTTCCCAAAGTTCAAGACCTGTTTGCCCTCCTGAAGGAGCTTGTCGTATGGGGGAGGAGTTATCCCTTGAAGCAGGGTCCTGTCACATTCAGCCCCAGTGTTGGCAGGCGTGATGGTGTGAGTGCGGGGAGGGAGTGTTAACCACCAACTATTTAACAGAACCCCCGCCCAAGTTTATTGGAGTCTCCATTTCCAGAAAGCCGTCTTGACCTTATAATGGAGTAGACGTGGATGCTTGACCTCAGGCTGGCTTGAGTACCCTGATTCCTCTCTCTGATCCTTTCTGGGGAGTTCTCCCCAGTTTCACAGGTCTCTTTTTGCTCTGAGTGAGAAGTCATTGTCTTCAGCATAATGCTATATAGTTCACGCGATTAAAGTTTGGATTGCCTTTTGGGGGAGGGGGTGACTGGGTAGATTGCAAACCCCAAATTCCTCTTCTTTGAAAAATCAAAGAAGTCCAGACTTAAAGACATTGTTCTCATTTCCATTCACTTTGAAATAGAGCATGTTGAGAAGTGTTTACACAGGACACTTAGTTCATCCTGCTGGAGAATGTCCTGGTTTGGGGCTTTTAAGGGAGATAAGGTCATGATCAGGTGCTGATATTCACACGGGGAAGCTAGGGGAGGCATCCTGTGACTTCCAAATGTATTTGGCTCCGATTGCAAACGCATTTTTAAAATCTCCTTTTGAGAAACACAACTTTTTATATTTATAACCAATCTCTCAGAATTATTAAAAACAATACAATGTTTTTTGGGGGATATGTTGTGGATGTTTTAAAATGGTCAGGGTTCTCATAATTGTTGGCTGTAAAAATCTGCATGGACATGTGTTTTTTATTAAGACATTTCCTCATACACCACCCATTCATTACACATTACTGACTCCACACCCTCTATTAGCAGCTGGAAAAAGAAATGGAAAGTTGAATTGAAGATGAATTTATATGTTCATTTAGCTTGGTTCATTAGCTGCTGAAATAATGTCCCCAATTCTTAATGGGTACTCCACTTAATGGATAAAGCAGATGCCCGGGATGAGGTGACAGCTCAAAAAGGCACCTGGCTTATGATAATGTTTGTCAAAAACATGACAGGAAAAAGCAGGTTGGAATGTTCTATCTGCCAACAAACTAGATGCTGCCAAGCCTGGAGGCAGTTGACTGACAGCCTGTTTAAACCGAGGCTGCTTACATAATAATAGGACCATTTTGTATTCTTGATAATGCTAATGTATGCAAATTTACTAGTAATATATTCCTTGGACTGCAGTGGACAGCGGGGCTGACTCTGAATACAGGGAACCTGGAGAATGCTGGAATGGAATCTGAAGCTCCCTGAGGGACTGGACTTGATGCTTATACATTATTTTTTTTTATTGTAAATTATCCATGTTGTGCTTTCAGTTCTATTAATTGGCATTACCACTATCAACTTTCTGAGGCCACCTCTAGTTTGCAATGGTTTTTTTTTTTGAAACTGAAGATCTCATTTAAATGGAATCGTGCACATTTCTGGTCTTTAAAAGCTTGTCCGAAGTTGATTCTGAGAGTCTCCATCTTCTTTTCCTCAGATATTCCAAGGTTCCTAGAGTTCATTTTACTAAGGTGAAACCATTTGCTTTCCCAAGATTGCTGAGAAGTATGTTGAAGGTAGATCTTGTCATTCTCATTTTGTAGAGGGGGACTTGAGGTACAGAGAACTCATGACCTCCACCCAGTTGGTATTGGATAAGCAGGTAGAATCTACTTCTCTGATTTCCAGTTAAGTGCTTTTTATACCCCCTCACTGGGTCACTGCTTGGTGATGCCAGACAAGTGCCTAATTAGGCCATACAAATGCGGGGCATATAGATGGAGTCATCGGTTGGAGCTGGAGAAGGGATGTAGACACCTATTTCAGATGTGGTCACAGCAGGGCCGAGCTTAGCTCAGGAGCCACTCCTCGAAAGGTAGCAACCTTTCCTTCCAGTTCTTTCTTTCCGTCAGTCACCAGACAGCAGTATTCACTAAGTTCCTGATGAGAGTTTGATCCTTTTCGGCCTGTTGCTGGTCTCTGAGTACAATAGAATGTCAGAGGTGACAGTCACCTCGGAGAAAGGCCAGCTCAAACTTTTCAATTTGTGTCATTTTATGAGGAATTAGACCCAGAGGGTTTAAGTGATTTGCCTGGCGAGGCTGCAACTTCCATGTCTAGTGAGTAGCAGCGACTGGGCCTCAGCGCACGTCTTCGTTCTTCATCTCTCTTTGTTTTCTAGTGATGGTTACTATTATAGCTAGTTTGGGTTGAGCAACTACCATGTGTCAAGCACTACACATGCGTTTAGTCTCCACCACGATCCTCAAAATGGGCCACATTATCCTCAGTTTGCAAATGAAGGAGCCACAACTCAATGAGGTTAAGTAACTTGTCCCAGCAGCTGGGAAGGGAAAGATCAGGGACTTCAGTTTACAGCGCTGGCTTGAAAGCCCGTGGTCTCACCACTTATTTTTTCCATCACGTTTCACTCCTGTTCTGAAGGGAATGATACTGTCGCTCACCATCAAGAGGGCCTAGAAATCGTATCACATATTTGCCATCAATTTACAGAGGAATATTTTGTAACAACAATTTCTTCAAAAAATACTGAAGCCCAGACCCCTCCTGCAGATATTTTGATTTAATAGATTGCAGCTGGTACCCAGGGAAAGTCTTTAAAAGCTCTCCAGGTAATTCTAATGTTCAGCTAGGGTTGGGAGCTGTGGTAAGATGTTACAGACAGGAGAAACCTCATTGCCAATGACTATTCTGGAATCCAGGCTGATCATAGATTCCCAGGTGATGCTTTTTATCATTACTACCCCTACTATTGCTATCGATCATACTCACACAATGCATTAGGAACAGGTCAAGAAAAGGGTGAGGTCTTTCCTGGTACTTCACACTGTCACCATGATTCCTTCTGTGGAGAACTGCCATGATGCCTGAACCTGTTGCTTTCCCTGACTGCTTAAGGCTTTGAAAGATGATGTGGTATGCTGGGCTTAGTCTGGCACCCTAAGTGCCTCTCTCATCTGCACCTCTGTTATTTTGCTGGTGACTGCTGCGCTCAGCTGAGGGAAGTCTTCTAACTGGTGTTCAGGTCTCTCTTGAGGATAACTAGGGGGATGCTCTCTTCCGTTGGATGATGGTGTGCTGAGTTTCAGTGGAGCAATGGATGTCCCAGTCTCTCCTATTCCCAATTTTGACCTTGACTGATAAGCTTGACTGAAGTCCTTAAGGACAGATTCCTTGACCCTAGAATTGTCTGTCCTCTCCAAGTGAGCCAGTGGATATGTTAGGTCACCACAGTGCTGAGCAGAAAAGATGAAAAGATGACAGAGGCCACGAGCCCTTATTAATTTAGAACCTTAGTAACTTTAAAAGGAAACCACATTGTGTGGCTTTCATTCACCCTTGTGGGGAGAGCAATAAAAGTAGGTTGGTATAACTTCATTGTTCTTTTCTATTTTATTTCCACTTTCATCTCTAACCAGGCTGGAATTGATCAGAATCCACTAGAAATATGGCCTGTGGTGCAGAGATGCTGACCACCCACACTTCTAAATCTCAGGGCCAGTGTAGTCAGTCCAAAAAGGAATTCAAACCCACACATCCACACCAGGATTTCTATGAATTATTGTAAAAGAGAGCAAATGGATTTTTCTGGTTCTCTCACGTCACTGCCCTAGTTAAGACCCTCTCACACATCCCATTGCCCCGCGCCCTTTAGTCCGAGAGAGCAGTCTGGCCCGCAAGGCCCTCCGCCATCTGACTCCTCTCCCGGCCAAGTCCGTCTCATCCTGCTCCTCATCCCAACCACTCTCCGTAGTTCCAGAACATGCTTTGCTGCCTCACACGTCTTTGTTTTTGCTCAAGATGTTCCTTCTGTTTGCACTTCTCTTCCCCTTTCTGTCCGTCTTTCAGGACCCAGCTCTAACCTTTCCTCCCAGTGAAGTATTCCTGACGCCTCCTTCCCCAGTCGATCCTCCCTTTTGACCCACCACACAATACCCTCTTCAGATTGCTGTCTGAGCCCTGAACGCACTTTCTTACACACATTTGTTTAGATAACTAGTTTACCCCGAGAATTTTTGAGCTCCTGTATTGCATATACAAGGGGCCCAGTGCCGGGTCCCTATTTGGCACAGCCAGGTGCAGTGTGACATCTTTCTGCTTCACTTTCCTCATCTGTGAAGGAGATAATAATAGGATTGTGGGGGAGATTAAAGAAGGTGATGTAATAATGCATAATAATAATAATAAAAATTTATATACTTAGCACATAACACAACAACCATAAGAACAACAATAGTAATAACTAACACTTACACAGCACTTATAATGTGTCAGGTTCTATTCTAAGGGCTTTACATATGTTCACTGATTTAGTCCTCTGGGTAACCCCATTAGGTAGTTAGTATTATTATTCCTGTTTACAGATTAGAAAATGGAAGCACAGAGAGGTTAAGTAATTTTCCCAAGGTCACAGAGCTGGTAACTGATAAAGATGGGATTTGATTCTGAGCAGTCTGGCACCAGAGCCCATGCATTTAACCGCCGTGCAGTACTCCCTCAAGTGACCGGTATGTGTTAATTACCATTAAGTATAAATATGAGTAACATCTATGACTTGGTCTCAGCCTGGTAACCAAGGGTCAATGGGTCAATCCACAGGGAAGCCTGCTTGGGGTCAGCCTGAAAGGTTGGAGCCAGCCCTGAGGCTTTACCTCCAGCCCCCTTACTAACATGTGGACCAGGAGGAAGGGGAGGGAAGCCTCATTCCATCTTCAGAGAGGTGCCAGCGTGTTCCCAGACGAACAGACAAGAAATCCAAAGCTGAGCATCCACTGAGGTTGTGTCTATTACCCGGACCCAGAAAAGGCTTAAGGAGGTTTGACAGGGAGAAAACAAGCAGAAAATTCAGTGTGGTCTCTTTGCCTGGCAAGCATCTCGCCCTTCTCCCATATTGGCTGGCAGAGATGAGCAACGTGGCCTCCGGTACAGCAGGGTTTGGTATGCCCATTCATGCTGGGACGGGGAAAAGGCACACTCCCAAAGTCTTCCCATCACCTCCCCGGATCTGGACTTCCACGTGCTGAGGGCTCTCTGCAGCCGCGGCACAAACCTTTACCACTAGGGGGAGCCTACACATCTCGGATAGCTCCCAGGCAAGCGGCCTTCTCAGGGCACGAGCAGTGTTCTCCGAGAAAGGATTCCCGGTTATAAGCTTGAGGTTATGGTTCTAGCTCTTCTAGGCATAAATTTAGAAACGCTTCTACAGGATTAAATGAGGTCAGCTTGAACCATTCAAGAGACTCAGCAACTCTTTTCCTTGCCCTGCTGCCAACCTAGCAGTCCCTCCCAACCCCAAACCCCAGACTCACCCTGATCTGTGCAACTCTCTCAGCTCGGGGCGGGGTGGGTGGGGTCGGGGGGTCCCGACCCAGGCTTTACTTGTTGTAGACTGGATCACTGTTGGGCGTGGACGTCACTCTTAGGATCTCTCGCTGGATGTGGCTCTACAGAGCATTTGGTGAATACCTAATTGGCTCACTTCTCTTTATTTCTCTCACATATCTGTCCATGTCCTTTCCTGTTCCATCCAAGACGATGACGGTAAACCGAAGGAACAAGCCCCAGGAGGGAACCAGTAGGAAGGCTCAGCAGAGCCAGAACTAGGGTGAAGCAAGAGAGGCATCTAGACAGCCTGGTGCTTGTCACATCCCGAAGCGAGTGCCTCCTGCTTTCATTTGTGCCCCAGGCAACTCTCTTGCGCCATCTGTCATTGTGGGAGGTACCCAGCAGCACTTAAAAACAGCCAGCTATTTGTTTTCTGCTACCCTTTAACCTCTCATGCCACTTCTCTCTACCTACATGATCCTAAAACTGTATCTCTTCTCGCTCATTCCTATTAAAGTATCGGTCGATAAGAATTAGTAAGGACTTCCTAAACATGAGCTTCTAGAATAAAAGAAGCCAACACTTATTCAGCGCTTACAAGTGCCAGACACCCTTCTAAATGCTTTCCAACTATTGGCTCACTTAATTCTCTCAACAATATCATGATGGAGGTATCTATTTTACTGATAAGGTAACTGAGGCACAGAGAGATTAAGAAGCTTTCCCAAGGTCACACAGTTAGCAGATGGTGGAGCCACAAGTTGAATCCAGGGAGTCTTTACCTGGATGCACTATTAGGCATTACACCTTGCTCGAGATACTGGAAAGCCTTCAGAGATGCTAGATACTGGTCTTCAAGTTTCCAGGGGGCAAAGAGGGGTTGTGATCAGATGTTTTTAATTGGAAATCCCAAAAATCACAAGAGGTGTCAACTTGGCAGACTGGCCAGGGCTAAGAGCTACTGCCTTTGGCTTACATTTGAACAGATTGCTGTTCTTCTCCTGAATAGTTTGTCATCCTTAATATTGGTTTATTACAACCCTCAAGACTGGGTTCACTTAGGTCTTATTCCTATTCTTATCGGGTTCCCAGTAAATGGTTGTGAACTCCAGAAGGGAGGAGTCACATCTTATTCATCTTTGTATTTCCATGGTCATCCACCCTTGCACTTAGTAGGTGCTCACTAAATATTGGTCCATTGGAGTTAAACCCGTTAGTCTGTATCTGCCACCTGAATTATGGGCCATGGCAAGGCTGTCCTTCTGGGGCAAGCAGGTAACCCCGCGCTCCATGCCATTGTCCTGCTTTTCTTCTTCCCTCTTCCCCATCTGCTCACAGGGGCCGCACTTTTTCTTTATTCAGATTTAACGTATCGGGGTTGGTTCTCTATGATAACTGGGACAGAGAACATATGCATTTTTGATTACATCTTCTAAATGTATATGAGTAGAAAGAACTAGAAAATCTACCCTCATTTCTTATTGCTTGCCTTCAATTTAAACAACAAACTAAATCCTATTCTTCTCTTTCAATCTCTTTTATCTATCATTTCAGATGCTCTTCTCTGCCATATGCTTCCTTTTTCCCCTTGTATCCTTTTAGGATCATTGCAGATCATTCATTTTGTTCTTCAATCTCTGATCCCGAACTTTTTGACAAACTTAATTCCTATCCAAATATGAATGTAAAGATTGAGGCTCATTGACCACATGCTCTTACCCCAGGAGGCAGTTGTTTCTCCTGAACAATCGTGTCTCGGAGAGACCCTAGATTCCTAGAACAGGGCAGAATCTGCTTCAGAAAGGAAATTCAGTTTTACCCAGCACAATCTGGGCCCCTAATCCGACCCAGAGCAGCCAGGGTTCTCAACACCAAGGCAACTCTGAGCAGAACTTCTCCTTCAGATTGGGAGTGAAGTGGACTCGCCTGCTGTTTGTGATCATTCCAGCCCAAGTGTGCTGTGGACAGCCACACTGTCTTCATTTCTCCCTGCCAATATGTTTCCAACACATTCAAAATAAAATCTTCCTCCATATGGCCATATCCGATCAACCCAAAGATCTCTGAGTTTTTCTTTATTTTATATCCCGTCATCATCTAAATCCCAAAATTTAATTAAGGACTTTGCTAGACTTCTTCCAAAGAACTGGAATATTTTTAGAATCTTTTCTGAAATTAATGGGTTTGTGAGGTTCTGGAAGTCACATGTAAGATTTCCTACAGTTGTAGATTTTAAATGGAGTTTGGCTTTTATATTATATTGATAACCTGTGAACCTGTTGCTTAGTAAAAGCTCCCCTGACTCTGTGTGTGAGGTTATTCTTTCCAAAGACACAGACCTAGGTTTCCTGGTGCCCTCTTTCTGCATACGGCTGTGCTCAGGTCATCCGTGATGGTCAGCAGCCTGTCCAGGATGAAAGTCTCCTCAAAAGGGACCCTAGGAATTTATCTATATTTTAAGAAGCTCCATCAGCATCCAGAAACACTTTCCTCTACCGCATAAGGCGTCAGTTCTGCCACTCAGCAAAGCATGTTCTCCAGTCCTAGTTTTGGGGCGTGGCTCCTGAAATTCTTCCTGTGCTGTACTTATGTAACCTTCCTCGTGGTGCACCTGCACTGCAGCCTATGCAACCTCCCTTTACCTGACCTGGGATTTCAGGACCAGGGAATTTTCCACTCTGTCCTTTTATAGGCTTTCCACTGGCAGGCCTGGGCTGGCACGTTATACAAGGCTAGCTTTTTCACCCTACCCCCCTCTCTGTTTCTTAAAGGCTTTGCTCGTGGTGCTCACAAATGCTTCCACTGACTAAATTGAATCTGGCCAACATGAATGCTGGAGGCATGATTAAATGCATGAAAGCATTTAATAAATACTACATTTGAAAATGATAGTTTTTCTGATCTTCTCATAACAATGATTAACCTCTTTGAATGTTTCTTTATGCCTGTGAATAGGTTATCAAAATGGATTGAGCATATTTTTATCCAAGTCCTTATTAATATTGGCAATACAGTTATTTTTAGTTTGTTATGGAAATAACCCTAATTGGGAAAGGTAGCTTAAAAAACAACCACCATCACCACCACTAACAAGAGCATAACAATTGGAAAAGGATTTTGATTAATTCTTTTATTTTTCTTCTGAGAGGCATGGAAAATAATAAGGAAGGGAAAGTAGGGAGGGCCACTCATCAAAAAAATGTTTTAAGAAATTTGCTGGCTTCTATTTCAGGATGGTTTACATCGACTCTGCTAACACAGACAAATGAAGGAAAAGGAAACGTGGCTCATTAGCTGGTATTTTTCAGAAAGGCTGATTGATAATATTTTCATGTATCTGAGATAATCAAGGACAGAAAGCAATGTCACAGGATGTGAGTTACTCCCCATGACGGTGGAGAATGTAGCTGATAGATGGAGGCTGATTTTCCGTCTGCTGTGCACTATGTCTGGATGTCCCTCCCACACACAGTCCTTGATCTTGCTTCCTCTGACTCTTGCACATGACTTTGACTCCTTATTGGTGGGGCCTTCTCCTAAGATTCTTTTGCTGATAATCTGGTCATGCTGTACTTACACAAAGGGGCATGCTAAAATAGGTACTTCAGGGTATGACACGGCCTTCCTCCTCCTTTGGAGGGGTAATGGCCTCATTCAAGACAGCTGATATGAGATCTTAGTGTTTCTGTACAAGTCACCAGTGGTCGGTCTTCCTTTAACAGATTCTAAAGGGTAAAAATCTATGTCACCCAGTACAGGTAGAAAAGTCACTGCATTTCACAGGATAATGGCGGCACTCCCAATTTGGGTGGTTCTTCCAAGCCTCACTTAGCTGCATTTAGGTGAATGGGGAGAGGTAGAAAGTTGGGCAATGAGTTGTCATAGCCAGGCTCATTTTTTATTTTGCTTTGTGTTTTTTAAAAAAACTAATATAATTTTATTTTCTGGCTATAAAAGTAGTAATTCTGACTGTGGAAAATACAGGTGAAACAAAGAATAAAATTAAAATCCCACAAAATATCACTGTTATTAATTTTTGTGTCTTTTCCTCCAATCTTATTTTCTGAAAACAAAAATATAAATGCTTGACAAAATTCAGTGTGTATGTATATATATATTTATATATGACTTCTATACAAGATTGGAATCGTGTTGTATGGACAATTTTATATCTTGCTTGTTTTCACTTAGCATTACAAGGTGGCATTTCTTGACTCCTTGTCAAGAAATTCCAATGACTTGGCATTTCTTTAAATATGTCTCAAAAACATAATTTTTAGGAGCTGTATAATAGTCCACCACACATGACTGTATCAAGATTTATCTAACCGGTTTCCTACTGGTCAACATTTCAGTTGTTTTTATAGTTTTGCTATTATAAGGCAATGATCAATAGCTTTTAGGTAAATCATACATTCTCAGTTTCATTCCTTAGGGTATATTTTTAGAAGGATGACCACTGAGCCAAGTGGTAAGAGCACTTGTGCATATACGTCTTGCCCAGTTTCCTTTGAGAAAGGTGGTTGCAATTCAAAAATCCTCCCTCTGTGTATGAGAGGCCTGGTCCCACTGCAACATTAGCACTGTTTGTGTTTGTGTGTGTGTTTGTGTATGTGTGAACATACCTCTGCAAATAGATAAAATGAGAGAGATAAGAAGATATGGTATCTGATATTTTTAAATTAAAACAAATTTCCCCCAGCTTTCTTGAGATATAATTGACATGTAACTGATAGTGTCTGATTTTAACTTGCATATTTTGTAACTAGTAAGGTTGATATATATTTGGATAGATCAAATGATCAGCTCTTGACCTGAATTATATTTATTTTCCTAGCAGTTCGTAAGGATGTTAAAACACGATTTGTGTATGTATTTTTTTGTCTTTATGTTCCTTCTTATAGCAGTTGATATAAAACTAGCTTTGCACATTCAGAAGTAGGTACTATACATGTATATTGAGATGAAGTGTAAATCACAGAATTGTTATGCTGTTTAAGAACTAATCAGATCATACAAGCAGAGCACATAGCAGCAGCAGGAGAGGCATGGGAGGGAGAGCCTAAGGCTGGCAAGGAAATAATGGTATTGTTGGAGGACTTGAGACTAAATGACAAATGTGAGAAGGAAATTAATAATAATTCCCTCAATTGCTTCATTTTTATTACCCTATTCCAATGAATCCAGACGACATCCATGAGGTAGACAGCTTCTGTATAAATAACCACCTGGGAAGCTTAGAAGTCAGTACTGGAGAGCACTGGCTTTGCACCCAGCGCTGGCTTTGGGCAGGCATTTTCTGCTTATTCCAAGTGACCTTGGGCAAAGATGACTTAACCTCTCTTAGCCTCAATCCCATCAACTGCAATGTGGGGATAAGAATACCTCCCTCACTGTGTTGTTGCACGAACGAAAAGAAAGAGTTTGTGTAAGCCCTCAGCACAGTGTCTGATAGAGAACAGGAACCTGATAAGTAGCAGCTGTAACTGTGATCACCTGGGAGCCTGAAATGTCATCTGCCACCAGCATCTTGTACTAAGGTCACTGTGCTGTGTCTCTGTGTCATTCTCGGACAGTAAAATCATGGTGAAATAAGCCTTCTTATCATTACTGCAAATTTAGCCACGTGGTCTGTTAGCTGGTTTAATTCACCACCCATCCCTATTATGTTTCAAGTGAGGCTGTTTTTCTGAACCCAGAAGGCGATGAAAATGACCCAACTAGAGAAAATGCAATAAAAAGGGCCAATCACCCAACAAGATACCACTATATACCTATTAGAATGGCTAAAATCGAAAAAGACTGACCTTACCAAGCGTCGGTGAGGATGTGGAGGAAATAGGACTCTCATACACTCTTGATGGTACAATCACTCTGGAAAATGAGTTAGCAATTTCTTAAGAAGTTAAGCATACACCTACCATAAGATCCAAGCATTCCACTTCTAGATTTTTACCCAAGAAAAAGGAAATATATGTTCAAACAAAGATTCGTACACAAATGTTCAAAGCAGCTTTATTGGTAATAGCCCCAAGCTAGACACAACCCAAATGTCCGTCAACAGATGAGCGGATAGACAAATTTCAGTACGTCCATACAATGGAACACACTCAGCAATTAAAAGGAATGAAGTGTTGGTACACGAAACAATGTGGATGAATTGAATATCAAGATGATTATACTGAATGAAAGAAATCAGACAAAAAAAGGGTACATACTGTCCGATTCCATTTATATGAAACTTTAGAAAATGCAAATGAATCTATACTGACAGAAAATAGATCAGTGGTTGCTTAGGTGTGGGAGGCAGGAAAGGATGGGAGGAAGGGGCAACAGGAGACTTGAGGGTGATGGATATATTCGCTCGATTGCACTGATGGTTTCAAGGGGGTATACATATTCAAGACTCACCAAATGATACAATTTAAATATATTCCATATTTTGTGTGTCAATTACACCTCACTGAAGCTGTCTAAAAAAAAAAAGACCAATCAATTGTATATCAGTGTGTTTTATTCATCCTTCACTCATTTTAGTCTCTGGATTTGACTAGTAGATATGACAGTGGACAGGGATGCATATCCAGACGTCTCTCACTCAAAAGACTGTGCTTTAATTGAGTCACACACTTGTTATCAACAGTGTTGGGACCCTTGAACCCACGCCTTTTGGCTCCTAAAATGGTCCTATTTCTAGTCAATTTCCATGTCTTTCATGGTTTAGACTCAATTTTAATCGTATAAATCACACACCCATGCATAACTTGAATATTCAAATGTGAACCTATTAAATCTGTTTGCTCCTACAACTACTGCCAGCTCTGCTTTCCACTCCTTTTGCTCCCAAGAGGCAAAACGCACCTATTTGAATATTAGACACATTACTATTAGTTAAGGGATTTACCTGAGGGAACTCAAGAAGAGAGACAAGAATAAGGGAATTTATGTGGGACACATGTAATTCAAATGCGTCCAACGACAAGGTCACTGTTGAGATTGACAACAACCATCTCTTTGTTTTCTTTAGCCATTTCTTTTTGTCTTCCTGCTTCATTAGCACTGTCCTTTCACGGAAAAGAGCTAATACCTCGTCAGTCCTTCCAGATACAAGAGGAAAGAACTGGGCTCCCAGGGATGCCTCTGACCTAAGACAGACCCTCCCTAGAGAGCCCGAGTGGGAGCCCGGAGCTGCCCTGGCCTGGGCAGGCTGCAGCCCTTCAGCTCAGGCCCGTCTCCCTCCTTCATGGTTTGGCGGGCAAGGAATCTGGTTGTCATGGCAACTTCCAGCAGCCATTTCAGGCTAGAAGGAACATTCCCTAAGGCTCCTCTCCATCTGTGTGTCCTTGACAATTTCCCTGCCTTGGTGAAGTAGGTGGGGAACCACTTCCTCCAGGGATCTCCCCCAGCTCACCGATGGTATAAATGGGCAGGGGAACTGCATTGCCATGGCAGCAACTCCTCTAGTTCTTCCATTCGAAGAAAGTCTGGCTCAAGGGATCTGCCTGATGCTCCCAATGGCCAAGTCAGCAAGGAACTGCATTATCTTAATAGTTTCCACTCTGTCTTTCCAAGAGAGGGGCTGGCTTTATGGAGTGGCTGCTGGGGGAGGGGCAGGGAGTTTGACTCAAGAGTTTTGTTCCCAGGGACCTCACTGCCATGGTAACATCCCCAGTAGCAGGGACTGGGCAGGTCTCTCACCAGCTAAGCACCAAGGCCACCATTCAAGTCTGTTCTTGTTCCTCTCTGTTCCCTTTCTTCTTTTTCACAATCCCCAGGGATTCTGCTGGCTTGTCTCCTAATTCTTGAGATTACCATGATTACGTCTTTCCTCTGCATGAGACCAGTTCATTTCAGGGTAGGATGCTGTCCCTCCCCGTGCTCACCTTCCCTACTGTCCACCAAAACTCCACAAAAAATTCCCCTTTGGAAAAAGACAGGTTTTGTATGCAAGATAACGGGGATTGTGAGGAACTACAAGAACAATAATCATGGGAAAGTCGAACCAATTCTGTTAAGTTGTAACTGCTCATCCACGTGAGGGCGTCCTTTCCCTTCAACCTTCAGACTCTTCCTATTCCTGGACCTGGAGCTTTTGGTGGGAACAAAGGTGGCTTTTTGTTTTGTTTTGTTTTTAAATTAACAGACTTTATTTTTTTGAGTAGTACAGACAGTTCCCATGCACCCCTTCACACTCTCCCAGTATCAACATGAACATCTCTCCGTTGTTAACATCCTGCATTAGTGTGCTACATTTGTTAACAATTGATGAGCTAATATCGATACATTATTATCAACAAAGCCCATAGTTTACATTGGGGTTCACTCTTTGTGTTGTACATCCTATGTGTTTTGACAAATGTGTGACATGTATGTACCATGACACCACTACAGTATCATACAGAATAGTTTCACTTCTCTAAAAATCTTCTGTGCTCTACCTATTCAACCCTCCCTGCCCCCAATCCTTGGCAACTGCTGGTCTTTTTTTTTTCCCAATTATTTTATTGAGGTCATATTGGTTTATAACATTGTGTAATATCAGGTGTACATTATTATATATCAGTTTCTGTATAGACTGCCTTGTGCTCACAACTGATAGTCTGATTTTTATCCGTCACCATACATATGTTCCCCTTTACCCCTTTTGCCCACTCCCCCATCCCCTTCCCCTCTGGTAACCACTATCTGTTCTCTTTATCCATGTGTTTTTTTATCTTCCACATATGAGTGAAATCATACAGTGTTTGTCTTTCTCTGTCTGCCTTATTTCACTTAACATAATACCCTCAAGGTCCATCCATGTTGTTGCAAATGGGATGATTTCATTTTTTTTATAGCTGAGTAGTATTCCCTTGTATATATATACCACAACTTCTTTATCCAATCATCAGTCAGTGAGCACTTGGGTTGCTTCCATGTCTTGGCTATTGTGAATAATGCTGCAAAGAACATAGGGGTGCATAAATCTCTTTGAATTGTTCATTTCATGTTCTTTGGGTAAATACCCTGTAGTGGGACAGCTGGATCATATGGTATTTCTATTTTTAATTTTTTGAGAAATCTCTGTACTGTTTTCCATAGTACCAGTTTGCATTCCCACCAGCAGTGTATGAGGGTTCCCTTTTCTTCACATCCTCTCTGACATTTGTTGATTTTTCTCTTGGTAATTATAGCCCTTTCGACTAGCGTAAGGTGATATATCTCATTGTAGTTTTGATTTGCATTTCCCTAATAATCAGTGATGTTGAACATCTTTTCACGTGCCTGTTGGTCATCTGCATATCTTCTTTGGAAAAATGTCTGTTCATATCCTCTGCCCATTTTTTGATTGGGTTTTTTTGTTGTTAAGTTGTGTGAGGTATTTATATATTTTGGAAATTAACCCCCATCGGATATGTAATTTGCAAATATTTTCTCCTAGTTGGTGGATTGTTTTTTCATTTTGTTTATGGTTTCCTTTGCCTTGAAGAAGCTTTTTAGTCTGATGTAGTTCCATTGGTTCATTTTTTCTTTTGTTTTCCTTGCCTGAGTAGACATGGTATTCAAAAAGATGCTGCTAAGACTGATGTCAAAGAGTATACTACCTATATTTGTTCTAGGAGTTTTATGGTTTTTGGTCTTAGAAGAAATAGAGAATCTGACTAGACCAAATACAAGTAAAGACATTGAAACAGTAATCAAAAATCTCCCAAAAAACAAAAGTCCAGGAACAGACGGCTTCTCTGGAGAATTCTACCAAACATTTAAAGAAGACTTATTATCTATCCTTCTCAAACTATTCCAAAAAATTGAAGAAGATGGAATGCTTCCTAACTCATTCTGTGAGGCTAACATTACCCTGATATCAAAACCAGACAAGGATAACAAGAAAAAAGAAAATTACAGGCCTATATCACTGATGAAAATAGATGAAAAAAATCCTCAACAAAGTTTTGGCAAACTGAATACAGAAATACATTGAAAGGATCCCACCATGATGAAGTGGGATTTATACCAGGGATTCAAGGATGGTTCAACATCTGCAAATCAATCAATGTGATACACCACATTAACAAAATGAGGAATAAAACCACATGATCATCTCAATAGAGAGATGCAGAGAAGGCATTTGACAAGACCCAACATCCATTTATGATAAAAACTCTCAATAAAATGGGTATAGAAGGAAAGTATCTCAACATAATAAAGGCCACATATGACAAACCCACAGCCAACATCATACTTAATGGTGAAAAACTGAAAGCCATCCCTCTGAGAACAGGAACAAGACAAGGATGCCCACTCTTGCCACTCCTATTCAGCATAGTACTGGAAGTTTTGGCCAGAGCAATTTGGCAAGAAAAAGAAATAAAATGTGGCTTTGATGTTCATACACCTGAGTTTGAATCTTATTTCAAGCTATTCCTGCTAGCTGAGAACCCACAGGTAAGTCACATACCCTGCCTGGGTGTTCATTTTCTTATCTGCAGAAAGAAAAAGTAAAATGTCTTCCTTGAAGAATTGTGGTGAGAATCAAGAGATGTAATATATATGAAATACATTGTCAGTACTCAGACACTACAAATCTTGATAATTTTGGTCATTTTTCATTCTCATGGAGCATCCTTAATTGATTGGTTCATTCAGTGAATGAATTATGGAGCTCATTCTAATATTTCCTTTAAGGCAGGTTACTTAACCTCCAGGAGGGTCACTTTCTTCATCTGTACAGTGGGATAACCATAATCTTAAGGTATGATTTTGAAGATTAAATGAGTTACTGATTGTACATGTATACTGCAGGGCCAGGCAGAGTAGCTGCTCAATTAATGGTTTATTGTTATTGATTGCCTACTGTATACTCTTCTAGGTTTCTTCTTGGAAGTCTTGAGTCATGCTGCTGTGACTCAGGTCTTCCTCATTATGCTCTTTAACACTTTTTCTTGTTGTTGTTAGTGCTGTCGAGTGGATTCCGACTCCCAGTGACCCCGTGTCCAGCAGAGCCGAACTTGCCCAGTTTTTTTGTGCCATCCTCTCACCCTCCGGGGCTCTATCAGACAATGTTTCTCTGCTAGCACTTTTAAATTCTGAGAATTAGCAAAGAATGGTGGGGCTATAAAGTCCCCCCTGCAGACAGTAACTGGGTCCAGGACTGGGGTGATTTGAAATGACCACAGAGGCCATAATACTTGCTAACTCCCTTTACACTCAATGGAGGGTCAGCATATCGGGCCCCGAATCTTGGAGCAGGCACAGATTGCTTTGGGGAAACTTCCCCTTGGTTGCTTCTCCTCTTCTTTGAGTCTTTCTGTCCACATGGACCAAGGGTCAATACCCTTTTGCTGACATCCCCGGGGACTCTCACCCAGGCCTGCCCTCTCTCAAGTGGTGCCACCAGCTCTCAGACCTTCTCTGGGTCTTCCCTTCCTCTAAGCTCACCTGACCCACTATTGGCCATTCCTTTCAAGTACAACTCAGTATTCAGTAGTCTAATCAATAATTTATAGATAAGACATTAAAAAGTAATGAACACTTAAAACACTGCCCCTCCCAGAAAATACTTTTGCAGTTCAGCTGGGGCTTTCAAAGCCTTCACTCCTAACCTCTTTGTAAAAGCTTTCATATCTACATCAGCCTGCGGTGACAGAGCTGTCCCCTCCCTGAACTACCACTGAATTTAGAGCATTTTAGATTTAATTGCGCTTTAATTATTTTGTGTGCTAGTCTTCTCCCCAGTGAGATTGTAAATTTCTCAAGGGCAGGAAATTCCTTTATACTTTTTGATAAACCCTACTCTGACCAGCAGTGTTGAGCATGAAGTAGATGCTGGGTAAGAAATTTACAATTGATTTACAATGGTGAGAATTTCCTCAGCCTGCAAAATGTGTGCTAACACATCGAGTTACATTTGGAAAGTTGAATTCTCCTAAACTCTTGATTGATTCTAAAAACAACTATTTTGGGGGTTCTGTCTCTATATCCTTCTTCCTAAACAACCACACTAGGATGATTTTATTTAAATGCGGATGTCATTTCAAGTGGAGTAGCTTTAACAGAGTTCTTATAATGGCTTTGTATAAATTTATATCCAAAGAGGCAGTTGTGGACTTGCAAATATACTTTATTCAAACTGTCTAATTATTTCTGATAAACCACTGAATATCTTAGTTCCAGGAAGTCCAAGTTTAAATAGGTCCTATTAAGGGAAGTGATGCATAATGGAATTGCATCTTCCTTATTGATTAGATATTTTTAAGACGTGCCTTTTGCTCCAAACCAAAGGACAGAAATACAAGAAAAGTGTACTCTAAAACAGTTAAATTAGAAAAATAGCAAGTAAAGAAAAATGAATGTTAAAATTAGCTAGGTTATCTCGGTTTGTAAAGAAAGTTGTTTTCTCACTCTTAGCAATAGGAAAGAGAGCATCCCTCAGACATAGGGCCCCTCCAGAAAAAGGCTGCTGGCCTGTAGTTTCCCCAGGTATAAGTCAGGGAGTGTTAGTGATATCACAAAAGGCATTATCAACAGTCACAAGCGTATATAAGGGTAGAGCTGTTCTCAATGGTCATATTCAATGCATCAAATTTTTCTTTTTTGGGGGATAAATTAAAATGCCCTTTAAAAGGCAGTGCATTAGCTCACAAGGGTCAAAGTCACATCCTCTGTAACGCCAAGGAACCTTGTTTCTTCTAAGGGCTGTTTGCATAACTGAGTTACACTCGGTCACACCATTAGATGAAAGTGAGGTGAGGAGAAATCTAGGATTAGTTTTTACCTTCACAAATCACTACAGGAAAAGGTAGGCACCTTGGGTCATCGTATGGGGCAAGAGGCTGGGAAGGGCAGAGACATGGTCCCTGGTTGCCCTGGTCCCCATATTCAGAGGATGTGGGGTTAGGATGTAGTGGGTGCTGTGGTCAGTCACTCAGATCCCCAGATCCCCCTTGAAGGCCAAGGCATTCAGTCCCCTGGTTTCCGGGAGTGTTGGCTGTTGGAAGTTCATTACTGAGTCCTTCCCAGGCAATTGCCAACAGCCTAAAAGAACCGCCTTGCCCAAAGTCAGGCCCTCCTCTAGGGGAAGCTGCATCCAATGCCTGTTGATAAAAACTCAGCCTGCTTGCCTCAGTTTGGGCTCTGAAGGGCCATGCAGCTCTTCTGCTCCCTGTGTGATGACAGCTCAAGCCTGCATTAAGACCGCACTGCAGTTCAACTCGTCCCTATCCCAGTCCTCCTTGCTTCCCTCCCTCATGGTGTTGATCCCAAGAGCACTCCCCATGAACTTCCTCACACAAATCTCCCTCTCCAAGTCTGTTGCCTGGGGCACTTGAACTAAGATAGAACATCTTTCTAATTTTGAACTAGGATTGAGACTTTTCTACCAGGGGAGTTTACTTTGGATAATAAAAACCAAGGATCTTAAAACTTGATAGGGCAACGTTAGCTAATTTTACAGAGGAGGAATGGAGATCCAGAGAGATGAAAGAACTGAGGTCAGACAGTAGATCCCACAGTATGGCCAGATCTAGAACCCAGCTGTGAGGACTCTCAAACCAGGTTCTTATCCACGGGTGGCCGACCTGACATCTCCACGATGAGTGGCAGCGGCTGATGAGCAGGTGGCAATGGATTTGTTCCCTTCAGAGTAGAGAGTGATGAGAGATACTGAACCAATGAAGGGCCTGCCCCATTCCTGGAAAGGTGTTTAGATTTGTGCTGAGAAGGGGCTGCAAGGAGGTGTATTGTTTCCATTGCTGCTGACCTTCCTCCATTTTTTTCTTTTGATGTTGAGGGGCCTACGTTATGAAATAGGTAATAATGTCATGGAGATGAATGAGGAGCCAAAGAACCCTCCAGGCTTCTACAGCTCAGCTGGTCCCACAGTAACAATCTTGGCAAGGCGGGCTGCTGCCAGAGTAACAGCAGTGAAACAATCCTGAGCTCAGGCAGTCTGCAGAGTTAGAGTGTGTACAAAGCATTCCAATGATTGCACTCTTATTGTGTAGTGGATCATTCTTACAAAATGCTTCACAGGCACTGATTCACTTCCCCAGATCTCACTCATCATATTATTGCCTTCTTTTAGTGAATGAGTCTGAATCATTCCAGTTTCAGAGGGTCTACCTGTGGTGTACATGGTTGCTTTCCTTTCTGGCAAAATCCCCCCCTTCCTGCTTCCTAACAATGTTTGTGGGTGGGATTGACTCCTGACCACCCCCACCCTCAGCCAAAGGTGGGGGAGGTCCTGACTGACCTAAATCAATCTGCATAATCTCATTCCTCTTGCCGTGGTGACTGGTTTAAGCGATTACCTTCCTATTTCTAAGGCTATGCCAGTCAGCCCCTGACATTGGCCTAGTCTCAGTGATTAGTTCTAAAGGGTGTGAGAACTAAGTTGGATCAATTAGAGTGGAAGACTTTTGGTGGCTGGAGAAATAAAAGTTCCCTCTCCTCCAAAATGGTGTGATGTAGAAATTGGAGGCCTGAGCGGTCTTGTCTTAAAGGAGTCTAGCCTGAGGATAAAGAGGAAGGCAGAGCAGAGACAGCCACCAAGACTGTGCTGGAGTCCTGATCAAACAGCATCTGAATTTCACTCTATCTCTGGACTTTTCAATGACATGTGCAATGTATTTTCTTTATTTCTTGTACAGTTTGAGTTGGGTTTTCGGTTTCTTGCAACCAAACGCATGCCACTTGATACACTTCCTGTAGAGGCTGCTTCTTCTTCACAGTCCCCTCTCCTATGCTGTCCTAAGCTGGACCTTGCTAGGGAAAACCAATTTCAAACAGGAAATAGAACTTTTGCCAAGAGGAAGTCAAGAGACTAGCTCAAAGAATATCCATTGATGGATGTTACCCAAGAGTTTTGGTTCAACTTAACCTGGTGCTCAAGGCCTCAAGTTGTAGGACAGGTACGTTGGCCTGTCTAAATATTGAGCTTCCCCAAGTAGTTTGGAGTATCTGTGAAGGCAGGGGGCAATGTGTTATATGACTTGAACGCAATCCCACAGTGCTGAATAAAATGTTTTGTACCATATAGGTGCTCAGAAAATGAGAGTTGAACTCAAGTAAATTCAACTTCTGTCACTGCCATCAGCAAATCTTCTAGAAGTTGGGGAGAAAGGACACTCCGCACAACACTGTCAAATTTTAGGATATACAGTAAACTCCCTTGGCCAGACTCCTCACCTAATAAATCACTAGCAACCAGCACAGGGTCTGGCCAGGAGCAGGCAAATATTTGTTGAATAAATTCACTTTGAATTTGGAATCACAAAACTCAACTGGTCACTTAACAATTTTGAACAATTCTACTTTTCCATTCTCCAAAAACCCTATTTTATACTTCAACCTTTCTCTCTCTTAGCGTACCTCTTTACAAACTAATTCTCAGCCAATAACTTGGGATCAAAAGTGACTAAGTAAAGGTGGACCTCCTTTGTATTTCCACCAGCAAATCCTTACACCTCCCTCCATCTGCCCTCATTTATTCATTCGTGTATTTAATGAACATTTCCTATAGCTAGGCCCTGTGGATACAGAGGCAAAAAAGACAGATCAAGTCTCTTCCTTGTATATTCTAGTGGGGATGATGGATACAAATAATCAAATAAAACAAACGAACAAACAAAAAGTATACTTTCAGAGAGTGATTATGTACTATGAGGAAAATACATTGGGATAAGGTACTAGACAGGGACTTGAGGAGTGGGGGACGTGTGGGATTACCTTCGACAGTCAAGGAAAGCCTCTTTGAAGAAGTAGTATTTAAAAAGGGATCTGAATAGTAAGAAAAAGCCATACTAAAATTTGTGAGAAGAACAACCTGGCAGATGGAATAGTAAATATAAAAGACTCCTAGGTGGAACAAATGTGGTTTGGTCTAGGAAGAGCTAGGAGATCCGAGCATAGTGTGAGAGGAGCGGTAGAAGGGGAGGTCCATGGATTGGGCAAGGGGGTGGGTCCTGTAGGGCTGAGGACCCATCTCTGCTTTCCCTTCGCAGGAAAATGGACAATTACCTCCCACTTGAAGCATTCTCCTCTGTTGGTGTCTATGACACCAACTGCTGCCTGCTTTCCCTCTTGCCTCCCTGACATCTCCATCTCAGTCTTTGCTGACTCCTTTTTTATTGAACCTCTTAATATCAGAGTGGACCAGAACTCATTCCTTGGACCTGTTCTCTCTCTTCTCTTTCTCTTCTCTCCTCCTCCTTCTCCTCCTTCTTCTCTCTCTGTATCTCTTTCTGCCTCTCTCTTTCTCAATCTCTCTCTCTCCCTCCCTCATTTCTCTTTCTCTCTGATGTTATCCAGTACCATGGCTTTAAATATCATCAATATGGTCACTGGTATGGGACAGCCTGGACTCCCCATAGCCTCAGATTCAGATATTTAACTTACTACTCAACAGATCCATTTTGATGACAAAATGAGCATCTTGAAATTAACATGCCAAAACGGCACTCTTGATTCCACCTCATTCCAAACATGCACTTTCTGAAGTTTCCAGCATCTTGTTAATGGTACCACTCAGTTGTTCAAGCCAAGAACCTGGGTGTCATTCTTGACTCATCCTTTTCCTTACCTCCCGCACTGTGGTTCTATCTCCAAAATTCCAAATCTGTCCATTTTACTCCATCTCCACTGTCACTGACCATTCATCTCTCACATCTGTTTCTGTCTTGTTTCCCCACCCTTCAAAAATCTGTCCTGCATAAAATAAACAGAATGGTTTCTAAAAATATAGAAGTCCAATCATGAGGATTCCTGCTTAATATTCTTCAATACCTTCCAATAAGTTTTTTTGTTATTGTAGTAAAGTATACACAACATAAAATTTACTATTTTAACTATTTTTAAGTGTACAATTCAGTGGCATTAAGTGCGTCTATTATTGTGTAACTATCACCACTATCCAACTGCAGAACTTTTTCAAAACCCCAAACTGAAACTCTGTACCCATTAAAACAATAACTCTTAATTTCCCCCTCCCCCCAGCCCTTGGGAACCACTATTTTACTTTCTGTTTCTATGAACTTGATTATTCTTGGTGTCTCACATAAGTAGAATTGCATAAAGTGTGTCTGGCTTATTTCATTCAGTAAAATGTTTCCAGTTTATCCGTGCTGTAGCATGTATCAGAATTTCATTCTTTTCAAAGGCTGAATAATATTCCATTGTATGTATATAACACAGTTTGTTTATCTATTTATCTGTTGGACATTTGGGCTGTTTCTGCCTTTTGGCTATTGTGGATAATGCTGCTAGAATATTGGTGTACAAATACTTATTTGAGTCCCTGCTTTCAAGTCTTTGGCATATATACCTAGGAGTGGAATGCTGGATCATATGGTAATTCTATATTTAATTTTTTGAGGAACCACCATACTGTTTTCCATAATGTCTGCACCATTTTACATTCCCACCAGCAATGTACAAGGGTTCCAATTTCTCCGCATCCTTACCGACACTTGTTCTTTCCTTTTCTTTCTTTCTTTCTTTTTTTTTAAAAATAATATCCTTCCTAATGAGTGTAAAGTGGTATCTCATTGTGGCTTTCATTTGTATTTCCACATTGATTAGTGATTTTGAGCATCTTTCATGTGCTCATTGGCCATTTGTATATCTTTTTTGGAGAAATGTCTATTCAAGTCCTTTGCCCATTTTTGAATTGAGTTGCCTGTTTTTTTTGTTGTTGAGTTGTAGGAGTTCTTTATATATTCTAGATATTAATCTCTTATCAGATATATGATTTGCAAATATTTTTTCCCATTCTGTAGGTTGCCTTTCACTCTCTTGATAGTGTTATTTGATGCACAAAATTTTTTAATTTTGATGTATTCCAATTTATCTATTTTTTTTCTTTTGTTGCCTGTGCTTTTGGTGCCATATGCAAGAAATCATTGCCAAATTCAATGTTCTGAAGTTTTCCTTCATTCTTTTCCTCTAAGAGTTTTATAGTTTTAGTTCTTATGGTTAGGTCTTTGATCTATTTTGAGTTAATTTTTGTGTATGGTGTTCCAATAGCTGTTAAAATAAAATCCAAACTGTATCTAGCATACTTTGCCAACGTTATCTCAGCCCTCCAACCTCCCCACTCCACTCGACTGCACCCATGATGGCCTCCTTTCTGTATTCTTTCCAGTTTTATTGAGATATAATTGCCATATAACATTGTATAAGTTTAAGGTGTACAACATGTTGCTTTGATACATTTATATATTGCCACATGATTACCACCATAACATTAACTAACACCTCCATCCCATCATATTTGTGTATGTGTGAGGAAGATCAGCCCTGAGCTAACATCTGTGCCAATCTTCTTCTATTTTTTGTATGTGGGACGCTGCCACCGCATGGTTGGATGAGCAGTGTGTAGGTCCACCCTGGGATCTGAACCTGAGAACCCCGGGCTGCTGAAGTGGAGCACGCAAACTCAACCATTATGCCACTGGGCCAGCCCCCATTGTATATTTTTAACATGCTAAGCTCTTGTCCATATCTGCGCCTTCACACTGGTTTCCTCCGTCTAGATGGAACTTTGCATGGCTGGTTCATGCTCACTCTTCAGGTTTCAGCTCAAACATCATGTTCTTACAGAGGCTTTGTGTGGCTACTCTGTCTTTTCTAGCTCTCCCTTCTACTCCTCACCGTTTCGATGTCATTCTTTTTATTCCATTGCATTTATTTCCTGTATCACACTTAGAAAATCTGTGTGTGCCCTGTTTATTTATTGGATTGTTTCTTGTCCATCTCCTTTTCCATTAGGGAATGTGTCTGCCTGGATCACTGCTGTGTCCCCTGCATCTAAACACCATGTGTCACACAGTAGGTCCTCAATACAATTTTGATACATGAATGACTGCATACAAGAATGAACTACTGAATGAATGGGAAATTACCTAACAGAAGCTCTCAGCCAAGAATTCTCAATTTTTTAAAATATGCCTTCTGGTTAGCCTCAGAATTGTGGGAAAGTATTCCATCTTTTAGTGTGGTTAATCAGTCTGTTAGTAAGTTGATCTCAAAGATTGCTTATTTGCCTTCATGCTTATACGAGATACTAAAGATTAGGTCTATTTAAAGTCTAAATTATGCTGTGTTTGGGTTTGACTGATTTTGCTTTCCGACCACCAGCTCTGCTGCCCTGTAATTTCACTCTAAACACTGAAGTGCAGTAAACTTATGGAGGGGCTGTTAATAGGCTTTTCTAGAATGAGGGAGGGATGTGTGAGGGGTGAGGATGAGGGTGGTAGTGGAGAGTATTCAGAGAAGAGTTTGCTGGGGCAATCTGCCTGCAAGCAACATTCCATGGAAATGGCCCTTTGATCATTAATGATTGTTGATCATTGATGATTGTTATGCTGAAAGAGAAAATGTATACAAGAACTTCCAGTGGGCTGTAGGAGGTGACAGTTCTCTGAACAGTTCATAAAATAACTCAGTCATGATTAATATGATTTGGGGAAGCTGTTTTATTAGGTAACAATCATCTTCTCTGGTGCCACCTTATCTTGGCAGAGAACTGCCATAGCTCTGCAAGAGTAAGAGTGGTCTCTCATTTCTATCAGGCTAAACAGCAGAATAACAAGGGTTCAGGGACGGCTCCTTGTTTAAGACTCTGCAAAAACAAGAACAGTATTTTCTGTAGAAGAGTGAACGATGGTTGGCCAGCTAGAAGAGTGTTCTGAGTCTGATGTTTATGTCCATTGGCCAGCTGGTCTTTGGAGACCCTGCATGGAGATGTCTTTGTGTGAATCCTTTCAAAATGTGCACAAAGCTGTGGTTGCCCTTTCCTGTGACTATATCCGAATGGGTTAGAGTGACTAACCAGGTTGGTGGAGAGTTTATTTTGGTTAAGAGCACCTATATGAGATCATTAAAATGTAAACGAGATATATCTTGCTGTTTAAACAACATTGGAGTTCGTCTTTGATCTGTTGCCCAGAGAAGAATCTACCCTGGATGCACCTTGCTTCCTCCTCTGAATTTTCTTAGTGCTCTTGTTTCTTCTGTGCTCATTCCACTATTATATTCCTTATCTTGTCTACTTAACTACAAGCTCTTATAGGGCAATACCTTGCCTGATTTATCATTGCATCCTCCATAGCCTATAGTACCAGGGCTTTCAGATACCAAAATTAATCGTAATGATGACAATAATTAACATTTATTGATCCCATATACTGGCCATGTGCCAGGCTCAGTGATTTGTTTGTGTTACTTAGTTTTCCCAACAACCTCTTGAGATATGTACTATTAAAATTCCTGTTATCTGATAAGTAAATGAAGACACAGAATTGTTAATTAACTTCCCAATGGTCATGTAGCAAGTATTTGCCTTTGAACCCTAGAACCTTTGATCTTAACCTCTATACTATATAACAGGTGATGAATAAATGTATATTGAATGTGAGGTGTGTATGCCCTTGCATGATGAAGGCTGTTTGATTCCAGACCACAACAAACCTGGAGGATCGATCTTTCTGTCTATCTATCTATCTATCTATCTATCTATCTATCTACCAATTTTGAGTATTATTTAATCTGGATGATTTCCAGATCAAGTTAGAATGAAACTTAATGCTCATTCATTTATTTATATTCAAGTATGAATACTCAAATATTCATTCATTCATTCAATAGCTATTTACTGAGTACAAAATATGTGTCCGGCACTCACTAGGTGTGAGGATATGATCTTGAACAAAAAGATATATGGTCTGGGTGATAGTATAGCTTACCTTCAAGTGAGAGTGACAGACATTGATAAAATAGTTATACTAATGAACATGTGAATTACCACAAACTGAGATGTTGCTTTGAAGGAAGAGGAAAGTAACCCCAGAGAGCACCTAACAGAGGAACCAGATCAGGGCGAGGTGTCAGGGAAGGTTTCCATGAAGAAAGCATCTTCTTCTGAAGAGTGGTCAGAGCTCTACCAGGGGAAGGATGGTGGGATAGGTGGGGAAAGCTATCTAGGCAGCTAGTCAGAAGGACCAGCATGTGCCAAGTTCTGGTCCAAGAGAGACTTTGGTGCATCAGGTCTATACAGTAACCCTGGCCATAGTGAGCGAGCTCGCTCTTAATAAAAACCTATAAATTATTATATATATAAAACTTCACTTTTTACTATGTATATATAATATGGCAAGAATTGAAATCATATATATTATTGTTCTATAAAGTGCTTTTTAAATGTAAATATATGAACATTCTTCATGTTTATATTTCTTGTGATTTTTAGTAGACTATCCTAGCATATGTCCTGTAATTTATTTAATAAATCCTTTAGGTATATACCCAGAAGTGGAATTGCTAGATCAAATGGTAGTTCTATTTTTAACTTTTTGAGAAACCTCCATACTGCTTTCCATAGTGGCTGCACCAATTTACATTCCCACTAACAGTGCACAAAGGTTTCTTTTTCTCTACATCCTCGCCAACACTTGCTATCTCCCGTCTTCCTAATGCTAGCCATTCTAACAGGCGTGAGGTAATATCTCATTGTGGTTTTGATTTGCATTGTGTAACAGGATAGAAGTGCTAATTATTGCTACAATGTAATCATATTACAATATAGAAATGTATCAAATTAGCATGTACACCTTAAATTTACACAATGTTGTAAGTCAAATATATTTCAATAAGATAAAAATGATAAATCCTTTAATGCATATTTAGTTTTTCCATTCTTTCACTATTATAAATAGCACTACAATCAATTTTTTCAGGTAAAACTATCTTGGCATATTTATAATTTCTTTATAAAATTTTGATACATATTGCTCAATCTTTCCCAAAATGGCTATACCGATTTATAATTCCACCAAATAGCATATGGTTATATTTTACTTCTTCCTCACAAATCTTAGGATTTTCTCTTTTTGATTTTAAGTCTTTACTAATACAAAATGCAAAAATGGCATTTATTTTTGTTTTATTTTGCTCTCTTGATTACATATGAGACTGAGTTTTTCTTCCATAAAGTTATCAGCCATGTGTGAATTAGCACTTGAGTGTTTGAGAATAGTCTTCTCAGACTGAAAAAGTCCAGCCTCCCAGGGCCTTCTACACAGAAGATAACTCAGGTTTTGGCCAATTTCTACATGATCCTCAAAGGGATATAATAATCAAACTTCTCTATTAAAAGGGGAATAAGGTCATATTTGGAACTGAACTTCTGCTTGTAGCAATCTCCTCTGTTATCTACCCCCCTTCCTTAAGAGAGTGTCACCTCTCCAGAGGTCACTGCATGTATTATGGTTTGTCCCAAGTCAGCAAGTCAGTCGGCAGACTAAGGCACACTATTCAAAAGTCCACATTCAAGCCAGGAAGACAAGAAAGGAAGGAAGTGAAGGAAAGAGGGAAGGATACAAGGAAGGACAGGGGAAAGGAGGAAGGGAGGGAGGGAGGAAAGGAAAGAAACAGATTGCTGAAAATACTTCCCTGTTTGCCTCCACTGTCTATTTCTCCTGCCCCTTTGATGGAAGAGCTCCCATCCAATCTAAATCCTTCCTAGACATGGTCCCATTGCTCTTCTTAGGGTTCTCCTTCTCAGCATAGACTCTGAAATGTCTTTGTTTTCTTGTCTTAACTTAGTTTGTAAAGTCTTCCCAAGATAGGATCAATTCTGTCTTCTCATCTCCCTTTCTGAAACCTTTTAAATGCTCTCTTGACTAAATCAGCTCTTCATTTTTCCATTTTAGAGTTTCTTCCTCTCTATTTCTCTTGACCAGCACTGTTTGAGAAAATGTGCTACAGCATCCCTGAGTCCTGAGTTGACATAGGGGAGCTTCGGGGCCCCAGAGAGCCAGATCCCTTGTCACCCTATGCATTCTGCCCTGTGCCTGCCTGACTTGGCTTGGCTGGAATACTGCTGGTTCTTTGTAACAGCTTGTGTATTCTTTACTTCTGACAATTTTTTTCTCATGTTCAATTTCCAAATGCATGCCCAGGGAGTCCCCAGCTGTAATTTCCCTGAGTCGTTTCTTACTTTAATTTTCACATTCCTCTTAGTTTCCAGGATCATTCATTACCTAATGTGCTTCCCTCCCACCTCCCCACCCCCTGCCATCTCTTTCTCCTTCATTTTGTCGGTCAGGGGTGTGAGCAATGGCTCACGTCATCCCTGGTCCCTCATGCCATCCCTGGCCTCTGATGCATCACTTTAATGACACTGCTGACACCTACACAGTTCTCCTAAAATTCTTCCATTAGTCATTCCTTTGGTCAGAGCTTTTAAGGTCCTTTTAAAATTCATAAATGCTCTCTGGGAAGGTGGCACATCTAGCTACTTTTTAGCTATTAGTTTTTCTTATCAACTAGGTTCAGAGAACAGGGCCATGTGGTGATTTTTCATGAATGGGTTGGGGAAGTATGGAGCAATGCCTTGGAGGAGATGCTTCACAAGGACTAAGCGGCCCTGAAGTGGTTCCAAAGGGAAGTAGGAGACGCTGACAGAAATGAAGAAGACTTCACTTTGAAGAGGAGTCCAAAGCCAACTGCCTGATAAAATGGCGGGTGGCGGGGGGAGAATGGAGCACGGTCATTCTGTTGTCACTCTTCATCTCTTCATACTGACTTATTTTGATGAGGTGGGTTCTAGGTGACCATATAACTTATTGCCCAAACTAGAACACTTTTGAGAATGAAATGGGGGAACTCTTAAAAATTATACAGGATCAACAGCTATAAAGAAGGATTGTCCTGGGCAAACGAGGACACACGATTTCCCCAGTTAGAGGAAGTATTGGTGAGGAATCTCTCCGCAAGGCTTAATAAGGAATTTTGCATCTTCCCCTAGGAGACAAATGAAAAAACCTGCTTCCTCCTCCCAGGTCCACACACAGTCACAAGGCAATTACTCACTTGAATTTTTTAAACCCACTGACTCATATTTATGTATTCTTGGTTCAAAGTAAAAGGTGAAGTACTTTTACTCCAGATGGAGAGGTAGGTTGGGGGCAGGTTGTGAAGGGCCCTGAATGTCATGCTAAGGGATATCAACTTAATCCTGTCTGCAGAAAGAAACTGCCAGGGGAGGGATGCAAAATGACCTAGGGCTTACAAACACCACCCTTGGAAGGGTGTAGAGAACAGGTGGGTGCAGCAAACACATTGGAAGCAGAGACACTTTTGACAGAAAGTCCAACATGACCATGGGCCAAGTGAGAGTGCTGAGGACCTGAGTGAGAGCAGTCATGGAGGTCACAGAGAGAGGTGGCTATATTTGAAAGACACTGTGGAGCTAGAATCAATAACACTTGGTGAATTACTGGATGTGGGGAATGAGGAAGAAGAAGGAATCAAAGATGACTCAGGTTTCCAGAAAGACTGACTAGATGAAGGGCAATGCCATTACCCCAGATCAGGGACACAGGCTGAGAAACAAGACGGGGAACAAGATAAATTCTATTTTTGTACATAAAATTTAAAGAATGCATATCATGTACCAGGGCCTGCTGGCACTTTACATGCCATGTCACTTAATCTTCTCAACAGTTTTCTGAAGTAGGTCTTGTCATTATCCACATTTTACAAAGGAGGAAGCTGAAGCACAGAGAGGTTAAGCCCCTTGGTCTGGTCACCGAGCTAATACAGGATGGAGATGGGATGTCAAGGCAGCAAGAGCTCTCGCCCTTTATCATTCTGCCCACTTCTCTGAGATGAATTTTGAGTATGTGGAGTATAAATTTGGCAGATGAAAATCTAGTTCCTTTTCTGATTTGTTTTTACTTTCCTTCTATTTAGGTGTATTTCTCAATGCTTGACATGCAGTCCCATTTTCTTCTCTTTCTCGATTATATCCACTTTCATGGCTGCAACCATCACATCCGTGGGACAACTCCAAAGCACTGATCTCAGTCCTGGACAGACAGTTGCAGATCTTCAGTTGCCTGTTACGCACTCCTAGTTGCAGAATGCTGCAGTAACATATTTAAGCCCCAACTGAGGATCTGTAATGAAGTATCTGTGTGAATCTGGAGCAGTCACGTGTCTTTTCAGAGCTTCCGTTTTTCCTTCTAAAACAAGAATGGTCTGAAGCTGAATATCAACAAGACGAGACTTTAAGGCCTAGGAGGAGCCTTAGATATCTGGTGATTGACAAGACCTCTTTAATCTGTCTAAGGTTGCTGTAATTATAACTTGTGCTGTCCAATACAGTTTAAACTTAAATTTAATTAAAAGTATATGCAATTCAAAATTCACGCCATCAGTCTCACTAGCAACATTTAAATGCTCAGTTGCCACTTGTGACTAGTGGCTACCATATGGACAATGCTGATAGAGAACATTTTCATCCCTGCAGAATGTTTTATTGGATAATATTGTAGATTAAGCAACCATCACGTTTAAAGCCAAAATTACCTTCCTCTCCATTAGCTCAAACTTCATACTTCCTAAGTCTCACAGTAGCATTAACACCATTGTCATGGACTGAATAGTGTTGCCTGTCAAATTCATATGTTGAAGTCCTGACCCCTCAATGTGACCGTATTTGGAGATAGGGACTGTAGGGAGGTGATTAAGGTTAAATGAAGTCATAAGAATGAGACCCTAATGCAATAGGGCTGGTTCCTTATAAGAAGAGGAGACATCAAAGATCTCTTTCTGCACTTGTGCAGGGGAAAGACCGTGTGAGGACTCAGTGAGAAGGCGGCCAGCTGTAAGTCAGGAAGAAAGACTTCACCAGAAATCAATCCTGACAGCACCTTGATCTTGGATTCCTGGCTTCCAGAACTGTGAGAAAATAAATGTTTGTTGTTTAAGCCACCCAGTCTGTGGTATTCTCTTGTGGAAGCCCGAGAAGACTAATATAATCATTCTCTCAGAAACCCAACCTTGAAATCCAAGTGTGAGGAAAGGGATACACCACTCCCATCCCTGCCTTCACACCTAAACCTAATACACCTTCTTCTTCTCTTTTGAGTTGGCCTTCCCTTTTGAATATATCTTGAATGTTCGCCTTCCTGTCCATTTCCGCTACGAAGCTAGCCTCATCTCATATTTGAGATACTGAGCTACCTGGCATCATTTCTTCCTAGTACCACTCTAGATTTATAAATTAATCTCAAAAGATTGTTTTCCTTTGTGTCAGTTTTTTGCCATAAATCTTCAAAGGTTCTGGATTAACTCTGAGGACAAGCCCAAACTCCTTACCCCAAGATTCCAGTCTGGCCACTATCTACTCCTAACGCCTCCCTCCTCAAGCTGCACCCACTAAACAAACCAACCTTCCGACTCGCACTGTACATGAACAATGACTGACCTTGCTCCTTGTTCAGGCATCTTAACCCAGAATGTAGGTGAATCCTGCTTTACATTCTGACCACTCCAACTCCTCATTGTCCATCACCCATCATCCCCAATGCAGCCCACAGCTCCCTCCCTCTCTCCTACACTTCACTCATCATCATCAGCAACAGCATCACAGCAGTAATTACAATGAAAATGACAAATTACTTAGTGGTTACTATGAGCAAGTAACTGTACTTTGAACTTTAGATTAATTATCTTCCTCAATTTTCATAAAAATCCTATGCAATCAATATCACTGTCACCATCTTCTAAATGGAAAAATTGAGGATCATATTGGTCAAGTTAAGGCAAGTCTTAGCTTGTTCCTCTTTGTCACAGTCCATCCTCAGCACTGATGTGGTGCTTAGTGCCTGAATAATTCCCTTGTCAAGTGTGGATGCTGTTTCCCCCACTAGCCTGGAAGTTTCTCGAAGGCAAGCCCTGTGTTTTGCACACTTCATTCAGGCCTCGAAGCAGATCTCAAACTACACTGATTTCTTTCTGCTGACCAATTCTCAACAACTTGCAAGCTTCTCTTTCTAAATCCCACCCCTTAAATGTTGGCATTCCTCAGATGTCAGCCTTAGGCCCTCTGCTGTTCTTACTCTATGCATTTTGCACTGTAATTTCATGAGCCTTTGGCTCTATTACCAGCTGTATGTATGGTTGAGCACTGCATGTGTAGTTCAGGCCCGCCTGGCGTGTGGGTCAAGCAGACTCCTCTGGTAGAGAATACCCTTAAGCAGAGAAAGGCTGGGATCCATCAGGGATACTGGAACTTTCTGTTGTGACCTTTGGCAGGGCCAAGACTAGGGGGAGGCAAGGGAGGCCCCTAGAGCAGAAAATTTAAGGAGGATTGTGAATCTGCTGACTCGGCACTTGCATGACCCTGAGAGAGTCCTGGCCTTGACCTCTGGGGTCAGCCTGGAGAATATGCCTGGGGCACCAACAATGTCTGCTGCAGTCCAACGGCCCTTTTACATTTATTATAATGTAATAGATTCTGCCTTATATTGCAGTTAGTGTGGTGCTGGGCTTTTTCCTCATTAGGTGTTTAGTTTCCTTTTTTTATGTGAGGAAGACCAGTCCTGAGCTAACATCTGTTGCTAATCCTCCTCTTTTTGCTGAGGAAGACTGGCCCTGGGCTAACATCCGTGCCCATCTTCCTCCACTTTATACGGGACGACACCACAGCATGGCTGACAAGCAGTGCGTCAGCCGGCGCCCGGGATCCGAACCTGCGAACTCCAGGCTGCCAAAGCGCAAAGTAAACCGCTGCGCCACATGGGCAGCCCAAGATGTTTAGTTTCTTGAGAGCAGAAACTTATCTTTCTAACCCTTCCCACCGGTGCTTTATACTCTACCAGCCACTCAAAAAAAATTGTTGTGATGTTGAACTGAACTTCCACCACCCTTGGCCTATCCCTGTAGTGGAAGGCTGTATGAGAGCTCCCATTCCCTTCCCCCTCTGAGATTCACCCTAGACCAGCAGAGATAGTATCTATAAAAGATTTAGGAACTAAAGGGAGGCAACAGGCACAGGAGGCAGCAATTCAGGAACCAGAGCTAGAGTAGTGGTTCTCAAAGTGTGTTCCCTGGATTCACAGCATCAGCCTCACCTGGGAACTTGTTGGAAATGCAAATTCTCAGATCCCATCCCAGACCTACTGAGTTAAAAACTCTGGGAGTGGGGCCCAGCAATCTATCTTTTTATAAGCCCTTGGGTGATTCTGAGCTAGAGAATGAGCAGGTAGTGAATCAAACTTAGGGCCGGAAAGGATTTCTTGGAGCTAGCCAGAGGGAAGAAACTAAACTTAGGATGTCAGTCTTGTTCAGAAGCAGAGCTGAGCAAGACTGACCTTGGGGGATGTGGTTCTATTAAAGAAAAAAATTGAAATCTGAGATGCTTTTGATGTTAAAGAGAAGGGTTTAACTTCTGGAGAGTTTCAATCTGTTGAATAAAAACTCAAAGAATGAAAAGAATCCTGGGATCCTTTGAGTGTCAGAGGACACTCAAGATGAGACAAGCCTGCTCAGAGGAGAGCTGGGTGACAGAGCAGACACAGCACAGCAGGGACCAGAATGTGGCACAGATACACAACTCCTGCAAAAAGCACAGACAGTTTTCAGTTTGGTCCATGTAAAGACACAGAAGAAAGGATGGAGTTTGAAAGACTGGGGAGGGAGGACGTGTTTAAGACTGAGTTTCAGAAAGAATAGAGGAACTGACATGGCAGGTTTCACTTAGGACTAGGAATGCACTGAAGCCAGTAATATTCATGCTAGGCTCACTCAGGTGGGGGAATTGATTTTTCCCAGAAATTAGGCCTTGTATTAGTCAAGCTTTTCCAGAAAAATAGAACCAAGAGGGTTTGTATGTGTATACATTTTATATATGTATGTATGTGTGTGTATATATATAATATTACACTTATATGGAGAGACAAAGAGATTGAGAGACTTTTTTTTGGCTGAGGAAGATTAGCCCTGAGTGAACATTTGTGGCCAATCTTCCTCTATTTTGTGTGTGAGCCACTGCCACAGCATGGCCACTGAAGAGTGGTGTAGGTCCCTGCCCAGGGACTGAACCTGGGCCACCAAAGAAGAGCACACAGAACTTTACCACTAGGCCATTGGGGCTGGCTTGAGAGAGATTTATTTTAAGGAATTGACTCACATGATTGTAGCGCCTTGGTGAGTCCAGTGTCTGATAGGGTAGGCTGGCAGACTGGAGACTCAGAAAAGAGTCACCATTGGAGTCCAAAGGCAGAATTCCTTCTTGCTCAAAGGAGGTCAGTCTTTGTTCTATTAAGACCTTCAACTGATAGGATGAGGCCCACCCACATTGTGGAGGGCAATCTGCTTTACTCAAAGTTCAACAATTTAAATGTTAATCTCATCTAAAAACACTCTCACAGAAACATCCAGAACAATGTTTGACCAAATATCTGGACACCATGGCCCAGCCAAGTTGACATGTAAAATTAACTATCATAGGCCTGCCCCCAAGAAAGCTGCCTGCTACCAGGCTGGTGGAAGTGGTGCCAGTGGTGTGGTATGCTGTTACTGCATTACACAACTGAGAGAAGCAGATATTTGACAGGAAGCCCCTCACTAAAGGAATATACTACTTTATTTGCATTCTGCTCATTTCTATTTTTAAGCTGTGTATATAATACTCTAGTTAGAGGAAAGAATGAATTACATGAAATATTACAAATAAGTTGCAATTATTCCTTAAATGTTGGAGACACTATATCTAAAATTTTCAATTTGTTTCCCCCTAGCATTCTCCCACTCGAGGCTGTTCCAATTTCTAGATTCTCTGTCTCAGCATAATCTGATTGCTTTTTAGGCATTTCCTGATTATCCTTCATCTATTTTGACTCTATTTTTCCTTGCCTTATTTCTCTCCTTATTGCCTACAAAAATTAACAGGTATTTGGACTATTCTGATTTTTTTTTTTAATCTGCAACCCTTATAGCCTCTTTTTGCTTTAAGTCAGATTTAAAAAAAAAATTCTTTTTGAGCGGAGAGCATAACTTAACCATTATGCCACTGAGCTAACCCCTATTCTAATTTTTTTTGTTATTATGAATAATATTGCTATGAACATTTATGTACAAGTGTTTGGTATATATATGCACTTGTTCTGTTGGGGATGTTCCTGAAAGTGACATGCATGCACATGCTCAATTTTATTAGACTATGTAATATAGGTTTGCTCAAGCTGTGACTGAGAATTCCCGGTGCTTTACATTCTCGCCAGAACTTGCTGCTGTCAGTCTTGCCATTCCAGTGGGTTTGAGGTGAGTATTTTATTGTGGTTTTAATTTACATTTCCCTGAGTACTAATAAATTTGAATTCCCTTTCATATGTTTGCTGGCCATTTTGCTGTCTTTTTAACTGTTCAACCCTCTTGCTCTTTTTCCTGTTGGGTTGTCCATTTTCCTTTAGATTTTTTGGTCTTGCTTTATTATTTTGTATACAAGCCCTTTGTAGATTACAGGTATTGTGCATAGCTTCTCCTACTCTATGACTTGCTTTTTCACTCTTAATGGTATCTTTTGATAAACAGGAGGTCTTAATTGTAATGTAGTCCAATTTATCAGTTTTTTTCTTTATGGTCAGTGCTTTTGTGTCCTCTTTAAGAAAACTTTTTCAACTCCAAAGTAGTAGAGTCTCTGTTATGTTAGAAACTTTCTCAGAAATTTTATATTTTACCCTTCACATTTGGCAAATACCTTCACCTGGAATTGATTGTATGTAAGTTATGAGATGGGGTCAAGGTCAATTTTCTCCAAGGTGTCCCAGGTCGAGTTCCCTAGGAAATAGAATCTGGGGCATTGTGATTTGTTTGCAGGAGTTTTACTAGGGTAAGACTCTCAGGTACAACCTGAGAGGGAGCAGAGGAAATGGGATTGGGTGGAGGGAGACGCTAAGCTGTGGTAATTCTATTCCCAAGGGGCACTCTTGAGCTGGAATGGTCATTCAGAGACCAGTTTTGGCAAGGGCCAGGATTTTGGACCCTTGCATTGACCAGTCCTTGCATGTGGGATACCCTCAGGGAGAGTATCATCTTGAATGAAGCAGCATCCTTTGCCTAAGGGAAATGGCCAGAGAGAGATGCAGCTGTAAGCCATCAGCAGCTAGATTTCCAAGCAACTGGGAGAATGAGTAACTCAGTCCTGAAGGTGGATCTGAGTAAACCAGTTGACTCAGCACCATTTATTGAAAAGATCATCCTATTCCTGGTGTTCTGCAGCAGCACCTTCGTCATACATCAGGTGACCATATGTGTGGGTCTGAGTTTGAACTCTGTTCCATTGGTCTCTTTGTCAATCCTTGAGCCATATCACATGTCTTAATTACTGCAGCTTTATCAGAAGTTTTGGTATCTGGGACGTTCTGTTTTTCAAGATAGTCTTGGCTATTCTTGGTCCTTTGCATTTCTATTTAAGTCCTTGCATTTCTATTTAAATCAGCTTATCAATTATCATGCATACAAAATGTCTGCTGAGTTTTTGATTGGGCTTATACTAAATCTGTAGATTCAATTAGAGGAGAATTGACCCTTTTTATTTTATTTATTTATTTGTTTATTTATTTAATTTTTTGAGGAAGATTGGCCCTGAGCTAACATCTGTGCCTGTCTTCATCTAGCGGTGCGTAGGTCTGTGCCCAGAATCCGAACCTGTGAACTCTGGGCTGCTGCAGTGGTGCATGCAAACTTAACCACTATCCCACCTGGCTGGCCCCAGAGAATTGATATTTTTTAAATATTGAGTCTTGTAATTCATGAACTTGATATACTCCTTCCTCTATCTTGTCCTCCTTTAATTTCACTAAATAATATTCTATAGTTTTCTGTGTAGAGTCCTTGAAAATCTTTTCCCTCCCTTTTTTTTGCAATCTGCTGTAAATTTAAAAAAAACTTCATTTTCAAACTATTTATATTGGTATAAAATACAACTGATTTTTGTATATTGCTTTTGTATCTGGCAACCTTGTTAAACTTATTTATTAATTCAAATAATTAATCTATAGATTATTTTGGATTTTATACATGTATAATTGTCATTGAAAAATGACAGTTTCATGTCTTCTTTTTGACTCATATCTTTTAACTTCTTTTCCTTCCTTTAGGAACTCTGATATAATGATGAATAAAATATCAGGTTTAATACCCATAGTAGGTAATTATACCTCAATTTATTTAATCGATATTTGATTAAAGGACACGAATTGGTCCCCCCTTTTTCACAAATAATGATGCAATGAGCATCTTTTTACATACATTTTTGTGCAGTCGTCTCATTCATTCCTTAGAATGTATTCCTGGATTTTGTGAAATAATCCAGTTAATGATTAAATATATATACAGTAAATTAAAAATATTTTTAAAAAATTATTTTATTGAGGTCATATTGCCTTATAACATTGTGTACATTTCAGGTGTACATTATTATGTTTTAGTTTCTGTATAGACTGCATTGTGTTCACCACCAATAGTCTAGTTTTTATCTGTCACCATACGTATGTGCCCTTTTACCCCTTTCACCCTCCTCCCACCCACTTCCTCTCTGGTAACCACCGATATGTTCTCCTTATCTGTGTGCTTGTTTCTTTGTTTATCTTCCATGTATGAGTGAAATCATACGGTATTTGTCTTTCTCTGTCTGACTTATTTCACTCAGCATAATACCCTCAAAGTCCATCCATGTTGTTGCAAATGGCATGATTTTGTCTTTTTTTTATAGTTGAGTAGTATTATATTGTATATATATACCACATCTTCTTTATCCATTCATCAGTTGATGAGTGCTTAGGTTGCTTCCACATCTTGGCTATTGTGAATAATGCTGTGAAGGGGAGAAAGAACATTCTCTATCCACTCTGGGTCTTTTCTGGCTGGGCTACAAATTAAATTGACATGAGGCCGAATAGCAGGAGAAAATCAAACAAAGTTTTATAACATGTATATATGGGAGAGACCCGGGGAAAATGAGTATCTCTCGACAAAATGGCAGAGATTCTCCTCTTATATAGGCAAATGAGGACTTTGTTGGGGGGGGGGACATTGGGAGTGTCAGCCACAAGGGATTACAAGAAAAGCACAGTAAGGTTATTATGCAGATTGAAGGCCTCACCTTCCACATTGACAAGTTTCTAGAGATGAGGTCATCCACCCCTCTTCCCAGTACAGAAAGGATGATACCTTTACAGATGGAGATTTCCCTTACAAATGTTCTCTTTGGTAAACAGAACTTTGATAGGAATTGGCTTGGCAAGACCCTGCCAGTCTATCAATACCCAGAGTCATCCAAGGTGATGGCCCATCCCAGGGACAGGCCTTCCATCCCAAATCACTTTAGACAGTTGGGGGGGGTGAAGGTCAAAGCCTCCTTCAGAGCAAGGTAAAGAGACACATCTTTTGGTGGCTAATTCTGATCCTCCACAGCTGCAATGAACATAGGGGTACATACATCTTTTTGAATTATTGATTTCATGTTTTTTAGATAAATACCCAGTAGTGCAATAGCTGGTATTTCTATTTTTAAAACAAGTATATGTAGTTGTCAGGCAGCAATGCATTTTCTTAGTAATTTCTCTTTTGAGTTACAATAGGATTATACTTTTATGAAAAAAATCTATGGTCTTGAAATGTAAATTTAGAAAAAAGATTGTTTTGAGGTGCAAAAAATTTTGTATTTGTGCTCAATGGTACTCTGACTTCCTGGATTCGAACAGTCTTATTGTATTTTTATAAATTTCTTTCATAGTGTAAGAACTGCCTGATCTCTTGACCTAAATGAAAATGCATTTTCCCAACATTTTCTTTTGATATTGCAAAAATAAAGCAGACAGAAAGGAAGAGAGAGAGAGATTGAGAGAGAGAGAGAACTAAAGGGAAAAAAAGAAGTGTAGATACACTCTGTGAGACCTTAATTCTCCCCTCCTTTCATTTCGAGGTAGGTGACTGTAATTCATCGCCTCAGGGCAGGTATGCAGCAGGTGGAGAGCAGACCCAACTGCAGGGTGTTCCTGGCTTTATTTCAAAAAATCTAATCTCAATGAGAACAACAATTTCCCAGAAAAAAGTTCCCCTGGTCTAGTATTAGAAGAGGTTCATAAGACCAGAGCAACAGTGACCCAGGTCCTGTTTCCTGGATGTGCCCAGGGGATGCAGCAAGATGTCACAGAGGAATATTGGCAGGGCGGGGGTCACAGTAGAGTTGTCAGATAAAATACAGGACATCTGGTTAAATTTGAAATTCACATGGACAGTGAATAATTTTTGGTATAAGTATGTTCCAAATTTTGCATGGAGCATGTTATACTAAAAAATTTGTTGTTTACCTGAAATTCCAATTTAACTGGATGCCCCGTTTTTTAGGTTTGTTTGTTTGTTTGTTTGTTTTTGCTAAATCAGGCAACCCTAGATCACAGGCACCTCAGAGCTCAGCTTTGCAGGAGGCAGCGATTCCTGTGGTCCGTGTATGGTCTGGCATGCCTCACAGAGCCAGTGGGTCTGGGTCTATACAATCAGAGGCAGTGGGTATCTTGGTGGTAAGAGGAGTAAACAGATGACTAGGACTAAGCCCCCACACGCTGTCACTGTGTGAAGCCTTGGGAGGTATGGGAGAGGTAGATCTTTCCAGAATGTTTGAGGCTAAATTTCTGATTTGCTCAGTGAGATAAAATATTAAAGTAAAAACTAATTTGTTTCCTAGAATATTTAAAAGCCCTATTCCACTTACATCTGAGTTTGTAAACTGAGGTTCTCACCTTGTGATGATACAAACACAACAAACAGAAAAGTTTGAGTTTCAAAATCTGAGTGATCGGCAGCTTGACTCTTGTTTCCCAAAGGTCAGATCTCAAGAAAAGGCTTCGTGTACGAAGGACAGGAGCAGAGCTAAGGATTCAGGATTGGGGCGTGGTAACAGATGCCTACTCCTGCGTCTGAAGATGGCCTCATATGTCCCTCCGTTTCTCTGAGGTGCTTCTGAGTTGCAGAGTCACTTGGTATGAGGGAGAGATTTGCCCAGCTCAGACCCGCAGGGCATGCACCCGGCTTACCCTGCTCAGTCAGAAGCAGCTCCCCTGCTGCCACCTCAGAGCTGCATGATGGCAGTGGGAAATGACAGTCAATCTTGGTCATCAAGAATGTGGCCATGACCAGGATCATAAATTCAGCCCAAGTGAATGAGGTTCCCCAGGGAGCTATGTGTATAGGAGGTGAAAATCACCCTCAAGTCGTACATATTTTTTTATTACTACAGAGCGTTGACTCCGACCTGCATGTGGCTCTTCTGATCCTGGTGAGTTTAGCTGGAGCATGAGCTGTTGCAAGGACTTCTTTTGTCCCCATGACTTAGAAGCCTCACCTGAAGATAGCCAGGTGGTTTTCTTGGCCATTTTCCTCTTGGCTCTCACCCTAAACTTTAATGCCTTACCACTGTAAGAAAAAGAAAACCCACAAAAGTCAAACTCAACCAGGAAAAGATACCTCATGAGAGAGAACGTAGAGATCTTAGAAAGCTCTAGAGTGGCCAGGCTGACCCACTGAGTCAGTGCTACTTTTTCCCCCACCTCCCCTCTGATTTTCTCTTGACTTTTGACTGGAGGCTATTTTCACTGATTTGCTTTGGTGAGGATGTTGGGGGTGGGGTGCTTCTTTCACTAAGAGGGAGATCCTAGACCCACATTTTTACTTCAGCTGCTCAAATGACAAGTTTAAATAAGGAAAAAGAATCCAAAAAAGGAATTCAGGTGGCTATGTTATACAGAGACAAGAAATTGTTTTATCCTCCTCACTCTTCATGCTTAAAAAATCTACCCCTTAGCACTGCAGCTCCGTTCTCTCCTGATTCTTGTCCCAAATCTGCCCTCATCCGAGGAAGGAGTGGGTGTGAGGATGGGGTAAACCCAGCTTCTTTGATAGACATTGTAATACAAAGCCAGTAAACTGGAGGTGAAAACAACCTCACCATAATTTGCAGGAAGCTCTGTCCTGGTTTTTAGGAATTTACCAATTCAGAAGTCATTTGGCAAGTAGAGACCAATTCCTGGGCACTTTTGTTCTGAGAACTACTCTTTCCATGACCTCCAGATCAATTTTAGAGATGAATTTATTGACGATCAGGGAACTGTTGTGTGAATCCTAAAATTCTCTGTCTATAGTTAAGGGGTATTTTGTGATCTGGACTTTTTCACTCCAATTCCTAATTTACTTGGAATGAGTTAAGTAGTAAAAAGTTTAGTTTTAAGAAAATACCTGGACTAAATATTATTGTTATGTCGTACTGAAAATATAGCTATTTTTCTAGCTCGTTTATATATCTAGCTGTCCTTCCCATCATCTCTCACTAAACAGCAGCTTGCTTCCAGTTTCTCGATGTTTAAAAAAGCCCCCTGGGCAGGGCTTCTCTCTGCTTATTTTATTATCACAGAGATCTGACCTGTTACCCTTGGCTTCTAAATGAACATTGAAATCAGCCTCTCTGGGGTATCCAGCTATTTTCTTCTTCCAAGAGGACTAAATGAAGGTTCTCATAGCCCAGGTACTGTGGGAGGTCAGCCTTCTTCCCTGAATTCACACCTTAAATCGTTTTTAGAAAAGGAGGACTGAAGCAGTGCCCTGTGCCCTTCTGGCAGGAGAGAAGTTCATAAATGTTATGTTTTCTCTTTCTCATCTTTTGTCTGAGGAAATCCCAGAAATAGCTATATTTTCAAATATGTGAATGGCTTGCTATTTATATCTAGTCTTCAGGTGCCATAATTATCATAATACATATCATTAAATATGTCAGATTAACTTTGTGGCAAGTCTTACCTAATTTCAATATTACTGTTTATTTGTGTTTAAAAATCCGGAATAATTTCCTCTGGAACCAGGCTGTTCTGTCATTGATCAAAACTGGCTTTCTGGAGAACTATGTTGTGCCTCTGTGATCTTGCCGTGCACCCCATGCTGGAAGCTTAGCTCCCCTCCCAGTGGGTACCCAGCTTCTCATTTCCTCAGCCTTCTGTTCATGGTTTACGGATCAGATAGAGGGTGATGTTGGCTCCATCTGGAAAGTGGGTCAGCCAGTCTTTGAGGAGACACATTGGAGGCATAGACACAGTGCTCTGGATACAGACTTCGTAAGTTTAGAGACTGACAGGAAAGGGAAGGAAGGACTTGACTCTCGGAAAGTGCAATCAAACCTCAGCCTGAAGTGGACTGCCATCCAAGATGAAGGCATAGTAGAGTGTGAATAATAACTGTTCTTCACAGAGAGAGCTGGTTGAAGGCAGGCACTGAAAACCCTTCCTGATCTCGAACACCTCCCCCAGAGGACTGCTGAGCACTGAAACTTTGCACAGGTAGATTGTTGGTCGTTAAGCTAAGCCAGTCAGAAAAGCTGACTGTTGCTCAGGAGGCGTAATATGTTGGCACCTACTGGAACATTTACACCATTGCTTTATCACATTTGTCAGCCCAATGAATTGCAAAGGGTGAGGGGAGTCATATAGCCCACGAGCATCATTCATTTGGCGACATAGCCATAGAAGCAGTGAAAATCGACAGTGATTTCTTTTCTTCCCTTCCCTTCCTTTTCTTTAGCTTCTTCAGTTGACCTCAGGACCTTGGATTTACCATAATCCTTTGCTTGATACACTTTCCTCATTGGTGAATGCATGATCTGATTTATTTATTTAATTACTTTAAAAAAGCACCTGTGAATCCACCACCTGGTACCAAAGCTAGGATGTTGACAATACATTACATCTAGCCCTATGGTTCTTCCCTATCCCATTCTCATACCTTCCCCGACCCAAGGAGTTCAGCTACCTCCCTGAATCCTGTGTTTGTAATTTCCTTGCTCTCATTTTCATATGCGTGAGCATACCACAGTTTATTCACCTATTCTCGCATTGATGAGCATTTCGATTTTTCCAGGGTTCTGCTATTTAAACAGTGATGCTATTAACATTCTTGTACATATCACAGGGTATACATGTAGCAGAGTTTCTTTTGAGTCTATATCAAAGAGTGGAAGTGCTGGATCATACAGTAGGTGAATGTTTGACACTACAAGATAATGTTAAATTATTTTCCAAGATGATCATGCTCATTTACATTTCCACCAGCAGTGCATAAGAGATTTTATGCAACCATATCTCCTCCATCCGCTCCACATACAGTGTCAATAACTTGCCATTATTGGACTTTTTAATTTTTGCCAATCGTATAGATTTGCCTTGTATCTCACTGTTCTTTGATTTGCATTTCCACACTCACTAATGAGGTTGAACGTTCTCTTCATATGTTTACTGGTCATAGATGTTTCTTCTGTTTTGAAATTTCTGTTTATGTCCTCTGTTCATTTTCCAATTGAGATATAAGTACTTTTATACTGATATGTAGGAACAGTGATTTCTCTAAAACATAAAAATAATTTTTAATCTAAACTTAGGATTCTACTCCCAAACAGAGTTGGCATAAGTTATTTTACATTTTAATATTATTCCTACACTAGGGAAATCTTATTTCCATCTTACATACAGAGGGTATTAATGGCCAATATTCCTGACCTTCAGAAAATTACATTCCTGAATTCAGCAATTTTCAACCATCGCAACCATCATCATCCTGCCTTTTCCGTCCACTTCCAGTCCAAACCACCATCGTCTCTTACTTTGACTGCTGCAACAGCTTCCTAAATAGTCTCTCTGCTTCTACTCTGGCCCTCCTCATTCAGTCTATATAGCAGCCTCCATGATATTGTCACTCCTGCTAAAATCCTTCCACAACTTCTAGTCGCCTTTGTAATAAAACTGAAACTCGTTACCATAGCACAAAAGCCCTCTGTGATTAGATCCTTGTCTTCTCTTTCCCTGGCCTCCATCCACACAGTCATCTTTGCTGCTCCTGGGACAGACCAGGCTTGATCCTCCTTCAGGGCTTTTATGACCATCATTTTCTGCTGGGAAAGTTGTTCTCCTGGGTCTTCCCATGCATCACTCTGTCACTTCATTCACTTTAATCAGAGGTGCTTTCCCTGACCACCAATCTCTATGTGATTTTTCCTCGTAGTACTTATTACATCTGAAACTTATGTTGTTATTATTTTTCATTTGTCTATTGAGGTCTCCTCTGTGCAATGTAAGCACCATGATGGCAGAAACTTGACCTGTTTATTGCTATGTCACTTGTATCTAGAACAGTGTCTGGCACATAGTGGACTCCCAATAGGTATTTATTTATTAAATAAATAAAATAATAAATAATATAGAAGAAGAGGCTACCCAAAACTTCTTTAGTTGTCCACATAGGTATTCACAGATAGCATCAAATCAGCATATGTAAATCATATCATACAAAATGGGTTCATAAGAATGAAGATGACTCTAGATAGACTCAGAGGATGATTCTAGAAAATCAAGTGAATTGTGGAGAACACCTAGAATTGGTAGTTCTTTTTTTTTAAACAAACTTGGTTGAAGTACATTTTAAATATCACCCATTTCAAGTGTACAATTCAATGATTTTAAGTAGCTTTACTGAGTGGTATAGCTATCATCATCAGTTTTAGAACATTTTTATCCCCCCAGTAAGATCCCTCATGCCCACTTACAGTTGATTCTTGATCCCATTTCCAGGTCCAGGCAACCACTAACCTACATTTTGTCTCTATAAATTTGCCTTTTCTGGACATTTCATATAAACACAATATGTGGTCTCTTATGTCTAGCTTCTTTCACTTAGCATAACGTTTTTGAGCTTTATCCATGACAGTATGTGTCAGCAGTTTGTTTCTTTTATGGCTGAATAGTATTCTACTGTATGGCTGTACCACATCCTGTCCATCCATTCTCCAGCTGATGGACCTGTAGGTTATTTCTAGATTTTGGCTATTATGAATAATGCTGCTATGAACATTCATGTAGCACATCTTTGTGTGGACATGGGTTTTCATTTCTCTTGGGTAAATACCTAGAAGTACAATTGTCAGGTCATGTGGTAGTGTATGCTTAACTTTTCTGAGAAACTGCTAATCTGTTTTACCAAGCGACTGTGCCACTTTACATTCCCACCAGCAGTGCAAGAAAGCTCCTGGTTTTCTACATCCTCACCAACTTTTGTTATTGTCTTGTTTATTATAGCCCTTCTAGTGAGCATATAGTGGTATCTTGGTGGTTTTAATTTTCATTTCCCTAAAGGCTATGATGTTGAGCATCTTTTCACACACTTATTAGCCATTTAGATATCTTCTTTGGAGAAATGTCTACTCAGAGAGTTGGTAGTTTTTAAAGGTTTTAAAAGGGAGAGTAAACATGTTTTTGTGGAAGTTTTCTCAATACACAGAATTAGCTTCTATGAAGACAGACATGGACTGAAGTGTGCAAATTACTTATAAAGGAAGAGTGTAAGCAGCATAGCTTTGTTAGAATAAAGGGTCTTCAAAAAGTAGTGAAGGAATGATGGGATGGGCAAAAAAGTTAGTAAATGGTCTTGAATGTCAGCATGAGTGGATTGGTAGCAAAAAGAGACTGAATTTTGATGCCTAAAATAAGTATTTGGGTTAAATACGTATGCACTAGTTTTCCTGTTTGTGAGGACATGACGGGATATATTCCTCAGTCTACTATAGAACTGTAGGAAAGGACTAGATTCCAGTGACCATTTGGTTCATCTGTCTATCCAGGCAGAATTAAATGTAACTCATTTCTGACACATGGATATAGCTTCTACTGGAGGTCACAAATTATTCCTCAAAGAAAGAGATTCTCTTCAGTTTTTGGTTAATCCACTTCAATTAAAAACAACCTTGACATTCAGAAAAGCTTTCTTATTACTTTCTTGAATTTTAGTTAAATTTTATTTTTTTACTCTAAAATATCTGATTTGAGATATAAAAACAAACAGTTGAAACAGCTACTTTTCATCACATTTGGTACTCACGATACTGCAGATTCTTGAAAACTTTTTCTCTTTTTAGCCTTCTGTTCCCTAGTCTGCTTTTTCTATGCAATATACAAGAACTTGTTATTTCTGTAGTGTGCTCATGAAGAACCCGTTTCTCCCCCGATACTGTGACAAGTGATGGCCATGTATACGTGACGTCAGCCCGTTACTGAAGACCATTCATTGACACGGTGAGCAAAAGGAGCTGAAAGCTTCTTGTGCCGCAACTTCTCTAAGATTCTCCTGTGTCTGAATAGGGAGCTGTTGCTAAAGACCAGGCAAAATTTTCCCTGAAATTACTCATTCCAAAGGGTACATCAAAATGACAAGTAGAAATGATTTATATTTGCCACAGAATTCAGGCTTCTGCAGTAGACCTACTTAAATGCTGGCACCAAAAGCAATCAAAAGAAGACTTTTTTAAATAAACTTCAATAACTACCTCACAGGTATGGAAGCCCTCTCTTCCCTTTCCTTGGGGACAATTCAGACTTACAGCTAATTTGTCACTGAGCACTCGATGTCTGTCAGAGGAGGGGGACAAGAAAAAGGAGGAAGAAGAAGAGAAACTAACTGACCAGATATTAGATAGGAAATCTTAAAGTAAATTTCTTTGTCTCCATTTTTTTTCTTTAGGGATAGCAGAGGTCTGTAGAAAACATTGTTTTTTTAAAAACTAGGCATACACAATATTTCTCTCAAAATCACAGATCTGCAAAGCTCTTTTGTACCTGGACACATACTTCGGTTTGTCATTTTCTAAGCCTGAAGATATTTCCATGGGAACATGCACGGTAATTTTCTTCTTTCACTTCACTTTGTTGGAATATATTTCCGTGTTATGTTTCTTTGTTTTATTTTACCATACAATCCTGATATTAAGATGATATCTCAAGTTCCAACAATATCAACATTACTGAATGTTTCCCTCAAGTTTTTTTAAAATAGTGAAGATTTTACAAGCAACTTAGTATTATTCTAAACTTGTTCTTTATAAGTTTTTTTGGATTTACAGGTTTCTGCTCTTCATCAATAAGGAACTGTCATTAATTAGTGTCTCCTATGTATGAGCAGGCATGGTCCTGGGCACTTGGAGTTCCCCACTTTCAAAAGCTCCTGCGTGAAGATGGAGAACCGACACCTAAACTGATGATGAAGTAAACCCCCATTATCCCAAGGAAATACGCTGAGGAGAATAACGTCATGCTATAACAACACATGGATACACATGGTGTGAGGTGCTTCTCTGCAGCAAGGGAAGCAAACAAAATTGAGCAAAGACAAAATAATCTGTTTCCCGTCTCCTCCTATCCAGAAAGTCTCCTTTTCCATGAGTTTTGTTTCAATTTTTTTTGGTTGTTCTTATTTCTTAATGAGAAAGGGAGGCAATCCTTCTATTGAATGGAGTTGGGCTTTCAATAATTTGGTGCCATTTTTTGTAAATGCCATATTGGTCCTTTTGTGTGCTGCTAAATGTTGGGTTAGTATCACGGAAAGTCATTTAGGGAAATACTTTACACACTCAGGATTTTCCTACATAAACGCCATTTCCTGGTGTTTTCTTCCCTCGTGGTCAGGAAGTTCTGATACCAGCTCAACACAAGGTTGACATAAGGGAAGCCATACTATAGAAGAGAAACCTATTGTAACTTTGAATGACCTCTGACTAACTAACCCAGCTGAATTTGCACCCCCAGGCGATCTAACCACTCTGTAGATTTTATGACTCCTGCTTGTGCAGGTACCTCCCAGCTGTGATAAGATGATAACTTTGTTCTTTTGAGTTCCTTAGGAATGTGATGACTCTTGAACAGCCATCAGCAAGGACAACTGAAAAATCTGGTGTGGCGACTTCCAGTCTGTAGCACCCAAGGGTCAACATTCCTAACCCCCTCCCCTGTAACCCACCAGCCTATATAACTGCTGTGAGATTCTTTGCCTCCTTAAGATGGTTCTTTTGAACACGAGTCAGCCATCTTCCCTTTTATTAGCAAACTGTAATAAACCTTTTCTTTTTTCCACCATCTTGCCTCTTGATGATTGGCTTTTGTCTTATGGCGAGCAGATCGTGCCCTTTGTGTCGGAACAGTTCTTCAGGTGTCTTTAGGTTTACAGAATGCTTTTGTGTGCATGGGGGCAGGGAGATTAGGGGAAACTAGCAATTTGGGTCAGACCTAGCGACTCTGTGATGATACTGTGTTTAGTAGTACTTTAAAAAGTGCACTTCACTGGGAATGCAAGAACAGCCCAAGTCATGACTCCACAGTGAAAAGCAGGAGATCTGACTCTGGAAAGAGAAGGAGTGTTGTTAGAAGTGACGCTGACAGGGAGTAAGAGTTTTAAGGGTAAACCGGAGGCAGATGAGAATAAACTGCTAAGTAAAAAACATAAACATCTTGGGTAAGCTTTCTAAGTTGGAAATAGAAAACCAGAGAGTTTTTTTTCATAGCAGATTTCAGGCATCTTTTCATCTATTAATGTTGACTTTCTCCTTTTCCCATGTAAAGCATAGGGAAAAGTGAAAGCATACACAGGTGACTGATTATAATGGTGAAAAGCACAGTGCAGAGCAGTGGTTCTCAAAGTGTGGTCCCTGGACCAGCAATATCAGCTGGAAATTTGTTAGGAATGCAAATTCTCAGGCCCTATTCCAGACCTACTGAATCAGCAATTTTAGGGGTAGGGCCACTAATTTATGCTTTGACAAAAACTCTCCTGGTGAATCTAATGTGTATCAATGTTTGAGAACCACTGGTATAGCGATTAAGAGTACGACGTCTAGAGCCAGATGGCTGTATAACTTCGGGCAATTCATTTTTTCGTTTGTTTGTTTTTCATCTGTAAAACTCTCAGTGTGGTAATGAAGACTAAATGAGCTAAAGTGTGTAAAATCCTTCGAACCATGCCTGGCTACTGTTATATAAATGTTTAGATGATAATAATAATAATAGTCTTTGTAGGTATTTTTTTTTCCACAGGCTACATTTCACAATTTATAGTAAGGCTTTGTGTTTACCAGATCTTCTCTCCTAATATCTTAGAGTTATTTTCCATGGCTCAAGGCAGTATTTCTCAGCATGTGCTCCATGGACCATTTGCATCAAAATCACCTGTGGTGCTTATTAAAATGCAGATTCTCAAGTTCCACCCAGACCCACAGCAATGATCAGAATTCTCTGGTGATACTTCTGCATCCAGAAATTTCAAAACACTGCTCTTGGATAACAGAGACTTTGATCTTCATTTTGCAAATGGGCACATGAGGCAGAAGGATAGCATATGCTTAGGGAAATCCAGAATCTCAGTAAGACCAGGAATAAGAACTGAATTTCTGATTTTGTCTTATGTTGACAGATAATGCTTTGTAGTTTTATTTGCTTTATCAGGAATTTGACTGGGGTTGTTCCACTTTGTTTACTGAGATCTAGCATTATTCAGTCTAAAAATAACATTTCTCTTGTAAATCTAGAACTATCAAGAATGATGAATTCCTGGAAAATATATCTGGACCATTATCCATCACTCAGCTGCAACTGTTCCAGTTGTGGATGTATCTAATACATCAGTTACAGATGAAGCAAAAGGGCTCAGAGAGGTTGAGGAAATTATCAAAAGCCTCATGACTAGATAATGGCAGAGCCCAGAGTAGAGCTGGGTTTCCCAAAGGCCAATCTAGTGTCCTTTCGCCATATCCCACTGTGCTAATCTTTGCTGATTTAAATGATTTACAGCAGCACTTAAAATTTTTAAATAACTCTACTTATACTGCCCACATAAAATCTGGTCTCAGCAGTTTTTCACCTCCTTTAATTTCTTTTACTTAAAGATATGCTAACATCACATCTTTCTTTTTATAATAGTGATAAATCAATCATATAATGACAACTAATAATTCATAACTCTATTGCATATTGCTTTTTCATCAGTGCAAATTTGATGGTTCTAAAGCAATTAGATTGACTTTTCAGGCTGTGATGAAAAAGCTTGGGGCCTTTTCACACAGGGCCTACAGGCCTTGTATACACAGGTAAGCTCCTTCACAGCGTCAGTATGCATTTAGACAATTTAGCTCTTAATTTTGAGCCCACACAGGGATATTTGTCTACATTTACAAATTACACTCATGAAACTGGTGGTAGTGGTGGTGTGCTGTTCATGACAGGATCACTTGATTATTTTCTTTTTGTCTTAATTGTTTGTACTTTTCATATTACACATGAACTTCACCTTATTTCAGTTATCTTCTTCTATTCTTCTTTCCTGAAGAATTGTATTTTGTTGTCTTCCTGCACTCATATACTATTCCCTCTACCTATGGTAATTTCTTTCCATCTTACCCTTAGCTAATTCGCAACTAGCTACTACCTAGTTAACTACTCCTCATTCTTTAGGTCTCAGCTCACTTGGTACCTCCTTATAGAAGTCTTTCTTTCCTTTGTCTCTTTATAGATGAAGCTCCCTGCCCACATACCCTGCACTCTTTATCACTTTACAGCGTTTATTTTTTCATGGCACTTATCACAATATGCAATTTTTTGGCTTATTTGTTTGCTTTTTTATTCTCTCTCTCTCTCTCCCCATTTGACTATAAAGTCCATGCATCTATTGTGCAGAAGTCGTGTCTGTTTTGCTCCAGTGCTAAGCACAATGCCTGGTATGTAGTAGGGGTCAATCAATACTTGTTGAATGAATGATGTGTCTTTGTGAGTTGGTGTGGAATTTTGCAGTCTGCTTCCAGGGGTACGAGTATGTGTCAAATCTTGGTCTTTTATAAAACTCTTTTGGATCATCTCCTTCACTGATGGACACTAACATAGACATAGGGTTCTCTGCCTACTCAGTTACCGTGACTCCAGGCCTATTAAATGGGGCAGAAATCTTAGAACATTTGGACCACAGTGCCTTATCTTGATTGGACCTAGGCTTTCTCGGGCATTCTAGACCACAATGCACTATCTTCTAGAGTTTGCAGTCTATGGTAGTCTCCGGTCACAGGTAGTTATTAAACAGTTGAAATGTGGCTAGCATGAAGTGCCACACTGTGAGTGTAAAATGCACATTGGATTTAGAAGATTTAGTATAAACAATGTAAAATATCTCACTAATAATTGTTATATTGTTTACTTATTGAAATAATATTTTGGATATATTGTGCTAAATAAAATATATTATTAAAATTAATATCACTGTTTTCTTTTTAAATGTGCTACTGGAACATTTAAGATTATATCTATGGATCACATCTGTAGCTCACATTATATTTCTATTGGGCAGCGCTGTTCTAGACCCAATTAGTTCACCCCAGTTGTTTGGCAATGTAGACTAAAGGTGATCCACTGAAGGGGGTGTTAAAATTGCTAAAACCTCATAGCCCTCTCCTTTTTTATTAGATGTGCACTAGGGGAAGGGCTGGCACTCCTGGAGAGTGGCTCAGGTGCCATTTCAGTACTCTACCAATGTTAAATCATGAAGCCCAGATGAGTTTGTGTCCCAAGACACAGAAACTTTAAATGTCTTGCCAGTGGTCATAAGCCTTGCTTAAAACAATGCTGGGACTAGATCACAGGTTTTTCAATTATGCTGAGTCATTGAATTACTTATAGAAGGACCTGCTAATAAAATATCTTCCTTTTTAAGTGCAATACTAGAAACATTTAAAGAATTGTCAATAAGTTATGTAGGTTTTCTACAAACATCAATTAATGAGGAAATACACTTCAGTCTTTAGATGGTTAAATAGTTGGAGAATCATATTGTATACTCTGATAAATTAAACAAACAGAAACTCCTTCTGTTATTTTTGCTACATATGCTAGAGTAGAGCATTAAACTGGGATGATCTTTATTTAGCAAAGGAGCATACACTGCAAAGTAAAATTTAAACGGAAATTTGAATATGAACATAAAATCTACTTGTAAGTAAATACAAATCTAATAATCATTCTTTGCACAGATATAAAAACTCACTTGGAGACCATACACTCCAGTTTGGAAAACTGGTTGCTATGTTTTACTCCAAAAGCCTTCATCACTGACATATCAGGCAAACTTCTTTTCTTAAGTAAGGGATGGATTTTTAAATAATTAGCTTCCTCATCGTGATCATCTGGTTCATTCATGAATTTAGCAAATATTTAGTGAGAACCTACTATGTGCCAGGCATTTCCACGTGTTCTAGGTGCTCAAGATACTACAGTGACCAATGCAGGAAATTTTTGCTCTTTGGAGCTTACATTTCAATGTTTGGGTATTTTCTCAATAGGGAAAATGAAATGAAATGGTAAAGTAAATCCAAGCAGTGCTACCTTAGAATGCCGCGAGTGACATTTTTGTAAGTTGGGAATTGAAATGAATTTGGGATTGTCTATTTGTAACTTTCTTGGGGAATTTGAAAATGGAGATGCACATGGAAAGTGGAGGTGTATAAAATACTATATATCCAGTACTAATTAGTATTTTCAGAATGTCAGAAGTCACTCTTGAAGCTTCAAATAAAACAATTAGACTGTGTTAAGGGATTTCCCAATAATTTGGGGGGAGGGGGCTTTGGCATACTTACTCAGCTCTTCTTTCTTTTGCTGGGATATCCCAACCTATAGTTAACCAGATGTCTTAGTTCTTAAATCCATCAATCCTAGGAACTCCCAGTAAGAATGACTTCCCTTCTCACTCGACACAGACTCACTCATTCTCCTTCTCTCACATTTCGAGTCCTGCCCCTCGCACATGTTTTCTCCCTTCCACAGATTCACTTGCAAACACTTTCACGGGTTCCCCTCCATCCTGGCCCCCTTTCAAGCAGAGGTGCCTTAAATATGGCATTTTTTCTTAAAGCCCAGCCGGTAGATGTCTCCATTACTCCCTTACAGCTAAGACCTCGACAAGTAGGTTTTAATCATTTCTTTAACCGACAACAAGGAGGAGGATCTGATAATTCGCCTAAAATGAGCAGATGCTCGGGAGGACACGTCTCCATCCTACGTCCCTGTCCTCTGATTTAAGTCAGGAATGAAAACTCCATTCTCCCTCTTTTCCAGGCAAAAGAAAAGGCTGATTTCACTAAGCATGCAAGACGCCAACACCCTCCTCCTCAGTACTTCCAAGTTTCCTTCGCTCTGAGACACAAACGCTCTGCTTTTCCCCTCACTCTCGCCCACCCCACCTCCACCGCCTCAGGTTTCCGAGTCATCAGGGAACGCGAGTGGGTGAAAGGACTCGTCGCTGCTGCATCCCGCGCCACCGCCTGGTCCTGCGCCTCCTCCGTGCCGCCTCGGGTTCAGCACTGGACAGCTCCCGTCCCAGCCCAACAAACGGCAGTCGGCTGATTGACAGAGGAGCCGACCAAACAGGGAACTAGACGACTTGAAGCCGCCCTACGAGGGTTTGGTTGCGGCCAAGCTGCCTCTTTAAACCGGCTTTCCTCCCGAGAGCAGGGAGAGGCAGGAGTGTGGTTTGTGGCCAAAGCTAACGGCTCCAATTAACCAGCTGCCCGGCCCCCTGGACTCCAGAGAGACAAACGACTTAAAAGAAATCTTCGCTCTTTGGGACTCGCTCCTGCGCCGGCAGCGGGGGGCCGTGCGCGCGCCCCGCGCCTCGGGAGAAGCGAACGGGGAGGAGCCAGAGCCGGGAGGCGGGAACGACCTGCCGCGGGTGAGACGATGGAGCAGCGTCTTCAGCGGCCGCGGCGGCAGCAGCAGCAGCAGCAGCAGCAGCAGCAGCAGCTCTTGAACACACCTCAATGAGAGCGGCGGTGGACGCTGCTGAGCAGAAAGACGTAAGCAGGCTAACTATAGCTGCCGGGAGGAGAGGGGATGTAACCTGTTCGCCTCAAGGCTGTGAGGTGCGTAATCCCCAGCCGACCCACGGTGGAGCGGGCACAGCCAGCGTTGCCACAGGTGATTCGATTTCCTGTGACGGTGGCTTAGCCAGCCGGGCCAATTTCGAAACAGTCTCAATTTAAAGTCCTTTTGGACTGGGTGCCATCTGGAGAAGAGCGAAGACTCCTAGTAAAAGTCCTAGTGTTGATAAATTGAAGACTGAAATTTAAAAAGTGACTCCTCCCGTTACCTCTCCTCTCCGCGAGGCAGACGGGAGCCATGGCTTATCCCTTACTCTTCTGCCTCCTGCTCGCTCATCTGGGATTGGGAGCTGTTGGTGCCAGCCGCGACCCTCCGGGACGCCCGGATTCCCTTCGAGAGAGGACCCTGAGGGCGAAGCAGCACTCCCAGCAGCCGGATCGAGCCTCTGCCTCGGACCCCTCGGCTCCCTGGAGCCGCTCCACCGACGGCACCATCTTGGCACAGAAACTCGCCGAGGAGGTGCCCATGGACGTGGCCTCTTACCTCTACACCGGGGACTCCCACCAGCTGAAGCGAGCCAACTGCTCCGGCCGCTACGAGTTGGCGGGCCTGCCGGGGAAGTCGCCAGCTCTAGCCAGCTCCCATCCCTCCTTGCACGGGGCGCTGGACACGCTGACACACGCCACCAACTTCCTCAACATGATGCTGCAGAGCAATAAGTCCCGGGAGCAGAACTTGCAGGACGACCTGGAGTGGTACCAGGCACTGGTGCGGAGCCTCCTGGAGGGCGAGCCCAGCATCTCCCGGGCGGCCATCACCTTCAGCACCGAGTCGCTGTCCGCGCCGGCCCCGCAGGTCTTCCTCCAGGCCACGCGCGAGGAAAGTCGCATCCTGCTTCAGGACCTGTCCTCCTCGGCACACCACCTGGCCAACGCCACGCTGGAGACCGAGTGGTTCCATGGTCTCCGGCGCAAGTGGAGGACACACTTACACCGCCGCGGCTCAAATCAGGGGCCCCGGGGCCTGGGCCATAGCTGGCGGCGCAGGGACGGGCTTGGCGGGGACAAGAGCCATGTCAAGTGGTCTCCGCCTTATCTGGAGTGCGAGAATGGGAGTTACAAGCCCGGGTGGCTGGTCACTCTCTCCGCTGCTTTCTACGGGTTGCAGCCTAACCTGGTCCCGGAATTCAGGTAGGGAGGGAAAAAGGCAGGAGGAAAGCCTTCCTTCCGGTTTTGCGGGTGGGTGCGCGCGTGGGGGAGGAACACTTGGCTGTGACACTTACGCCTCCCACCCTCACAGCAGAGACCCAGATTGAGGGACACCCCACGCGGGCGCATGGGCTTAGGGACAAGAAGCGCCCAACATTTGTCAGCTTCCGGCACTCAGCGAAAGCCTTTTTCTCGGATCAGTTTCCCTGCAAGGGGCGTGTGACGGGGGAGTACGTGGTAGAGCTGAGAGAAACCTCCGTTGCCCAGTGCTTCTCTTCAACCCTCTGGAGAGCAGGGAAGGGCGATCCCTATCAGGGGTGATGCGACAGAACCCGGCGAGCTCAGGGTGTGCCTGCCTGGCGCAGGGCGGCGAGCATGGAGCATCGGAGGAGAGAGAAGAGGGAGCCGGAGGAAGACAGAGTTCCTCGTTTCCGCCACTTTGGGGTAGCCTCTGCCTGCTTCCTAAGTGTGTAGTTTGGGGCACCGGTCTGTTAGTCAGTTACCAGGGCGAATAATTAAAACAGTGCAATTCCCTCAGCAGTTCTGTCCCTTCAGCAGTCAGTCAGTCTCAGCAGCATCCAGACTTTGCAATTTAGTCATCGTGCTCCTCTACCCATCGCCCTCCTCCCCCCAACCCAAATCCCCTTTCTTGGTCCCCCCTTTCTCCTGTTCTGTCAGGCATATCTAAGCTCCTCCAGCTCCTGGCATACACATTTTATAAACGAACCTGGTTGAGTGACTTTAGGCAGGGAGGGATTAGTTCTGACTGAATTCACTCAGGGAGCTCGGAGGAAACTTAGTTCTGTATTTCCTGTCTCAGGGTATAGCACTTGTGGGAAGTTGAGAATTTGCAAATTAGTGGGTGGTAACTTATGCCCTGGGAAGTGCCTGACCTTTGAGGTGAGGAACTTGTAGAAGTAGCCCTTAAGAGTGGATATGAGGAAGAAAAAGAAAGGGTAGTGACTCCAAAGAGGGCCTGAGAGAAGGCCACAGTTTGACTGTGATCTTTAGTTCCTAGGATGGAAGGCTCTGGAAAGAAGGTCTTGGGGGTTGAGGTTGCTTCTGTACTTTTTTGGGAACCTGGACAAAACTTGTGTGTGTGTCTTAATTCTCTGTTTGGCACAACAAGGACAGGATGCCTACCTGGTAAAGATACCAGGCTGAATACTGGGTGGGCACATGCAGGGAGTCAGAAAGCTTGTTTGTCTTGGCACTGTCATTTACAGCTGAATGACCTTGAGCAAGTTGCTTAACCTCTCTGGGCCTCAGCTATTTATCTATCAAGTGAAGGAGTTGAACTAGATGGTCTCTAGGGAGCCATCCAATCATAAAATTCTGTAGCTTTTAATGCTGGCAACACTTGAGAAGGCATAAATGAAAAACAACCCCCTTTCTCTGATTCGGTCTGACCATATTAAATGTTCGTGTGTGTGTATTTCTATCTCTTTTCAACAGCCTGTCTTAAACCAGAGGAACTCTTTTCCACTTTCAGGATAATTTCATTCCCTCCCAACTCCTGCAGGATCCTATTAGTAAGGGCTGAGCCAGCTTTGAGTCTCTGCCATATTGTTTGCTCAGAAGAGGAAAGATCAGCAGATGCCATTCCCTGCCAGCAAATTGTTTGTGGATTTCAGATAAAACTTTTCAGGGAGTCTTAGGTCCCATGATTGATTTATCTATCTAACTATCCACCTAACATTTACTTTATGTCAGGCTGTGTGCTAACCGCTTTGCATGCATTATCTTGATTAATCCTCAAAACAACTCTATGAGTTAGGTTTTATTATCTTCCAGAAAAGGAACCTGAAGCACAGACAGGTTAAGCTTCTTGCCCAAGATCACACAGCAGTTAAGTAGTAGACCCAGGACTTGAGCTCATTTGATACTTTTAACCACTGTGCTAAACTCTTATGAAGGTGCCCTAGGAGTGCTGCATATAATATAGCTGCTGCATAAAAATATAGTATTTTCAAGGATCAAACATGGGACTAGGGATGAGAACCATTCATTTTCAGAATTATTTCTCTTAAGGCTCAGGAAGCATAGGTCACCTAAATGAACTCACTGCCTTCTGCCAGCCAAGATGAAGGACTGAGGACACAAAGGGTCTGAGGCTGTGAGGGCTCACATGCCCCCCAGCTAGTTTTTGGATTACATTCAGAAAATAGTTTGTTTCCTCTGGCTGAGTCTCTTTAAGTGCTTTCATAGTCATCGATGGTGTTCTTTAGGCAAGGCACAAAGCCAGGCCATTTAGTGTCTGGCTCTTTACAGAAGCTGGCTCGTCCTGGCAGCATGCATGAAGAGCAGAATAAATACTCTCCTGTGAGTGCTTTTGCCCTGTGTCCTGTGCCCCTCAAATGCTGAACTGAGGATTCGCACAGACATTGATTATAGAAACTGGAAGAAGTCTTAAAGAGATCAGGTGGTTCCTCCTGTTGTTTCATAGATAAAGAAAGAGAAATAGAAAGGTGAAGTGACTTGTCCAATAACCAAATATAAAATTTGCAGTAACAACAGAAATAGGATCTAGGCCTTCTGCCTCTGGTTCACACTGTGCTTGATATGTATATATATATATCAAGCATATATATATATATATATATATATATGCCTAGACCATATTTCTGTGGCTCTCTGCACCTTTGTACACAATGTATGTTGGGGGACATAGTTTATGCTTTATCATCTTTAAGGACAAAAAATTTAGCCCATAGAACACAGCTGTTGATTTTTTAAAAAGATTGTATTGTTTATTTCACACACTTGAGATAGTATTTAAATGGACCTTTCCTGTCTCTTCATACTCATAAGATGCAAAGGTTTTTTGTTGCTGATGTTTTATCATCTAAGATGTCCAGTCTAAAATTCTACAACATAGGTGAATAATATTGTACGGGTATGGTAACAGGGTAAACCTCAAATGAACTTTTGGGAAACCACGATTAGGAGCTCTAATCATGATTTTAAATATATTTTGAACCTGTAGAGTGTTATTTGCAAAAAGCCTTATCTGTAATAAAAATCCATTGATAATGATTTCCTTATGGAAGAGAAAAGGAGGAAAAACTTTGTAGTTAAAATTTTCATTTAAGATCAGTTCCCCAAGGTCTTGTTTATGAGATTCTAACATTTAAATTACATTATATTTTATTTTTAGAGACTATAAGTCCAAAACATGAAATTCAAAAGTAATATGGAGGACATGGTCAACTACTTCTTGTATTAATGTTCATCACTGTAAAACACCTCTCAGAATAAATTTTATTCCCCTCTGTTTCTTTCTTTTTTTTTTTTTTGTGAGGAAGATCAGCCCTGAGCTAACATCCGTTGCTCATCTTCCTCTCTTTTTGCTGAGGAAGACTGGCCCTGGGCTAACATCCGTGCCCATCTGCCTCCACTTTATATGGGACGCCGCCACGGCATGGCTGACAGGCAGTGCGTCGGCGGGCGCCCGGGATCCGAACTCGTGAACCCCGGGCTGCCAAGCACAAACTAAACCACTGCGCCACTGGGCCGGCCCCTCTCTGTTTCTTAATGACACAAATATGTTAAATTTTAAAGCCTAGCGTTAAGATTCACACGGGAAGAGAAGTTCACTGCTCATTTCTTTCTTTTCAAAAAGAGGCTTTAGTTGCTCTGTCACTTGAGTCTTTTTTTATAGACCCATAGTATAAACATTTTAGTTCTCATCTTCCATCCTAGCAAAAAAAGAGAGAGTAATAATTTAAGGTATACCCTAAGTTATTTTTATTTATCATATTGGGTTTGTGATGTCCTTGTAGAGTTTTCCATAAAGTTAAGTCCTTTGGTTTTGCATACTAATTTTTCTTTGTGGAACTTAAAGTACTATGAAGTTGGATCTCACTCTGCTGAAATCAGAGATACCTTCCTGGTGGTGGCTGGAACTGTTCAGTGCGACACAGGATGGATATAAGGTACTTAAGTGTCTGTTGAATTTAAAGTGAAGGAAACTTTGGGAATTAATTCATTCTTGATGAGCTGAAAGGGACTTTGGAATTCATTTGGTTCCTTTCATCTTCTCATTTTACACTGGAAGAAACTGAGACTCAAAGGGCTAAAGGAATTTGCTAGAGTGGCATAGCTCTTTTGTAGTAGGTTGGAATTAATGGGAACCATAATATGTATGGAGCACGTACTACATGTCAGATGATTTACATATACCACTGCATTTAATTCTTAGTGTTCTCAGGTAGTTACAACTTCAGACAAGTTGCACAACCTTCCCAAGATAACACAGCTAGTAAATTAGGGAGCCCAAATCAAATTTAGATCTATCTAGTGATGAGGTTTGTATTGTCTTTCTACTACTCTATGCTGCTGTCTCTTGATTACCAATTTTGTTTTCACCTTATTAAAAAATATAACATGGTATTAGCTTGAAATAATTAATATAGTTAGCCAAATAAGTGATATACACTTATTCTTTTTAGGCCAATCATACAATCAAGTATGTTGCATAGTGAGAAGAGTATTAGACTTGAATTCGAACTTTGCCTCAAGTTCCAGTTTTTCTCTGATTGGCTGTATTACCTGTTTGGAAATCAGTTTATGGACAATCAAAATGTGGGAATGGACTTGATGATATCTAAATACCTTTATAACTCTGTGTTCTATGAGTTCTTAAGTGGCCTATCCAGATGGTCAACAAGTAAGCTTTGGAAACAGGGCTGATAGACATAAATGCAGTACCTTGTGGAAATGATATTGATGGGGGCGTAACATGCAGAAGAAGAGGAAACCAAGTAAATGTCAGACTGGGCGTTTGGTAAAAAAGACAATAGGGCAATGAAGGAAAGATCACAATGGTGTAGAAATCCCTTTTTAGAAACCAACACAATGAACATCGGTGTCACTGATTCACTGACTCCTGAAGGGTCACTTCACTCTCTCTCCTTCACACACATATACCCAAGCATCTCTGTCAAAGATTATGGTACACATCTCTTCTTTCAACAAAAGAGGGCAATTCACACAGTGTAAAAGAAATGACCATCTTACTCTAGGCCAAACATATCCTGTGTCTCTCTTGTGGGTCCTGGTAGCGGTGAAGAGGTTACCTATAGGAACAGCACAGAGATGTTTACCTGGGTTATAGATCAAAGGGTTTTTAGAGGAACTTCTGCTCTTGAAGCTTTTGCATCTTGAGGATTTCATCTGTAAACCATGAATAGTAAAGTGTATCTCCTTTGAGATTCTGAAAAGACTAAATGAAGAACTGTCATATATAGGAAATTCAGTAAATATTTTTCATTGTATCTTCTGTCGTCCCAAATACTATCCTCAGCTGAACATAAACTTTCTTCATTTAGCTGTATTAAAGTCACGTGATTTATAGTAACTTGTAATTGATATAATGGTTTAGTTTCATTCCTAGTTATTGCGAAGGCTTGTAATGACAGTGGATCATGGTGGAAATACTGGCCTTGGAGACAGAAGATGTCGGCACCAGCCTGGACCACATCCCTGACTTACAGTGTAACCAAGGGCAGCGGTTCCTTACTAAGCCTCAGTTTCCTCATCTGTAAATTGAAGGGGTTGGACTAGGTGACCTGTAGGGTTCCTTATAACCCTAGAAATCTATGATTATGCACATAATTAAATGTGTCACTTTAACTTTTGAAGTTTTGATTATAATTCTAAAATAAGTTAATGTATGCTCATTAAATGCAGATCATGTTCACATATGTTGTGTTTGACTTTATCATGGTCATTTATTCACAGCATATTTAGAGAAAGCCCTCTTAATGTACACTGAGTTAAATATATATACTAATGGAAATGAGAACTCTATTTCAAAATAAGAAAAAACATGATCTGAGTTTCTGGATCTTGAAAGATCCCCTGAAATTTACTTCAAGTCAACAAGAAGCTGTTTCACAGATTTCTAAACCAAGGGCCTCAGTATACCTGCATAATTTCCCTCAAGATAATCAATGTTTAGGCATTCTGAAGCTCCTTACTCACTCTTTAAAAACAACTTGTCTTCAATTTGCCTCTGTAGTTGGCTTCAAAATTTCAAAAAGGGCTATTTATTGTGGTGTAGCAGTGGCACAGCGCTATCTTGCCATTTTCTAGAATATGCATTCAGAAGCAGAAATGGGGTTTGCAAGACTGCTAAATAAATTACAAGAGTATATGCCTACTCTTTGGAGAGGGAACTGGTGCCCTTACTGGACTGATTTCACAGCCTCAACTGCTGGATAAGTCAAATTTTACTTTCAAATTACTCCAAATTTTACTTTCAGCTCCAGCAGTTTGTTGTCCACTGTTCAAGGCTACCCTTTTGCACCATGACTGTGTTTTATGATTATACTGTAATCTACTGGGATGCCAAGAAGTATGTTGTTGATGCTATTTTGTACTTGGTTGGTACAGAAGCATCAGGGCCTTGTCTGTTTTCTCTCTCCAGTCCTGGATTGTTGTTCACAGGGTTATTTAAGCAGAATCACTAAAATAGTACAATGGGATTTTGATAACTTCGGCAACTTGATGGCCTCTAGGTGCAAACAGGTAGTTCATTGGTACTGAGGCTATGCCTAGGAAAGTCTGCAGCCAACAGCATTATTAAGCTCTTGTCCAGCACAACTTTGGCATATGCACTTGGTGGGGGAGGGGGGGCTTGTTTGCTGGTCTTTTAGCCTTATTTCCTTTTCAGCTTTTAGTAAAAAACCATTTCTATGTGTAATTTCTTTTTTGGCTAGGCATTTACTCATCTAACAAGTCTTCCTATAGGAAAAAACTTGACCTATAAAAATATGCAGGTGAATAGGCTGTTCTGTGAAATACTTCTTCATTTTAGGACAGGATGGATTCTCCTGGCTAAAAGTCCTTCTCAGATCCCTCTCCCCTCTCCTCTTTTTTACAATGCCAAATTTAGTATAGGAACCATGACTGACTTTTTATACCAAAGAGTATTATAGTGCCTCAAAGCAATCACAGAATACATCTAGTTCTATTACGGTCATTATAGGTGGAATTTATAGGAAACACAGACGAGCTTAAATGTGATCTGACCACCAGATCATTTTCCTCAAACGAAAACCTGTTACCCACCTTTTTATTAAAGAAGGCAGTCTCTTTCACACAATTAACAATAGTTCTTATTAACTGAGATCCAGTTAATTTTTATTTCATTGTAATATCTGTTGTAACTTTCCCATTTAAAAAGTATATCTAGACCAAGACAATGTAGAATTTTTAAAACTCCTGTCCAGTTAGCAAAGTATCCAGTGCACCTATAACTTAAAAGGAACCTTAGAATTATATAAGATTTTAGTTTACTTCTTTAACCTAGTTTTCTCATCATTTACGTGTTTTGTCCAGTGTGTATGCCTTGTTACATTATTATGGAAGAACTTTTATAGAATAACTTGACACACGGCTTTCATCTGAGAAAGAGGCAAAGGTATTATAGCATAGAATAATGTATTTTGCCATTCCTTATTTTATCAGTTCTAAGATGCACCTTTACCACATTTTAATATCTCTCAAACTGAGACGTGTCTTATGATTGAGGGCATGTCATTTTCAATTGCCATACATTTTCCTTTAGTGGTACACAATATAATAGTGCATTTTATAATTAATGGAATCTTATATTTGATGAACTATATAATGAAATGGGAAAATAAATTCCAAGGTCTCTATGACAATAAAGTTCTATTATAATCTATAAGTTATCAAGATATAGCAAAATATGCATACATAGAAACATAAAATCTAGACCCTACTGCTATATATCATTAGATTGCTATTTGTCTTTATAATAATTTTGTTAAAAAAGACAAGCTATACTAAAACATGTAATCACATTTTCTTTTTAATATATATGAAATATACAAAATATTGGTCCAGAAGCTGCAGAAACTTTTATTTTCAGAATAGATAAGGATTACCAAAATCTTTCCCACAGCATCCAGCAAAGCATTTCACTCACACTGGGAAAATGCCTAGGATGGTGAGGATAAAAGACCACATATATGCTAAAAATAGGAGAGAATAATTCTCTTTCTAAAGTGCTTAGAGGTTTCAGAATGGAATAAAAACTTCATGGTATAGCCATGTAACTAGTTTTGGTTAATGAGATTTAAATAAAATTGTGGAGGTGAGTGTGTTTTCTTTCTCTTTTCTAGTCAGCTGCCTGGAATGGAATGAAGAGTCTAGGTTTCCCCTTATTTGATGCCTCAGACCACTGTGTAGAGCAAGGTTTCTCAACCTCGGCACCACTGACATTTTGCGTCAGATAATCCTTTGCTGAGAGGGCTGTCTTGTTTATTGTAAGATGTTTAGCAGCACCCCTGGCCTCTACCCACTAGATACCACTAGCAACCTCCCTGCCCAGTGTGACAATCAAAAATGTCTCCAAACATTGCCACATTTCCCCTAGGGGATAAAAATGCCTCTGGTTGAAAGCCGTTGGAGTGGGGGGAACACATATAAATATGCTATTCTGAGGCCACCCTTATTTCAAGGGTTCTATATGTATGTGTGTGTGTGATGAGTTTGTCAGATCACATTTCTATTTAACTTTTGTTTGTTTGGAACATAAAATCATTGCATATATAGAACCTGACATGAGAACTGGAAAATTTTGATGGATCAATGGAATATTAATTTACATTTATATGCCATCAGGACTCAAAAAGAACATCTGGCCAAATTATTTGCAGAATCTGTTGTTAAGCATGGTTTTACTATTTATATGTGTAAATGTTTTGTTTTAAGGTTTCCCATTAAAGGATGCATTTTGAAAGGAAAACATGTATGTGTATGTGCATGGATCTCTGAGGGGACAGAGAGAGGACAGAGAGAAAAAATAGGGAGTAGAGAGGGGTGGGGACAGGGAGCAAATGGAGATGAATGAACTGATGAAAAACAATAGCGATCTATGATGCTGCGGAATATTGTTTTATTTCTCATGAAGCTCTGTTTATCACTGAGCACTTTCATAGTTCTGATAAACTGAACTATTCTTCCCCAGGAGGTAGTGAGGAATCAAGTTCCTGAAGATTTAACTATTATAAAAATAGGTTGACTGTGCTTGCCTTTCAGAACTTTATTTCAGGAAGCCAAAGCTATTATTAGGCTAATGCAGAGCTTATCCCATTAAAGGAATATTAATACCTTACAATATATAATTTAAAAATGCTCTGCTTGCTATTTTGACTTTATTGATTCAGCTGGAGGTTGTTCAGAATTTGAACTTGTTATAAATGAAATTCCTAGAATAATTAAAATGATATATTACATAGACATTATTTAAGGCTTTAATAAACATATGTTTAAAGATGACGTTTTTAATATTACTAATGTCTAGAATCCTGTTCGGTCAGAAGAGATCCTAAAAAATAACACTGACCCCATGATGGAAAAGAATGTTGAGGCTTCACAGTGTAAATTACCTCCACACAAACCGAGGCCTGCCTGCCTCTTCACCTGCCGTCCACAAACATGTGCTACATGTGAGCTGCAGTGACGAGGGGATGAGGAGCATGCTGTGGTACACTGTGTTAGTTACAGAGAGATGGGAGACAGGGGTGTGAATGTTCAGAGATGAGTCCAAGGCTCGTGAAAAGAAAGGTGAAGATTACTATTTTTCTGGATAAGGCAAACTTTTGAGACAGCTGTTTCAGGTATTGACTTAATAATTAGCTTGTGGGAAGGCCCTCATAATACAGTCTTTTGAAAGTTATTTAGCAATATCTTTGTCTTTCCACTTTTTTGAGAAAGAGGCAAATAAAAATTGGGGTATTCTTTAAAGAGGCAGTGTTTCACTAAATATCTTGGGAAAGCTATTTTTCGAAGAATTAGAATTTTAGAAGTAAGAAGGATTTTAGACATCATGTAATCCCATTTACTTTTACTTTTACAGGTGAGGAGATTGAGACCCAGGGAAGTAGTGACCATCACTTGCACTAACTGTGGCTGCAGTGAACTTGCTGTTTATTAATGGGCACAAATAAAAAGACCCTGAGTCATCAAGAAAAGGTTAATTTATGTTCTTTATTTACTGATCCCAACCTGGTTGGGCATCAGGATCACCTGAAAAGCCTGACAATACGTTCCTAGGCCCTTCCAGAAACCTGTGAAGGAGACAATGTGGGATAGGTTCAGAAGTCTGTATTGCAAAGTCTTTGTAATGCAGAAGCAGCTGGTTCTTAAACTTGGGAAAAAGTAAACAGTATTTCATAAGGTTGAAACACATATAATTCATTTTACAAGATTTTAAGAATAAAAATTAAAAATTGCAATGCTTAGTGACTTCAGCTTTAGTCACCCAAAAAATGTGGCTGCAGGCCATTCTGGGTACCTGCAGCATTCCAATCTCCTAAATGACCCTATCGGTAGGGGTAGAATGACTAGCAGGTTCTTTTTTTGTATGTGAGGAAGACCAGCCCTGAGCTAACATCCGTTGCCAATCCTCCTCTTTTTGCTGAGGAAGACTGGCCCTGACCAACATCCGTGCCCATCTTCCTCCACTTTATATGGGACGCCGCCACGGCATGGCTGACAGGCAGTGCGTCGGCGGGCATCCGGGATCCGAACTCGCGAACCCCAGGCTGCCAAGCGCGAACTAAACCGCTGCGCCACCGGGCCAGCCCTAGCAGGTTCTTTATGAAGGCAGGGAGATCACAGGAACTGAGCCTCACAGGCACGAGCCACTGAGCTACACGCTCTTTCTCCCTCACTTTATTGTGGGTCATTCTTTGTTTTCTCACCTTTAAAACAGGGGCTATCACGAGAGCAGCTACCTCTTGTTATTATTATTTGTCTCTTACGTAAACGTCCTATTTCTCCAACCAGTTCTATATGTCCTTCAAGTGCAGAGACCACATCTGACAACTTCCCATATTCAGTGCCTCTCGAAAGCGCCTTGCATACTTCAGGGAGGCAGTGTGGAAGTGTCTAGGAGGGAGGGTTTGGGGAATATAAACCTAGATTTGAATCCATGAGCTTCCACTTTCACTTACTGTGTGACACTGGGCAAGTTATTTAACTCCCTCTGCAAAGGGTGTAGAGTACCTCTCATGCTGTGAAGAGTAAACAATCTTATATATGTAAAGAGCTTAGCATAATGTTTGGAATGTACTATTCTTTTAAAAAATATTATAGAGTATATAATATGTGCCTGACTAGGGCTATAGGTGCTGGGGATATAATAGTGAAAATGACAGACAAAAATCCCTGTCCTTGCAGATTTTTTTTGTAGGGGCAAGGGGGAGATAGATAGTAAACAATCAAAACAAATAATTCTTGGTAAAACAACAGCTATAAGGGAATAAATACAATAATGTGGTAAAGAATGGCTGAGAGGTAGGGTGGGCTGCATTAAATAGGGTAGTCAGGAAAGACCTCTCTGAAAAGGTGACCCTGAGTTAAGAAATGGAGGAGGAGACACGCATGGTACAAACTGAGGTAATCATGTTCCAGACAGGAAATAGCCAGAACAAAGCCCTTGAGACAGGAATGAGCCTCAACTGCTCTAAGAACAGAAAGGAAATCAGTGTTGCTGGAATTTGTGAGAAATGGGTCATGAGGTAGAAGACGAGAATAAGGTATGCAGAGGTGCTCAATAAATGGTTAAACTGTTGTGGTAACAAGGAAACATGTTAAGTGCTTTGCAAATTTCTACACCTGTAGTAATATGTAAATTGTGGATATATTTTCATGTTTTCCTCTGGATTGCTTTATTGTAGTGTTCTTGTTTGATCTTGGCTGCCTGTTTCTCTTTCTTCCGTTCAATCTTGGCCTTCCTGCCTATCGTCTCCCTAAGCTCTGGGAGCTTGAGTTTTCCAGTTTGTCTGAGGAGATTTCGGTCAAAGAATAAGCTATTTCTAATTGCTCCATTCTTGAATGTGAATGAATAAATTGGAATAGTTGAGAGGTAAGCGAGATAGAGAGAGAAAATCCAGAATTTCTTGCAAAAATCAGTTGGGTGCTTTTCTTGCTCTCTGGCTTAAACCTGTAAAGTGGAACCCTTTCCAGACACAGAGGAGAATAAGGGGAGGGACAGAGCAGGTAAACTCATGGACAAAGCATTTTTCCTCTCCCCAGCATGCCTGGGATGACATTCTACAGGTCCCTGACCTCTCTCAAGCTGGCGGCTGGCAGGTCTTGTCATTTGGCATTTCCTGACACACACGTTGTTGTCTCTTATGGTGAGGTCGAAGATGCTGAGGTCCAGGGCTGCCTGAAAAACTGCCAGCGAGAGGCACAACGCACAGAAGCGAGATTGGAAGAGGCAGAAGAGAGACCCCGAACATGCGGACATGAATTTGGAGGAGGCAGACTTTGCATGACAGGAAAGGAAGTACAGGCAGGAGTGTATCTCTAATGAAGAGTATTAACAATGGAAAATTGGGATTATGGTGTTAGGAAATAAAATCATCACCATTAGCTTCTCCAATATGACAAATGTGGAATGTAGCTTCTTTATATTTCATTTATTCCTTTTCCTACTCTATTATTTTATTAATTATATTTTTAATTTTTCTATTGGTTACCTTGATTTTTGCCTCTATAAATTTTAAATAGTATCTTCTATTCTTTATTTTTCTTTTTTTACCTTCCTACTCCTGTTTCCTAGTCCAATATTTTTAGATAATTAAATATGGTAGCAGTTATGGTCTGTTACTACAGGAAAAAAAAAAAATAACTTCTGTGCTTTGTTCATTAGTTGCCTCTAAGAATTGAAACTTCAATAACTGAATCCATGCCATTTTCAGAAGGTTCCAAATTTCAAGGTCCAAAGATTATCTTTTTAGATCAGTTGTTCAAAGCTATGCTACCTTTAGTTTGTGCATGTCTGTGTTGAGACTTTTCACTTATGTTCCCCCCTGGAGCTGCCAACTGTCTTTCTTTTTCAAGTTAAAGAAACAAAAAGGAACCCCATGTTTTACTTCCCAGATCATCCAACTTCTGAAGCAGTCATTCTATTTGTTAAAGAAAATTCACATTTTTGTTGAAGACATTCTTCTCGGAGTCCCATAATTTGTACAAGTTGCTTTAGATCTTCTGCAGAATAACTATCATAGAAATCTTTTCCAAATTATTGAAATTTTGGATCCAGTTGTGTATTGGATGCAGGTCCTCTTATTTCTAGAATGCTGCTTTTTTCCCCCCTGCCCCCTGGAACACAATTTCAAATACTTTTTCAGAAAGGATCTGTGGGAGGTAAAATTTCTAAGTCTTACCATGTCTGAAAACATCTTTGTCTTCATGCATGATTGATTGTTTGTCAGAATATAGAACTATAGGTTCAAAGCCATTTTGTCTTCAGAATTTTAAAGACATTGTTATATTGTTTTTAGCATGCATTGCTGCTGGTGAAAAATTTGATGTTAACCTGATTTATTATACCTTTGTAGGTAATCCTTTCTTTTTTCCTCATGGAAACTTTTAAGATCTTTTCTTTTTCCTTGGGGTTCTGAATATTCATGATGATGTGCTTAGATGTGATTCTTTTTATTCATCAACCTCACCACTTAGCTGGCCCTTTTAGACTTTTCCACTGAGAAATTTTCTTTTATGATTACTTAAAATTATTTTCTCCTATCCATTTTCTCTTTCTTGAACTTCTACAGTAAGGTATTCAACTTTCTGGATTGATCTCTATATTTAACTTTTCTCTCATTTCCCATCTCTTTTTCTCTCAACTTCACTTTTTAGGAGATTTTCTATTTTTGATTCCTTTTTTTAAAATTAAATTAGTTTTCATTTGGCAATCTCTTTTAATTTCCATGAGCTCTTTCTTGCTCTCATTGTTTCTTTTTTCATAATTTTATGTTCATTTTCTTAAATTTGAGAACATTAATTAAAATATCTATTAAATTCTCCTCTGTGCCCTGAATTGTTGCTGTTTTTTCCAGGTTCAGTTATTTGCTTGTTCATACCAGTTCTTCTCCTTTATGCTCCCAGTTCTCCTCAAACATGATCCTCAGTCATTAATTTTATGATGAAGGGCTAGATTAGTTTATACAGCTAGATGGCATGAATTCTTGCAACAGGTGTGTAGGCCTAGTTCCTCAGTAGACCTCTCCATTGACTGTCAGGCTTCACTCACATTAGGTTGCGTGAGAAGAAAGCTGGCACTCTCTGGCTCACCCTAGACCTTTACTCTGGAAGAACTAGAAACTTTAGCTTTCCCTAGGCATTTATTTCCATCTCTTTACAGAATAGTTCTTGGTTTTTAGCTTGGGAATAAATGCCATCACCACACACAAAGGAGAGGATGTGCCACCTTGTGTAACTGTTTAGAAGGAAATCCTTCAATTCATCACCTTGATGTCTGCCTCACTTTCTACTTCCACTCTTGATACCAATTGACTCTGAGCTTAAAATCTTTCTGGAAACTCTGCTGAAGAGCAGTTTTCACCTCTGTTCCAGCCTTTTCCTGAGCATGTCCTGGGCTTAGCTGCCACGACTCTGGCTTATCATCAATATGATCCCAGAGAATTGTGTCAGATCTCTGGTCAGCTACTTCTCCTCATTCCCTCTTATATTTATTTACTGCCATTACAGTCAGACGTGAGGGATGAGGTAGAGAAACATATGCTCAACTCACCAACTTGAAAAAGAACTTGAACTTAGGTCTTCTGAACAGTCTTCTTACCCTTATACCTAGGATATGGACATCACATTCAGCTCTTTTACTTATTAGGCGTGTGTCCTTAGGCAAGCCATTTCACCTCTTTGTGTCCCAAATTTCTTTATTATTTAGAGAGAATAATACCACATATAGTTGCAATATAAATTGGGGAGAATATCAATCACACACAGTTTCAGTGAGGATGTTTTAAGAGTGTCTACCATAATGTCTGACACATGATGACCACACAATAAATAATAACTCAAAACACAGGATTCAACACATATGAGTAAACCCGACATTTAGTTTATATCTTGGGTATCTAACCAAAGCTCCTTATTTTAAATTCTAATGGGAAAATTTTTTATTTACTTTCTGGTCTTATTTACTTATATTATTTTTGGATCAGAAGTGTCCATTGGCACAAGCTATATATCTTTTTGTGCAAAATTACTATCAACAGTAGTTTTTATTGTATAATATATTAAGGTCTGGAAAAAACAACATTTAGAATAAAAAATGGTGCAGATTATCAGCTGGATAATTTGACTTGAAGAGCTATATAAATAAGAGCCAACAGAAAAAAAAGAGACATTGAATAATTTAAGAAATTATTAACAAAGAAGATATCTTCACTTCGATATTGTAGCCAAACACTAACATAAATGGCACATTTAGTTAAATCACTAGGAAACTCAAGATATGAGATCATTATTGTATATTTTGAGACAGATTGCAGTATTCACATTAGGCATTTATTTTCTCTGACAGAATATACTTTGTTCTTATTTTTTCTTCCCTAGCAATGAAAAAAAAGTATGACTTTGGACATATATATATAACTTCTCTGAACCTTATTTTCCTCATCTATAAAATGAAAAAAGTACTTCCTCTTTTATAGGATTGTTATTTGAATAAAATGAGTCAGTATAGGTGATCTCTTTGTACTGGGTTCCCTGACAAGGGATTGTCCCACCCCATTCAGAAATGGTCATATCCAAAGAGGTGATATAAGGAACACTGTGGATGTGTTGGATTAAATAAACTGTCCTCTTATTTTTTAAAATTGAGATAAAATGTAGCTCAAAATTATTTCAGTGAAGGAAAACCACAAAATGAGACATTAGTCAGCTACCTCTGCAAAAGCAGGAGACTCAAAATATATTTTTCAGGGGAACAATCATCTATTATCTAACTTTAAACACTAGCAATTTTAAGAGAGGTGCTGCACTTTGAAAAAGTATCATTCTCAGGAGCCCCACAATACAAAGATTGTATTTGTGGAAAAAGATGTCCCTCCTGATTGACCTTACTTCATTTTACATTTATTGGTTCTCTTTTTATCAAACTTGAGTTACATTTTCCACACGAAATGTACAGATCTTCCCAAGGAAGGTGTGACCTGATTGCCAAAAAGACTTCCAAGAACAAGAAGCCAGACAGATGGAAGACGTTTGTCACTATGTAAAGTTTTGGCAAGCTTCTCTGGACATGTCTGCTGCAAAGTAGTGTGGGGGAGGAGAGCATTTTCCTGCTTTAAGACAGACTGTTGTCAAATTCTTCTAGCTGTTCTAGAGGGGATCAGACTGTGTTCTTGGTTCTCTTGTACTGCTTGTAGTTATGGACTTGAGCTAAAGGATGGAGATGCTGGGTGTTTTTGTGAGCAATGTTTCCCAAAGATGAGAGGCCCCATGTGAGGAAGTTACCCAAAGATGACTTAAGTCACTGAAACATGAATCTGGAATCTTCCACAGTTAGATGGTAACAGGAAGGAAATTGCTCTTCCTCCCTTTAAAAAAAGTCTCTTCTCTTTTCCTTGGTCCCACCCCATTTGCAACTAACCTGTGAAGTGTGCTCTTCTGTTCATATAGTATTTGTGTGGAAATAATTTTAATTAAATAATTGCTATATATCTCATTATTTTGCTCATTTTTATTCACACAACTCTGTTTTAAAAATCTCTTCATATTGCTATGTATACAACCAGTCCATTTCTCTACTGCTACACAGCAGTCTGCTGCTGCCTAGTGTGTAGAACCTGTCCAGTCCCAGGGATGGGCTCCCAGATTGTCTTCAGTTCCCTGCATTACAATAACACTGTGGTAAGCTTATATGCCCCTTTATGGGCTTGAGTGAGAATTTCTTTGAAAGATAAACCCAAAAAGCAGGATTTCTGGGTCACAGGGAGGGGTAAATATAACTTTACAAAATATTGCAAGATTGCTCTCTAGACAAGCTGCATCAGTCTACATACACACCAGCAGGGCATAAGGGCTCCTATAGCCTCACATTCCTGCCAACACTTGGCATTATACAGCTCCTAATTTTTTGCCAGTTTAATAAATGTAAAGTTATACCTCATTATTGTTTTAATTTGCAGTTCTCTGATTACTAATGAGCTTGAGCATTTCTTCATGTGCCTGTAAGTCTGAAATTGGGTTTACTTTTCTGTAAACTGCTTTTTTATATCCTTTGCCCATTTTCCATTATGATTCCTATATTTCTGTTGTTTTGCAAGAAATCCTGGTATATTCTAGATATTATTTCCTTGTCAATTTTAGACATTGCAATATCACCCAATCTATCATCCTTCAGTTAACTTTGTCCATAACCTTTTCCCTTGATAAGAATTTTTAAAAATTTCTGGGTTATTTACTTAATCAAAATATTGCCTTCCAGTTTATGCTTTTGGGTTTCATTTAAGAAGCCTTTCAATACCTTGTCACAAAAATATTCTCTTATGTCATCAACTACTAAGATTGAAGTTTTACCTTTCACAGTCAGATCTCAAACTTCTGGAGTTCACCTGTGTACATGGTATGGGGTAGGGATCCAGTTCTTATTTTTACCCATTTAGGGAGCCAGGTTCCCAGCACTATCGTCCCTTATCACACTTAAGTGCCTTATATGCATATGCATGTCTCTGAGCTCTATTTTGTCTCACTGCTTCCCATGTCTGTTTTCCTGTCAATACTATCACGTTTTATTGCCATGGTTGGGTAGAATGTTTTAATATTTTCTTGGGCAAGGCCTACATCTTTTCCTTTTTTTTCCACAGATGACTTTTATTATTCTACTTAAAGTAAGCTATCAAGTTTCTCAAAAATCCGTGTAGAATTTTGATTGGTTCCACGTTAAATTTATAGCTCCCTTTGATGAAAATTGACATTTTTAATACAGTAAATTATTCCCTCTCAGAGCATGGAATGTCTATTTCTTCACATCATCTATTTTGTCCTTCATTAGAGTTTCAAAATTTCTCCATAGAGGTTTTGTGCATTCTTAAGTTAACTACTAGAGAATTTATGAACTTCATTGCTATTTTAAAGGCATCATTTTTCGTTATAATTTTTTATTGGAAGCTGTTAGTGTAGAGAAATGCTACTGATTTTTGTACATTGATCTGGTATCCACCAGCCTTGCTGAACTTTCTTATTGTTCTCATATTTGTTGATTTTATTGCTAGATAAATGATCATATCATTTACAAACAATGACAGTTTAATCTCTTCTCTTCTGATCTTTACATCTCATTCCTTTTTTTTTTCCTTATAGAATTAGTCGGGACTTTCAGTACTACATTGAACAGTTTCAGTGTTAGTAAGCATTCTTGACTTAAAGGGAACATCTTAAAGAAAAAGTTTCTCCTTTAAGTATAATGTTGATACAGGCTAGCTTTGCCAAGTTAAGAAAGTTTCCTTTTATTTCTAGTTTGCCATTAAAAAATAAATTAGGTGTTGGAATTCTGTAAAGTGCCTTTTTACATTGATTAAAATAATCACATATTTTTTCTCATTTCTTCTATTAATGCTGTGAGTTTCATTAATATACTTTCTGATGTTCAAACATCCTTTCATTCTTGAAATATAGTCCAATGGATCACGATGTATATAATTATTTTAATATACATCAACATTTGTTTAGCCAATATTTCCTTTAGGATTCTTGGATCTACGTGGATAATTAAAATGGGACATATTTTTTTTGTGTGTTGTCCTCATGTGGTTTGGAATCAAAATCACATAAAATGAATTGGATAGTTTCTGTTCTTTTTTGGTTTTAAAGACTTGTAAAAATATAAGAGCTGTTCATTAAAGGTTTGGTAGTATTCATATACAAAACCATGTAGGCCTGAAGCTTTTCTAGGAAGTGAATGATTTAAATTTTTTATTCACATTGTCCTCTTCAAGTTTTCTATTCCCTCGTGGGGCAAGTTTGGCATTTTATATTTTCTATCAATTTACCCTTTTCCTTTAGTTTTTAAAAATTTGTTAGAAAACAACCATAATACTGTTTTTAAACATTCCTTTGTATCTTTTCATTCTGTGTATGGTTTAATTGCAAATTTTCTGTTTATTTGCATATTTTCTTTTTAATTCTGGAGGTCTCCCTTATTTATCTTTTCAAAGAACTAGTTTTTTATAATTAAAAAGTTTTCAACTAATTTGAAATAATTTTAGACTTTCAGATGATTAGCAAAGATAGTACAGAAAACTCCCATATGCCCTTCATCCAGCTTCCTGGAACATTGATATCTTATGTAACCATGGTAAAATTATCAAAACTAAGAAACTAATATTAGTACACACTATTAATTAAACTACAGATTTTATTTAGACTTCCCCAGTTTTTCCACTAAAGTCCTGCTTCTCTTCCAGGATCCAAAACAGGGTACCAAATGTTATAGGCTGAACTGTGCTTCCTCAAAATTCATACGTTGAAGTCCTAACACCCAGTATGTCAGAATGTGACTGTATTGGAGACAGGATCTTTTAAGAGGTTATTAAGTCAATATGAGGTCATTAGGGTGAGCCCTACCAATATGACTGGTGTCCTTATAAGAAGAAATTAGGACATAGGGACACGAAGTGAAGACCGTGTGAATATACAAGGAGAAGATGGTCATCTACAAGCCAAGGAGAGGGGCCTCAGAGGAAACCAGTACTGCTGACACCCTGATCTCAAACTTCTACCTCCAGAATTATGAGAAAATACATTTCTGTTGTTTAAACCACCCAGTCTGTGGTACTTTGTTATGGTAGCCCTAGCAAACCAGTACAGTCATGCGCCACATAATGTTTCAATCAGTGACAAACTGCATATATCCCAGAGGTCCCTTAAGATTAGTACCATATAGCCTCGGGATGAAGTAGGCTCTACCATCTAGGTTTGTGTAAGTACACTCTATGATGTTTGCACAATCACTGAATGACACATTTCTCAGAACATACCCCCATCAAGTGACACATGACTGTATACCATTTGGTTGTCATGTTTCCTCAGGCTCCTCCAATCTGTGATAGTTTCTCAGTCTTTCCTTGTCTTTCAAAGATATGCTTTTTTTTTTTTTTTTTTTTTGTGAGGAAGACCAGCCCTGAGCTAACATCCATTGCCAATCCTCCTCTCTTTGCTGAGGAAGACTGGCCCTGGGCTAACATCCATGCCCATCTTTCTCTAGTTTATATGGGACGCTGCCACAGCATGTCTGACAAAGTTATCAAGTATTAGTTGACACTTTTAAAGAGTGCTGGTCAAGTATTTTGTTGAATGTCCCTCAAATTGGATTTGTCTGATAGTTTCTCATGATTAGAATGAGGTTATGGACTTCTGAGGAGAACACAATAGAGGGGAACTGCCCTTCTTATTGCATCATATCACAGAATACAAACTATCAACACGTTTTATTATTGGTGGTGTTAACCTTGATCCCTTGATTGATGTGGTGTTTGCCAGGTTTCTCCACTCTAAAGTTACTATATTTCTCTTTCCATACTTTATTCTAAGTGAGTCACTAAGTTAAGTCCACACTCAAGGGGAAGTGAAGTAAATTCCTCTTCCTGGAGGGAGGAGTATCAAAAGAATTTTGGACATATGTTAAAACTGCTAAAGTAATGAATGAAATTGTGGGGGAGATGCTTTGAGGTTATTCAAATATCCTGTTTCTCCTTAAAGTTTTTTCCACTAATTTTAGGATTTATCAACAAGTCTTGCCTACAATGATTATTAATGTGCAGTTCTAATGATGATTTTCTATTTCCCTCATTCCTTCTACATTTATCAATTGAAATTTTTCTGTAACAAAGAGTTGTCCCTTCTTCCCCATTTCTTTATTTAATCATTTATTTATATGCATATGGACCTACGGATATTTAATTTTTGGGTTGAATCCACATTATCTTTATTTATTTTGTTGCTCAAATTGCTCTAACTTTGGCAATTGGGAACTCTCTTAAGTTGGCTTGTGTGTCCTTTTGACATGCCCTTGTCCTTATTTTCTGAAGATGATGCTTTGGGCATATCTTGTATTTTCCCTGCCCCAGGCCTATTATCAGTCATTTCTCTAAGGAACCCTCATTTATTTTATTGAAGAATGGTATTTAGAAACCAAGATATGGGTGCTAGGGGTGATGGCAAAGAACAAATTTTTGGTTTTGTTTTCCTCCTCCATTTTGGTGCTTCTATCTTTGCAATCCATGCATTCCGAATCTTTGTATTTTCTCTGGTGCTTACTCACTTCCACCTTCTTGAATTAAATATTTAGGTTTTTAAAAATACTTTCTTGTTTCCTGATAAATATACAGTATTAAAAAAAACAAATTTCCTTCTAATTTTATTTTATCTATCTTCTACAAATTTACTTGTAGTGTTTTCATTGACATTCAATTCTAAGTATTAATTTCTTTTTCCGCCTAAGAGTTACTTAGGAATTTGTTTTTATTTCCCAAGCATATGAGATGTATTTAAGTTATCCTTTAAAGAAACTTAATTTATAATTTAATGCATTATGACTAAAGGACATAGTGTGTATGATATTGATCCTTTGGAATTCGAAGTTCCTTCTGAAATATAATCTCTGGTTTATTTTTGGTAAATATTTGGTTAATAGTCTGTGCATTTTAAAACAGAAAGTGAATTATCTTTTATGTGAAGAGCTCTATATATGCCTAATAACTTAAGTCTACTAAATACAATGTTTAAATATATGCTAACATTGCTTCTTTTTGTATAATCTATCAGTTTCTCAGAGAGGCATGTCAGAATTTTTGACTACCATTGTTGAAATATTTCTCTTTATGTCAATTGTTGATAAATACACACATAGACACATGTGCTTAGGTGCATATATGTTCTTGATGGCTGCATCTTCTTGATCCACTGTTCTTTTCCCCAATATACCACATCTATATTAGTTAGATGTTTCAGTTACCTATTTCTGCTTTATAAATTACTACAAAACCTAGGAGCATAAAAAAAGCATTTTATTTTTCTCACAATTCTGTGGGTCACAAATTTGGGGAAGGCTTAGCCGGGTAGTTTGTTTCTGATGTATGTAGTATCAGCTGAGGTGGCTGGGGCTGGAGGATCCACTTCTAAGATGGCTTCTTCATTCATATATCTGGCAACTGGGCTGAGATGTTTAGAATAGCTGGGGGATATATGGGCACTGCTTGGTAAGCTCTCTTTCCATATTCACTCCAGCTGGCATCTTGCATTTCCCCACAGCAGGATAATCTCAGGGTAGTTGGGCTTCTTATACGCAAAATATACGTATCCCCTCATAAGTTGCCCACCTCAAAGTCTCATCTCATTGTGGTATCATCCTGAAGTTAGGATTTAGCCATCTGAATGAGGTCCAGATGAGCATGAGTCTCCATATGTATAGTTCCTCAACTACAGTACTTCTCAGTCTGAAGACCCCTAAAGAAACATTGTCCCCACCCCCATTATCCTCCCAACATACAATTGTGGTAAAGAGATAGGACAACTACAATACCACTCCAGTTCATAAAGCAGAGGAACAGGATACATATACCAGTTACTAGTCCATGGCAATTCTGAAATCCACTTGAGCACATATCACCAATTCCTTGACTAGGACCCAGTCCTGCTCCCTAGGAATAATTCTCTGAAAGTCCTGGCTTTACCCTCTGGGCTCTTGGTTTTGTCCTCTGTATGGTCCTATCCTTTCCCTAAGAAATTGACTATGTTTGCAACTGAGTAGCCTTCTCAGCCAGCTTCTTGCCCATAAAAGGGCAAGGGGGGTGTGTCTTTATTTTGTACTGTTTCTTTCCTTTTTCATTCAAGATGACAGTGCTCCTACCTATGCTATTCATTAAAAAATGTTTTGGGTTTTCTATGAATCTTACTGGATTTCACTGTATTAGACAGAAGCTACATCTACAAATCTCATTAAGATAGACGGTTTTCTATCTTGGGCCCTGTGGCTACTGTGCAACAAAACCTTGAGAATCATATAATCTCTATTGTTTAACAAAGAAGTTCTATGAAGCATAACCATAAGACCATTAGAAATCCTTTGGTCTAGCAGAAAGGTTGTATGAAATACTACCTTAGATTTTTCTGAAGTCTTAACAAAGGATTTTACAGACCCTGAGGTGATTCTTTGCCCTGAAGCCATTTCATATTCCAAGAATCTTTTGCTAGAAGAAACTGGGGATGTGCAACAGTTTTATTTTCAAATCCTGGCTCTTTAATATTTCCTCTAAGTTTTGCTCAAAAACTAAGCAGCTCCACAGCAGTATTATTCAAATAGCCAAAAGGTGGAAGCAACTCAAGTGTCCATAAACCAATGAACAAACCAAATATGTGTATACATACATTAAAAAGGAAGGGAATTCTGACTCATGCTACAACATGGATGAACCTTCAGGACATTATGCTAAGTGAAATAAGCCAGTCACAAATATTATATGATTCCACTTATACAAGGTACCTATAGTAGTCAAATTCTTAGAGACAGAAAGTAAAATGGTGATTCTAATCCAGGGGCTGGATAGAGGGGAGAATGCAAAATTGTTGTTTAACAGGTATAGAGTTGTAGTTTTGCAAGATGAACAGAGGTCTGGAGATTGGTTGCACAACAATGTGAATGTACTGAAGACTACTGAGCTGTACACTTTAAGATAGTAAATTTTGTGTTATGTATATTCTACCACAGTTAAATATTTGAAAAAGCCAAAACAAAACAGCTCCTTCTTTAGCCCATGTCTTTCTTTTTGTATTTTATCATAGCCAGCTAGAAAAATCCAGGTAGTATTCCCTGCATTTTTGCCTAGAAACTTCCTTAGCCAGATGCACAAGTTCATTTGCTCACAGGTGACAGTGTTGCCAAATTTTCCACCTACTATGTAACAAAGGTCCCTCTTTCTTCTGCCTTCAATATCATTTTCCTCATTGTCCTTCAAGACTCACAAACATATTTCTGCTTTTATTAACCATCTCTTTGGGGCCCTTCCAGCTTCTGCCTCTGCCTGGTCCCAAAGCCAGTGTCACATGTTTTACATTTTTGATATGTCAGCAACCTACTTCTAGACACCAGATTCTGTTCTGGTTATCCATTGTTAGGAGTAAATGACTGACGGCAGCTGGTCTATCAGCATCTGTTTTAATCAACTCTTTATTTCAGCAGAACTTCTGCCCTGGTATCCCATCAATATTGACTATATGGGCTGTTACTATCAATTCTTTGTAGCGATGGAGCAGGAAATTATTGTCCGAGGTATCATGGTGAAGAAGCAAAAGCAGAATTTCAAAACTTTCCTTCAACCTGTCTAGTCTTTCTTTTCATCCATTTACCCACAGCAGTTTAAGATAGTTCTCAGTTTGCTTGGGTATTCTCTCTCTCTCTTTTTTTGATCGTTAGTTTAGATACTCCTTGCTTCTCTCTACCATCTGTAGTTCCTTTAATAATAATGGGAGTGGGCTGATTTAGGAGCTAAGGGAAAATGTTATAAAGACATGGCCTATGGAAATTTTAGGCTGGTGGGAAAAACAGATCATTAAAATATTATAATACAGTGTGCTATGTGATATGAAGAAGGGAAGCACAGTGTATTACAGGGAGAATAGGGAAGTGGTTTCTAAGTCAGACTTGGAATTCATTGAAAGCTTTAGAAAGGAGTCAGGTAGGAGTTATAAGTAAAGCACAGTTTAGGCAAAGGAATTTCAGGTTACAAATGGATCTATAAAGGAATAGTTTTGTGAGATGGCACAAACTTTTTTGTACTCCACATGTAATTCTGAATGGTATGGAACAACGAATCTGTGCAGGAAAGTGGTTGGAAAAGTTAGAAGTAGGAGGGTCCTGAATATAATGTTATACCAAGGAGCTTCGATTTTTCCTCTTTAGGAGAGCAGGAAGCATTAATTTTGAGTAGAGAATTGTCAGGATCAGACTTCCATGTTTCAAAGAAAGCAGTCCATGATGCTTATGCTGTGGGACCCCTTGCTTGCATGGGAACCTTCTAAAGTCCTGGAATGGGCACTAGCAATGAGTTCTGTGGTCAACTGTTTCTTGTAAAGTTTGCAGAAGGAAAATATGTTAACTGCAATGGTCTCTTTCAACTATAACTTGCCTCCATTACACTTTCCCTAGGCTGTGGGCATTTTTGGAAATCAGCTAAGAGAAAGTTCAGGATTATTTAGTCTGTGTTTAGTAATATATAATAAAGTGGTTTGTAATCACTTCTGTGCAAGCTAAGTTATTGCTAGCCATCCTGGTATGTAGGCCCTGGTAGCCATCAGGACCTACAAACCAGGATCTTCACCTGGAGCAATGCCTGACAGGACCAAATTTAGGAAGCTATTATTAAAAATGTTTGGACCCAGGAGAGATAAAGGCCTGAACCAAGGCAGTGGTAGTAGAGACAGAGGGGAAAGGTCAACATGCAGGGAGTACAATCTAGGGAACTTGGCAATTGTTTTAACTGGGTTGGGGGGGTAAGTCTTATAACAAACAGGTTATCCACTTGGATAACTGGGAGGATGGAGGCCTATTCACGGAGAGGAACCATTACCACAACCTCAAGTTTGGGCGGAGGATGAATCCCTATGCAGCTCGTGGTGTTTCAGGTGTCAGGACAAATAGAGGAAAATGCTGGTCTGCAGCTCAGCTACACACCCAGCTATTTGGGGGATATTATTTGTTATATTTTCCATTCTCTGGAAGCCACTTACCAGGCTATTTTTCACCCTCGCTTACCTGTCCTCAAGCCACGAAACAGCAGCCACCTCCCCGCCCTCAGAGCTTCCTAATGGCGCCGCTCACCGGATGTGGAAGCAGCACTTCCGCCCCCCAAGAGGGGCGCGCGCAGGGGACGCAGGGCAGCGGGCGTGGCTCTCAGCCGGGCCCAACTTCCGCCCTCGCGTGGTGCCGTAGCCACTTGAGTCTCTGTATCGCTCTCTGCAGGACAGTTTTCGTCACAAAGAGAGCGTTCTCTTCCCGTTTAATCCTCCAAACTTCCACGTCCCCCGCAGGAAGTCATCGGTGCCTCTCGAGGGCTTTGTTGGTCTCCAGGCGCTGAGGCAGAGGCGCTAATGAAGATGAGTCAGCGCTGATTTCCCAGCTGGTAAACCTCGGCTCATTACCTCCGGTGGTTTTGCACAAAGCCCAGAAAGCTTCGTGAGCTGAGTGTAAAGTCTGCGGTGACTTTCTTGGTTCCCATATGTGAACCTGGAATTAGGGGAAAACTCCCAGCGATTAAGATACCAATTTCTGAAGCCAGTTTTCTTAGGGAAGAGACCAGAGTAATTGCAGCCTCCTAGAATCCCAAATGAGCCCCGTCCCTGAGTGAACTGTGAGATTTCGAGAAGAATTCCACTATTGTTCAACCAAACTGTTTCAGTGTAGCAGGATAGTTGAGGAAAACTTGACCTCATTATTACTAACAATTGTGGAACAAATAGAAATGTGTATTTTTATTAGTTTACTACTTACATTCTAAATAAGACCTTCATGGAAGAATACCAAAATGTAGTAGTGGATAATAGTAATCCAGAGGGAAACTTGATGTCACTGAAGAAGATGACTGGTAATTTAGGGTGTGAATACGAACCTGCTATAATTATACCTTGAATTGTTGATTGATTAGAAATCTACTTCAGGGAGGCTTATCCTGACTACTCTTTAAAGAAAAGCTTAACCTTGGGAAAACTGGACAGCCACATGCAAAAAAAAAAAAGAAAGTAGACCATTAACTTACACCATACACAAAAATTAACTCAAAGTGGATTAAAGAGTTGAACATAAGACCTGAAACCATGAAACTTCTAGAAGAAAACATAGGCAGTACACTCTTTGACATCAGTCTTGGCAACATATTTTCAAGTACTGTGTCTGACCAGACAAGGGAAACAACAGAAAAAATAGACAAATGGGTCTACATCAAACTAAAAAGCTTCTGGACAGCAAAGGAAACCATCAACGAAATGAAAAGATAACCTGACAATTGGGAGAAGATGTTTGCAAACCATATATCTGATAAGCTGTTAATCTCCAAAATATATAAAGAACTCATACATCTCAACTACAAAAAAACTAACAACCCAATTAAAAAATGGGCAAAAGACCTGAACAGACATTTCTCCAAAGAAGGTGTACAGATGGCCAACAGGCACATGAAAAGATGCTCAACATCATTAACTATCAGGGAAATTCAAATCAGAGCTATAATGAGAGATCACCTTATGCCAATTCAGAATGACTGTAATTAACAAGACAGGAAACAATAAATGTTGGAGAGGATGTGGAGAGAAGGGAACTCTCATACACTGCTGGTGGGAGTGCAAACTGGTGCAGCCACTATGGAAAACAGTAGAGAGTCCTCAAAAAATTAAGAATAGAACTACAATACGATCCAGCTGTTCCACGGCTAGGTGTTTATCCAAAGAACATGAAAACACCAATATGTAAAGATGCATGCACCCCTGTGTTCATTGCAGCATCGTTCACAATAGCCAAGACTTAGAAACAATGTTTCTAAGTGCCCATCAAGGGACGAATGGATAAAGATGTGGTATATATACACAATGGCATACTGGTGAGCCATAAGAAACGATGAAATCCAGCCATTAATGACAACATGGATGGATCTTGAGGGTATCATGCTAAGTGAAATAAGTCAGAGGGAGAAGGTCAAAAACTATATGATCTCACTCATAAGTAGAAGATAAAAACAACAACAAACACATAGAGATGGAGATTGGATTGGTGGTTACCAGAGGGGAAGGGGGGAGGGAGGAGGGTGAAAGTGATGATTAGGCATGTGGTGGTGGATTGTAATTAGTATTTGGGTAGTGAACATGATGTAATCTCTGCAGAAACAGAAGTATAATGATGTACACCTGAAATTTATACAATGTTATAAACCAATGTTGCTGCAATAAAATAAATAAGTAATAAATAAATTTTAAAAATTTAACCTATACTTCTACTCCCATCCCCCTTACTTGCTTGCAATATTTTTCTCCATAACACTTTTTACTTTGTAATGTATAGCATAATTTACTTATTTATTATAGCCATCGTCAATTATTTGTCTGTCCCATGCTGGAGTTAAGTGTGGGACTTAAAGGCAAGAATTCTATAAAGGCAAGATTTTTTCCCCCTACTTATTACGTACTGTATTTCAAAGGCCAAGAACATTTTTGGCCCATAGTAGGCACTCAATAAATCTTTACTAAGAATGAATATGTTATTTTCCAAAGAGCAGAAAGTAGATCCTGAGTGGGCTTGCGTGATTGGCATAACCTATGTGGAACATAGTGCTATTGGAAGCCCCGGGAGCGAAGGCAGTCAACAAGTCAACAAATATTTATTGAATCCCCACTATGTCCCAAGTGATAGCTTTCCAAATTCCCCAGAATTCAGCATCCATCCTCCATTAAACACTGATACTTTAAAAAACATCTTATACCTTTTGGTGTTCCTTGGGGGCAGGGCCTGTGTGATCCACCTACATAGTCTCTCTTATGGGCATATGTACATACCAGACAAAGAGTATTCGTTGAAAGAGCAAAGGAGTGAACTGGATTAAGGCACTAGGTTACCTGGGAATCCAGTTATTTTTCACATGAACGTTTGTTTTGTGAAATTATGGTCCACAATAGTAGTTTGCAATCCTTCTCTGAAGAATTTGCAAGTTTTCTGTGATAATTTTGGGGTTTTCAATCTGAAAAATTAACTTACACGTGTTCTGGGTTATCTGGATCACCAAATACTGACAGAGGGTTTGGGTGTCCTTGTTTGGTTTGTGTCCCTTGCGAGGATTTTAGCACTATGTAGTGTAGTCCTTTGTCGCAGGTTAATAAGAAGAAAACAGAGGCGGCCTAAAAAAGTAAGTGATTTATTCACCCCAAATGAAGCCCAAATCACTCTGTCAGGAGATTTCATAGTAGTTTAAAAGAAGAAAGAGATGAGAGAAATGAGTCATGTGGTAAAATAGGCTCGGTGAAGTAGCAGTAGGTAACACATTCCTGTTCTGACAGGTGATTTAGTTTGGCAAAGCATCATCATTGGTGTTTTCAAATTAATATTTTTAATTTAAATTTTATTGGCTTTATAGATTTGTTTGCATTTATTTTGTAACTTTGTGGGTTTTTTTTTGTACCTACAAGAGCTATGATATAAGGAATCTGAGCCTACCTTTGTGTACATATTTAATATCATAATGAAAATAGTTTAAGTTGGGGACATGGGACCTTGAAAATGTGTTTTACTTTTGACGGGTTTTAGTGGGGTGTTTATGCTTTGCTCAAGTTTGTGAAAAATGACACTACAAAACTTCAGGCTTCAGGGCCCAGGACACAGAATATTTATTTCAATAAAGTCCTGGTTCTAACAGTTCAGTGTAGGAAAGATATTTCTGCTGCTTCTGCTGCTAGTGGTGCTGGTGGTGGTGAAAAATAGGAAAGCGGAATCTTAGGAAAATGTAGGGAGGTTGATTCGTGAAAATGGAGGAATTTTAGATAAAGTTGGAGCTTTCTTTGCAATTGTACTTTTGGCTCTGAATTTGTGAGTTCTCTTTCTTATTAAATTTTCTCAAATGGCTAAGTGAAATGCAGTGTTTTTGTTTCTAGGTTTAAAAGAAAGTTGCTAATCAGCATCTCTGTAGATGTTGCAAAATTCTGTTCGTTGTGGAACACTGGGAGACCTAAAGAGCTGTTTAAAGTCATTGCAATAGAAGATCAGAGAAAAGAGATGTTTATTTTTATACTGTCTTTCCCCCCTGACCTCCTCCCAACCTCCCCATCCTGGCCCTGCAATGGGAAATAGAAATAGAAAGAAATAAGATGAGGACTTTGTTTGGGTTTACTTTAATAGAAAGGTTACTGGGAGCAGGTGTTATTTTAGAGTCAACTTTGCTCCATGTCAGAGAAATACTGTCTGGAGTTCAGTCAATCAACAAATATTTATTGAGCACCTACTATGTGCCTGGCATTATATGGGAAGCTGAAGACAGTGGACAATACAGAGTCCCTGCCTTTGTCAATAATACTTGTCGATTCAGTTCTATTGTGTCTTTATCTTCACTTGGTACACTTTAGTTGAATATGAGTGGGCAATTTGAAAACTTTTAGTGCATTCTTTATGCTGATTTGCCTAATTTCCAGGATAGAATATAGAGTCAGAAATTGTAAAGGCTCAGATTAATTTGTTCATTTTATCTTTTTCTGTTTTTAAGGGGTGTCATGAAAGTTGACATAAATCTTCAGAAAGTGGACATTGACCAATGTTCAAATGATGGCTGGTTTTCAGGAACTCACAAATGTCACCTTAACAATTCAGAGGTAAGAACATGAAAATAAAGTCCTCTGAAGTCAGAAGCTCAGAAATGTATTATTTTTGAATATATTGCATTTGTATGGATAAGTGAACAAAAGGCCTCTTACTGGGAAGAAAACCTCCTATGCAGGTCTGAATGTTGCCAAATGAACTGAAAGAGGAGTAGAAAATGCAATGTGTGCAGAATAACTGTTCATTTAGAGACTAAGAGAAGTCTGAAACTAAAATCACGTCTGAAGTTTGGCCTTAGTCAAAGGCTGATCCTATTCTTCAAAATGGGCCAGAAATTAAAATAGCCATGAAGTGAGAAAGCAGTCCCAGGAGGGGTCAACCAGATTATGCACATTTTTATGGAATATGATGCCTGTTGAAACACTGATGGTATTAATTCAGACACACTGCCATCTGCTAGAAAAGCAATAGAGAAAGTATGGCAGGGAAATTTTGGAAACAAGGAGAAAACTGTTTACAGGGACCTGGAAAGGAAATATGTGTATTTGTGTGTATTTCCAATTTTTGACTCCTATCCATGCTTGATTTTAAGAGACTATGGTTGGTAAGGAACAGACGTAGAGATCATACTTCTGGAAATAAGACTGTCACTTGTCTTTTATAGTTGCAGAGAGGAAATGTGATGACATCCTGATTTCGTTTTCAGTAATCTATCTGTGAGGTCCCAAAATGTTATGAAACTAGTGTACAATAAAGTTTTTTATCTTAAATATTTGGGTCATTCCAACTTTGAGTCCATGAATTTGTGAGGAAAGTCAGCTTGATTTACTTAAAATAGAGGGAATATCCCCATAAATGTAGTAATTTACATCTTCAATTTGAATTTTTGCCCTTGTGAAAGATGGTTCTACATAGTGCAATTTTATGGTAAGAAATTTTCAATCAGAAGGAAATTTAACAATAAACACTTATTTGTGCCTTTACACAAATGAAAAAGTGCACAGAGATGTGCACAGGTGTACATGCATGTACATACATGTACATATGCCCATTGCATGTTTCCCTTGTGCACCCCCCCCACATATCCGTCCATACACAACCATGTACTCCCATACCCAATAATCTTCCACAGTTCCCAACATCCCCCTTGTACTCCACACACACACCTCCACCTGTGCCCCATACTCCCCACCACAATATCCTTCAACCTTCCCGCCCCTTCAACTCCCTAGAAACTCCCATAATCCCCCACATCTCTCTAAATCCATCACACATCCCCACCATATCTCCATGACCCCCACTTCCTCAATACCCCACACACATTCCTGCACATGCCCACACCCTCTCCCACATCTCCATACACCTCCACACAGCCTTCACTTCCTCTACTCTTCCCCAATTGGGACCCAATTATGCCAGTGAAATGTTTCTGTCTTATCAACTCACAGAAGTCAAGATACTCTTTTTGCTTCCTTTCACTACTTGTTCTTAAGGTTTTGAACTTTTCTGAGTTTCCACTTCGTTTTGGATGATTCTGACGTTTCCAAAGATGTGAATTTCAATCACTGATCTGGTGAATATCTTCAGCCTGATTATTATCTCCATGCCAATGGCCTATAGCCACTTGGCTTTGTCTTTTAGCCAGAGTGGAATTTTTTTTCTGCATGGGTCTCATATTGTAGATATCGATCTGTATTTGGTCATTTCTGTATAGCCTTGTTTCAGTGGTGCTCCTGAGTGGTTCAATAAGCAGTCTGTCTAGAAACAAGGAGGTATTTACTTTTCAGTTTGTTATAGTTGCTGCTTGCCTCTAATAATCTTGGTGTAGTTTTTCCCCCCCTTATATCACATTTGTTTATTTGACTAGATGGTCATATAGGAAGAACCTCTTTCTCCTTTTGGAAGATTGGTTTATTTTCATTGCATAAGGATTATTAATTCTCTGGGTGTTGTGTCTTTCTAAAAATTTCAAATAAACTAATTATTTCAAGGTAAACTATTATCCTCTAATCTGGTTAACAAAGATTAGGTTGGAATGTGTAACTTTTGGCATTATAGATGAGAGCACGTGTTTATTCTACACCTATTGGAAAAACATATCCTACAAGATAACTGGCAGACAGTTAAATGAATCTCATTTGAAAATGTTGTAGAAAGAGGCTCAGTGATCAAAATACAACATCAACAAACACTGAGTCTACAAAACACATATTTTGACGTACACTCTGGGTCCCTTCACCCCCTTTCCTTGCCCAGACACTGGAGCTGGGAGCAGGAGATCTTGGTGTCCTAGGCTGGGTCCGAGAGGCCCTTGGTGGGTAGTCTGACATGGAACTTCACACTTTTCTGTTGGGCTTCTCTAAGGTTTTATAGTTGGTGCTGGTCACTCTGGGTACCTGCAGCAGTTCTGTACCACATCCTCAGTCTAGTGAATAACAGTAGTCTTTCAGTCCTTCTCTGGTATGTGAATTGGAGCCTAGGAACTGGCTTCTCTTGAAAATTTACTGCTTGAGAAAAGAGAAAGAAAAATCTCTTGTTCAGGGCATTTTTCATCTGTACTGGTCTGTTTTGTTCCTTGTCACAAATCTTCTGTTATGGACCCCAACGATCACTGTGTAAACTGGCTTATTTTGGGGAAGTACTTAATGTGATTCATATTTGTAGGGTGGAGGGGCCTGTCTTGATTAATATCCAAATCATCAGAAACAGAGACACTCATCATGTTCACTGTGAGTTTCATCTTGCCAATGTTTAAGATTTTTCTCTTGTAAATACTAGAGGAAGTGACAAACTTCTCACTTTAAAAATTTTTCTGGTGTGTTGACTTTTCAGCCTCCGAGGTATCTTAAACCACAATAGCGAGTCTGATGTTGAAAACAGACACGTGGTATGCGACCAATGACCAAAAGTCTGCGGAGCATTTTAGAAAGGCATGGAATGGTTTGTGAGGAAAATAATTTCTCAATGAGTTTGGGTTGTTACAGGGTCTAGGAGGCCACTAAGTATTTTTTGAAGGGCATAGTAGAATGAGATCTGAGTCAACACCCTGAACTGAGCTGGCTGTCCATAATTGATGCAGATCACTGCAACATGGAATTGATCATGTTGTCAGTATCCATTTAAATACTTCTTGACCTATTTTCATATCATTGTTTGCTCTGAGTCCACAAAATCCTCTCCTACAGAATAGTTTATTAAAAACATTAAAATAAATTGATATTTATTTTTGTTTTAAAGGTTATCTTTAGCTTTGTTTCCCTTATAAGAATTGTTTTATCCCTATTTGAATTAGGAAACATTAGGACAGTGACCTTGAAACTTGTTTTTATTATAGTCTATTAGTAACAATGCTTCAAGCATCCACGCATGGCATATGTGTGTTTTGTTATACTGATATATTCTGTATATTATAAATCAGAAAACTTAATTAAGCTGAGATAAAGATGAAATAATAATTTAATGTAGATTATATTTTATAAAAATAAATATATCTTTAATGAGAGCAATGTAATCGATTCATGATTTTTGAAAAATTTTTAGTGAGTGTTATGATCGGTTATGTTTCATCATATTTTAAAATCTTAGTTTAATACTTAGTAATGCAATGATTCAGAGGTCTCTAAGTTCAGTTTATTTTTATACTTAGTTTTAATGCCTGTCATAGTTGAAAATATGCCTCACAAGGGTATGTCAGTCCAAATTGAAGAAATAAATTAACTGTGTTTGCTAAATTACAATGTTCGTTTTTCAGTTCCATCTACAAATTTTGTAAAGGTTTTTGCAGAAATAGAGCTGGCAATTTTTCATCTTACCTGATGTCAGTTGGTCCCTGAAAACTAATTGGGAAGCTGGGTATTTAAATATTTTAAAGGAATAGGTTAAAAATCCTCTCAAACTTTCACAAGGAATATTTTCAAACAGATTAGGAAATTTTATTTCCAAGTTTAAACTATATGGCTACATGAGTATTTATAGTTTTTGGCAACAAAAACCATATAACACTGAAAACATTTCCAAATATCCATTTTCAAAATGCTCACTTCAAAAGGCTTTCTCATGGATTATTGAAATGTCACTTTTACTTTGAAGGAGCAGCTTATGTATACTTTTGAAAATGCCTGCTGCATAGACATTACTGACAACCACTTGTGATCATAGAGGAGGTCAGCGAATTGGAACATTTGCCCTTTTTTGTAAAGAGCAATGCATAACTAATCTTTGAGTTCAGGAACAAGTGTTTCACTTTGAGATGATCAGAAAATCTTTGGGAAAAGATTTTCCAGGTCACATACCATCTCATTATGAAGAATTATAACTATTTTACAATTTAAAATAATATTCTCTCTAAATCCACTTAGTCAAGTATAAATAGTAATAAATTGAAATTTGAAAGCAAATGAAGGAACCAAGTAACCACTGTCATTATTTCTGTCTTGAAACTCCCAGTTCTCCTTCAGGATGCCTCAAGTGCCTTATCAATATTGTGGTTACATGACATGTGGACGGAGTGAGGACATTAATGCTGATCCAAGTCTTAAATATTAGTAAAACAATTTATTTTATTTTATTTTTTTTGTGAGGAAGATTAGCCCTGAGCTAACATCTGTTGCCAATCCTCCCCTTTTTGCTGAGGAAGACTGGCCCTGGGCTAACATCTGTGCCCATCTTCCTCTACTTTATGTGAGATGCTGCCACAGTCTGGCCTGATAAGTGTTGCACAGGTCCGTGCCCGGGATCTGGACCTGCAAACCCTGGGCTGCTGAAGTGAAGCATGTGAACTTAACCACTATGCCACCAGGCCAGCCCCTATTTCTTATTTTTTTAAAACTTAAGAAAGTTAAATAAGTTAAGTTAAAAACTTTAAAAAGTTAAATATAAATAGAAGTTTTAGTATTTTCCTCTCACATGCCAATTAACCTCTTGTGTCCTGTGCTTTGGAAACCACTTCTTGAGATTATCAGATTCACTGTTCTATCTAGAACCACTGGAATGGATATGTCGTCAGCTCAGCTAATGGCTTTATATAGCTCTAAGATCGTTTTTTGATATCTCCTTTTCTATTGAATGTACTGGATGAGAATCTACTTGTAACTCTTTACCACTCCATTGTTTATAAGTTAATGAATCTCTAAAGATATGTTTTCAAGAAGGTCAAAATGTAAGAAAGGATATCCTTTAGTATACAAGAAAAGAAATTTAATGCAAAACGCTAAAGAAAAAAATCTAAAGAGAGCATAAGAAGTTAATCATTCTCTTTTGAAAGCCCTCTTATATACAGAACATAGCTTACTCATTTGGCTACAGCAGGGTTTAGAGTAGTTTTCTAGAGATCTTTTCTTTAATTCAATTTCTACTGAGTGAAATTGCAGGGAAACAGCTGTGTATTAGTTCTCATCTTGTGGCCGCAGACTCACCTTTGCTCTTCTTTTCTCTGGAAAGGTTCTGCTTTACAAATATTATTATTCACCTATCTCTAGAACTGTGCTGTTCAATATGATAGCCACTAGCCATATATGGCTATTGAAAAGTAAAGCAATTAAAATTAAACCAAATTAAGAATTCGGGTTTTTGGCCTCACTAGCCTGACTTCAAATGTGTAATAGCCACGTGTAACTAGTGGCTACCATATTGGACAGTGTAGTGGACAGCTACGCTCTAGAATATGGTCTAGCTTACAGTGTAGTCAAACCACACAGATGATTGAAACCTTTCAAATCTCTAAATTTCCTCATATAGTTGAATCAGTAACATTGCCTTTAAATTCACTAAGGGACATTTAAGGACAAACTTGAAGTGAGTTTTGAGTTATGCGATCATTCTTATGATCTACTGTATTAACTCAATTGAAAATAAATAGTGAGAAATTTGCAAACTATTTCTAATGCCATTATTTTACACTGAAAACTATAAAAATCTTCCAGTAAATGGAGAAAATTCTGCTAATCTTCTAGATATTTAAATTTTCATTGTATTTGTAGTAAAATATCTCTTTTCTCTCGTTACCAATACAAAATGTGGCTAACATGAAGTTACACTCTCCCTCTAGAATGTAGGTAATGATCAGGTGTTCATTGGTGTCTAGCACAGTGCTGAGATGCTTGTTGAATTAATGGAGGCAGCCAACTCTGTTGTTATATTATATATAATGTAAAGCTGTTGCTTTTGATTTCCCCCACTGGAATTGCCCAAAATAAAGTTAAAATTTATTTCTTTGTGGTAACCATTCAGATATTTGAAGACTACTATCAGTTACCTTCCAAGTCTTCTTTCTTCTAGGCTGAATATCCTTTGGTTCAGTCAAGTATCCTTGCTTTACTAGGCTTAACCAAAAGGCCACACCACTACTGTATGGATCCCCCATTTGTTTTTGAGGTTGTGAAGCCCTCACTTGTTTCATTTTGTTGCATAGTCTTTCTTTCTAAAATGAGTAGAAACTGATTATAATTTTCAGTTTTTCACTATGCTCCTGAGAGTTGTTTGGACTAGATATTCCAGAATTGTTTCAAAACTAGGGTTAGGAATGACTATTCCGGAATAACTGTACTGGGGTGCCTAATAAGTCAATTAAGGGAAAGCTGGCTCTCTTGTTCAGAGAAAGATGTTTCCAGCAACTGAGCGAAGAGCTCACCAGTGACTATTGCCATCTTGTGGTTGGGGGAAAGAGAGACAGAGACAGAGAGAGGGAAAGAGGGAGGGAGGGCGGGAGGGAGAGAGGGGATCTCTGGTAGAAAATCTAAAATCACTATTAGAATACTGTACGTTTTTTTCTTGCGTCCAGTTGAAAGCTGGTTTGTGTGTCGGGTCCTGGTTAAATCCTAGACCACTATTTCTAACACTGTCTCCTGCTACCTGATTCTGACTTTAGTCTCCCCATCTGTAATCAGGTGTACTAGGTTTCTCTGAGCCCGGTGTAAAAGTTTGCTGAACTATATTCTTATTAATTCTTCTTCTTCTTATTATGATTAAGAAGATATATGCTTTCTTTTCCAGGAGACACCTTTTCTAATGGATTGATTCAAATTCATTGTCTTCATTCATTCAATGCATACTTATTAGCATGTCTATTATATGCCAGGCACTGTTTTAGGGGCTTGAGATACAGTGGTGAATGAGACAGAAGAAATCCATAATTTAAAAGAAATCATTTCATTCTTGAGGAGCCAGAGAACTTAAAATATATCAATTAACTTTAACTCTTTTAAGTACTAACTTTGCTAAAGGACTGAAATATCATACATTAAGTTTTGAGACACAGGAATGAATAATCCCTATCATAAAAGACAAGTCTTCATGCATCTTCCAAAAGTATAGAAATTTACCTACTGAATTGGCAAACAGTAAAAAAAAATTTATAATGCTTAGTGTTGGTGAAGACTTAGCAAAATGGATCTTTTCATGCATTATTGATAGGGATGCAAATTGTTATCAAACTTTCTGGAAATATGGTAAAAATGTATCACCATTAAAAAGTGCATACGTCTTTGTTCCATCTGTTCTTTTTTTCCTACTTCTACTTTGAATAATTTATCTAAGGAAATATTCAGAAATTGGCATAAATATATATGTACTAGACTACTCACAACAATAAAGAATTGGTTAAAGAAATTGTGATACAGCCAAAAAAATACAGTGCTACATTGCTGTTTAAAATGATAATATCATTCTTCATTCATTGACATGGAATGACATCCATGATAAATATTAAGGAAAAGAAGCAGGTTCTCCAGTATGGTTTGAGGATTAATAAGAATTCTGGGATATAGAGAAAAGTGATGTTATGTGAGAAAACCTTTTTGAAATGTGTTTAGTAGATGAGTAGAAAATTGGTAAGAAGCAGCCAATTTTTTTCTTCCTGAAAGTGAGCCCTTTTAATTTTGAGAAGTGAAATTTATAACTATGGGAATTATGTGCAGAGTGATTTGTATAAGCTAGCTTCCTATTTATATAAGGTGGGTGGATTAAAAGAGAGAGGGCACATGCAGTCTCAAAAGAAAAGTCTATCTAGCTTTTAATTGTTAGTGGTGCTTCTATATGGAACTTTATGGAGTTGGGAAGAGGAGGATGGAGAGAGTGTCAGTTTGAAGAATCTCGAGAAGATCTGTAAGAAGATAGCAGACTCATTGCTGTATTCGGAGACTCCTTTTTCCCTTTTGGCTCACAATAAGGATTGTTAATACAAACAAACAAAAACCCCCAAATCAAAGGTTACAGTAGGAAGTGGATGAATCCACAGTAAAGACAGTGGGTGGGTTTCACTTTTCTGTTGTTTCAACTCAAAAGACCTTATCAAAATCTTAAAAATAAAGCTTCTTATTAATATTAATACTTATAATGGGCTGCAACTATTTAGTAGCACTTGCTTTTGGTCAAGAATTGTTCTACGTGCTTTGTTCTGCGAGCTTTATGTGCATTAATTTTATCTTTATAATCCCCATTTTACTGATGAGAAAGCTAGGCCTAAAGAGGTTAAATAACTTGCCTATAATCACACGATTAGTAATTGGCAGAGTTGGAATTAGAATCCAGACTTATCTGATTCCAGAGCACATTTTTTCTTATACTACTATCTTATACTTGTTATTTTCTAGGAAACATATAACCAGATAAATCCTTTTAGGATTAGGAGTGAGCATGTATGGGAAGTTTTAGATTACAAACCACATTTAACTTTGGAATTGGGTAGCAGAGATTATGGGATATTGCCCTTTAGACATGGTGCATAAGCATTACATTAAGTAATTTCTGTGAAAATTCAGCATCTCTCTCAGTGAAGAGAGGAATTAAAGTTCCCTTAGGCTATGGATTTGTGTTTTAGTCTAAGGCCATACATAGTGATTGAATGGATTGACGTTAAATTGCAGTGAAGTTTGTAGTTTGTTATAGGGTATTATTTGGGGCCTTGTGTTGTTTAGAATGTTCATCAATTCTTCAAATAATATAGGAAACAAGTAATTAAGAATAACAAATTAATCAAAAGTTAAAAATCAGAGACTAAAAAAATACTGCTGAGTTGGAGAAGCGGACATTTCTATCAAGAAGAAACTTATAGGAACAAAGGTAAGATCCTGAATGTGAGTCAAAAAACTTATCTTTTTGAGCATAGGAAGAATGATATGGTTTAGTTGCAGCACCTGTGAGCAAAATTTGGGAGAACAGTTGAAGGTTCAATATGAGTCAGCAGTATAGTGTGGCTGCAAAACACCCTTGCCAAAGCCAACTTAGTCTTGGGTTGTTCTCTAGACCTTGGGAGGTTCACATCTCACTGTATTGTAAACATAGCAGAAAATACCTGAAACAGTGTGACAGGGAATATAGAAATTGAATATGTTCTATATAGAATATATATAAAATATTCAATATATTGAATTGAAATTCAATATAGAAATTGAAACCTATTCAGAAGAGAAAACGAGTATTACTAAGGAGTTTGAAACCTTGTTTTTGGAAGAATCAAAGAAATTGAGGATGTTTTTCCTGGGAAGAGAAGACCCATGCATGGATGATCTGACAACTCTTCAAGTATGAAAATAACTTATGTGGATATTTATACTTTTTCTTAAAGGACCAGGGGCTAGGCTGTGATTTATCAGTAAACCAATAGGAACTACAGAAGACTCTGTTTATCTCAATGTAAGTGGAACTTTTTAACAATCAGAATTGTTAAAAAATTGAGAATATATATTTTTTAAACAGGAAAGTATAAATTTGAATGTCAGAGTTGTTCAATCACACATTGCCAGGATGACTACTTGGTGAGGATGCTATAGGCTTTAGTATTTTCAACAGTGAAAGGGTCCACTTGACAAAATTGTGCAGGGCTCATAAAAACTTCCTGCAACATTGGCTATATAGTTGGACTAGATGCCTCTTACAACCCTGAAGTCTTGTACAGTCATGTGCCACATAGTGACATTTTGGTCAACGATGGACTGCATATGTGATGGTGGTCCCATAAGATTAGTACCATATAGCCTAGGTGTGTAGTAGGCTATGCCTTCTAGGTTTGTGTAAGTACATTCGATGATGTTTGCACAATGATGAAATAACCTAACGATGCATTTCTCAGAATGTATTCCCATCATTAAGCTACTCATGACTGTACTTTTAGTATACTGTAAAAGGAACAAGTAAAAGGTGTTTCCACCCAAAAGCAATACTCTGATTGTCCTTGCATTGACAGTGCCTTGAATTCTCACACTGTATGTGGTTGTGCCTGCCAAATCTGAGATTTTCTGATTTTTCTCTGTGATAATGATAAAGCAAACTGTTATTCATCATTGCCACCTGAATTCAATCTAGCTTATAGGATTTGATTTCCAATTACTCATTAAGCACTTTGGAGATGGTGATGCAAAACTAATAAATTTTCATGGAAGTGAGAAGGAAAAACCAAAAGATGTTTAGTTGACATTAGATTTTGAATCTCGGATAATCTGAGCCAGAAAGCAGGCAATATAGGGGAGCATCATTAATTTTTTTCTGTAATCTAATTTGCTTCTTTTGCTCATGAAGGAATCAGATACTTTAGAGTAGAAGATAAACCCATTTTTCAACTATGACAAGGTCATGGTGTTTGGAATCTGCTCCTGAATGACACTCCTTTGTACACATTTCATCACCAACTGGATTATATCACCAACTTTCTTGAACCTGTTGATCTGATGTTGGAGCTTTTGAAGTATTTGAATTAGAGTGTACAAAGGGAAGCTATTCAAGGTGAATAGACTCTCGATCTATCTATCTGAGATACAAAACCATTGTCGTGATTTATAGCTTTCTACTTTATCAACTTTATGGACTACATAAAATGAAAAAAAAAAAAAGAACTCTTAGAAAATCTTATTCATGAGTGGTATAGGTAAAGGTACTTTTGATAATATTTGCAAGTAATTCTTTTCTTTAACCCAAGCCTGAAGAGGCTACGAGATCCCCAAAAGCAAAGTGTCCCACTGATACAAGTTTGTTTTTCAATCTCTACATAAGAAAATAATTATTTGATAATAATAAACAAGACATTCATTTAATACTTACCCTGTGAGTTAGATGCTATTGTCATTCCTATTTTCTAGATGAGGAAATTAAGACTTAGAGTGGTTTTAAGTAACTTCAGGAATTTAAACTATAGGAAGGTGATCAATGGTTGTTTGGAAAGAAAATCACTGACTGGTAGTGGCCCATAGGCCGATACCGTTAGTCTTGCGGTTTTACCTGTGGGAGCTCAGCCAAGAGCCATGCTGGGATCCTACTTATGTGGGAAATTAGGTGTATACCAATCAAGAAGAACTGATCTAGCTCTCAGGTGACCAAAACAAATTTCTGAAAGGGTGTGGCAAGCTCACGTACAAATTTGGATTAGGATCAATATTCAAAGAGTTCCATCTTGTAGGTGTGTGAGTGGCAGCAGCAGAAGTTTCTTGCCAGTGGTGATACTCTTGGTTCAATGTATGGCAGTGACTTGGGATTGTAGCAAAGTCTAGTTTGAAACAGGAACTAAGGGATAAGATACATCTTCTTAGACAGAGGTTGGTAAGGGCTGTACACATTGTCTGGGCATCAGCTAAGAGGGCAGATGTTAAGAGAAGGGACCTACTCTTAGCAGGGAATTAGAAGGCAAATCAGAATATAGGAATAGAACAAAGGTGAATATGGAGGATTGCAGCTCACTTGCAGTGACCAAGGGGATCCTCGATGTTTATGATAATACATGAATACCTCTTAGACCATTGCTGAAGACAGAACACCTAAAATGCTGTGAAACTTCTCTATGGGCTAGGGTTAGAGTGGGGCTGAGCTTAAAGGTGGGAGATCTATAGCACATGGAGCCGGGCTAGAGTAGACTGGGGCAAGGGGGTTGACTTGCATACAGCAATGCATATGAACTCAAAGTACCAGACTTTCTTGATCTTTTCAATTCAGTGAGAGAACATCTGATGAAATATGAAATTAGTGAACAGATTTGGAATATGTAGCTAAATTTATAATGGAGCCAATCAGGAAAAAACCCCTCTACCTATTAAACCTTTGCTTTTGTCATTTTCAGTAGCAGAGAAATTGCTACTTGTCCAATTCTAGATATGAGAAGCAATCAGAATATACAGTGAGTGCCTGAGGGTGACTTTTTGGGGGTTAAATATAGCTTTGCATCATTGGCTTATGTGGGGAAAAAAAATCCCATTATGACAGCAAATCAGATCTAATCTGGCACTCCCTCTGCTACAATTATATAAAATATAGTGGAAACTTGTCAAAGCTTTCAGTGAGAAATGAGGCTACTGACGCTCGGTCCCCTTTTTGAACAGTGAAGAATCATGTTGCTTAGCTACAGCCCTTGGCTGATTTAGAAAGCTTTAACCGACTGTACATACAAGAGTTAAACTCTATTCCTTGATACCTTTTTTTCCTGAGAGAAAAATCCTTATTTTTCACCTTCTTATTTTTTTGGTATCTTTACCAAGTCATTTATGTGTATTCATCCAGGGCAAGTTTCTATTTATCATTGTTTTTCCCTCCCCAGGGTTTATAGATTGAGAGAGAACAAGTGGGTGGCTGATGGTACAAGCAGAACATAAAGTGTTGAAATAACTTCATTGCTTTTGCCCTCACAGTAACGTGCAAGTGTCTATTTCAAATTTTTTTGTCTTTTGAAGTCATTGTGTTTTTCCCCTCTCTTTCAGCTTATTCATCACCTGGGTTGCTATTGTCTTTATAATGCACAAGAATGTGTAACAATTATATTTTTGTATTTCAAAATGTAAACTCACGTATAGATGTACAGAGAGGTGTCAGAAACAGTGAATGTAGCTGATGAAGCAGGAATAAGAGTAGGGCCTAGAATTGGAAACCAAAGGCTGAAAACAGAAGGATTAAAAGAAAAATCAAAGAACTATAAATGGAGAAGATTTATAGCATTTATTGTACATGAAGTAGAAAAGTGTGTAATGGGGGAAATGTCAGATGTGTCGGAGCCCATTTCAATGCGATAAAAATGCTCAAAGACTCATAAGTCTGGGGGAGACTCCAAGAGACTTTTGGTTCATGCTCTGTCTCCAGAAAGCAGTGTTCTAAATATGTGGGTATCCACTTTATTTTTATAGCTCTTCAGGAAAGAGCGTGTCCCTCAGCAAAGCTTTCATTATCTTACTATAATTATTGTAATGAAGTAAAGCCATGACCTAATCTTGATTATGTAATTATTTCGTAGATTTTACTATTGGCTTGTCAGTACAATCTCTGTTGTATGCATGCAAAAGCAGTTTTTCCTGCTAGTGCTTACAATTCCATGATCACCTGGAGGAGATTCTATAGAGTTGGTTCTGTATTTACACTTGGAAATGGAATAATGGATAATTATCTCTATAGGCTTGGCCCCAGTGAAATTCTAGTTCTATCGAAGACCGGAATTCATAGACTTATAAGTTGAGCCACCCCATGTATGGGCTTTGTTTTTATGCTGGTCTGCAAATCATCTTCATTTGCCACCTTTTTAAATATGTTTGTCTAATGCAGTCATTTTCAAAGTGTGGTCCTGGGACCCTGGGGATCCTCAAGACCCTATCAAGGGATTTGGTGAAGTTAAAACTACTTTCATAACAATTCAAAGACATTATTTGCCTTTTGACCTCTCCATTGTCTTATGGCTGTACAGAGGCTACACAAGATATGGTATAGAAGCAGAGTGAATTCAGAAAGAAATATGAGACTCTAGTCATCTTTTAATAAGCCAGACTTTAAGGATATTTGCAGAAATGTAAAACAATAATACTCTTCTTGCTAAATTTTGTTTTGTTTTGGAAAATATAGCTATTTTTCATAAATACATTATTTATGTTAATGTGTTATGGGCTTATTGTTATTTTAAAATTAATTAATAAATATTTTTGAAATTTCTGTTTTATGTGGTGAATATCGTGGATATAACCATGATGGTGAATATCAGTGGATATAACCAACATAAATAAAAGCTCTTTGGGATTTGTAAAGGGGTCCCAAGACCAAAAAGTTTGAGAGGTCTGATCAACTTTTTGATGATTGTATCATCCTGTATTTTTTTCTTGAGACAGTATTGCATAGTAGTTAATACTACTGGCTTCGGTTTCAGACTGCTTGTATTTCTTAACTTTTCTATGTCTCAACTTTCTGTAAAATGCGAATGATTCTGTGAGGTGTGTAAAATGTTTCCAAAGTATATTCTCTATAAATATTAGCTATTTTGCATAGTACTTTGTATATTTGAAATTATTAAATATTTGTAATTATGTATTTATATCTATCTTCTGTGGGGACTGTAAGCTCCATGAGGGCAGACCCACATCAGTTATGTTCACCAGTGTATCTGAAGTGCTGTAACAATATCTATAGTAAAGGTGCTCAACAAATATTTGTGGTTGACTGCTTAATATTCTTCGTGGCTCTCCTTAACCTCTAGGATAAAGGCCACCGTATATGCATGTCTGTCCAAATCTAAATTCCTTCCCATTCTACAATGCCCAATGACTTGCCTTCCATGATTCTACCATGGTGTTTCATGTCTCCATGCATTTACTTGCACATGCTCTTCCTTTGGAATAACATTTCCCCCTTTGGCCCCCTGACAGATTCTTGCTTCTCCTCAGCATCCTAGGTTTTGCTCCTCTGTGACTCCTTTGTAGTCTGCTCCCCACTTCAGGCAGAGCAGGTGGTCCTCTCCTGTGTGCCACTATAGTACATTGTATGCATTTTGATTTTAACCCCTAAAATGCTGCATTAAAATGATTTGATTACTGTTAATTGCAATAACTACATTTATTGGATGCCTGCCCTTTCACTGTCATATATGTATGTGTGTGTATATGTATGTGTGTATATACCTATATATAATTTTATTTAATTCTCCAAACAGTCCTAGAAAATACTTATTATTCTTCCAATTTTATACATGAGGAAACTAAAGCTCAGAGATTTTAAGAAATTAATATAGGTTACATCTCAATTCAGAAGTTGGACTGATCAGTTGTTGCTGCAAGAGTACGTTGAGGCAAGGGCTGTGACCTCCTCATACATCTTATTGGAAAGGCTGCCTTGTGGTTTAAGTTTATGTCTAATATCTTTTCATGTAATAGAATATCTCTTATGATCACTAGTTTCATCACTATGTCACACCCATAAGAAAGATTTAGATGAATTCTACCACAGCTTGCCAGATACTCCATCTCCTTCTAGGAATGGAAAACTCCAGGTAGAGCCTGGTTACTCGTGACGCTCTTCCTAGTATCTGGAAGACTTCTTGGATACTTAGATTATAGGTCGAACTTTAATTTGTTTTATATTTTACTTCATTTAAAATTTACTTCATTTATTTCATTTACTCCTTGCAGGCAATTCTAATTAAAAATGAATAGAAGTTCAATTAAAAGTGATGGTTTTAATTCTTATTGGGGAACTTCTATTATCATAAATACTGTAATCAACTACTATTATTTTTAGAACAGAATAAAAACTCTAAATGCCATAATGACTTATTTATGTGCTTTAGTTCCTATTGTTTTTCATTTGTGATAGATGCATTTTGTGCAAAGGGTGTAAAGAATTCAGAGTAGGTGGCTCTACAAATCGACTACTGATTATTCTCAATTCACCACTGTCAAATATTTTTGTCACTGATCTAGACTTGAAAGAATGAATGAACACATGATGCTTTTAAAAGCTGCTTCTCTTTCCTTTTGACATAAAAATAGAGAGCTTTACAAATACTATTCAGCTAAATCCATATAAATCCTCCTCCACAATCAAACCACCAAATTAAAAATTAGATTATTTTCTTGACATCAAGTTTTGCAGCATATATAAATGTATAATTGAAAAACTTATCTTTATCAATTTTTAGCCTTCCCTTTCTATCTCCCCCTTCCACTCTTCCTTCCTTTGCCCATTTCTTTGTTTCTTCTATTTTCTCCTTTCCTATTCTTGTCTTTCTTTTCCTTCTTCTTTGTTAGTCTCCACTGCCGCCCAGAAAGAAAAGTGAAAGCTAGAAGCTCTAATTTTCAATAAGTGCTAAGAAATGGCACAATCTGGGCCAAGGTTCCAGGAGCCCCAAGTGTTCCTAGAGTAGTGGTGGTATATCTTTTAGAGTATGATTGTACTTTTAATGCCTGTTAGTTGAGAAAACATAAATTAATCATTTTATTACAACAGCTTTTATATACATTTGAAAAATGACGTAAATGGTCAAGATATGTTTTTAATTTAAGCTAGAATGATGGCTTGGTGTGGTTTCTTGAGCTTTTTGAGCTTCTTGAGGTAACTCCATGACTCCACAGACATGTACGAGCTGCAGGTTATATACTACTTTCAGGAAGTTTTGGAATTTACTTTCTGCCTTATCTGGTTCTGCTTTTAAAATGGCCAGGTAGGACTTAAACCAATCAAACCAATTCAAGAACAGAGTGGATTAGTAAACAGGATTTGGTTCCATGCATGCCATAACAAATGCCAATTCAGCAGAAGTTCTTCCTTAAGCCAGAACATAATCACATTTAGGTCTCTTGTTCAGGATTCCACAATTAGAATACATTCTACTGAATTGCTTCACATATTTTACAGGTGTTTTGGGCATGAACACCAAGGAAATTTGACCCTCCTGAGCTTAATAATTAAAGAACCAAAGGAAAATATTATGCGGTCTAATGGTATGTGTCAATCACATAATTCATAACTGGAAAGCTATCCTCTGAGAAGGTAGATTCATCTGCTTATTGGGGAAGTAGGAGTCAGTGGTGGAGGGAGGATGTGGAATGTTTATGGAATGAAGAAACTGGAAAGGAAAACGGTAAGTGAAAGCCCGCTACTGAAGTGGACTCATTTTTACTTTCTTTAACTCTAAATAATAAAGAGCTAACTTTGATTTTTTCTTTAGGTGGGAGAGAAAAGAGGAGGTCAGCTACTCGGAAGGGTTCTTTTCCTTTATCAAATTCAAGGAGATATGGGGTGGAAGGTAGGAGTAAGAGGACCAGCAGCAGCAACCAACCTTAAGATTGAGCAGTTATGATTTGAGAAATATTGTTATCACCAAGTTTGTCTGGTTGGCCCATACTTCTGTGTGTTTTCCCTCCTAGAGAAGATCTAAATGAATAATTTGTAAAGCTGATCTTGTTTAAATGTTGCTGCCAGTAAGCTTTAAAGCCTCTGTATTTGAAATGTTTCTGCCAGTAAAATTTAAAACATCTTTCTAGAGTTTCAAATATGGGGCATGTTGTGGTCAGTTACAATTAAATTGATTTCTAATTTAGAAAAGAATGTTTAAATTGGTCTTCCTCTTACAGCTACTTTTGTATTATTATTCCAGTGTTAATGTCCAGATAAGTAAGTGTGATTTGAAAATTCATCTATCAATCTTATAGGGTGTTACTATAGTTGATTGCATAGTTTAAAAATGTATTTTAACTTTAAATTTAGTTTAAAATTTATTTTAAGAATTTAAAATTCTTTTAAAATTATAAAATTAAAATAATTTTAATCATTAATTATAACCTTGAAAATGATACCAAGATGTAAAAAGAAGAAAAAAAAATTACCCCTACCTTTCCTCTTTTCCCCAAACTCGAATTTTACCCTGTTTTCCTATGCCCTCTCCAGTACTGGATGCTGGTTATTTTTTGTCAATTATTTCATTGATTACTAATAAGGTTAAATGTATGTGTGCGTGTATACGCAATTGTAAATAAGCAAATCTGTGAACATATGAAATATATATTATATTTTATATATGTTATATGATATAATATCTAGGTAGTTTGGACTAGATAATATATATTTTACCAAGATTTCCCAGTTATGCTATCTGTAAGCCTAGAAATTAAGTCTCAAAAAATAAAGGAAAGGAAATATAACATTTTATTGGTAAAATCTGAAGTGAGTTGGGCTCCTATTCATTCACTATATTTTCATTGTCCTTCTCTTTTTTTTCTTGGTGAGGAGGATTGGCCCTGAGCTAACATCTGTTGCCAATCTTCCTCTTTTCGCTTGAGGAAGATTATCCCTCAGCTAACATCTGTGCCAATCTTCCTCTATTTTTTGTGTATGGGATTCCGCCACAGCATGGCTTGATGAGTGGTGTGTAGGTCCACGTGCAGGATCTGAACCCGTGAACCCTGGGCTGCCAAAGTGGAGTGTGCGAATCTAACCACTACGCCACAAAGCTGGCTCCATTTGCCTTTTATCTGAAACTAAGAGAGAGCTCTATTTTTCTATTGGTGAACCCCCAAGTTGAATCTTCTCTGTCAGAGGTGGAAATTGAGAGATTTAAATGTTTTTTGCACTCCTTGTACCAGTTATCAATTTATTTCCTCACTCCAAATCCATCCTCCTTTGCCCTGCTTTGTGATATTGGAGCTGAGCCCTGTAAGCATTTGCCTGTCGCTATCTGGATCAGTGTTAAGTTTTTCAGTAGATGGAATTGGAGAGACACTGCATGAAAAAGGGTTTTTTCTTCTTGGTTCCAGAATGCTTTTCCATTCTTGCTCTGATGGTGAGTTGCAGCCAGTGGTGCAGGATACCCCTGTCACATACATACTCTCCTGTGAGTTTTAATGGTGCTCACAGCCAGCTGGGACAGCCAGTGGGACTCATCTTCCAAAGAGTTTCACTAACACCCTCCCAAATGCCACTCCCTTTCAGGAGGCTTCCTTGCACTTTTTGCAGCATCTTCTATCTTCTTGAACATATGAAGTTTTATTTATAATAGCTTGTTTAACAACCTTTTATACAAATTCTATCAACTGTATAATTCCTTGGAATTCTAGCCACTTTGACCTTCCTGAATTCTCAACTCTGTCTTTTCACTTCAGGGAGACTGTTTTGTTTACTCCTCCCTGTGATGGAGCCTGAAAAGTCTCTGCAGCGGTAAACTAGGGCAATCATAGGGATTACCTCTTTTTTCTCCTTCTCCCAGGGAATATTATTCTACTTTGCCTCATATCAAATGTTGTTTTATTTATTTTTTTCAGTTTTTTATTTGTTTAAGGCAGCAAGGTAAATCTGGTTCTTGATAGTCATGGTTGGAGAGGAAATCCACTTCTATTCTTTTAAATACTAGATAGTATGTAGATTAATAGTATAGTATTATGATTAATAATGCTATAGTATTAGTATTAGATAGTATTATGATTAACATTTTTAAAAAGTGTTTGCTTGCCTTAACACACATGTTTACTGTTGTCTTTGCTGTGCATTAGGTTGTCCTTCTGGGATCCTTTTTATTCCTTCTGAAGTGTATTCTTTTGAGATTTGTTTACTGAGGTCTCTGGGTGGTGAACTCTGTGTTTATTTGTAAATATTTTTTATTTTATCATCATTCTTAAAAGATAGTTTTGCTAGACACCCAGTCTGAGTTTTCTCCTCAGTCCTTTAAAGATACTATTCTGCTGCCTCCTGGCTCCCATCGTTGTTGTTGAAAATTGTTTTTCTAATTGCCATGATTTTGTAGGTGCTCTGCCTTGTCTCTGTAGGTGCTTTTAATTTTGTATTTTGTATTCTCAGGTTTTGTTAAATAATATATTTTAGCATGGAGTATTTGTTTTATTTTGTTTTGTTTAATTTATCCTACCTGGGATCAACCCAAAGAGATCTTCACTGAGATACCTTATAGTAAGACTCTCAAAAATCAAAGACAAAATTTTGACAGCAGCAAGAGAAAAATGACTCATCATATGCAAGGGAACCCCAGTAAGGCTATCAGCAGATTTCTTAATAGAAACCTTTCAGGTCAGGAGAGAGTGGGATGATATATTCAAAGTGGTCAAAGAAAAAAATTGCAAAGAAGAATACTTTACCCAGCAAAGTTGTCCTTCAGAAATGGAGTGATAAAGACTTTACCAGACAAACAAAAGCTGAGGGAATTTATTACCACTAGATCTGCCTTATAAGAAATGCTAAAGGGAGTTTCCAAGCTGAAATGAGAGGACACTAATTAGTAACATGAAAATATATGAAAGTATAAAACTCACTAGTAAAAGTAAATATATAGTCAAACTTAAAATACTTTAATACTGCAATGATGATGTATAAATCACATTGAATTCTAGCATATGGTTAAAAGATAAAAGTGTTAAAAATAACTAAATCTACAATATTTTGTTAATTGATAAATAATATACAAAGATGTAAATTGGGACATCACCAACATAAAATGTGTAAATTGGTATAGCCATTATGGAAAACGGTATAGTGGTTCCTCAAAAAATTAAAAATAGAACTACCGTATCATCCAGCAATCCCACTCCTGGATATATATCCTGGGAAATGAAATCAGTATAATGAAGAGATCTTTGCATCCCAATGTTAATTGCAGCATCATTCACAGCAGCCAAGATATGGAAACAACCTAAACTGTCTTCAGTGGATAAAGAAAAGAAATACACACATATACACACAACAGAATATTATTCAGCCATAAAAAAAAAAGGAAATCCTCCCATTTGCAGCAACATGGATTAATCTGGAGGGCATTATGCTAAGTGGAATAAGCCAGAGAGAAAAGACAAATACTGCATGGTATCACTTACATGTGGAATCTTAAAAGAAAAAGGCTAGTTTCACAGAAACAGAGAATAGAATGATAGTTACCAGGGGCTGGGGAGTGGGGGAGAAATGGAGAGATGTAGGACAAAGGAAACAAACTTTTGGTTGCAAAAATAATAAGTTCTGTGGATCTAATGCACAGCATGGTGACTAGAGTTAATAATATGTCATTGTATACTTGAAAGTTGCTGAGAATGGATCTTCAACATTCTCACCACACACACACACACACACACACACACACAAACAAACAAAAAGACACCCAACTGATTTTGATCAACATTCTCCATGGTTTATTTACTATCATTGGTTGTTAAAAGGTTAAGTGAACTTCTTCCTTTAAATGGATTCCTTTATTTTCAGTAAGAGGACAGGGAAAGTGATAAATTTTGAAAATAATATTTGGATGATGGCTACTTTTGATGCTGAGGAAATTTTTGGAGAGGTTTTTGTTTCCCTATATAACTTTTAACTCAGTTATTATCCAGTACTGAATTTTTACTTTTATATTGAATATGATAACTCTTCCATGCTTCCTTATTTTGTTTTATGGTTTGCGGTACTTCAGTAAACTTAGAATGTGCAAGTAATTTTTGAATTTGGTACAAGTGAATTCTTATGGCACTCAGGTGGTTGCTGGACAATTCAAATACATTTTTCTGTACCTAGGCCCATTAGGTGAGACATCTCATTGGAGGCATTTTTAAGTGTTTTGTATTTAATAAATCATTGAGTGCCAATCCCCAGTATGTACTTAACAAATATTGGCTGAATGAGTAAATGAATGGCTTAAATGAATGAAATGTTTATATGAACTAAACATGGCAATTTTCCAAGAAAATTACCAATTCAAAGGAACTCTCAGTTGCTGTATGGGTTTGTGGAATTTGCAGGGAAACCCAAAAGACAAGGCAGCAGCTGTTGATAGCATAAAACAACCTGGACTATACTTAGTGTAATTAATCCACAGATGTAGACAAATATTGGCAGTAGACCTGGTGAATCTTCATTTCATTAAGCAGTATCAGAAGCTTGATGGAAGCCATCAGATGTTGAAATAAAATAACATTTCAAAATCTGGCCAGTAGAAAAGGTGACCATGAATTTCATGGAAATATATAACCATGAATTAAAATCATAGACTTAAAAAAAATCTAAAAATAGAAATTAAATTATACAGACAAACAGAAACCTCAGTATTTTCTGAGTGGTTGAATTCCTTGGGAAAACCTGGATTGAGCATACAATTTCTCCATATAATTCTTGATCTCCTTTGTCTCTGCTGACTGATAAGTGAATGAGGTATATGAGGAGAGTTAATGCTAGAAAAAAAGCATCATTTATTAACAAGATGTTAACAGAAACTTTGAGGTTGACTTTTGGATAAGCTCTCACCTACTGTCTCCATTCAGATAATGCTTTCCTTCATTTGATTTGAAATGTTTTAGATATAGAGGTATTTTCCTTTACTCAAAATTAATACTATAACAATTCACAGAAGAAAAATTATTTCATTTCTTTTAACTCAATAACTCTTGTATGTTATCTCTTTAAATAATTTTTATCAATGGAATCTGAATTAGCGGAAACACTGTTATATGCAGGGAATCTCAGAGAATACAATTATGTGGGCAGTTTTAAAACTCAGAAATAGTAATAAATGTTGTGGGTCTGCACATTGTTCCTCATTGTGTCTCCCAGAATTTATCCCAGTACTTAACTTGTTACTTCACTGGGTGCCCAGTTCCTAGCCATATCCATTCCCCATACCAGATCTGGAATTCACAGCCCCGGTAATGTGACAGGTCGCAAGCATAGTTAACAAAACTGATGTTGAAACAGAAGACAAATAATAGGAACAATGAGTTCCTACTGCTGTTAGATCAAGCGCATTCATGTTTTCATGGCCCTAAAGGCCATCTACACGGATTTTATCCAATTTAGCCAACTAACCTCCCTCCCAGTACCTTCTTCTTAAGCCACACTGTCTTTCATATATGTCATGGAAATTCCTTTTTCTAGTTCTTTACTTACTGTATTTACCCTGCCTAGAATGTTATTTCATCCTTCTTAAATTTATTAGGTCTTTAAAGCCCAATTCAAGAGCTGTCAGTCTGTAAATCATCAATAGAAGTAAGCTATATTTTGCTCTAAAATGGGAAGAATTTTCTATATTATGCTACACAACTTGGTCTGTAATCATGCATTCTGTTTATCAGTTACTATGTATGTTTCAAAACCCATCTGTTTTCCCCCCAGTTTTATTGAGAAATAATTGACATACATTATTGTATAAGTTTAAGGCATACAGCATGATGGTTTGATTTACATATATTGTGAAATGATCACCATGATAGGTTCAGTTAACATCCATCTTTTCATATAGTTACAATAAAAAGAAAAGGAAAACAATTTTCACCTTGTGATGAGAACTCTTAGGATTTACTCTGTTAACAACTTTCCTGTATGTCATACAGCAGTGTTAACTGTAGTCATGTTTACATTAAATCCCTTGTACTTATTTGTCTTATAATTGGAAGTTTGCACCTTTTGACCACCTTCCTCCAATTACCCCTCCCCTCACCCCGGGCCTCTGGTAACCACAAGTCTGATCTCCTTTTCTATGAGTTTGGTTTTTCTTTTCTTTTTGATTCCACATATAAATGAGATCATACAGTATTTGTCTTTCTCTTATTTCACTTTGCGTAATGCCCTCAAGGTCCATCCATTTTATTGCAAATGGTAGGATTTCCTCATTCTTATGGCTGAATAATATTCCATTGTATGTATATACCATAAGTTCTTTATCCGTTCATCCATCAATGGACACTCATGTTGTTTTCATGTCTTGGCTATTGTAAATAATGCTGCTATGAACATGCTAGTGCAGATATCTCTTTGACATAGTATTTTCATTTCCTTGGAATATATTTCCAGAGTGGAATTGCTAGATCACATGGTAGCTCTATTTTTAATTTTTTGAGGATCTTTCATACTGTTTTCCATAATGGCAGTACCAATTTAGAATTCTACCAACAGTGCACAAAGGTTCCCTTTTCTCTTATTATCTCTTGTCTTTTTGATGATGGCTAGTCTAACAGATGTGAGGTAATATCTCATTGTGGTTTTAATTTGCATTTCCCTAATAACTGGTGACATTGAGCATCTTTTCACATACTTGTTGGCCTTTCGTATATCTTCTTTGGAGAAATGTCTATTCTGGTACTTTACCCATTTTTTAATTGGGTTATTTGTTTTTTTATTATTAAGTTGTATGAGTTCTTCACATATTTTGGATACTAGCTCTTTATCAGATATATGGTTTGCAGTAATTTTTCCCATCTGTAGGTTGTCTTTTCACCTTGTTGATGGTTTCTTTGCTATGGAGAAGCTTTTTAGTTTGATGTAGTCCCACTTATTTTTCATTTTGTTACTGTACTATTGGTGTCATAGCCAAAAAATCATTACCAAGACCCATATCAAGGAGCTTTGTTCCTATGTTTTCTACTAGGAGTTTTCTGGTTTCAGGTATTATATTTAAGTCTTTAATCGATTTTGAGTTAATTTTTGTGAGTGGTGTAAGATATGGATTCAGTTTCATTCTTTTACATGTGAAAACCAGTTATCCCAGAAGCACTTATTGAAGAGACTATCTTTTCTCCATTGAGTATTCTTGGCTCCCTTGTCAAATATTAGTTTACCATATATACTTGGGTATATTTCTGGACTCCTGATTCTGTTCCATTGGTCTATTTGACTGTGTTTATGCCAGTACCATACTGTTTTGATGACTATAGCTTTATAGTATAGCTTGAAATCAGGAAGTGTGATGCCTCCTGCTTTGTTCTTCTTTCTCAGGATTTCTTTGGCTATTCAGGGTCTTTTGTAGTTTGATTTAAATTTTAGGAGTGTTTTGTTTACTTCTGTAAAAAATGCCTGGAATCTTGGTAGGGATTGCATTGAATCTATAGATGGCAAAGCTCATCTTAAATGGATTTTTTTTTGGAAGGCTTTTCCCAACTGCCTACCCCTCATGTTGATGTTCTTTAGCAAAAAAGAGTCAATTACAGTTATTTGAATTCATGTTATCCTGTGTCATTCTCTGCCTAACTCTACTCATTCTTCAAAACTAGGTTAAATATTACCTGCTCTGAGAAGACATTTTTTGATTCCCAAAGGGAGATCTCCTTGATATAAGTTCTCATAGCACTGAAAATATTTTCATAGAATATATAATTTTATTTAATTGTGTCTGTAATCCCTCTTTTATTTCATGCTCTTCTATCTGGACTATGTTACTTGTTCATTAATGTGTCCCTGGTGCCAGCCAGGGATATGTTGCTTGACCCAAAATGGGTGGCCAATAAATTGCTTATTTAATGGATGTTTGAAATTGTGAATATTTCATCTCCAGTAAGATTAAGTTACTTGAGGGTTTTCTTTATGTTTATCATAGAGCCTTATATATAGAAGACATAATAATTATTTATTTTCTTGTTTCTATGTGACTCTAGCTAAGTAAAGGGAGAAAAGAGACAGGAAATGCTAAATACCATTAGAGGAGAACTGATGGGTAGTAAATGTTTCCAGGATTTTGGAGGTCTAATTTTCCTGTCCTGGATCCCAACAATTTTAGCCTTGCCCCATCTACTTAGAACAAGAGTCATCCTTTCTATCCACATATATATATATATTGACATTTCTTCTTTAGTTATGTGGTTTTGAGAAAATAAATAAATAACCCCCCTTGCTTAGCTCATAATCAGAAAGCTTCAATGGATAGCTCCACTCTGCTGTTATCACTACTCTCAGCCTTCATGTATTCAGTAACCATTGTATCTTTCCATATGTTCCTTAGTCATTTCCTGGGACTCTGCGCCCCATTTCTCAAGTAAAGCCAGAGATATCTTAGGGTAGGAGCTGCTGCTTTTTTTATATATGATTTTTTTCTGCTCAGCAGCTCTTGAGATAGGAGTACAATATATATGCTGGAAGTTAAAACTCTATAGTGCTACCTATGTGGTATAATTCATATCTTAGAATGCAGAATGTGACATCCAACAAGATCAGGGACATTGTATGGAAATCCAGAGGAATCTAGAAGTATCCACTGTTGCTTGCTTCCTTGTTTTCTGTCAGCTGCTCTTCATAGTGGCCAAAGAGCAGACCCCAAAGTGGATCTGGGTTCTCATTCCACATCTCAAGCTCAGCCTCAGGCATGACAGACAGCCCAGTCCTCAGCCCTGACTTAGTGAAAGGCTTGAGGAGTAGTGATGTCCTTGACCCCAACACCATCCTGGTTAAATGTTAGAAGGTCATTGACAACAATTATCAGTGAAGAAGCTTTGATATTCCTTACAATGGATCATCTTGGGGTCCTTAACATTTTGCACCCTAGATATTTTTTTATTCTTGAAATCAATATTCTTTATTTAACCTCCTTTCTCTTTGGTTCCTGGCTTACTCAACCAGAGGTGCATGTTTCTTTGGCAGGCACAAATGATGCTGCCTGCTTTGGTCACTTGGATTCATTAATGCTATAGTTCTTGGCAAACTTTGAAATAACATTCCACATTTAATGGCTCCTTGGGCATTACCTATCTCAGTCATTGCTTCAGAATTCTTATTCCTAAACTGGACTTTCAACTGCTAGTTCAGCAATTGCTCCTGGAGAAAAACATGGAAATGTCTTTAAAAGTATCTTTGTCCATCAACATAGTCAAAAGGAATGTCGATTCAACTGAAGGGGAAGTAAAGGAAGAGCCCAAGAGGGGAATTGGTGCAGTTGTTAGCCAAATAATCTGTCCCAGGGACACATTAAAGAGACCCATCCTAGGTCAAGTCTTCAAGGGTGGCCCAAGCTCGGGCTGGGACACTGGCTCCTGTCAGTGAATCCTGTAAGTCATAGGATCCTGGGATTTGATGAGTACTTTTTAACTAGCACATAAGTTAGAGCGTTCAGAGAAAGGGAAGAAAGGATTAAGAAAAACATAAATAGTAACCTACAAAATGTTGATCTATTTCTGGACTATGACCCGTTCTTCAACTGAAACTGCGTTCTAGTTCCATTGTGTGTGGTGGGTGTGAGACTGTGATTGTCAATCTTGGGTTGGGACAACTTTGACAGTCTCCAAGATTGTGGCAAAATTCTTTTTTTAAAAAGACTAAAATTAAAAAAAATTTTAAATTAGAATTTAAAATTAAACCCCTGTCACGGAACTTTTTAAAAAGTAGGCAAAGGTGTAGTTTAATCAGTCCCAACTTAGACTATCCCATCTCCTGAGATTGTGGAAATTATATCTGAAACATACATAACAGGCCTAACTTTTATAATTTTTGAAGAATACTGAGAAGGATGGAAAATGATGCTGATTGTGAAATCAATTCTAAGTCTTGGAAATATCGAAAACTCTGTCAGAAATGCATGAAAATTAAGAAATATTTACAGTAGTTATTTTGACATTAAATTAGGCATTATTTGTTATTATTGGAAGATACACCAAAGCTAATTTGAACTTTTGTTTTAAAATGGGAGTTCATTTTGGTTTGCTTCAGTTTTGCCCATTAGAAGCAGGCAGGGCTACTGTTGGTACACAGCCCTGCCTCTCCTGATGACAAATCTGTTCCAGGTTGATACATTTTTTGAGGATTAGTCCTTTACCAAAGATGGTGAATGAGTCCTCTTAGCCCCATGTACAGCCTTTAGCCTACTCTGTTCTTGGGAAAAGCTCATTTACAGTGATTTTTTCAAATGGCTACAAGGGCTTTTTATAAAAATTTGACTCAGTTTTAATTTCAGAAATGATTTTTTAATTCTTCCCTCAGAACTTCTGACTGGGACACCACCTATTGAAAAATTAAACGCTAAAGCTTTAATATTCACTGTTCAATTCAACAGTGAAAGACTATGAACTGAGCATTATGGGGGATAGAATAACAAAGACGTGGTACCCGCCTTTAAGGAGCTTGAAATTAATTGGGAGTGTGAGGATAGGGAGCATATATGGAGCAAAAGGTGCATAAGCAATTAATGATCAATAAAGAAACTTCTGAATACTAGGAGACTTGGTATTTAAAGTAATTAATAGTGACTCCTTCAGAAAAATAAGATTCCTTTTATAAGGGAAATAGTCACTATTTTATGCAACTCATTGATAAATGAGGATTTTTGGATGTGGCACTTTAGTAAGCATAGGATACTTTCCATAGTGCCTTCATTATGTGCTAATATGTTCAGAATAGGCATTCTGGTCAGTTAATAAGGAAATTTATATGTTTGTTAATAGGTATTGAAGAATGGTCTCCAAATTAACTGATTATTCTGAAATCATTCTTTTGGAAGCCTAAGATGTTCCAGTGAGGGTCAATGGTGCCTTTTAGTCAGCTTGGAAATTTTTGAGAATGTATAAGAAAAATGGTACCAAAAAATCAGATTTGGTTTTTCCACCCTTCTAGCACTAACTGGACACATTCTCTTCTTTCTGGAAAGGTCATTTGTACTGTGACTTCCCACCAAGATGACAGTCCATTATTTATTAATTTTACAATTGTTAATCAACTATATTACCAAATTATTACCTTAAATATCATTGAACCCTGAACTTAGTCTTGTACAAAATAGTTTCTTCAACAATCTATGATTTTAAAATTTAATTTCTTCATTAGAATAATGGGGGAAGGGGTCCCTTTTTGAGTAAATTACATATTGGACCTAATACCAAGAGATATTGCATTCACGCTTAAAACAGTTATGAAAAATCATCCTCAAATTCATGGAAAGCTTAAATAAGGGGAATCCTAAATCTACAATTCTACCTTCAACTTTAAGGAGATTGGAAAGAAGTTGATTATTATGGGTAATGTCACTCAGAATCCTCTTTGATACAGGCAGAGTATAATTATAGAAAGTATGCTAATTTTCATAAGCCTTTTGTGGAGAAGATATTGGTAAGATGTGATAAATGTTTCCAATGAATGATACTCTCTACAAGCATATGAGTCATGATGAAACCATAATCTATATTGATATATATATCATGAGATATATATATATATACACACACACACACACACATGCACATGTACATATATATCTATATATCGCTTTGATAGTTTCTGGGCTGTGCTGGAATTAATGATACATAAAGTGGTTTTGATTTGTTGTTGGGATAACTATCTGAAAAAGAGGAGCTTTCCTATTGGAAGAAAATTATAAAATTTGCCTTGGAACAAAATCAGCAAAGCGAATATTGTCCACTGCTGTTTACCAATTTAGTAATTATAAAACCAATACGTCAGAGTGGTAAAATTGTAGAAACCATAAAAAAGGTTTTATTCTTGATATTTCCAAATAGTTGTCTCAATTCTAACTTAATTAGCATCTAGTTTGCTTTTTCCAGTGGAAGTGTAACGTGTGTATGAATCCAAGAAGTTTAACTATTGTATGCTATTCACTTATGGATCATTAAAGAGAAGTTCTGTGGCTAAGAACTAAGGAACATGGGGTTTTTAAAAGATTTATGCCACCTCCTGTACTTTGTGCTTTGGCTCTTTGTTTGTAGTATTTATAAAATACTAAGGAAACCAAGGCTGCCTATACAAGTTAGTTATTACATTTCTTTTTTTCTGTTGAAACATCCACAAAGATGCCTTGATAAAAAGTGTTTTTCTTCATGGTAAAACATGACAAATTGATTTACAAAACCATATGAGCTGATATGGACTCTAAAAATGGGTTTATAAAAATACCATATGATGTAGCAGATCCTGAAGAGCAAAGCTTCTTATCACATGACAAAAACATAACTGCTTTAGTTTAAAATAGTATTGTTACTGAAGAATTCTGGTTTGCTTATTTTTAAAAATGGTTGGTAAAAGTTTTCTTTAAGAATTTTGGCACAGTCACTGAATCAGAAAGTTCTGAAGGCTCATAAAAGAATGAGTTCATAGGAGATCACTAAATTATAAAATAAATAATTTAGACATGAAAAAATAGATTTTACTTCTACTGCTATTATTGCATTGTTATTATTACATTACACTGTATGCAGTAAGACAAGGAATTTCAAGAAGGGCAATGGGAAGGGAAACAGATTTTAAAGATCTAGATTTAGAATACCTTGCTACTTTTGTTAGAAAACCGTTGAGTATGTGATTCTGGAGACTAAAAATGACTTTGAAAGTGTATTAGTGTAATATGTTTGATTACTGACTATTTCTAAAGCTGTTTGCGAACTTTCTCTTTTTAAAAAAATATCCAACTACTAGATAAATTTTAAATCTACTTTTTCAAGAGAGTTAGCTAATTTGGAGGCTCAACTACTTTAATACTCAGTCCTTGAAATCAGCATAGAAAGCCTTTGGTATAGTCCTGCTGAGTCTGTGACTTCCTGGAAATTCTTGCTGCGGGTTTTGTAATGACATCAAGTGTTCTATGGGTCTGGACTCCCTGCTATTCCTGAATGCTGTTTTCATCAGTCTCTCCAGTTACGTAAATGATTCATATTTATTCTCTCTCCCCACTCTGTCACTCTCTGTGTCCTTCTCTCCGTCTCTGTGCCTCTCTGCAAAGAGCTCTTTTACTAAGAGCAACATTAACACATTACTGCCCCCAGTAGATAATTTTAACAGTGATAGCTGAGTTTTGTTTTTCTCTCAGGTTTCCTTACAGCTTTCAATGTATCTCAGTTCAGCTTTGTGCATCAAATCACCATGTACGTTGTTTGATGGCAGGGCCAGAATGAGTATCTTATTTCTTATATGCTGTATTAATTTTGTATTGCTGCATAACAAATTACCACAAAGTTAATAGATCATAATAGCAAAAATTTATTATCTCACAGTTTCTGTAGGTTAGAAGTCTAGGCACAGCCTAACTGGGTCCTCTGCTCAGAGTCTCACCAGGTCTCACGGTGTCAGCTGGGGCTGTGGTCTTATCAGGAGCTTGGGGTCTTCTGAGCTCATTTAAGTTGTTAGCAGAGTTTACTTCCTTGTGGTTGTAGGACTGAGCTCCTTGTTTTCTTGCTGGCTGTCAGCCAGAGATCACTCTCAGCTCTTAGAGGAGCTGTCTCAGGTCCTGGCCATGTAGCTCTCTCACAACACAAAGGTTTCCTTCTTCAAAACCAGCTGGAGAATCTCTTTACTTCAGATCTCAATCCCTTTTGAATAACTCTTGCCTGATTAAGTCAGGCCCATTCAGGATAATCTCCCCTTTGACTCAACTCAAAATTTCATCTGCAAAATTCCTTCATCTTTGTCATGTAAAGTAACTTAATCATGAGAGTAAAATCTGACATATTCACAGAACTTTTCATTATCAAGGGGGAGGGGATTGTAAAGAGTGTGTGCAAAAGGGAGTGGGAATCTTGGGGGTCATCTTAGTATTCTGCCTGCTACATGTGCCATGTCTTTTCAGAATGAGTTTGTATTTTCAGCCTTGGTTCAGGATCAAAGTGCTGAGTTGGAGATTTATCTGTGCGTGCTGTGACTAAAGGCCTTATGGGTCCATAGCTACAGGAACCCTGTGGGTGCCATCTGCCTTCATTACCCAGTTGCCCTTACTGTACAATTAATGAGCACTTTAGGCTTTTTTAACAACTTACTTTTAGCAGTAAAATAAATATTAAACTGTTTCTTTAATCACTATCATAACCTGAAAATATTATGAAGATATTTAGGAAGAGAAGATGTGTATTTATTTAGAGATAATGTCCAAGAATCTGTTGGAATTCAGTGTACCTTATCATGCATTCCATGTGGAAAATCTGACCTTTAAAAGTAGTGTGCTCTAGTTGTCATCCTTGGTTGTCCTATTCCATGCCCTAGTTAAACATATAGATATGCTCAGCAAATCTGCAGATGAAACAAATCTAATAGCTTTAGTAAATGTGTTACAGTTACAGAATTGAGATCCAAAAGAAATTCTAACAGAATGAAAACAGTTGGCTGAAATTAACAAGATAAATTTTGATAGGGATAAATAAAAAGCCCTGCATTATTGTTTTCTCTAAACGAAAAGCACTGTCTCAGGTACAGACTGGTGAATAGATGGCTTAGCGTAAGTCTTAATAAGTGTGAAAAAGACAGAAATTTTTTGGTTAACAGTGAGTTCTATGTGAGCCAATGGTAGTGTATGGCTGCCAGAAAAGGCGGATGGACTATTTAGAAATAAGGGAGGTAATAATTCTACTCTCTTTTCTGATCAACAGAGTAAGTAAACTACATCTGCTGTCTTTTTTTCCTTTTCTAACTTATCCAAAATAATTTCTCAAGGTTTGAAAATATTTTGATACATATTTGTCTTCTTGTTTTGTCTATTCTTCTTATTAAATATAAATCAGTTTGTATTCATATTGCATCATCAATTTCTATCAACATTTATTTTTGAATGGCTACTAATTTTTGGCTACAGTTTGCAAGTTATATAGGTCCATTTTCATATGGGTAGTTCTACTTATGCAAATAGACTTGTTTTGCAAGTTTCTTGTCCTTGAACCAGTCCTTGTCTGCTGTCTAAGGGGGTTAAAGAAAATGAAGAGGATGAAAAATCCTCCCCTCTATTACTCATCCTTCCTCTCTTTTATACCTCCTGATTCTTTGGGATGTGAATGCCTTTCTTCTACAAAATAGAAGTACAATGTGGTTTTACCAGTTGATTCCAAGGCTGTATACTTAAGAAATAAAAATAATCTAGTCTTTAGGAAACCAATGCTATGAGGTAGTTTTAACTGTCAGAGAATTTCACTTGATGCCCAGAGCCAAATGGAGAGGCCTAAGACATTTAAGATAAACGACTTCAAGTAGATTCTTAAACTAGGTGTAAGAAACTGCTCATTCAAGGTCCTAGATCACACCTACATGAAGCATGCATGCAGAAGTTCATTTTCTCATATATTTATGCATTCAAAATATACTTAATACATAACTGCATTACAGGCCCTATAATGATTCCTATATCTTAATTTCTCTAGCTTTAGAAAAATATAAAATAAAAATATAGAAATATAGAATATTTAGAAATATAGAATATATAGAAAATATAGAAATGAAAATATAGAAAAAAATAAGAATGCTTCAGTACAATCCATGTCCACTGAACCAAAGGCTGCTGAGCCTTTAAACATGGCTGCTAGACTGGCTGACTTCCTCCCGCCCACTCTGTTTCCCTCCCTCCCTCCCTCTCTCTCTCCTTCCTTCCCTCCCTTTCTTCCTTTTTTATTATGAAATATAGCATGCACACAAATGAATGTATATAATGTATATTAAGAGTTAATAATAATATGAAGACCCACATAAATACCATTCAACTTCTAAAATAAATGTTTGAAGCCTCCTGTGGGTTTCTCCCAAAATGCGTCTTCCTGCTATTACCTACCAATAAAAGAACTCTTTTTTAAGAGATATATTTTTTTAATCTTTCAAATATCATTTCTATGCTGTTCTTCATAGTTTTAGTGTATCCACAGTAGTCCTCCCTTATCTAGTTTCACTTTCTGTGATTTCAGTTACCCTTGGTCAACTGTGGTTTGAAAATATTAAATGGAAAACTTCAGAAATAAACAATTCATAAATTTTAAATTGTGCACCCTTTCCAAGTAGTGTGATGAAATCTAGCACCATTTCACTCCATTCCACTTGGGACATGAATCATCTCTTTGTCCAGCATATCTACACTGTATAGGCTACCCACCTGTTACCCAGTTAGCAAGGAAAAAACAATATATATGTATAGGGTTCGATACTATCCATGGTTTCTGGTATCTATTGGGGGTTTGGAATATATCCCCCATGGATAAAGGGGGACTAGTGTATGTATGTGTCTCTAAACAACAAGAATTTTAGTTTTGATCTTTGAAATATTTTATAAATGCAATTTATACTTATTTTGCTTAATATAAAGTTTTTGATATTCATCCCTATGGATGTGTGTAGTACATTCATTCATTCAATTTCAGTGTTGTGTAATATTGAAATTAATCAATATTTCAATGAATATGCCACAATTTATTTATCAGTTCTGTGGTCAACGAACATTTATATTGTTTTCAGTTTTCCCTTTTTTTCTTTTTGCATCAGGAACAATGCTTCAATAAACATTCTTAGACACATCTCCTAGTATATGTGTGCAAGGATTCCTCTAAGGAATTAAATTGCTGTGTCGTAGACTATACCCGTACTCTACTTTATTTGTAGTGCCAAATTGTTTCCTGAAGTGGCTGTACCAATTTGTACTCCCACCAGCATTGTATGAGGGTTCCAGTGCTCTACCACATCCACAGCCCTTAGTATTGTCTAATTCTTGAATTTTGGTTTATGTGGAGGGTGTGAAATGGCATCTCATTGTGGTTTCAGTTTTCATTTCCTTGCCTGCTAATGAGACAAACTTTTTATTCTTATATTAATTGATCATTCATGTTTCTACTATATAGTGAAATGACTGTTTAGTTTTCTTTTTTCTGTTTGTCTTTTAGGTTGCTTGTATTGATTTGTAGGATTTAATCATTTATCGTATATATTAATCCTTTGGTGGCTTAATGTGATTAAATACCTTACCTCTGATTGTGGGTTTTCTTTTTTTAATTCTCTTTATGGTGTCTTTGCGGAACCAAGGTTAATTTAATTTATTAGATTGTTAAAAGCTTTTCTTTAAGATTTGTGCTTTTTAAACAAATCCTTCTTTACCTCAAAATTGTAGAGATAAGGAATAGGTTGTGGGTATGAGGCCCACCCGTGGGCCCCTCTTTGGAGCTTTTCCAAGTGTGAGTCGGAGTCCCACTGGAGTGAGGTGAAATTGGTAACAAATCAAGAGTCAGCAAACTATCTGTCAAGGACAAGATAGTAAATATTTTAGGCTTTTCAAGTCGTATGGTCCCTATCGTAATACTTAACTCTGCCATTGTAGCACAAAGCAGCTAAGGACAAAAGGTAAATGAATGGGCATAGTTGTGTTCCAATAAAACTTTATTTTCAGAAGCAGGAGCCTTGCTGGATTTGGCCTGTGGACCATGGTTTGCCAACCCCTGATATGGATAACTAATTGTCTCAGGCAATTTTTTGTCTTTCTTTTCCCACTGACGTCCAGTGTCTGCTCCATCATATAATGTTTCCATATATGTGTGAGTGTTTCTGGGCTGTGTATTTTGTTGTTGTTCTAGTTGTCTATCCGTGTTCTAGCATCCCACTTCCAAATTACTATAGCTTTATTATCAGATTTGAGATGTGGCAGGGCAAAAACTCCCTCCTGATTCTTCTTTAGATGTGTCTCGGCTGTTCTTGGCTATTCCTCTTCTACATAAATCTTAGAAATCAACTTGTCGAGTTCCACAAAAACTCCATTTAGAATTTGATTAAATTGCATTACATCTATTTGAGGAGAACTAAGATTAGAATATTGTATTCATATTTTGAGCGCATTATATCTCTCCTTTTATTTGGGTCATCTTTAATGCCTTAAACTAAAGTTTATAATATTCTCTAAGGTCTTGCACATCACTTTTTAGATATATTCCTGGCTATCTTATTTTTGTGTTACTATGGTAAATGGTATCTTCCCAAAAATTGCATTTTCTGACTTTTTGTTGTTGATGTGTAGAATTTCCAATCAAAATTTATGTGCTGATCTTATATATATTTACTTGGCTAAATAATAATAATTCTCTTAATAATTCTAATACTTTTCTTTGAGGTTTATTGTCTATGTACAATGACAGTTTTTTCTTTCTTTCCACTTCTCATATTTCTTATTTATCTTATTTTATTCCACTGACTACAACCTTCAGTACAGTGTTGAACAGTAGTGACGAGAGTAGGAATCCTGTTTTCCCTGTTTTTTAAAGAATGATTTAACGGTTTCACTACTGCATATGATATTTATGATAGATTATTTTTGTTCGTTTGGAAGATATACTTTATTAGATCAAGAAATTTATTTTCTATTTTATACCTGATAATTACAGTTTTTGGTTTGCTTCTTTATCTTTTTTTCCTTATGACTCTCTCTCAGAGAGGCTTATTTTTCACGTATTGTGAGGCCTTATTTCTCAGAATATCATCAGCAGATATCTGGATCAAAGTACGTTCTTCCAGAGAGGAATTGTATTTGCTTCTGCTACTGTGGTCACTACCGTCCCAGGACCCCTTCAACTAAATTTTTGGCCTGAGATATTTCAGGCCACACAGTTAATATGAATGTCTACACAGGGTAGACTTTTTTCTTTTCTATCAAAGACTGCAGAGTTAAGGCTAAGAATGACTTGCATTATATTTTGGGTGGGACAATTCTTCCGTTTTTGTCCCCCCCCCCCCCACTCTTTCATGTTCAGAAGATGTCACCCTTTGAAAGCATCAGTTTAAGGGAGCATCTCTAATCTGACCTTCCACTCTAAAAGGGCCTTTAGCTTGGTCTTCTGTTCTGCATATGGAGCTGATTAAAACTCAGGGCCTAGGTTAGCAAGAATTGCCATATACGTCAAAGCAACTGCCAGTTCCCATGCTACTTGTTTGTGAGGAGTTGTGCTTTCTTTTCATTCTGGCCTCTGAGGAGTTCTCTTAATTTGTTGTCAGCTGGGCAACACATAAGCAAAAATGTTTTAAAATATTTTATCTAGCAATTTTAGTTGTGTTATACCAGGAGGGGATTCTGTGAACGTCTATTCTGCTATATGGCCAAAACTAGTATTTCCCCTTTGACTTTACCCAGGACGACAGCCTCCTGTCCTGACTTATATACTATCTGACCATGCCTAACCTTTAAATCAATGGTTCTCAAACTTTGCTACACATTGAAACCACCTGGGAAGCTTTTAAAAATCCTGATGCTCGGGCCACACTCCAGATAAATTGGATTAGAATATCTGAGGCATCAGTAATTTTTAAAGCTCCCACAGGATTCCACTGTGTAGCCAAGGTTAAGAACAACTCCTTAGAATTTAGCTGCCCATTTTGATTCATGTCTATTCCTGTTCACCTGCCTTTTTTTTTTTTTTTTTTTTTTTTTGGTGAGGAAGACCAGCCCTGAGCTAACATCCGTTGCTAATCCTCCTCTTTTTGCTGAGGAAGACTGGCCCTGGGCTAACATCCGTGCCCATCTTCCTACATCACCTGCCTTTTCATTTTCCTCAGCAAAATAGTTTACTTCAGAGGCCAGGTGACCACATTCACATAAAACACCAACTTTCTAATACTCCTGACCCTCTTCAAACCAACATGCTTTTTGTGTAACTGAATCCACTCTACCTGTGGTCAACTGAATAGGCAAATATTCAGCTTGTTTCATTTTTCTTTACAAAATTCTGCTTTTTTTACATCTTTCACAGTGTGCTGATGCAATTTTGTTTTCCTCTGCTGAGAAATTTTTAGTGCAAAGTCTCTTAATTTGCTAATTAATTCTGATAGACTAGTTTCATAGTCTCAGCAAATCAGTGTGTGATATGCTTGGATTATGAATAGCTTAGCACAGAAAATGATGCAATTTCAATGGAATAAATTAGACTCAATTAACATGGCAGAGTCAGTTATCTTTTTGAATAATGCAGATTTGTTCAGAAAGGCGCTCTGTTTTATTTGTAAAATGATCCAGGCTTTTAACCATTATGACTGCCATAGCCCTTTTCCCTTTAGAGCTAATAAAAAAGGAGAAGATAAATGACAAGAGCAACTAGGACAGATGTAGCAAAACAGAGAGGTAAGGGGGTCATCACACTTTGTTCTATGTCAGAGTATCTTAATTGACCATAACATGTTATTAAAATGCTGTGTTTTATGACTGTCTTTAACTTAATGCTTAGAGCATCTAAAAAAATGTGACACAATTATAAATTTATAATCATTTCTTCTGGGAAAGTAGTAATGACATTTCGTGCAAGTAAAACAAGTTCCTTCACTATCTGGAGCTTTCTTATGTATCTTTTAGGACTTGGGACCAAGTAGAGTAAGTAGAGACCTAACTACAATATTAGCAAATGATTAGTTTAACACATTAATTTTAGTGTCTACAAGATAAAAGATATCTCCCCAAGTGAACAGATGGCTTAACCAGGAATGGCAGACTTCTCATGATTTGATGGTGAGAACTGAAGTCTAGAAAGCTTTAGAGAAAAATCACATTCTTTGGGTATGCACTTGGGCAACCTGGTCTTTAGACACCTGCTATTGCTTTCCATAATAATGGGTAATTATCATTATCGTTCTTGGGGGAACATTGTGTGGAATAATTAATTAATGATTGCAATGCACTTTGGAAGACATTCTAAGTAACTTTTCAGTATTTTGCATTTGAGTATCAGGAGAAAATGAGTATGGATAAAGGAAACCTGGGAGAAAGCTTTTCTTTCCAGATTTTGTGAAATAATATTTCTGACATTTTATTTTTGTTAATAGGTTTAGTTTCTTTTCAAAGATGCTGTTATAATTTTATTTCATGTTTAAAGATGCTGCTTCTTGCTATTTTTCAAAAATTCTGCTGCTATGTGATGATTATGTGTGTCTAGAAGTGGCTATAAGGTTTAATACATGGCACAATAAATTTTATATAAATGTCATCTGTTGGTTAATGTCATCTTTGATATTTGGAGACTTGAATTTTCACGTTATTGGATATATCACAGTTTTGTTTTCAAGAAAGCTGTCACTTAATTGTCGCATATCAGGTGTTTATGATTCTTATTTCCCAAACAAGTTATGTGGTAACTAGTTTCCAAAGATCCCTCCCTCCCAGCGAATCACAGCTCGTGGTGTTCATGCTTGTCTAGTATTTTACACATTGAATCTGGGCTGGTTCTTTGTAACCAGATGCATGCTGCATGTATTCCAAAGCCGGGTCATAAGAAGCCTTGCATCTTCCACCTTGATTTCTTGGAATGCTTGCTCTGGGGGAAGCCAGCTGCTATGTAAGAGGTGCAGCTAACCTGAGACTTCCACGCTGCAAGGATGCTCAAGCAAAGCATGTGAAGATGTCACATGGAAAGACACACACACACACACACACACACACACACACATATTTGGGCAGTCCACCACTGTTGCAACCATCTCAGCTGAAATACCAGACATGCGAGTGTAGAAGCTTCTTGGGTGTCCAGACCAGTCAGGCCTTCATATGACTCCAGGCCCAGCTGTTATCTGATTGCAGTTGCGTAAAAGAATCCAAGCAAGAGCTACCCGGCTGACCCTAATCCACACACAGAACTATGAGAGAGAACAAAATATTCTTGTTTGATGCCCCTAAACTTTGAGGTGGTTTGTTACACAGCAGAGAGAACCAAAACAAGGGGCAATGAAGATTTTGACACTGATTGCTACACTAATATCATAGAGTTTTTTTATTTTGATAACCTTTCTTGATAGTATCAGGCAGATCCTTCATATGCCAAGATGATGTTCTTCAAACTTGTCACAGTGATATCTAAAAGAGTATCTTTTCCAGTCTCCAGTGCCATCCCTGGGGCTCATGCTTGCTTAAAAGTAGAAATGACACTGTGACCTGTTTTTAATATTTCAAGAAGCCTAACCAAAATGGTGCATTTACCCAAGATAAGGCTGCATAGTTAAGACAACACATTTCTTTGCTCTTGGCTGGGCATTTATGACCTCTCAGTGTATCTCATTGAAATGAATTATACTTAACTGCAATGGTTTTGTTTGTTTTAGTAGATAGAATATCTTAAAATATGGGTTTCTTGTGAGGAGAATAAAAGGGCTTTTCTTAGTGTATATGAGGCTTTATTAATGTTTTCCCATATCTAGTTCTTCTCTTCTAAGCCCACAGAAGCTGCATCTTCCAGCCCCTTTACGTTTGGGTTGGGTTATGTGGCTTGTTCTGGACAATAAAAAATGGGCTGTGAACAGAAACAACGTGTGTTTTTTCTGAGCCCAAGCATTTTCTTGCTGGCATAAAACATCTCACACTGTCTCTTCTTCTGCTCCAGTGAGCAAGAAGGCCGTGAGTTCCACACAGTGCAGTTTCAAGATAGAGGAATAGCTGATATCCTGGCTCCCTAAGTGGCCATGCAGAACAGAGTCCCCTATAGACCTGAGTTGGGCATGTAATATGAATGAGAAATAAACTTTTGTTATGTAAATCCACTGGGATTTCAGGATTAATTATTTAAATATAGCATAAACTAACCCATCTAAATACAATAAGTTAAGGTATTCTCCTCTCTTGAAATAATGACTTACAGCCAGAATGGGAGAAATGGCATAGTTCTCCCGTCTGTAAGCACCTAGCTCTGATTAGCTAGTTGTAGAAAGCACATAGCAGGGCATTGACAGAATGAAGGGCCTCTCAGTGGACTACAAAGAAGGGAACAGGTAGGAAAACTGGGATCCCAAAGAGAGGCTGATCCTAGATGAAATTTTTTGGCAGAAGAACTGGGACAGTGGGGGCTCTGAAAACAAAATTTTCCTTTTTGGTTTTGTTCAGAACTGTACCTCATCGTTTTTTCTCAACAATTCAGTTTCCACTTTGGTGCCAGAGTGATATTAACAAAATGAAAATCTGGTATCATGGCCCCCCTGCTTAAAACATTTCAGTGGGTTTACACTACTCTGAATAAAGATCAGTGTTCTTGGATTGGTTTGATTTACCACACTCGTCAGATTCTCTGCTTCAGCCATACTGGATTTCTGAAGGCATGGTCTTTCTTCATCTGAAACCTTTTCTTCATTCCCTGTCCTTCCAACCTCCCACTCTTTTCCTAGTTAATCCTGTTCAGCCTTCAGATCCCAGCTCAGTCTTTCCACTCAGGACTCTTGCTGTCACCATTTAGGTCTTTTGTTAGAGGCATTCATAGAACTGAATTTCTTTCCTTCAGAGCAGTCATCTCAGTTTGTAATACATTTTTAAGTGTAATTATTTGATTAATAGTTGTGTCTCACTCCATGAGGGTAGGGCCTTGTTTATGTGTCCTCACCATTTCCCAGTGTCCAGGAAATAGCCAATACATAGGAGGTGGAATGAATGCCTTCGTAGGCCTTTACTCTGAAGGGCCAAAGAAGTCCAAATGAATCTGAAGAGCAGGAGAGAACTGATTGTAGTATATTGTAGGCCATACCATAATCAGATCACTAGGTTTTCTTTTCCAGTGGGACTGGATTCCTTTTAATGCAGTTAAGCAAATTGAGACCAACTATTTCACATGAATAGAGTGTGGTTTCAATTGTCTATTTTATGTTTTAAACTTTGTGAGAATTTTGTTTCTTTTTCTTGCTGTAGAAATAAAAGACAAGCTTAGCACTTTGGATGACAGATAAACTATAAATAGTAGCTGCTTGCAATAAACATGTGTTGAATGACTGAATGGTAATGTTTCATAAAATGTTGTGAGCAGTTCAAAACCTTATGAATATTTTCTGATAATGGGTGTGAGAATGAACCTGGAAAGAATCACATAGGGGAATTCCTTTTTGTCCCTGAAAACGCTAGTGAAAATTTTAGCCTGGCATCTGCTTCAAAGTATCTAATTCACATTCAGTGATGGTCTTATCTTAATTTTGACACTAAGCTAATTTATTTATTCAGATTAAATTGTAATTGGCATTAGCTTTCATTTGGCCATTTAAGAAAATGTACTTAGAAAGATGGTGTTACTTCTCTTCTGTGTTTTATCTTTATACCCTTTTTTTCCTCTTTAAATTTCAATCTAATGTGACTAAAACCTCTCTTCTAGAGCTGATCATTAGCATAATAGCATGAAAGCAAAAATAATTAAGTGAAATAACAATCAGAGTTTAAAACACATTTTGAATAAAGGATATCTACAATATTTATGGAGATTGTATGTTATCATTTTCATGGAATTGTTTTGGAACAGTATGTAAGAAAGAAGTTCATAACCTCACCATAATTTCACTGCTACAAATGTGCCTTTTTATTTGACAAGCTTCTTTCTGGTGAAACTTATCCTTTATTTTGGATTTGTGGTTGAACCCAGTGTTGTTTTAAATAAGAGTGATGTATTATTTTTTATGCATTTAATCATAGAGCCCAAATGCTTGATTACAACTTTTCGAAAATAGTGAGTAGGGAATTATTCTTTTTGTGTGTGTCTTCCACTATATCTAACATACTTTGCACATAGGAAGTGCTATATAAATGTTATTTAAGTTAATTGAATTGCAGAATTACCCAAAGAGCTGGAAGTTTTAACTTATTATTCTCAATTTCATTTATTATCACGCCTTCGACTATAAATAGAAATATTTACTAGAATAATTTAAAATTAACACAAATTAGAATTGTAGAGAGTACTGACCAGTCATTATGCTACCAAAGCATAACAATTTCTTTGCAAGCAGTATCTTCAAGTGGAGTGTATGCAGAAAGTGTCTTTTATATGTAATCTGAATATACATTTCATTACACAAAAATTTTCTGAATACTTTATATATGAGATCAAGTGAATACTTAACCAAGTGAGATAAAAGAATGCTCTTTATTTTATGAATAAGGTAAAGAGTAAACTGTTCAACTTGAAAAGAATGTTTACTTGAGATAATTCCCTTAAGTTGCTTTGTTATTTCAAGGTTTCTTAACCTAGGATCTATCTATGAGGGTGAATGGATAAGCTTGGGGTATCTGTGAAGTCTTTGCAATTTTATGTAACATATTGGGTATAGTGCATTTTTCAAGGGCGAGTCTTCATGGATTTGATCAGATTCGTAAATCAGATGTATGACCCTAAGAACTTACAAATTATATTTGTTAAGACTCACTGAATTATATACTTAAAATTGGTGAATTTTTTAATGTAAATTGTACCTCACTTAAGCTGACTCTCCACCAAAAATCTATGAATCAGTATTGCCAATGAAAGGCATTTAAAATATACTAGTAGCAGACAGCAAAACACCCGGAGGAATTTTCTAGGTGGAACCTTTTTCTTTCAGTTCTTCCCTTCCTCCTAGAATGCCACCAAAATAGTTTCTATTTTTGTGTGCAGACTTATATAGTTCACATGGAAATGGAGGCAGTAACTAGGGTAGGATATAGAAGAGTAAGTTAGTCTTGAGGTAACCATGTTCCCAACTTCTCCCTTGACAATGAAGATCAAATAAGGTCAATAAAATGTGATTGCTGTTCAGTAAATTATTTTCAAATAAACCAATACTTTAGAAAAATCTGTGAGTTGTATTAGGAACTTCCTAAGTAATTTAAGGTGATGCATGTGTCCTTTTGTTGTTTAGTTTTTGATGATCTGTAAGGTGGAAGCCAAGAAACCTGGGCTTTAGCTTTTTGCCAATAACTTGCTTAAGCAATTACTTGTGACTTTAAGCAAATTAAAAGTTCATCTTGTCTGGGGGACTGGCCTGGTGGTGTAGTGGTTAAGTTTGCATGCTCTGCTTCAGCAGCCCAGGGTTCGTGGGTTCAGATCCCGGGCGTAGACCTATGCACCACTTATCAAGCCATGCTGCGGCAGTGTCCTGCATATAAAGTAGAGGAAGATGGGCACGAATCTTAGCCCAGGGCCAATCTTCCTCAGCAAAAAGAGGAGGATTGGCAACACATGTTTGCTCGGCGCTAATTTTACTCACCAAAAAAAAAAAAAAATCTTGTCTCATTTTTCCTCACCTATAAAATGGAGATAATGCTCCTTTCTCTGTGTACCTTAATATCTCAATATCCTGACATAGGACCTGGCACATGGTTGATACTTCGTTTTTTTTGAATTAGTCAATGAATTTCTGATAATATTTGATAACATTAATTAATTTTAGTTTGAACAGAGCAGATGATTCATGTAGGAAAATGGAGGAACATGAAGTTCGATTCTGATCATTTTAGGTTTTAAGCATAGGTGTAAAATAAGATAGTTTAGGTATACTCCATTGTAGCTTCATGCAGTTTAATTAATTTGCCCATTGTTACACACTTAGGGTAGAAGGGAAAAATTGATATTTAAAACCATATAAACAATCAACCAAGTGAAAAGACAACCTATAGGATGGGAAAAAGTATTTGCAAACCATGTAGCTGGTAAGGGGTTAATATCCAATACATATAAAAACTCATACAACTCAATAGCAAAAAATAAGTAATCTAATTTAAAAATGGGCGAAAGACCTGAATAGACATTTCCCCAAGGAAGCTATAGAAATGGCCAACAGGTTAATGAAATTAGGCTCGTCATTAATCATTCGGGAAATGAAAATCAAAACCACAATGAGATATCACCTCACACCTGTTAGAGTGGCCATCAGAAAAAGACAAGAGAATAAATGCAGGTGAGGATGTGGAAAAAAGGGAACCCTTGTGCACTGTTGGGGGGATTGTAAATTGGTATAGCCACTATGGAAAACAGTATGGAGAATCCTCAAAAATTAAAAATAGAACTACCATATGATCCAGCAACTCCACTCTGGGAATATATTCAAAGGAAATGAAAACACTGTGTCAAAGAGATATCTGCACCACCATGTTCATAGCAGCATTATTTACAATAGCCAAGACACGGAAACAATCTGTGTCCATGGACAGATGAATGGATAAAGAAGTTGTGGTGTATATATATATATATACAATGGAATATTATTCAGCAATAAAAAAATTAGGAAATCCTGCCATTTGTGACAACAGGGGTGGACCTTGAGGGCATTATGCTAAGTGAAATAAGTCAGACAGAGAAAGACAAATACTGTATGATCTCACTTATATATGGAATCTTAAAAAAAAAAAAACAACTCATAGAAAAAGTGATCAGACTTGTGATTACCAGAGGCAGAGGGTGAGGGGAACGAGAATTGGAGGAAGGTGGTCAAAAGGTCAAACTTCCAGTTACAAGATAAATAGGTCCTAGGGATATAATACAACATGATGACTATAGTTAACTCTGCTCTGTAGTACATATGAAAGTTGTTAAGGGAATAAATCTTCTCATCACAAGGAGAAAATTTTTTGTACCTAGATGAGAAGATGGATGTTAACTAAACATATTGCAGTAATTGTTTCATGATATGTGTGAGTCAAATCATGATGCTGTACACCTCACTTATTCAGTGATGCATGTCAATGACATCTCAATAAATCTGGGAAAAAACCCCACAAAACCGTACAAGCCTTCTCAAAGAAGGTGGTTCTGCTAGAAGAACTCTATAGGTTCTTTGTGTTACTGAAGAATAGATGGTCTTCTGTTTTGCCTAAGCACCTTGATTCTTTTTTCTCCTGTTTGCAGGGGAAGGCCGGGAGCTGAGATTGAAAGTAGAATTGGTACAGTTGAATTTTTCTGTAAAATAGGGTGAGAAGAATTTGGAGTTCCTGGAAGGCATGTTTAAAGTTTATGGGGAGGAGAGATGAGAAAGGCCAGGCAACAAGGCCTTTTGTGCCTATAAACCATTTACTTTTGGAAGTCCCAAAGGCACACACCCCAAACTAATCTCGTAAATGCCACCCTGTTCCTTTCTAGTTCTCTTTCATGCTTCCCATCTCAGTGAAGGACAACACCATCTACCAACTTGCACAAGCCAGAAATCTACGAGTCTTGCTTCACAAATCTCCCTCTTCCTCAAGGCCTGTTGATTTTACCTCATGCATAATTTTTGTCTACTTTTCTTAATATCTACCCAGCAATACCTCAGTTCACATTACCCATAACTCAAACTTTCTAATATAGATCTCCCTACATCCACTGTTGTTCCCTCTGTTCTGTTCTTTTCACTGCAGTTAGGAGAGTTAAGAGACTGATATTCCATTCCCCTGCTTAGTTTTTGATGCTATCACTGCCTTTAGGATAAAGTTCAAAATCCTTATCATGGCCTATAAGTTCCTGCATGCTCTGGCCCTGACCGCTTTATCTTCATCTCACTGCTCTTATTCTTGTCCCACTGACAGTGGCTGGGCTTTCTATTAGCTCCTCCAATATTCCATGCTCTTTCACACCTCAGGACACTTATATGCCCAGTTGACTCGGTTTGGCTCTCTCCTTCTCCCATTGGACTCTAGTTAGTTCATTCTCTCCTTCAGTAATCTGCTCAAACAGCATTTCCCTGGAGAAGCTTCCGACTTCAGACTAGGTTGGGTTTCCCTGTTATTGGCTCTCATGGCAAATGTTTCTTCATATTTTCATAATAATTTTTAATTGTATATTTATTTATGTGATGATTTTACTTATGTCTGTTCTTCCATTAAACTCCAAGCAACATGTGTCTGTTCTGCCCCTAATTTTATCTTTAATTCTTAGCACAATGCTTAGCATAACACTCACTCAAATATTGAATGAACAAAAGAAATTATGTTATAGGAAGCCATCTTATTTGTATACTGCCCAATTTTCAGAGAGTTGTCTATTTAAAGTTGTGTGCCTTGAAGTGGTGATGAACATACTCTGTCCCATCCACCCTCATCACACATTTGTCCTAGGGCAGGTGAAGTTAAGTGTTTATAATGTGGCTACAGAAACCAAGGACTTTTGAATGCTGCCTATACAAGATTCTATTCCAGAATATGTAAGTGAGAGACATGATATCACATTATCATGATAAGTTTCTGTGTGGCCAGAAATGCCCAATAATGCCCTCAGTTGGTTCCTTGGTAATAATGAATGCCTCCTGGGTCATCTTAAGCCAGCTCGCACACTTCTTACCATCACAGAACTCAGAGGGTGGCTTTCTGAAATTCAGATCAGCGGTGGTGAGTAAGGGCATCTGATAGAGGGCAAAGAAACATTTCTGAACGACAGGATAATATAACCACTTAGTCCAGTGGTATTAACGTTACTTAGTAATGTTGCCAAACAGTTAAAATCATTTAGGCTTGAGTTTTCCGAATTCCTGCTAAACTGCTGAAGTGTTATTTTTAGTAATATATTATTTGCCTATTTGCTTTTTTGATTCTCTTGTTACATTTTCTTAACCAGGGAAAATTTTTATTTGGTGCTTATTCAGATAATAGAGATGGCATAATATCTCTCTGCTCTGGCTGATGACTTATTTTGTATTTCCCATGTTTTCTATTTCCTCTCTTTGCTTCCTCTCCTTCTTTGCCCTCCTGTCTCTAATCCTCCTTTCTTTAGCCAGTTTCAAGACCCCATCTCTTATTTACATGCTTTCATGCTTAAGTCAATCCATAAATATAGGCAGAAAGATGTCTAAATGTCAGCTTTCTATTTTGAGCAGAAATTACCTTCCCAGAATGTTTATAAAAATGGATTACTTCTCTCAGGAGATTCATTCATCAAGACAGAAGTTGGTCCTCCTGTACAAAATGGAATGGAAATAGAAACAGTCAAAATATACTAGGATAAACACAGCAATCAGAGATGGGATGGGGAGGGGAAACCTAATTTGGAGAAAAAATCTTGGCTGCTTGTAAGGCAGAGAAATAGAACAGCAAATGTTCCTTCAAATTGCAACATGAGAGGAAGATTAACTAGAGATGTACTAAAATTTTATCCAGGACTGCCTTGAACCAAGGCTGAGCTCCTAGAATTATAGGTAAGATGCATGCATATGTCAACATTATAATTTCATGGGTTCTAGAACATAAGAGCTGCAGGACTCCTTAAGACAAGAAAGGCTATATCTTACCCAAAGTCACACAACATATCATAACTGGGACTAGAATCCAGCTATTCTGATTCCCAAATCATTTTTTTAATGTCACTGCTTATAATCACTGTAATTGTTTTCTGGTTCCTGGAGATGCACCCCCTATATCACTGGTGTCCTAATCTATCCTCTCTAGTACATTCTATGGGATATGATTGTCAGGCACTATTTCAGTCACACCTCCAACACTGGCATCCTCATTGTCAATAGCAATATCTCTTAACTTAAAGGAGAATGACATAGTAGATTATACAGTCTAACTAGAATATCCTCACTTTCACCCAAGGAGAAGTAGTTTATTTGATGAATGAGCTAGAGTGGAAAACCTATCCTCAGGATATTCAGACTTTCTTAAGGGAATTAATATCTTAACTTTTTTTTGCACATGCAACATGAAGTAAAGATTTTTGGATTCTATTTTCCCATTACGTGTAGAAAATAGCCCTCTTCTGTACCTTCTTTATGCATTGAAGTAAATAGTTTTTGCTCAACATGATTTTTCTCTGCTTTATGTGGTTTAGAAAAAGAAGCAAGTTAGTAGTGCACTGTTTCCTCTGTGATTGTCTTTTATAGTTGGGATATACTTCTCTCCACCCAGCCCATTTATTCTGCCTTTGAAGTCAGTGTTTTTAGTTTATACAACACCTAAGATCGTTTTGATTTCATTGCTCAATTCTCTCTAAACCTTTTTCTTTAGGAGATACTCATTTTCTTTGTATCTTCAGAAAACATGCACATGCACAGACTTCATGTGGTCAAACCACGTCCTGTATAACATGTGAATGATAAAATAGGCTTGCTTCTAAACAAGGTATTTACTGTGTCTTCAAATAGTAATGATATAAAAGGGGCATAAAAGGGCTTTATTGAAGAGATAATTTTATTTGAAGATCAACTTTCACCCTCCAATCAGTATACGTTAGTTAGCAACATAGGTAATTGAGTCTGGCTTGTAGAATAGCTTGCTTCTCGGTGTTCACTGTATATAGACTATCATGAGGAAACTGGTGACAGCTGAAGAGCAAATTATCAATTTCCAAGGTAGATGAGGATGTGTTTCTAAGGTCAGAATGTGAGCCACCCTTTTGATATATCTGAGAGTCCATTAATGCAGACGTTTTAAAACGTAATTTTGCTTGATACCACCAAACCATCAAAGCCATGTAACTATTTAGATAGGCACTGAAGAGGTATTATGAAGTATTTTAATTCTACCAGGCATTACAGAAATGAACTACCTTATTGTGTTCTTTGATGTATTATAATCAATTAAGTAAATCCCCAGTTGAAAACATATATTTTTCTTGGTCTTCCATATCCTAAACTCTGACTTTTATGTGTGCTGAAAAGTGAAGCTTTGTAAAAGCTGAGTTATGGTGACAAAGAAAAAGGAATTAAATTCTCAGGAAAACAATACTGCTAGAAGTATAGAAAGTTATCCTTGTTTGAAAAAGTGGTTTGGGGCCATTTGTTTAGGAAAAATTATATTGAATTATGTTATTTTAATAACATGTTTGGTTCTAGAATCCTGTTTATAGCCTCTTTGTATTAAAGGATTGTGTTTAAATCATCTTAAAAAGTTTCCTAAAGTTCTTGCATAGGCGCTGTTCCACAGTTCCATAGCAAATTTTATAATTTGAGCTTTGTTGAGAGATATGTTTCTAAAATAAAGTCCAGGACTGCGTTCTTCAGAATCATCTGGGATGCCTGTCAAAAATACAGATTTCGAAGCTCTTCTCAGACCTATCGAATTCCTGAGATAATAAGAATCCCAGGTGATTCTAATACACACTAAACGTAGAGACCATTGCTTTATTAAGTAGTAATCCTTTTGCTTTTGTAGACCTTCTCCCACTGAACTCTTGAAACATTCCCCTGTTCTCTATCTTAACCCCTCATTAACAACTACAAAAATAGCAGAAGAGAGAAATTATTTTCATACCAATAACAATCTTTTCAACTCCCTCTTTTACATGCTGCCAGGAACAGAGAGGTCAGGGAGGTTTTCAAAGGGAAAACTGAGAAGTGGATGCTTTATATGTGAATGCTGCCAGCCTCTATATCCATCTTTCATTGCCCCAACTCAGACATGGCACCAAAGAATGGTCATGATAGTGACATTCATTCATATAGCCCTCTGTTGCTGAAAAAGCACCTATACATTTTTAAAAAATTCATATAACTTGCACCTAGAAGGAAACCTAGATCATTTTGTTCAATTCTGTCATTTTAGAGGTAAAGAAAATGATGACTAGAGAGGTTATGTGGTTTGTTCAAGATCACGCTCCTAATTGTTGGCAGAGCTAGCAAAGGGACCCAGGTGTCCTGACTCCCAGACTATTGATCTTTTTAGGGCATGTAAAAAATTTGTATATAGCAATTATTTATTTGAAAAGAAATTGTTTGTAGGTAGGACATCATGATTTGTTGTTCTTAATAGTCTCACTGCCTTCCCAGGTCTGTTTCTGTTTATTGTAGGTTGTGGGAAAACAGCTAAAAAACTCATTTCTTATTGAATGAGCTTTTGTGCAAATTGTAGCTTTCAAAGGAATTGGATCCCTGTTGCTTGAGGTTGAATTTGATAGCACTTTATTTTAGGTGTCAGGGCATGGTACATTTAATTAGCATTCACTGTAGTAATATTGATCAGTGTGAATCCTGTTGATTAAAATGTGGATGGTAGTGTTACCGTACTTTAAGGAGAATCCACCCACATGCTGTTATATTCACTGGACTCCTCTCTCTTGCTTAGTTTTGATTTAGCAAGAAAACAAACACGAAAAAACAAAACAAAAAACAAAATAAAACTGCTTTCTATTTTTTCCTTTAGAATGTTTAATTGAAGGTTGTTGGATATATTCAAAGTATGTAGTGGAATGGGTACAATAGCAAGATCTTTTGCCCTTCCTGATTATGTGACAACTCAACTGAGTAGTTATTTAAATTTGGATGTAGGCCATTTGTATAACTCACTATGGTGATAAAATTATACTGCTCTAAAATTCTAGGCAAAGAGCTAAGAAGCACAGGTCCAAAACAGATCAGTCCAAACAGATCAGTAGAAATCCTTGTAATAAGACCTCATCTGGAAAGAGACAAGCAAGAGGAATACTCTAACTTGAGTAAGAGAAGTGTCACATTCTGTGCATAAAAAATGGTAGTCCTGGAGAACAGAATCTGCTGAGCACTGAAACCATTTTGAATCAAGAAAAATGCTTTCTCTGTTACAAACCAAAGCAAGAAACTCACCTGAATTAATTCCAAATTTTGAATCAAGAAAAGTGAAGGCAAGTGGAATGATTTTGGAACATTTGTCACAGAATCAGCAAGAGCAGTGAAGCATATATCCTAGAGACATTTTCTCCCCACATCCAGGGGAGTAAAAGCATCCATCTATTAATTCAAGCTTTTCAAAGAAAACCAAAAAGTAACAGGAGTTCTTGAGCAGAGTTATAATGAGTAGGATAGTACCATCAGCAACTATAGGGGAAAAAGTCAATTAAAAAACGTCTGCTTCTGGCAGAACAACAGATATGATATTCTGAAAAGCTGGATAAAATTAAATAGACATAATTTTAATTGAATAGCTGACTTTGTAAAAAAGTAAGAGAAATCCCCAAATGCCAAAAAGAAACAAAACCAAAACAAAATCCAAACTGCAAACAATTGTAGAGTTGAAACCAGGGAGATAAGCAAGTTTGGGAACGTGGGTTGCTGTGGAAACAAATGCTGGTATGAGGATACTTGTCTTGGGGATTGATAGCTCTCTAGTGGAGAATTCTGTGGAAACTAGACCTAAGACCATCAAAAAGTGGCTAAACCTGGACTCTCAAAGGGATAGCACTCTTCAGAGAGAGCAGCCTAGAGAAAACTCCACTTGGCTGGCAAATGGAACTGTCTGACATCTTGGTGACTCTGGTTTGGCGAAGGGGGAAGCTTTCCTGAGAATTTGCAACCACAGGCCTCAGGCTTGCTGTCCTCTGGATCTGGAGCTTGAATTTAAATTATCTGCTTGGACAAATCCAAGCCAAGACATTATTTGAAAGTAGTTCTTCTTTGGAGGCCCCCTGTGGTGCCCAGCAGAAACAAGTACAAATGTTTCCTGAAGAACCACCTGCCACCAAAGACCTCAGAATTCCCAGAGGCTGTATTTAGCCAAATAGTATTTGATAAAAAAATGATAACCACATTAGGAAACCAGGAGCAAGATAATGAAAGTAACAAACAACAGATTTAGTTGTCTAAATACTTCAAATATTGGCATTGCCAACAAGGAATATACATAGCACACAGATTTAAAGACAAACAGACTTCTAGAAATGAAAACTATAGTAAATTAAAAACTCAAATTAAACCTATTAGGCTCAGATGAAGAGAGAATTGGTGAAACAGAAGATTGATATGAAGTTATCCAGAATGCAAAACATAGAGAAATAGATGGAAAATATGAGAGCTTAAGACGTATGGAGAATTAAATAAGAAGTATTAACATTTGGCTTCCCAGATTAGTAGATGGAAAAAATAGGGAGAATGAGGAAGAGGTAATAGTCAAAGAAATAATGCCCTAGAAATCTCCAGAACTGATGAAAGATAAAAATTCTTAGACCCAGGAAAACCCAGTGTATCTCACAATAAATGAAAAGAAACCCATGCTAAGATACGTCATGGTAAAACTGTAAAATAATTTTAAAAAGAGAAAAATACTAACAGTAGCCTGAGTGAGAAATGACTAGTACAAAGGAATAATAATTAGAAAATTAATATCTTCAAAGTGCTGAGGGAAAAAACTTTCTACCTATAATTGAGCACCCAGCAAATCTATATTTCAAGAATGAGGGTTAAACAAATAACAAGCTGAGAGCACTTACCATTAGCAGACTATCACTAAAGAAACTTCTAAAGGCTGTGCTTAAGAAAAAAGGAAACGATCCCAGAAATATGATCTGGGATTAAAAAAAAAAAGAATGGTGAGCAAAGAAAATAGTACATATGTGGGTAATTGTAAATAAGCTTTATGTGTAAAACATTAATTGTGATATTAGAAAAAATTACAGATATAATTAAAATGTTGGACAAAAATATGTAATCTATGATGGATCAGGTTTGAGCTTGTATGGTTTTGGAGCAGGGTAAATGAGAAGAATACTACTGCTGCTGCTCCTAGCTTACAAGAATTTAGTGCTTGTGACATGCCAGTCATGTTCTGATTGCTGTATGTATGTTAACCTACATTAGGGCCCACAATAACCGTATGAGGTTAGTGATATTATCATCTTCATTTTACGGATGATAAAACTGACAACCTGAAGCCACAGAAGTGAGACAGGATTTGAATCCAGGTGATCTGATTTGGGTCCATGATCCTAACCACTAGACTGTCCTACTACCAATTAATTTCAGAGTTTTATGCATGGTAAAATTTAAAAGGTAGTCACTAAAAGAAAAATAGTGTAAACTACCTATGCATTAGAGGAGAAAAATGGAATGGGGGAGAATTGTTCTACAGAAGCATAGAAAAATCAGACCAAATGAAGAACACAAAATAAGATGGTAGAAACAAAGCAAAATATTTTGATAATAAATGTAAATAGAAAGTGCTTGTTAAAAGAGATTGATAGATTGTATTAAAAATAAAAAATCTAGTTATATTCTGTTTGGACAAAACAAAGTCAAAATATAAGGACATAGTTTGACAGAATAAGGGTGAAAAAGATATGTCAGACAAATACTAAGAGAACGCTGAGATAGCCATCTTAATGTAGAATAGAATAGACTTCAAGGCAAAACCCACTATTAGTTGTAAAGACAGTCACTATATAATAGGCAAAGGTTCACTACACCGAGGAAGGGATAACAATTTTAAACTTGTATGCACCTATTAAAATAGCTTAAAATTATGTGAAGCAAAAATTGATAGAACTGCTTGGAGGAATTGACAAACCCACCATGAGGGTGGGAGATATTGGAAATGGATGGGTCAATCAGACAGTTAATAAGGAAACAGAGCATTAACCACACAGTTGAGAGCTTTCCTTTAATGTACATACACCAAACTTTGCACCTCCAAATTATGGACTATGTATTTTTCTTAGTCACAGAGATAACATTTACAAAAATTGACTATGAAGCCATCAATTACATTTCAACCAATTTTAAAGAGCTGGTATTATACTGACCACGCCACATGCACTACCCATGCAGTTAAATGTCATCAGTTTAGAACATATCCCCTCTATGTCTTTTTCTAGGTTAAATTGCTTCTAAATAACTCATGGGTAAAAGAAGAACTCAAAATGGAAATTAAAAAAATACTTAGAACTAAACAATAGTGAAAATCATACATACCAAAATTTGGGGATATAGTAAAAGTGGCACTTGGAAATGACTCCATAGCCTTAAATGCTTATCATAGAAAAAAAAAAAACGCTGAGAAATAATGAGGTAAGTTTCTAACGTAAGAAGTTATGAAAAGAGTAGAATAAACTTGAAGAAAGTAGAAGGAAGAAAATAGTAAAGAGCAGAAATTAATGAAATAGAAGACTATATAGAGGATCAATAAAGCCTCAAGTTAGATTAATGAAAGTGACAAATTTCCAGTGACATTTCTCATCTGAGTGTAAAATGTGAAGAGACACCATCACAAGGTTACCAGCATAATATAGATATATAATCTGAATGAGAATAATTTTAATTGATTTTTTCTTCTACAAATTTTAAATTTATGTAGACTAAAATTAACTGTTTTTGGTATACATATATATGAGTTTTGATAAATTCATAGATTTGAGAATGCACTATCATAATCAGGTTATAGAATAGGTCAATCTTTCCTCCAAATTTCTTTGTGTTGCCCCTTTTTAGTCAACTACTCCCCAATCCTCCAAACTTTTGGTAATCAGTGATTCTGTTCTCTTTCTCTAAAATTTAGATGTCTTCTTTTGAAAACTGTCTATTCAGTTTCTCTGCACCTTTTTAAATTGGATTTTTTTTTTGTTATTGAGTTGTATGAGTTCTTTATATATACTAACCCCTCATCCAATATATGGTTTGCAAAATTTTTCTCCCATTCTGTGTTACCTTTTTATTTAGTTCATTGTTTCTTTTGCTGTGCAGAAGCTTTTAGGTTTGATGTAGTCCCATTTGTTGATTTACGCTTTTGTTGTTTGTGCTTTTGGTATCATATCCAGAAAATCATTGCTAAGCCCAGTGTTGAGTTTCTTCCCTGTTTTCTTCTAGGAGTTTTAGGGTATCAGGTCTTATGTTTAAGTCTTTGATCCACTTTGAGTTAATTTTTGTGAGTAGTGTAAGATAGGAGACCAATTTCATTGTTCTGAGTGTACTTATGCAGTTTTCCTAACACCATCTGTTGAGGAGTGGAGTTTTCTTTGTTGGAAGATTTTAAACTGTCTTTCAAGAAATCGATCATTTTATCTAAGTTGTCAAATTTAGGGGCACAGAATTGTTGATAGTATCCTCTCATTATCCTTTTAGTATCTGTGGGGTTTTTAGTAATGTGTCTTCTTTTATTCCTGATGTTGATAATTCATGTCTTCTCTCTTTTTTTCAGTTTGACTAGAAATGTATCAATTTTATGAATCTTTTCAAAGAACCTACTTTTGATTTCATTGATTTTCTGTATTATTTTTGTCTTTTCAATTTCATTGATTTCTGCTTATATATTCTTTCTTTCTCCTTGCTTTGGATTTAATTTGCTCTTGTTTTTCTCATTTCTTTTGTCAGAAGCTTAGATTACCAAGTTGAGACTGAATCATTTAATGCTATTAATTTACCCCTAAGCTTTGCTTTAGCTGAATCTAGTAAATTTTATGTTGTATTTTCATTTTAATTTAGTTCAAAATATTTTCTAATTTATCTTGAAACTTCCTGTTTGGCCCATAGGTTATTTATAAGTGTATTGTTTAATTTTAAATATTTAGTGGTTTTCCTGATATTTTTCTGTTATTGATTTTGAATTCTATTCCTTTATAGTCACAGAACATATTTTGTACGATATATGTTCTTTTAAATTTGTTAAGGAAACTTGTGGCCCAGAATGTGGTCCAGGATAGACCATATCCAGGATAGACCAGGATAGTGAATATTCCATGACCACTTGAAAATAGGGTGTATTCTGCTGTTGTTGGGTAGAGTGTTCTATAAATGTCAAGTTGATCAAGTTGGTTGATCTTCTATTCAACCAAGTTCTTCTATTACTGAGTGAGGAGTCTTGAAGACTCCAACTATAATTGTGTATTTTTATGTTCTCCTTTTAGTTTAATCAGGTTTATCTTAATGTATTTTGAAGCTCTGTTGTTAGTTGCATACATATTCAGAATTTTTATGTCTTCTTGGAGAATGACTTCTTTATCATTAATTATGTAAAGTCCCTCTTTATCTCTATTATTATTCCTTGTTTTAAAGTCTACTTTTCCTGCTATTAAAGTAGCTATTCCAGCTTTCTTTCTTTTTTGTTGCTGAGGAAGATTCACCCTGAGCTAACATCTGTGCCAATCTTTCCCCATTTTGTATGTGGGTTGTCGCCACAGCATGGCTGATGAGTGGTATAGGTCCACACCTGGGGTCCGAACCTGTGAACCTGGGCCACTGAAGTGGAGTGTGCCGAACTTAACCACTACACCAGAGGGCCGGCCCCTGTTCCAGCTTTCTTTTGATTCATGTTTGAATAGAATATCTTTTTCTATGTCCTTATTTTTTTATCTTTGTTTTTATATTTAAGATGGGTTTTCTCATGCGTAGTGTATATTTCAGTCTTTCTATTTTATCCAATCTGACAGTCTCTTTTAATTTGTGTTTAGATCATTTGTATTTAATGTAGTTAATGATAAGCTTGGATTAAAATATAATGTCTTAGCATGTATTTTTCTATTTTTATTCCTGTTCCTTATTTTTTCCCTGTTTTTGTAACTTGTTTTTTAAAAATTGGGTATTATTTATTATTTAATTTATCTCCAATATTGGCTTAGCATTTATACCCTTTTCCTTAAAATATTTTAGTGATTGCCCAATGGTTTACAATATACATCTTAATTACTCAGAGTCTACCTTCAAATATTATACTATTTTATATGTAGTGTAAAAACTATACAACAGTATTTTTCCAATTTCTTCCTCTCATCCTTTGTGCTGTTGTGGTACCATTTTACTTTTCTACATACTATAAACACATAATATAATGCTACTATTTTTGCTTTAGACTGTCAGTGATCTTTTAGGAGCATTTAAAAATAAAAATAAATTTTATATTTTCTTTCATCTATTCCATTTCTAGCTGTCTTCATTTTTTTTGTGTGTAGATCCAAGTTTCTGTCTGGTGTCATATTTTTTTCTGCCTGAAGAACTCTTTTAACATTTCTGTTAGTGTAGGTATGCTGGCAAAAATTTGTTTATTTGAGAAAAATTTTTGTTTCTCCTTCACTGGCTATAAAATTCTAGGTTGACTTTTTTCTTTCAGCACCTTAGAGATGGCATTCCATTGTCTTCTGACTTGCATTGTTTCTTATTGGATGTCTACTGTAATTCTTATCTTGTTCTTGTCTGTGTAGTATTTCTTTTTGTCTGCTGGCCTCTGAGATTTTTTTCATTTTCATTGTCAGCAGTTTGAATATGATATGCCTAGGAGTGTCTGTATGTGTGTTTGGCTTGTTTCTTTTGTTTCATTTTAGTATATATTCTACTTCGGGTTATCTGAACCCCTTGGATCTGTGATTCGGTGTCTTTCATTAAATTTGATGTTCTCCCACAAATCTTGGATGCTCTGTTCTGATCTTTTCCTCCACTCTGTTTTTTCTCTTGCATTAGTTTGGTATTTTCTATGGACCTGTCTTCCAGTTCACTGATCCTTTCTTTGGCTGTCTTTTGAGTCTACTGATTAGCCTGTCCAACACATTCTTTGATTTTGTTACTGTGTTTCTCATTATAATATTTACATTAGATTCTTTCTTACAGTTTTCATCTCTTTGATGAAATCACCCATTTGTTCTTGAATGCTGTCTGCCTCTTCCATTAGAGACTTTAACATATTAATAATAGTATTTTAGATTTCCTAATAGTTCTGACATGTGTGTCATGTTTGAATCTGGCTCTTTAGATCATTTCGTCTCTTGACATTATGTTTTTCTTTTCTTTTGTGATGGCTCATAATTTTTTGTTGAAATCTGGGCATCTGGTGTAAGACAGTAGCAACTGAAGTAAATAGATTTTTCTGCCTAGAAATGTGTATGCCTTTCCTTCTGTTAAGCCTTCAGTGTGCCTTTGAATCAATGTAGACAGGAGTTGATCTAGTTCTGGGATTGCTGTTCCTATGGTTACTCTCATTGCACCACAGCCTTCAAATTCTAGTAGTTTCTACTTTGTAGTAGTTTGCCAGGGATTTTTTTTCACAATGTTCTATCCTCAGATTCTGATCCTCCCTTTGTGCTATGTATTAGAGAGAGTTTCTCTCCACATTCCTGCCGAAACTCCTTGAGGTATATTTTCGTTACTTGATGCTTATTATCTTTGTGGTGAGGGTCAGGGGAATTTTTCATAGTTCTGATTAAGCTTCTGTTTTAAGCAGGCACTATCTTGGTGAGTCTCAGGAGTAAGGTTTTAGCAGTACTCTTACTCCTCTCCCAGTTGTTGGTCTGGGACTGGCTTGTATTACTGCCCCTCCTCCAGATATAGAAGAGTTTTTTTCCCCTAGCTTCAATGGGTTTTTGCTAGTGCCCTAAGGGTGCACATCGTTGTTGGCCTTCTACCAGTAGTGGAAGGTGTTTGTTCTGTAGGGAAAAACGGGGAGATGGATCTGCGTGGGCTTTTATGTCTTTTCCAAAGTGTCTGTTGTTATCTTCCTCCATGCCTGTGCCATGAAGGATGCTTTTCAGAACCTTCACCAATCATGTGTTTATGAGCAGCAGGTCAGGACTGTGGAGAAGAGCCTGAAATGCTGTGATTCCTCTTATGTGTGTGGCTTGCCCAAATTTTACTCTCTAGCTAGGCTACATTTAAGCTTTACCAACTTATTAAAAATTTTAGCTGAATTCTTATTTAAGGTGTCTGATAGTGTCTGTGCTGGGTGATCAAGTGCTACATCCTGTTTCTCCTTGCAGTGCCTGTATTTCTTTAGATTTTAGGTTAGAGTTTGTTGCCCCACCACCTCATCTTTCTAATAAGTTCAAGGTTTTCATATTGTCCAGAATTTTCTTGGTTATTTTTATTGTATTAAGGTTGGGAGCAATGCTCTTTCCAACTTCCTGCATCTCGCTTAGAAGCTAGCAGTACCCATCCATTATGTTCTAATGGGAGAATATAAAAATGTGGAATTTCTATTCATGAAATGTATTCACAAATTACCAAGGCCTTGGGTTTGGATTAGCTCAACCAGAAATCCCATTATAACATAATTTTTACATTCCCATATCTACCTTTTCACCATTGGTAAAGATTAGAGTGGTAAAATAACAATAGCTAAAATATACATAGTGCATCCTATGTGCCAAACACTGTTTTAAGCCTGTTCCACATATTAACTCATTTAATCCTCATAACTTTCATTTTACTGATAAAGAAATTGAGGCACAATGGGGTAAGTCTCTTGCTCAAGGTAACACACCTTCTAAGTAGTAGACTTGGGATTTGAACCTGTGTTTTCAATCACTAAGCTTTATTGCTTCTCAAGAAAAAAAAGTATAAAAGGATGAAAAATAGAGTAATTTAGAATTCCAAAAAGATTAGTCTTGCTCTTTCATTTTACAAGTGAGAAATCTTAAACGAATGAAAGAACTTATCCAGGGCTAATCACACAGTTTGTGGCTGATTCAAATAGAATCAAAATCTTCCATTTCCCATCCTATTTTTACTTAAAAATAATATTTGATTACAAATGAGAGTACTGTTCGATTGCTCCAGGCACTCATTTAAATTCACATATATGATTTTCCTTCAATTTTTTATTGGGAAAAATGTGATCACTTGATTTTCCTTTAATTTATGTTACTGGGAGGAAATGTACTCTAATATAGGAACAACTTTTCTAGACGTAGAGATTAATTTTTTAACTACTACTCATTTAGACTAGAATTTATTTATAGATTCAGCTCAGGTGGTGGAGGTGAGGGTAATTTTCAGATTGCTGTTTCATTATATCACATCCACGTATATATGTCCAAGAACAGAACACAACCAAAGTTAAAATATCCATCTTTGTTCAGACAGTGAAAAAAGTAAATATCCATAGATTGGAATTTTCTGTCAAAAGGCTCTTTCCTGCTAGATGTTTATTAACTAGTATATTTGAACATAGAAGCCATTTTTTCCACTTAGGCTTTTTCCATAATAACTAGCTCTTGTTAGTCCTCTGAATGAATGAATCTTAAATATATAGTTCATTCATTATTATATCCCTATTTCTAACTCTTATATTCTACTTAATACAGTGCTTATGGAAATTAATATACTAGTTAAGGGCAGAGTGTCCATCTGATATTCTTCCTTTCTCTTTCTTCTTCACCTTCCTATGATGGTTACATAGACACAGGAGAGTGTAGTGGGACAGGAGTCAGAATGTTCTGTGACTTACTAGCAATTTGTTTTAATATTTTTGAGCCTCACTTTTCTCACCTTCACCTCATGGTATATGAGGATCAAATTAGATCATTTATTCACCCACAACCGTTTATTGAACTGCTGTTATATGCAAAACACAATGATAGGCACTGGGGACACAAAGTTGAATAGGATCTAGCTGCTGCTTCCCAGTGAATTTATGTTCTAGTATGGGGATTGATGTGTAAATAATTATGATATGCGATGAAATGTATAAGTTTAATGTAGGAGAGGTAGATCTCAGAGAGTCGGAAGACTCATGTGGGGTGGATTTAAAATATGAATAAAAGTCTACCAAGCAGGTGAGGAGAAAACATTCCAGGCAAAAGGAAGAGGATTTTAATACTTTCTAAGCATGCATCAAGAACTGCTACAGGCCCACAAATGTGACAGATTATCATTATTTTTAAGAAACTATGTATCAAAAGATTATGAAAAATATAATTTGAATTTTGAAAACCATCTTATTATGGTTGTTGATAACAACCTTAGAGAAATGCTAGTTCTAAATTCACAAATAAGATGTGGAGATAGAATGACAAATCAAGACTGTAATTAATTGTAAGAAATTGGATCCTCTGAGTCTTCATTATTGTGAGCCATGTTAATTAACATTTTCATTAATTACCTTGACAATAAAATAATCACACAATTAGTGACCCTTGAGGTCACAAACTCATAACAAACACAAAGTAACATTGCTAAGAATGTCAAGGTTAAATAATTGAATGTAGGATTGGCTTGCATTATAATCAAAACCCGTACAACGCAGAAAGACCAAGAGATAGGAAAACCTACTCAGATTCAATATGGTTCTTTTTATCCCATATGTCAAAGACATTTCATAACACTGACTTTTAGAAAAGAATTTAATATATTATCTCTCTAATTTTCTAACATGACTGAATTCTTGTTGCTACTATCCTCTTGTATAATGTCATTTGGAATACTCTGGGCAAGTTTTGTCTTCAGAGGTTAGAATTTAAGAAGAAAAGTATAAGACAAGACAGTTAGTGACATATGTAATCCAATGTTTAGAGATGTACTAAAGGTCTACAGAGTCCACTGATAAAGCTGAAAAGCAAAAGAAGACAATTCATATGATGGTAAAATCTTAAAATAATTTATCAGTGTAAGGAAAAAGAAAATGTGATTTCAAAAGGAAAGGGAAGATCAGTAGAAAGTATCCAAGGAAGAAATAGATCAATACTGAGAGAGAATAATAGTCAGAAAATGTAGCTTTATGCGGGCGGCCCAGTGGTGTAGCAATTGAGTTCATGCGCTCCTCTTCGGCAGCCCAGGGTTCGCGGGTTTGGTTCCTGGGCATGGACTTACACATTGCTTATCAAGTCATGCTGTGGCAGGCATCCCACACATAAAGTAGAGGAAGATGGGCATGGTTGTCAGGGCCAATCTTCCTCAACAAAAAGAGGAGGATTGGCAATGAATGATAGCTCAGGGCTAATCTTCCTCACCGCCCCCCCAAAAAGAAAGAAAATGTAGCTTTTTTTCTCATTAGCAATAGATATATACTAGATAATCAGGTGATAAATGACTTTGTAACAGGAGATGTTCAGATGTATAAGGCAAGGCATTTCATGGAATATTTTCTTCTATTTATTTGTTTTACTATATTCTCTCACTTTGAACTTAAGCAGGATAACTTTTGTCTATTTCAGTTCTTCCAGATAACTTATGTTAAGCAAATAAAATTGCCTTTTGAAAGGTTTAATTAAAACTCAATCTTAACTGAATGAAATGTATTATATTTCTTTGGTTGTGCAGGGGCACCAAACTACTGCATGTTAAAAATAATATTCTACTGTAATAAAAATTTAACCAAAATATTTAAAAATTTAATGAAGAGTATGGCATAATTAGAAAAGAGTAAAACGTTTATAATACTGACACCCTCATGCAATTATCTTAATATTTGCACATTGCCTTTGACATGCAGCCATATTTTTAACATAATTGCAGTCATAATATGCATCTTTATATTATATTTTTTGTATTGTGAATTGCCAGATCTCTTCATCTTGTAAAAAAAAAAAAAAGATTTGTCTGCTTACAAAGATATGCACAATAGAACAAAGTGACATTGAATAAAAACCAATAGGGAAAGAAAGAATTCAGAAGAAAGAGAGGGAATGGTAGGAAAAATAAAAGTGTGAGGTAATATACAAAACATGTTCCATTAGATTCTAAATGTAGGCCACAGATTTATCTGAGCAGCCACAAAGAGGGAAATGGGGTCAATTCCTGATTTATGGTGTATAGTAGATTTAAAAAGACCAATTATTTAGGAGAAGCAACAAATATTCTTAATCCCGAGACCGTAGAGAAGTTTCTTTTGTTTGTCATCACAAAGAGGATACGATGGCTTCAAGATCACTCTGGTATCAAATATACTCATGAGTTTCAGGGGGCTGCTTTTTACAACTTATTTTTATAAGTGGAGTTGGTAAATACTATAGAATCAAAGTTAACATACCATAATGCATTTTTGCTGAGGAAGACTGGCCCTGAGCTAACATCTGTGCCCATCTTCCTCCACTTTATATGGGGCGCCACCACGGCATGGCTAACAGGCAGTGCGTCTGCGGGCGCTCGGGATCCGAACTCGCAAACCCCGGGCTGCCAAGCGCAGACTAAACCGCTGCGCCACCGGGCGGCCCCCCATAATGCATTTTAAGGAAACATTTAAATTAACAATTCTGTTTGCTTTAGAATTTAGAAAGTCTATTAGAATGAGCTGATTGCTGCTTTTGCCTTTAAAAAAAGTCTTTCAAGTTTACTTTGGATGGACACACTTTTTTTCCCTTCCTTTTAGATAAATTTTCCCATGATGAGCAGATAATTTAAAGCATTTCACTGACCTTAAATCTAGTTATGCTTTTCAACACAACCTTCCTGCACTCCCTTCTCATCACCAGTTTATTAGCTCTATATAACAGGATCACTGAATGAGGGAGTAAAGGGTTTGGCAACCAGAAATAGATAGAGCTAAATTTAGTATAATGACTTGTGAAAAGAGCTCAAAATTTGAAGCCAATAAATGAAAGAATGGATTTTAGAGATATCAACCTAAATTATACAAATTTCAGCCAAATTTCATACACAGCCTTTTATCTCTCTCTACACAGGCCTGTATGCACACACCCGCGCGCCCATGTGAGGGTTTGAAAAGAGGAAGAAATTTATTTCCTGGGCAAAACTCAATATTTTCCTGGTTAGACTGATTTATTTTCTCCAAGAATTACTATATTATTTGCCACAGAAGACACACTTATTTGTCCAGAATTGTGTGGTTCATTAAGAAAGCAAATTGTGATGGATGATGATAAAAATAGCAAGAGTTACAAGATGATGGAAAGAGAAATTAGTCACAGTGAGTTGGATATGATTGTTCCCATCAGGAAACGGATGAGAGATTTGATCAATTACAGACAGTACACAAGAGGTATCTTTTACTATTAGTAAAAATTACCTTTCTTCTACCATTTCTGACCAAAGATCTAAGGTCATTGACTTCTAAATTACCTTTTAAGATTTTGCAGTTTTTCCTTTGTGGATTAACTGTAAAAGATACAGCCTTCATACACGGCTGCCTCGTGAGTGTTCCTTTTCTAATGGAGAACAGAGGAATTTGCACAAAGTTATTTATTCTCTACTCTTATTTACTTTTGTGTTTTTCTTTTATGAAGAAAAACCTATGTTATAGCGGGTGCTGTGTGAGTCAGGGGAGATGTCTGACCATGAAACTGAGCCTCGTTCCTGACTCTCCCACTTTTGGAGTAAGTATGGTCTACCTGGGATCAGCAGGTTTTAAATAAATGGGGATAATCATCACAATGAGGTTAATCCTTGCTTAGAAAATAAATAAGATATTATGTACCTAATGCAATGACTAGTAAATATTAGTCTCTCAAAAAGCAGTAGCCAGGCCTGGGGTGGTGGTGTAGTGGTTAAGTTTGCATGCTCTGCTTTGGTGGCCCGGTGTTTGAGGTTTCAGATCCCAGGCACAGACCTACACACTGCTCATCAAGCCATTGCTGTGGCAGTGTCCCACATACAAAGTAGAGGTGGATTAGCACAGATGTTAGCTCAGGGCCAATCTTCCTCAACCGCCCCCCCCCCCAAAAGTGGTAGCCAGATTATTACTGCTGGTGGTGGTGTTTTTTGAAGCAAATTGGCAAGAATAGTGACTAAATTTCTTCCGAGGTTCTTGTAGGCACTATACTTTTCTAGATAAGTGTTTAGGATTGGAGGAGAAATGTTACACATTATTTCTTTATAGCAACTTATGTTCTTGCTCCTATGGATCATCCTGTCTCCTTGACCCTGGTTTGGGGATTTTAATAAAGTTCTTTGAATTTATAACTTCTCATCTTCTAAATAATGTAGGTTTACTTACAAATAAATTAATTTTCTTGTATCTTGCCGTTGTCGCATCATGCACATTTGTATTGCTGTTGTATAATCAATCAACTAATAAAAGATGAATGAGATTCCAGTTATTTGAACCAAAGGAAGGACTGCTGACTAAAAGTGGGAGGACAGTGGGAGAAACTTTGTGAGTCATCATCCTTTAACAGAATTTTTAATCAGTATTAAAATCATATCTTAATCTTAATACTCTCTTGTAATTAAAAAAAGGAGTGGAAATTCCTCTTTAAATCAGCATAGTTTGCTCAGCAAGATAATTTTAGTTCATAAAGGCATCTTCCTGCTGAATTTTCTGAGTCGTGCTTGTGACTCACTGGGCTGGCTTTGATGGTGGTGAGTCATTTCATATTTTCTGGGGATAAGGCTACCTGACTATCACTACTGTATCTCTGGTTTGCTTTGAATTGAGAAAGTGCACCATCCCAGATGATGGGATAGGTAACCAGAGGAAGATAGAAAGAAAAGAAAAGATAGAAGACAGAAAGAAAAAAGATTTGGGTATAATCTCATCCTTCAGGTAAAGGGCCAGTGATTTTTGTAGTAGAAGAGATACTACTCCAGCAGGTGTTTTAATGTTGCCAAGAACTTCCTTCTTTACCTTCTAACTGAGAACACGGAAGCAAAATTTTTCACATGCAGTGACGTTCTCCCTGCCTTCTTAAAACATAAGTTTACACTAAAGCAAGGTATTGGTCCTATCTGTGATTCATGTACATCAAATCCTTGGTCAGGATATCTAACTTGTCAGATAAACATCTAGACATATAAAATGCATAGAAACAGAAAGCAAAAACGAGAAGAATCATTAAACATCTGATCATATTCTAATCTATGTTGATTTAATACTTTAAAAAGAAGCAGACACAGAAGTTGACTTCTTTGTCAATATTTCATTTGGAAATTTCTTTACCTATCCCTTTCCCAGTGTACTCCTTTCCCAAGTCTTCCCCATGTCAGTACCTCCCCATGTCACCCACCTGTAGTCAAAATCCTAAGAATCATACATAGCTCTTGTTTCTGATTACCTACTCATATTTATTATTAACTTCTGTCTCTCCCTTCAAAATACATCCTAAATCCATGCACTTCTCATAATTTTCACTGTTAACCCATAGTCCAAACCATCGTAATATATCATGTGGTCTTCTGTAGTGGTCTTCTAAGTGGCAGTCCTACTTATACGCTTGCCCTTTCTAAAGTCTATTCACCAGAAGCCAGGGTAATCAATTTAAAAAACAAGTCAGATCATGTCTCTCACCTGTTCAAAATCTGCTGAGGGCTTCCCCTCCCTATATCCTTCCACAAAACCTGAGAAAACTTTCATGGTCTCCTGTTTTTGTTCCTTGAATATGCTAAATTCTCTCCAGCCTGAGGGTGCTAGCTTTGCCTAAAATACTCTTCTTCTTTATAACATACTCTTTACAAAGATCTCTTCTTCAGGTCTCTGCTCAAATATCAACTCTTCAAAGAAGCCTTCCCTGACCCCCTTGTAAAAAGTAATGTCTCAGGTCTGGGACTTTGGAAGCAGATCATGCAATAGGTATTCTTGTGAAAGCCACGTATTAAGGGAGTGCTCTCAGCAGACATTGCTATCTTTGTGGACTAGGGCAACTTTCTCAGTCTCTCTAGCCTCAAGTTTCTTGATTTGTAAAGTGACAGGTTTTTGCCAGATGAATAAATTTATGGACTTGAGGCATAGTAATGTTTGATATTAGTCTTGAAGGGGCATTGTATGAATGAATCAATAGGTAAGTAAATGAATGAAACAAACGTGTAAGCATCATTTGAGATTCCAAAGAATTGTTTTGTGCTGTTTTGACTGTTTGGACCAAAAAGCCAGAAAGCATAAGAAGATATGGACCTAACCAGAAGCACAGGCGTTTCTTATCTATTGTCTTCGATACATGCTACCTGTTTCAGTCCTTTAACCTGGGTGTCATCATTTCAGAAACCAGGAAATACAGTGTTTTATTTCTTAATCCCCATTTTCCTTTCAGATTAATATTCCAAAGCTCAGATGGAGATACAAGATTTGAGGGTGAACCAGCATAATGACCATGCAACATAGGTAACAGTAGCTTGTAGACCATAATCTGTGGAAAGAAAACTAGATTAGGGGCAAAAGACATAGATTTGAATTTCTATTTGTGTCATTAGCTGAGTACTTGTGTTGTGAGACCCCTTCTGATGAGCTGGAATGTGTACTGTAAGAACAGTGAGATCTCTGAAGGTTTTATATGTTTGCTGTGTTGTACCCTGGGAAGAGCATACAGAGCTGGGAGTCAGTCACACCTGGGTTAAACTCCCATCCCTGTTCTTTAATAGCCGAGGGTCTTCGGCAAGGCACTTGACATTTCTGATCCTCAGATTCCATCTGTTTTAAAATTAGTAAAGGTGGGGATATTGTAAGGATTATGCCTAGCAGAGTTGCCTATTGAGATTTATGGACATTCAATAAATGCTAGCTAATAATAATAATTTGGATTGTGTTCTGTAACATTAATAGGTTACTTCTTGTTGGACACTGGTCCTATAATTTGGCTATGCTCTGGAGTAAGGCTTAACTTCGAGGTTCTAGATATTAGACTCTGCTTGAATTTAGCTGCTTTAATTGTGAATTTGCTATCTTGTATTACTAAATATTTAACTTAGCAAAGTTTTGACCTTAAATAGTATTACCCAAAAAAGTAGATCATTTTCAGAGCAACCTTTTAGAAACAGGTTGTTTTGTAAATTTAATTTAAACTGGCATTATTCTATAAACAATGGATTTTGCCATTAAATTAACAAAATGCCTGTTAGAAAATTCACTTTATTGAAAGAGAATGATTGCAAATTAACATATCAATATATATTTTAAATCTAAAAATGGAGCTTCTAATTCTCTTAGGGGTACAATGCAAGTTAGTTCTTTTAAGCAGCTTAAGGTACACTTTTATCTTTCTCATTAATTTTCTACTTTTTTCTTTATCAGCCCAGCCAGAATCCCGGCTTTGAATTAAAAGGTGGGTTGTCCAAATCTCTGGATGAATCATAATCTTAAACATCCTCGCCTGTGTTATTTCTCAGCAGTTTTGCTTCTTTTTATTTAAAAAAAAAATTTCTCTGTCAATAACAAGTCTCCTATTTTTCCCTGTTTAGGCATTCGCACTAATTGAACGAAATAATTTAGTTTGTTTTCTTTTCTCAGCTTTTGGAGCCCTTAGTAAGGTTACCAAGAAGATAAAACCTCCATGTTTGTTTATTTGCTTCAATCAAAAGGAGGAGCTTTTCACTTTACTTTTAAGTTTCATTCTTCTACTTAATTTCGTTAGCTGGAGCTAAATGTAACTTGATGTATATAGTACTTGTTTATTTTCTAGACTGTTTTGTCGGCAATGATTTGAGGTTGTGATTAGCCTAGTTGAAAAGGTTTTTTTTTTTCAAATTTGTTTTGTAAAAGAGCTATATCCCTCACTTGGAATAGTTTGAACATGAAGTTTTCAGTACAAATTTTGAATGAAGAGTTTAGTTTATATTATCACGTGTTGGAAGCATTCTGTATCAGTTTTCTATTGCTTCTGTAACAAGTTACCCACATTTAGTGGTCTAAAACAACACAGATGTATTATTTTGCACTTCTGTAGATTAGATGTCTGGCACAGGTCTTTCTGGGCTAAAATCGAGGTGTCAGCAGGGCCACATTCCTTTCTGGAAGCTGTAGAGGAGCATCTGTTTACTTGCATCTTCCAGCTTCTCGAGTCTGCCTACATCCTTTGGTTTGTGGCCTTCTTCCATCTTCAGAAATTTGCATCTCTCTGATCATTCTTCCATAGCTACATCTCCCTCTGACTCTCTTCTGCCTCCCTCTTTCACTCTCAAGGACACTTATGATTATATTGTGCCCACCTGGATAATTCAAGATAATCTCTCTATCTTAAGGTAAACAATCTTAGCTGAAGAGCAACCTTAATTCCATCTGCAACCTAGCTCTTCTTTGCCAAGTACAATAACATTGACAGGTTCCAGGAATTAGGATGTGGACATCTTTGGGGTGGGCGGGCATTATTCTGCCTACCACACATTCTTAAATAAAAATTTTTTTGTTCCATTTGAGTATAAGGAAGCTAAGGAAATTTTGCCCTCTAGAGGTTCTCACATAACTTTCTTTACTGAGTAGTAAGAATGATTTTAATTGGTCTAATAATGTTTATATGCAAATATACCCTTTTGTCATTATTGAGGGTAAAAGGAACCAGTTTATTCTCTCTCTGTCTCTTTTGTTTTTTGTGAGGAAGATTGGCCCTGAGCTAACATCTGTTGCCAATCCTCCTCTTTTTGCTTGAGAAAGATTGTCACTGAGCTAACATCCGTGCTCATCTTCCTCTACTTTATATGTGGGACGCCTGCCACAGCAAGGCTTGATAAATGGTGTGTAGGTCCATGACCAGGATCCGAACACTGTGAATCCCGGGCCACTGAAGCGGAGCACACGAACTTAACCACTATGCCACTGGGCCAGCCCCCTGGTTTAATTCTCTTAAATTGGCTTAATACCCAGGTAACACCTTCTGGTCCAAAGAAAGAGAAACATAGAGGAAAGAGAAGCTTCAAGGGGAAGAGGCAGGGACAGAGAGAGAGAGAGTGAGAGGCTGACAAAGTCAGAGAGAGACCTTATTAGACAAGAGTGGATGAAATAGCAGAAGTGAAACCAACCGAATTAATTTGGTTTTGTATAAGTGAGGCATTATCAAATAGGACAGAATACAAATATCACTACTTCATTGACTGGCATCTTTCATCTGGAGGCTGAGACTAATGTGGTGGTTTAGTGGCTCCTGAGCTTATCTCATTCAACTATTCTTTCCTTGTTTCACCCATTTGTACGCTATCAACATAAGCTTAATATGATACCTACTTATGGTTATACCTGCCATTCTAATCCCTTCAAAATACACTGTGAGAATTTAGAAAAAGGTATATGTACCTATGAATTGGAGAGTTGGCAAGGGGAGCAACTGTTCAGAAATAGTGTTCCTCAATAAAATTTTTCAATTAATAAAAACTAGGTCACATATCTTAATCTCTCCATCTCTAAAATAAGATGATCTGGCTAGATGACCTTTGAAGATCCTAGCTTCTAGCTTTACAAGTCTAGTCTTCTAAGCCAGTTCTCGACCCCAGCTATTCATTAGAAATGAAATAGAAAATGTCAGTGCCTGGGTCCTACTTTCAGAGATACTGATTTAATTGGTCAGATTCCTCAAATTTTATTTTTGTTCAGTATTCTTTCCCAAAATAAAGATCTTCAAGCTAAAATTTAAAGTGAATATTAATAAGGAAGAAAATACCAGAATGAATGAAGAGCTAGCTTATCAGTGAACACTTATCTGCTTTGAATTACTTCCTGTCCTAAATAAATCATATCCTATGTGTTGGGATTTTGAGGGATTTGTGAAGAATTGGAAAGCCATTGAAAGACTGGAGGGGGCAAATGTCCTGATTTTTGAAAGAGAAAGTAATTGAATACTATGTATTACAAATTGATACCTTGGCATTGATTTTTTTAAGATGAGATTCTAGAATGGATTTTTAAAATCAACTTTATTGAGGTATAATTTATGTATAATAACAGACATTTTAAGGTCAACTGCTTTTGACAAACTTATATGCCTGTGTAACCACCACCCAAGTCAAGATGTGTATAGGATTTTCACCTCTCAAGAACCTTTTCTAGTGTTTCCTTGCAATCAATCTCTCCCCACCCCCTGTGCCCGGCAACTCATGATCTGATTTTATCAGAATAGAGTTACTTGTCCTGGAATTTCATATAAATGGAATCATGCAGTATGTACTCTTTTGTGTCCGGGGTTCTTTTGTTCAGATAATGTCTGCGAGATTGATCTGTTTATTGCATCGATCAGTAATTTGTTCCTCTTTATTGCTAAGTAATATTCTATTGGAAAGCCATAATATCTCCTGTTACACTCTAATTTGGCAGGATTCAAACCTCGAATCTCTGTCTCCCCTGTAGATCTTTTTGGGGGCTTGCTTTTTTTTTGTCCTGGGACAGATTTGCCCTAAGCTAACATCTGTTGCCCATCTCCTCTCTTTTTTTTCCTTCCCAAAGCCCCAGTACACAGTTGTGTATTCTAGTTGTAGGTCCTTCTAGTTCTTCTATGTGAGCCATCGCCACAGCATGGCTACTGACAGACGAGTGGTGTGGTTCTGTGCCCAGGAACCAAACCCTGGCCAGCAAGTGGAGTGCACCAAACTTTAACCACTAGGCCATCAGGGATGGTTCTGGGGGTTTGCTTTTAGGCTTTGCTAGGTGGGATCTAGAATATATCTTACTCTTGGACGGAGGTTGGCAAACTTTTTCCTTAAATATCTAGGTAGTAAGTATTTTGGTATTTGTGAGCCACATATGGTCTCTGTCATATATTCTTCTCATTTTTAAAACAACCCTTTAAATATGTAAAAACAATTCCTAGCTCACTAGCCATACAAAAACAGGCTGCAGGTAGGATGTGGCCCACAGAGGGTAGTTTGCCAGTCCCTGCTCTAGATCAGTGTTGTTCACTAGCCCTTCTGTGATGATAACTACATTGAGCTGTCCGTTGTGGCAGCCACTAGCCACATGTGGTTACTGAGCATAGAAATCTAGAATGGATTTTAGGAACTACTTGTGAACAATTTGAAGAGGAAACAAATCAGATGATGCCAAAATAAGTTCTGAAAAAATAATATAAGCTACAATAATTATTTCTTGACTCAGTTCCTAATCTGATAGATTAGGTTAAAAAATGCAGTAATCATGATACATGACAAAGTCTTTCATGATAGCCTTATGTTACAATGGAGAAATTAGATTTGGCGACAGTTAAGGATTCTTAAGTGGTAATTGGTTGTGGCAATTAGGTCAAAGTTTTGGTACTATGAATGTGAATTCATGGTATGTTGTTAGTTGCTGTCTATCCAATAAGCAAGCACTAGCCATATATAGCTATACAAATAAAAATGTTGATTAATTAAAATTAAATTAAAAATTCTGTTCCTCAGCTGCACTAGCGACTGTGCATTTCAAATGCTCGATAAGTAGGTGTGACTTGTGGTTGCCATATTGGACAGCAAAGATTTAGAACATTTCCATTATCATTGGACAGCACTGTCAGAGAGAAGTTTCTAGGGGCATGAAAAAGAACTCTGTCCTTCACCTTATGTTATCCAACATTTTTACCATAATTTAGATAAAGATTACAAAGATAAAGAGAATGTGATTATCCAATTTATAGACATAAAAAAAGCTGGAAAGGAAAAAAAATATGTTAAAATGACTGAATCAACTTCCTGAAAGATCTTGACAGCATCTTTGGAACTATAGTACCCCAAACTGTTAATTAGTTAATATATGGTATATGAAAAATCTCTTTCTTGGCCCCCCAGATTTGGTAAATAATCCTTTTCTTGTGAGTCAAAAAGCATATTAAAGGCTCTGAGAAATCCTGGATAAGGTAATATGTTTTATTTTGTTTATTAACCTAGAGAGATGGATTGGATCTAACACAATAAAATTTAACAGGGATAAAGGGAAAACCCTGCTTTTTAGGTCTCTATATTATTGTACAAATACCAGGAATGAGTGAGACCTGGCCTAGAAGCAGCATGTGTGTAAAGGGCTGGGGGATTTTAGCCGACGAAAGCGTCAGCGCAGTCAGTCGTGTAATTCCCCCCCTCCCCTCGCCTGGCAAGAAGCTGCTATGATTACACGTGTAGTGCCTATACGTGAAGGGGCCAGTCTGTCCTTCACTCGGTTGTGAATGCTGTTGGAGCTTACTAAGCAGCTTCATTCACTCCTTGCAGTGGACTTTCTCAGGAGTTTTCATGAAAAGAAAGGGCATGGCAAAAAAATTTTTGAAAAGTCGCCGCATGGCAGACAGGGCTTGGATTTGGAAATATCTGGCTTAACATCTTGAATTCACAATTTACTGGAGTTATTTACCTTAGCGAGTATCTTTACCCTGTAGGTCTTAGTTTCCTCAACTATAGTAATGTTAGATACTATCTGATAGTATTATCCTTATGGAGGGTACTGAAGGGATTATGTGAGATATAGATATTTCTTCTTACATGAAATGGGGGTAGGCAGACCGGAAAGATGAAGGGGGGAAAGATGTTTCACTCCTCGCCTACCACCGTGTTTCAGATTGCTGGCTCCAGAAGAAGAAGGCCAAGTTCATCTACTGCTTTCACCATCTGTGTGACCTTGAGCACACTGCTTAACCTCTCTGTGCCCCAGTGTTCACGTTTGTAGAAGAAGGATGGTGGTAGAACTAGCCTCATAGGGTTGTTGTAAGGGTTCATATACGAATTAACTCCCTGGTGGCACTTGGACGGGGCCTGGCTCAGGGCCAGTGCTCAGTGGAGGTTTGAGCTGTTGTTATTTTATACTTTAGCTGAGGCCTAGCCTTACTATATGCTCCCTGTGTCCTCCAATTATTGATATTCCTTCTGTGCCAATGCCTTTCAACCAAAAATACATATATTTTCTCTGAAGCTAGGAATAGGTTTTTTTATTAACAGAATTTGTTGACAATGTAATTTTTCTGTATGTTGACCATATGGCTAGTACTACTAATTGTAGTGATCTAGAGAAAGAAATGTGTCTAGTCTTTAATTGGAAAGTTTGTAGTAATGTCTAAAACAAATAAATAATAAGTAAGTTATACAAGGATGAAACCATACATATTCAGAAAAATTTTGTTTACCTAAGGCTGAAAATAAGAAAAACTTAGTTGAAACCACAGAGCCATTTGAAGTTTTCCAAATGGAAAGATTGAGAGGGGAAATTAGAAGTTTCAAGTGTGATTTTTACAGGATCACATTATTTCTGTTTCAGAATAATAATGCATTGTGCGTAGGAAGCAATGCCACTTGTCATTTATCCCTGTCAGTTTACCTCTGCCTCAAGACTCAATCCTTTTGCTTTTATAGAGAATCTAAGTGCACATACAAATGAGAAAAAGAATAAATAATATGTTGATAACACTGGCTACAATTTATTAAATGTGCGTGTGTGTGTATTTATCATCTCCAGCTATGTGTTTTTTTCCCATATATTTCTACAAACCTTCCAAACAGCTCTGCAAATGAAGATTGAGTTTAAGGAGTTTGTCTAAAGTCACAGTGGCTAATAGACTAATAAGTAGTAAAGTAGATTTTAGAGTCACCCTTCTTTGACATTGCCCCCCAAAATGAGAGAATCAGAGGACTGCAAATAGTCTCATAAGCCTCAAACTTCTAAGACATGATGCTGGTAATATAATCCAGCTACACTCTGGTTCCTGGGTACACTCTGTAGCAACTCAACAAATAGTTATCTAGTCTGTGTCTGAAGAGCTCATCCTTTTGTAGGTGACACATTCTACCCTTTTAGAGTCCTTGACACTTGGAAAATTCTAGGAACTTCTAGGGCTCTACCTGTTCAGATCCTCTTACACCCTTGTTCGTGGCTTCTGAAAACATTTAATGAGCACAATTTGAAAATAATTGTCTTATACTTTGCTGCCTCCTTGACCCTATCTCCCTGTAGAATTTGGTAAGGTAAACTAAGATGGAGGGAACTGGTTAATAGAATCAGTTTTTTATACTTCAGAAGTAGTGTGACAGTAAATCTGTCCTGGTTTGGTGGGATGTGTAATCTCTTTCCCTGGAGAATGCCTTCCCAGGTACCTAGTATTGCATGTTTAGATCATGGGCATTCAGTCTTCATTCATTAACCATTTATTCAGTTTTTATTATGTGCCAGGGGCTGTGCTAAGCACTACGGATACTGACAAGAATAAGATTAAATCACTGTCTTCAGAGAACTCAAAATATAGGTGAGGGTCATACATAGGCCAACAGATAATTATAATAGTTCTAAGATAGTGTGATGATACTGTGAGATACTTGAGCCCAGAATCCTGTGGGGACAGACACAAGGGCATTATCTCAGTTTGGTTGGATCAGAAAATGTGTCTTGGTGAAGGAGATGTCGTTGTGTTAAGAATGAGTTGGACGTGATAAAGTAAAGGAGAGGAGAAAGGTACTCTAGACCCTGGGAAACTGTGTGTACCTCTGTGAGCCTCTCTTGGCCATGGTCTAATTCTTACTTTGGCTGGGTGATTTTGCACAGAGCACAGGATTAAGAGGCAACAATTTATAAGTTGCTCTAAGACATCACGGAATTAAATCAGAAATATGGTTTTGGGTGGCTCAAGTCTCCTTACATTGTTAATGTTGTTAATGTCCTAGAGGTAGAAGTGGAAGCTAATTAATCATAGGGGAGAAGTAATATTTTAGGAATTAAATCTTGGTTTCAGTTTGTGGCTCAGTCTCCAAAAAGTGAATCTAAGTTATTGAAGGTGATTTAAAAAATGACATTAATGTTGAATGTATTTTCATTCTTCGTTTGAAATACCTCTTTTGATTTCTACTGAGGTCATTTCCCTGATCAAGAATGTATAATGAATCCCTGTTGTCTACTCCATAGATCACTTTCATTCGGCTTCTTAGTTGGCTTTTAAGACCCTCCATAATTTGAATATACTGGACTCCTCCAACTGTAGTTTTCACTTAGTACTGCATATCTCTCGTTGAGTTTCAGCCATAGTTGGACTAGTGTCCAAATATTATCATTCATTATTTCATAAATAATAATGAATATTACTATTAATGATGCCATAAATACTTGTAGAGGCACTGAGGATACAACAGAGAGCAAAAGAGGCATGGCCCCTCTTATCATGATGCATAGAATCCAGTGGAGAATGCAAGTATTAAAGAATAACTAACGAAGAAAAAGTACAAGGACGTAGATTAGTCTTTCCCTACTTTTTTTATAGTGCATGCATGTGTGTGTGCACGCACACACGCATTCTTTTGTTTTTATATCTTTACTATATGCTGTAGCTGTTACCTGGAATTATTTTCTTCCTTTCTACCTCTGTAAATATGCTGCAAGTCTTTTGGAACTATACTAAATTGTACATCCTTAATTAAGCTCATGTTGAGCCAGAGGTACCGCATTGGTCTGTAAAACAAGATTTTGAAAAACTATTCAATAGGAATTGAGATTTACTCTCAGAGGATTATTTTATCTTCTATCATGTCCTCTCAGATTGAAGCCATTTGCATCGATATAAATGCTTGTCATCTTTCCCTGGGGAATTGCAAGGGATCAGATATATCACCTGCTAAAGGGTAAATCCTCCCACCTCCCACTGGCACTTGCTCTATCAGATATGACCTCTCTTTTAACTTGTTCTTTTCCACTGCTACTTCTGCTTAGTTTACAAACTAATGCCCAATCCTAAAACCAACCAAACAACGCTGTCTACCTGTAAGTTCTTTTCTAATGATATTCTGATCTCTTTTTTTCCCCATCCAGGTGACTTGAAAGAGTAGTTTACACTCTTTTCCCCTATCACCCTTTCTTGTTTACTCAATAATCACCCCCAATTGAAAAATCATTGCCAATTCCAGTGGATGTGGTTCAGGTTTTATATTTAAGGCATCTGGTATTGTTGTTCCTCCTTGAAACTCTAATCTTTTAGCCTCCATCATAACACAGGCTCCTGGTTCTTCCTTAGCCTCTGCCTGTTCCTTTCAAGTTTACTTCATGGGCTCCTCTTTTTAGGTTATTATTTTTTGGGGACGTATCTTCAGCCTACCTTTCCTTTCTCTCTTCGTGTTGACCACAAGCAGTCTCATCACTGATGATTTGTAAGCACCACCTTTGTGTAGTGGCTTCTAAATCTTTAACTTAAGTTTAATTTTTCTCCCTAAGCATAAATCACACTTATTCAACCAAATGATGAACGTCTCAAACTCCCAATGGTTAGTTTATCTCATTATCTTCCACCCCCATGTTAAAACTGGAGCTTCTCCTGAACTACCTTTGTCAACTGGTAATGTGTCACTCATGCCAGAACACTGAGAGTCATCCTTGGCTTTTTCTTCTTCATCCTTCAGATCTAATCAAACATAAAATCCTCCTCCTTTGTATCTTTATTTCCTTAGATCCTCATCCTTTTTCACCTGATTGAATGCTTTCTAATGTATCTTCTTGCTTACACTCTTTCTACTTTACAATTTCCCTTCCAAAATTCTTCCAAAATACAATGGGATCACATGACATGTGTTAAATTTACAAATCTAACAATTATTGTTTAGGGAAGGGGGAGAGGCAAAACAATTTAAATATTATTGATGATTCCACCCACCATTTCATTCAACAAATGTCTGCCCTGAAATAAATCCAAGGTGATGGATATTGATCTGATTCTTTCAGACAGTGTTATAGTATGAGCATCTAGGCAATATATGAGTGATTTTAGTATTTAAAGATATCTTTTTTTACATGAAAACACTCTAAAATGCAACAAAGCTACCTCATCACATGGTTTTCCAAGAAATAGTGATATGCACACATACACACACACACACAACATTGATTGTCATTATTCGTGGTAGTTTTGTTCTAGAAAGTCACTGAAAACACTGAATTTAGTAAATATGGAGCCACTGCTCCTAGCGGAATACAGGGTTAGCTTCCTGCAAGCTTCTGGTCACAAAATTTTCATCAACCAATCAATACAAAACCTTGTTTTATGTGTGTTTCTGTTTAAAGACACGTTATTTAATATGTATGGGTGATTCATTAACATTGAACTCATGGCCAACAGCACTATAACTCATGCCTGAACGAAGCTTATCTGACACACGCATTTCCTCCATAAGGTACATCACAACCTTCTTGTGCTTAGGAACACTAGACAGCACTCAGCACTATACTTGGGAACCATTCTAAACAGTAAAATCACCAAAAAACACTAAAAAATGTGAAAAACGTGACATTAAATAGACCACAAAAAGGACACTTGTTTACAATATGAGAGCTGAAACATGAAAATAGAGAGTCACCTTATTTGACCTCCTCTTGAAATGTGTGTGTTGGGTGATTCAAATTTTTTGCCACCCTGTACATATCAACCAATGACTGTGAAAGTGTTCCAGCTGATGTTGGGGTTACAAATAAACTTTAGTGAGGAGGTGAATTCACAAATATGGAATTTATGAGTGATGAGGATTGACTGTAGGTATACATGTAAAATATAGGTATATATTTTTCTGAATCATAGAAGAGTAAACTGCAGCTACCTTGCACCCTTACCCCTAAATACTTCAGTGTATATTTCCTAAAAACAAAGTCTATCTGTTATATTACAATAATCAAAATCAGGAAGTTAAAATTAATACAATGCTATTATCTAATCTCAACACTTTATATTTCAGTAATTGTCCCAATAATGTCGTTCATAGCTTAAACCAAATTTCTGGGCCAGAAACCAAACCAAGTTCACATCTTGCATTCAAGTATCATGTCTCTTTAGTTTCCTGTTTGGAATAGTTTCTCTGTTTTGTCTTTCAGGACTTCGACATTTTTTAAGCACACAGTCCAGTTCATTTGTAGAATGTTCCTCAGTTTGGGTTTATCTGACGTTTCCTCATAATTAGATTTAAGTAATGCATTTTTGTCAAGAATATCACAGAATTGATGTGTTTTCAGTGCATCATAACAGGAGGTATAAAAATATCTATTTTCCCCATGATTGTTGATGTTAATTTTGTAGCTCTGGTTAAACATAGTGTATGCTGGTTTTCTCCACTGTAAAGTTACTACTTTTCCCTCTGTTATTTGTGGGGAGATACTTCGAGATTGTACAGATATCCTTTGGAATTCTACTGTAATGAAGAACTTTTGCTTCTCCCCATGAATTAAATAATTCATTTATTTGTATGTGTGGACTCATGGTTTTTATTTTATCCAATTGGTTATAATCTGTTATGGGCTGAATTGTGTCCCCCACAATTCATGTGTAGAAGTACTACCCCCAGTGCTTCAGAATGTGACTGTTTTTGGAAATAGAGTGTTTAAAGTGGTCATTAAGTTAAAATGAGGTCATTAAGGTGGGCCCTCATCCAATATGACTGGTATTCTTATGAGAAGAGGAAATTAGGACACAGACATGCACAAAGGGAAGACTATATGAAGACACAAGGAGAAGACAGCCATTTATAAGCCAAGCAGAGAGGCCTCAGAAGAAATCAACCCTGCTGACATCGTGACCTCAGAATTTTAGCCTACAGAATTGTGAGAAAATACATTTCTGTTGTTCAAGCCACCCAGTCAGTGGTATTTGTATGGCAGCCCTAGAAAACTGATACATAATCCATTACTATAATTACATATTTTGATGTTCAAGTTGTCCCTATTTGGCCAGCAGGAGTCCCTTCATTCTGCCTCCTGTGTCGTTTTGACCTGTCTCCATTATTCCATGAGTATTTTCTTATTTTCTGGCACAAGATGTTTCAGGCTCATCTTGTACTTTCTTATCATGGTCCTGGAATCAGCCATTTCTCCTTGGAGCCCTGATTCCTTTTAGTGGAGAATGGTATTTAGAAAACGAGATCTGGATGTCATGCATGCTAATTGCTCCTAGAATGGTACTGACTATAGGATCTCTCTGGAAATCTAGTTGTGTGTTTCTCTTCCCCCTTTCTCTGTCTCTGTGTCTATGCACATGCACATATACATACCATGAGCCCATATGTTCACCTCTACTTCCAAATCAACACCACAGGGTCCATTCTAGTCTTCTTACTCTCCACATTTGTCCCTCTCTTCTCCAACAATGAGAAACCTAGCTCTCCTTATCCTCAATCACAGAATACATCAAAAGTAGTTTTGTAATCACTTAGCCATCCACTGTGATAAATAAACCCACTAACTAAAGTTCAACATTTGTTTATAGTTCTTTTTGTCTTTAATCTGAAGATAAATAGTTCAAATATTGTGAGGTTATGTTATTCATTTGAAAATTTGTATTTCATTTTAGCATTTTTTATTCCCATTCTCATAGATATTTTCATTTTTTGAATGTTAAAATATCAATATGGTTCAAAAGTAAAAATTTTACAAAAAGGAATTCTGAGAAAAGTGTAATTCCTACTCCACCCCTTACAACCCTTTCTCACTCCTTTTTCCACCCTATTTCCACTCATCCCTTAGGTAACTAATTTCATTAGTTTATTTGGATTATCTGTCATATGTTTCTTTTTTCACAAATGAGTAAATACACACACATGCACACACACACTCTTATTCTCCTTTTTTTTCTTCCCCCAAGGTACTGTACTCTCAATGCTCTTCTATATGTTGATCTTTCACTGAGAAATATATTCTGAAAATAATTCCATATCAGTTCCTAGAGTTCTTCATACTTTCCCACAGCTTTATAGTGCTCCTTTGTGTGGATGTTCCACAGTTTCTTTCACTATACTTCTATGTTTTAGCTTTTATATTGTTGCTAATATTTTGCAATTTTTTGCAGTGTTCTCATAAATAACTTTGTATGTGTGTGTGTATATATATATATATATATATATATATATATATGTATATATATGTATATATTCATATTGTTGGAGATGTATCTTTAGGAAATAGTCCCCAAAGTGGGATTACTGAATCAAATGATAAACGCCCGTATTGTTTTGTTAGATATTGTCAAATTCCCCTCCACATGGGTTGTGCCATTTTGCAAGGTGTGAATGCCTGTTTTCTCCCAGGCTTGCCAACATAACATGTTGTCAAGCTTTTTAATTTTGGCTAGTATAACAGATGAGAGATATCTCAGCCCAATATTTATGTATATTTCTTTTATCTTTAGTGAAGGTGACTTATCTTTTCCTATGGTTATGGGCTATATTTGAATTGCCTGTTCTGTTTTTCAGATTTTTGGGAGGTCATTTTTCCCTTTAGTTTTTTTATTGTAATATACACATAACATAAAATTTACCATCTTAACCATTTTTAAGTGTACACTTTAGTGGTATTAAGTACATTCATATTGTTGTGCAACCATTAGCACCATCCATGTCTAGAACCCTTTTCATTTTGTAAAACTGAAACTCTATACTCTTTAAACAATAACTCCCCATTCCCCCTCTCCTGGCAACCACCATTCTACTTTCTGATTTTGACTACAGTGGTTCTTCGGTATCCACAGGTGATTGGTTCCAGTACACTATCTGCAGTTGGTTGAATCCACGAATGTGGAACCCGAGGATATGGAGGACTGACTGTACTTTAGGTACCTCATATAAGTGGAATCATACAGTATTTGCCTTTTTGTGATGGTTGATTTCACTTAGCATAATGTCCTCAAGGTTCATCCATGTTGTAGCACGTTAGAATTTCCTTCCATTTTAAGGCTGAGTAATATTACGTTGTATGTGTATACCACATATTGCTTATTCATTCATCTGTGGATGGACTCTTGGGTTGCTTCTGCATTTTAGCTATGTTAAGTAATGCTGCTGTGAACACGGTTGTACAAACATCTCTTCAAGACCCTGCTTTCAATTCTTTTGGATATGTATGCACAAGTGGAATTGCTGGATCATATGGTAAATCTGTTTTTAATTTTTTGAGGAATGACATACCATTTTCCACAGAGGCTTGTACCATTTTACATTCCCACCAACAGTGCAGAAGAGTTCCAATTTTGCCACATCTTTGCCAATAGCTACTTTCTTTTTCTTTTGTTTGTTTTTATTTTTTTGATAGTAGCCATCCTGATGCACCAGTGTGAGGTGGTATCTCATTGCGGTTTTGATTTGCATTTCCCTAATGATTAGTGATGTTGAATATATTTTCATGTGCTTCTTGGTAATTTGTCTATCTTCTTGGAGTAGTGTCTATTCAGGTCCTTTGCCCATTTTTGAACTGGATTTTTTGTTGTTGAGTTTTAGGAGTTCTTTATATATTCTGGATATTACTCCTTTATCAGATATATAATCTGGAAATATATTCTTCCATTCCATGGGTTGCCTTTTTACTCCATTGATAGTTTCATTTGATGCCCCAAAGTTTTAATTTTCATGAAGTCCAATTTGTTTTCCTTTTGTTGCCTGTGCCTTTGGTGTCATATTCAAGAAATTATTGCCAAATCTACTGTTGTGAAGCTTTTACCCTATTTTTTTTGTAAGAGTTTTATAGTTTTAATTCTTAGGTTTAAGCCTTTGATCCATTTTGAGTTAATTTTTGTATATGATGTTAGGTAAGGGTCCAACTTCATTCTTTTACGTGTGGGTATCCAGCTTTCTCTACATTATTTGTTGAAAAGACTATCCTTTCTCCATCAATGGTCTTGGCACCCTTGTCAAAAATCATTTGATGGTATATGCAGGGATTTATTTCCGGACTCTCTAGTCTATTCCATTGACTAAATGTCTGTCTTTATGCCAGTACACACTGTTTTGGTTACCATAGATTTGCAGTAGATTTTGAAATCAGGAAGCATGAGTCTTCCGGTTTTGTTTTTTGTTTTCAAGATTGTTTTGGGTGTTCAGAGTCCCTTGAGATTCCATATGAATTTTAGGATGAGTTTTTCTATTTCTGCAAAAAACGTCATTGGGATTTTGATAGAGATTGCATTGAATCTGTAGATCACTTTGGGTAGCATTGACATTTTAAAAATATTGTCTTCCAATCCATGAACATGGAATGTCTTTCCATTCATTTATGTCTTCTTTAATTTTTTTCAGCAATGTTTTGTAGCTTTCATTGTTCTTCACTTAAGTTTTTAAGAGTTCTTTATCTATTAGGAATATTAGTGCTTTATCTGTGAGAGATGTTATAGATCTTTTCTCCCAGTTAATGTTTTGACTTTGTTTATTGTATTTTTTGCCATACAAAAGTTTTACTTTTTGTAGTGAAATTTATCTTTTTTTCATGCTTCTGGATTTTGAGTCATAGTTAGAAATCATCTGCTACAACAAGTTTATGCTAAAATTTACCAATTCATTTTTCTAGAGATTGTATGGTTTTATTTTTCATGTTAGCTCTCTGATATACATGGAATTGTATATGTTTTGAAGCATGGATCTGATTTTACCTTTTCCCAAATGTCTATCCAGTTGTCCCAGCCCCATTTATTAATGCATCTCTTCTTTTAGCTCCAGGATTCTGAGATGTCACCTTTACTAAAATTTCATATTGGGTATACTTCTATTTTAGATCCCAATCTGTTTATTTATACATCAGTACCACACTGTTTGAATTACAAAGAATTTAAAATTTTATTATTTAGTTAAGCTAGTTTCCTGCTTATAGCCCCCCCCACACCTCAGTTTTCCTTAACTTTGCTTGCATGCTTGTTTTTCCACATGAACTTTTGTAGCTACATTAAAAAAAACTTTTTGATCTCTTTATTGGAATAGTTTTAAATTTATAAATTAACTTGGGGAGAGATGGCATCTTTATGATATTGAACCAACCTTTCCAAGACCAAGGGACATCTTCCCATATGTTCGGGACTATTTTTGTGTTTTTTAGAGATGTTTTAAAGTTTTTCTCACATAGGCATTGCATTTTTTGTTAAGTTTGTTTGAAGTATTTTATTTTCTGTTGTGCTTTTATTTTACCATTATATCTAGTCTGCCAGTTTATTACCTGTGTATATAAAGGATATTGATTTCTGTATGTTAATTCTGTCTTTTGATACTTTATTGAATTTTTTTATTGCTTAAAGTAGTTTTATCATTGATGCTCTGTGGTTTTTTAGAAACTCTTCAAATAGTGGTAATTTTACTTCGTTTCTCATTCTAATGCTATAATTCAGCAGTTCTCAAACTTTTTGGTTTTAGGACCCCTTTACACTCAAATATTTTTGAATACCCCTGAGACTTTTTGGTTATGTGAGTTATTAATATTTACCTTATTAGAATTAAGACTCAGAAAATTACAACTACTTATTAATTCATTTAAAAATTACAATGGTAAATCCATTGCATGTTAGCACAGAATTTTTTAATGAGTTACTTTTATTAAGTTAGTGACAAGATTAACGTTGTGCATTTTCATAAATCTCTTTGACATCTGGCTTAATAGAAGATGGGTGAATATTTATATCTGTTTCTGCATTCAATCTGTTGCAATATTTGTTTTCTGGTTGGACTACATGAAGATTATCTGGCCTCATACAGATATGTAGCTGGAAAACAAAGGAATGTTTTAGTAACATTTTCAGAGAATTGTAGATATTCTCCTTTATATTCCAAAACTTGATGTGTGGTAACTTCTTAATGTTATTTGTAATGTGGAATCTGAAACCATTTCAATGTACATTTTGTGCTATGTTATATTAAAACCCACTAGTGTATCTTGCAGTTTGGGTCCTTTACCCATGCATGACTTTGTTATTTATGTATTAGAGATATTGTTTCACTGAATTATGCAAATATTTCAAAGGTTAACACATTTCATTAGAAAATATTTTTAAAAATCACATTCGTTAAAATTACTACTGATCTCATCAGAAGAGGCTTTAATTTTTGGGAATCTATCAAGCTCATGGTGGTAGATATAAGATTTCTCAGACTTGAATTTTGTCATTGGCAGCAAATCTTGCAGTTGTTTTCCTTGAAGTTCACTTTGTGCGTTTTCTAGAAAATGTCTGCCAGATATCCCATCTGAATAACTATAATTTATCTGCCAATTTTTCTTTCAGGGAAAATGGTATTCCATGAAATAAGTGCTAATTCAGCTTACAACTGAAACAATTGTACTAGTGATTTCCTTAGAAAAACATTATAATCTGGTATGCAGCATAAGTCTTTTGTACATACTTCCCCTTTTCGTCATGCTGATTATTCAAAAGAAATGTACTCAAGGGTTGAGATTTAATAATATTAATAATTTCTACTGCTTGATTAAGGGCATTCTTAAGTGAAATTGGAATTTTTTCTTCTAGTGCCTGACAGTGAAGATTACAATAGCTACTAGTGAAGTTTGATGCCATTGCCTTGATTCATGCTAAGACACCAGCAATTTTACCTCCCATGCTTTTGCACCATCAGTACATGTATCAATACAGTAGAAAAAGCAAGTAATGTCTTAGTATTATTGGGGCAAAGGTTTTGACATTGTGAGCCCCTTGAAAGAGTTTTGGGAATCATCTGGGTTTTACAGACCACACTTTAAGAATCATTGATCTAACAGACTTTTCTTTTCTAATTGCATTTACTATTGCCTCCAGTACAATTTTAAATAGTAGTGGAGAAAGTGGATGTCTTTATCTTGTTCCTAATCTTAAGGGAAATATCTCTTGTGTTTCCCCATTAAGAGACTGGTTTTAAGATTAAGGTGTATATATTTTATGTTAAAAAAGTGTATATCAATTCCTGTTTTCTTGAGTGGTTTTTAATCAGAAACAGATGTTAAATTTTTCCAAAGCGTTTTTATTTTTTGTAATCTATAGTGATACTTATATCATTTTTCTCCTTAGATGTTTTGTTATGTGGTATTATATTAATCAACTCCCTAATCCATTAATACAGTTCCCAAAATAAATCTCACTTGGTCATGATCTATACATATCTTAATGTAGAGTTGGACTGTTGGGTTTAATTTGTTAATATTATATATATGTGTATATATATATATAATATATATATATATGTATGTATTTTTTTTCTTTTGGTGAGGAAGATTGGCCCTGAGCTGACATATGTTGCCAATCTTCCTATTTTTGCTTGAGGAAGATTGTCCCTGACCTAATATCTGTGCCAGTTTTCCTCTATTTTGTACGTGGGACACTGCCACAGCATGGCTTGATAAGCAGTGCACCTGGGATCCAAACCTATGAACCCCGGGCTACCAAAGTGGAGCACACAAACCTAACCACTACACCACCAGGCTGGCCCCAATATTATATTTTTGTAGTGATATTGATCTGAAATTTTCTTTTGCTGTATTGTCTTTACAGATTTAGATTTTTATGTTATACTTGCTTTATACAAAGAATTTGGGAGACTAACTTCATTTTCTGTACTCTGGAATAATTTATGTAGTGTTGGGATGATCTGGTTTTTAAAGTTTTGATAGAATTCTCCAGAGAAACTATCAGGGCCTGGAGCTTTTCAGTTGGGAATTTCCTCTACTTATGAGTTATAAATATGTTGTTTTAAGCATTCCATTACTAATTGGGTAAATTTTGTAAACTGTTTTCCCTGGAAATAACTTATTTCACCTAGGTTTTCGAATTTAGTGACATAAAGATTTGCATCTATACTTTTTTTCATTTTTAAATTTTCAATGATTGTTTTCTCATTATTTCTCATGTTGTATGTTTGCTTTCTACTCCCCTCCTTTTATTAAAAAGTATTTTTTTAAACTTTTTTAAGAAACCTGGATTTTGATTTAATTAGATCAATATTTTTTCTGCCTCATTGATTTTTGTGCTTATCTTTATTATTTCCCTCACTTTGTTCCTCCCAGTTTACTTTGTTGCTTTTTTCTCTAGCTTCTCTAGCACACTTATTTTCATTCTTTTATTTTATTGACAAAAGTGTATGATTATAAATTTTCCTCTGATTGTTTTAAATATATTCCATAATAATATGTAGAGTGTTTTATTATCATTATTTTTAGAATTTCTCAAATTGCTATTTGTCTTTTTCCCTTTCACCCAAGAGTTGTTAGTAGAAGGTTTTTTTCACCTTAATATTCAGGAGGAAGGGAGTTTTTGTATTTTATTATATTATTAATTTGTAGCTTTGCTGAATTTTTATCAGAAACCTTTGTTTTTAATGCTTCTGTTTTATGAAACTTACTCATGCTTTCAGTATGATTAACATATGGTAAATTTTTGTGAATGTTTCATATGCATTTAAGATGAAGGTGTATTCTCTAACTCATGAGCATAAAAGGTTTGATCTATGTCCATAAGGTGCAGCTTATTGGTTATACAGTTTTGGTCTGCTATACCTTTACTTAGTTTTTATCCATTTAATCTGTCTTGTATTGAGAGTGGTGTTTTCAATTCTCTTTTTGTTATGCTTCTACCTCTTCTTGTATGTCTTTTTATTTCTGCTTTATAAGGGTGGTTGTATTAATTGGTGCATGAATATTCATGAATGTGATATCTTTATTATGAATTGTGGCATTTAGCTTTAAAAACAGTTCGTTGCTATGTTTAATGCTTTTTGATTGAATTATACTTTGTCTGATAGCAAGATCACAACCCGTGCTTCCTATGGGTTCCATTATCTTTAGATGCCTCCTCCTTTATGAATCACTTTGTCTTAGGTGAATCACAAAACCTCATTTGTGAACCAAATTGTAGGTTTTGTCCTGTGGTTGGTTTCTGAAGCCTATCCACATTTATTGACTGTTCTTTTTTATCTCAGCTCTGTAATGTTATATTGTTTTAATTTCTAAATGTATTATATTTTATTTGCTGGGTTTGTCCTTCTGTGATTTGTGCACTTTGATCTTTACATTTTAAAATTTCCTTTGGTATTTGGGAAGGTTTATATTTTTTTCTAGTGAGTACTTTTGTGCTTAAAAATACATTTTTATTTATTTATTTATTTTTTTGGTGAGGAAGATTGGCCCTGAGCTAACATCTATTGCCAATCTTCCTCTTTTTGCTTGAGGAAGATTCGTCCTGTGCTAACATCTGTGCCCATCCTCCTCTATTTTATATGTGGGACGCCACCACAGCATGGCTTGATGAGCAGTGTGTAGATCCACCCTGGGATCTGAACCCACAAACCCCAGGCCACCAAAGCAGAGTATGCAAACTTAACCACTACACTACTGGGCCACGCCCTAAAAATACATTTTGAAATGCTTTTAGACTGTTTTTTTATTTCATGTTTTGCTATTGAATTCGTCAGTTTTTAATTGTATTATTTGATGTATTGCACATAAAACAGTCAATGAGTTTATTCTACTTTATTTTTCTCTCTCTTCTTTTGTACTCTCCTCGATGTTTTACTTGGGCTATTTATACTTTTTCAGAACATACATTGTTTTATATCCTTATCTTCATCTATTTTTTACCTTATATCTACAACTGAAGTTTCTCCAGAAATTGTTAGATGATACTCATTTGCTTGTAGAATGCTTAAGAAGGGCTCATGTGTACTGTGTTCCATGAGTTATTTCATGTTTAAAACTGTTTTTCTATAGCCTTGGTACTTGAAGACAGCTTGGCTGGTTATAAAAACTGCATTTCATATTTTCTATGCTGCAGTTCTTGAAAATGCTGTTCCATTGTTGTCTTGCTTTGTATGTTGCTTTTGAGAAGCCTGACGTCCATCTAAGTCTCATGCTCTTGTAAGTTATTTGATCTTTTTTCCTTGAGACCCTGAAGATTTTTCTTTAACTATATAATCTAATAGTTTTATTAGGATAGGTCTCAGAGTTGGTCATTGAAGATCAATTTTCCCAGGTCCTTGGTAGTTTCCTTCTACATATAGATTAAAGCAGAGGTTCCAAACTTTCTCAGTTCATGGTACCTGTAGAGTCTCAGAAATATTTTCATGGAGCCCCTAAGCCAAAACAAATACATAACAGTTCTACTTATTAACTATGCTGATTCACACAATTTAGCAAGTGTTTATGTTCTAATGATGTGGTGGCTATTTGAAAACAATTAAAAGGAAAAAAACCATGTGTTTTTATTTTGTTCCTAGCTCAAACCACCTACTATTGGAATGTACAAGCTTGTTGAGCACTGAACAATTTCTCAAACCTTATAATCAAATTGGATGCTGCCTGTTACACATTGATTCTCACATTGTACTTGCTTTTTATCACAACAGCTATTGACAATTCATCTTCACAAAGATTTGATGCCATGAAATGTAGTGCTATCTAATGTTAAATCTGTGAACTATTTTGAACCAGTTGTTTCTGTGATTTTCAACAGATGTCAAATATTACTGTGTTTTCCTCAAGAAATTCAAAATATCCCTTATCATGTCTGTGAGTTCACTCTGCTTACTGGTATGCCTTAGCACACAGTTTGGGAACCATTGAAAAAAGGTCTTCTTTTACTTCTCTAAAATTCTTTTGGTATATAATTTTAAATATTAGTTCTTTTCCATTGTTTTGTTTTCCTTCTTCAAGGACTCCAATTTTAGATTAGTTATATATTCTTTGACTATTTTAACTACTTTCTGACTTCTTTTTTCATGTCTTTTAAAGTTCACTTTCATTCTCTTGATTTTCTTTTCCTTTTCTTCAAAGCCATCGTTAAGTTTTTATGCATGTTCATTCTTCCTTGGGCATTTGTAATTTGATCTTTATTTCTTATTTAATTTTTGTCTTTTTCTTCTATTTCTTTTCTGAATTCAAAGAATTCTGAGTTCCATCATTTCTTCCTCCTTGATCATTTTGCTTCTTAGTTTTTCAATTTCTGGCTCAATATTTGTTTCTATATCCCCCAAATACTAGTTTGAGGATTTTTAATACAGTTTAAAACCTTGTGCTGTTGTCTTCTTTTGCTTTATTTTTAGATTTTCATCAGCTGAATTATTTTGATTCTCAATTTATATTTTCTTCTTATAGTAGCTTTAATTGTGCCTCTACTTTCTTGAATAGGGCTGGCAGTATTGATGTGAGTTGTGAGATTTCTGGTCAAGACCACCTACTTCCGTTAGTGAAGTAACATATAGTTTATCTAATGGGTGATTTCTTTGGAAAGTAGTGAGGGGTGTGTGTTCTTCACTTTTGCCTTTTTTTTTAATGTGTCTTGCAGCATCCTGAAATTACATGTCTGGCTTTTCTTTCCCTTTATGGTGCAATTTTCAATGGGTGCCTCCTCCTCCTTTTTTATTTCTTTCTCCATCAATATTGCCTTTTTAAGACTGCCTTTTGTAATCTCGTGTGCACTTTTAAGTTCTTTACCTATAATTAACACTTTGATCTATTAGGACCTCTTTTCCCAGTATTTTCATACTTGTGATAGAAATCACCCTTTCCAAGGGTGATTGAGTTTAGTCATAGACTCTTTGTTCTATTCCTCTTCCCTCTGTATAGTTTTTTTTTTTTTTTTTCTGGACTCTGACCTGCTGTCTTAAAGGTTTAGGACAGAATATTAAAGAATAGCTCTATTGGAAAATGGTGTTTGTTTTTTTCTACATAGACCTAATTTGAGTTCTGTAGTGTTCTCTGTCCTCTAGTCATACTGCAAGTGTGTGTTTTATAGGCTTTATTTATCTTATTGTTGATCTATATGGTTTTTGGAAGATGCTTTGCAATACTTTTATTCATATGATCCTATTATCTTAGCTATACTCACTGTATTTTATTAAATAGTGATAATCTGCCATGTTTTATTTCTGCTTTAAATTCATCAGTTACCTTTAAGTCCTAGTCAGGTACTACAATCACATAAAAATGGCTGTATTTAATACAATAAAGAATGTTCCTGTGGAACATAGGAGATTGTATTTCCTGCCTTTAGGTCTTCCACTGTAAAAGTTCTAAAAAGTGTCATGTTGATGAAACAAAATAATTCTCCTAGGTCTTCAGGTACATTCAGCTTTTTACACAATTTATAATCTAGGACTAAAGGTTAAAGTCTAAATTCTTTAATATGATGTGAATGACTTTCTCCTAAGTGGCCCCTCCAGACTTCTTGCTGTAAAGGAACCAAACTACTCAGTACATGCACCAGGGTCTTTTGGTCTGTTTCTTTGCTAGAATGGCCTTTGCCTTCCTTGTTTTCTTGGTTAATGTGGACTCATATTTCAAGATTCTTCTTGGGTGTCACATCCACCAGGATTCTTTCCTGACTGATTTCTTGTCTAGAGTAGGTAACCCTCAGTGTCCATCCTTATAATCCTGTGAACACCTCCATCATCACACTTGTCACAGTATATTGAAATTTACTGTGCCTACAATAACCTGGCCACTATCTTGACTATTTTAGGGGCAAGAGTCATGCCTTATTCATCTTTCTTATTCCTAAGATCCAGTGCAATGCCTGGGACATAATCGATTTTCAATAAGGATTTGTCAAACAGAATACCAAAAGTAAAGTCTCAGAAGTTCAAAGAGAATCTCTTGGACTTGATACACTGTGGTCTTTAGAATGAAACCTAATGTAAGTAGATAAAATTCTGAGAATAAGTAAAAAGCCATATCACACTTTTTTTAATTAATGAGGAATCTTATTTGCTCCCAAGTGTGTCAATTTTATCTAAAACAAAAAAGAGTATTATAATGAAAATAAATAGTTGCTGATTGAGAAAAAATTTTGTCCTATCTAGGGTTATCACAGTGGTAATACCTTTACCCTTCATGTAAAACACTGAGAACTTTTACTTATAATCAATAGCTCATGCCCTGTATTTGTTAATCTGTTTGTTTACACTCATGGATGGTGATAGTTGATATTGCTAAGACCCAAAGAACAACTGATTTTTTGTCTATTGTAGCAAATTAAAAAAAAATGGTTTCAAAATCCAACCAGGACTCCAGGACTCCTTGCCTCTTTGTGATAGGGGATTTACTGCCTCTGTGACAAAGGGTGGGCTCAATTTGAACTTTGGCATCATTCATCTAAAAACCTTGTTCTTTTTGCCTCTCTCAGATCTCACCTTGATGTATGAGACAGCACCACCCTAATTGAACCCCCTCAAGCCACACTTTTATAAAATATTTCTTGAGCAGAGTATATCATGGTACGGCATGGTTGTGTTTAAGCATAGTGCAGGGATACTGAGGTGTCCTTATGCATGTATAGGCCCTATTTTCTCAAGTTACAGCTGAGCAACACAATGTGTCTTATCCTCTACACACCAGTCTTGTGATGGGTGTCATTTTTCTATTTCTATAATCCTTAATAATGATCTTTTAGTCATCTATTTATGTTTTGTGCTTATCTTAGTCCATTCAGGCTACTCTAACAAAATACCACAGATTGGGTATCTTAAAAACAACAGAAATTTATTTCTTAAAATGCTGGAGGCTGGGAAATCCAAGATCAAGGTGCCAGCATGGTCTCATTTGAAGACCCTCTTCCTGATTCACAGTTGGCACCTTCTTGCTGTGTCTTTACATAGTTAAAGAGGTGATGGATCTCTGAGAAGTCTCTTTTGTAAGAGCTCTAACCCCACTCATGAGGGCTCCACCCTCATGACCTAAGCACTTCCCAAGGCCCCATCTCCCAATACCACCACCCTGGGTGGATTAGGATTTCAACATATGAATTTAGGGGGACGGAAACATAGCAGTGCTTCTTGTGACTCAGAGGACCAATTAAGGTTAGAAAAGGTTTTTAAATTTTTGCATCTTATTCGTTAAAGAGTCCAGGCACTTACAGACTGTAAATATGGAAGAGAGAGAAGCTACTTGGACCATCTGTGTGTCTGGCCTCGCACTTCTATGATGTTTTAGTCAGCTGAGCTGTTTACTTGCTAAAAATGGCATCTGAAATCACATTGAGATGAACTTCTCACGGTAATAGTAGTTTTGGCAATTGCTGTGCCCAGTATAGAGATAGCTTTTTGTTTATAAATTGGCAGCCTACTGTGGGATACTTAGTGTGTAAATATGGCCTTAACAATTCCAAAGAAGTAAGTCACAAAATTCTTACTGTTTGCATCTACACACTGATTCTTAATGTTGAAATGTCATCTGGTTATCATTCCTAGGATGGATCAGCATTTTGGGGCTAAAGTAAAACAATAGTTCTAAAAATAATTGTCACACTAGATCAGAATTTTTCAATTTGATCAACTAACATGATGTGCAACAAATGTAAGTAAATAATATTTTCTAGATCTCAGGTGGAGGTAAGTGAATTTTATCCAGTCTTCCCTTAATATGTCTAATTTGGCAGAAAATTATGACTACATCTATAATTTATATAATGGTATCTCTCTGTGACTTATAGACAGGTGGATTCTTTAAAAGTTTGCATAGTGTAGAGTAATAGAAAGGACTTCGAACAATATATGTAGACTTATTCTTAATCCTTTCCTGCCGTTGATTAACTGTTTGAACCTGGTCAGAACATTTAACCTCTCGAGGTGTCAGTTTCCTCAACTGTAAAATGAGAACATTACAGCAGATAATCTCTAGACAATGGATACTCTCCTGCTTTGTGAATCAGAGAGATATACAAGTGAAAGCTAACCATATATTTCTATTGGTGTGAAACTGGAGTGTACTGAGTTGAATGTTTTTGTCAGAAAGCTGAACATTGCAATATGAAAGCATCTCCCAATATTGGGATTTATATTTCCAGGGAATTTTAATGCCTAGTAAACATTCATACTTGAGGATTTCAATTAAAAAGTAATGTCTTTTTCTATATAGAAGGAATTAAGGAAGGTAATCTCCTTGGAATGATGTTAGGGAATTTGTCTTTCAGCTATGTTTACACAGAAAGTGTACTGGTTTACTTAGATTTTTCTGTATTATTTTGGGAAATTTGAAGAGGAGATGGGGATAATTGGCACCACCATGGACTTGTCGCAAAGAATCCTTGTAATAGGGAATGCTTATATACCCTTTGGCTGTCACTTTTTCCCACTGATCCTGTCTAGCACTGAGTTGCAGATAGGTGCCCCAAAAGCGAGACAGCGCCATAGACCTATGAAACTTTACAATAAGAAGGATTTAGCTTAGGTGTATTGAATTTGTTCTTTATCTTACATATTTCATCATTCTAGCATTTCGCAGTTTGATTTTACTTGTCGTAAGGGATACTTATAAAGGTTTTAAATTTATAAAAGATAGAAGGTCAAGTATTAGAGTGAGAAAGACTTTTCAACCTATTTTAGGTCTTTGTGGTTTTAAAGCTTGATACAAAAGCTTCTAGCTCAAAGTTAGTTTATTTGTATCACAATTTGGCTGAATACTCAGGAATGGGACAAGTAGAGCATTCAGACTGGGCTCAGTTTCTGCAGGTCCTACTGTGGTGGCAAGTTGCTGCTCATCTACCATGGTCTTTCTCCTTTGCTCCTGCTTTGTGTTTGCCCTATTTCACTTGCTGAGACCTCCATCAGAAGGTGAGGAAGTGATAATGTTTAGATCATATTATTCTTTCTTGAACTCTGAAAATTAAGACTAAAAATCACTGAAATGGTCTTTTAATGCATTGTTAAATTTCAACTATACTCTGAATATTTAGTAGCTATATTCTTGCTGGAAATTTCTTAGAAAAACAGAGACCCTTGTGAACCTATCCTTAGGGGAATTGTTTCACATCCAAAGATCCCTCTTGAGCTAGAAAAGTCTTAATATTCTTTTATATTTGCCTAAAATGTTCTGTTTTAATGTATCATTATGTAAAAAGGGGAATACATCATTTCTATGTAGTAATAATTATATCTAGTCATAATTCTATCTATGTAATGATTATACAGAATATCCTAAGAGAACAGGGAGAGAAACGGAAATGGCTTATGAATGGTCAAATTTTCTTTGGTAAGATAATTTGGAGGAGAAGAAGTGAGAGAAATTATTCTTCTATCATGTTTGGCAAGAAACTTGTCATCTTTGGGTTTAGAAGCATCATCTCTGAGTGCCGGGTTATGACCTGAATATTTTTCTATTACACTATAGATCCACACCAGCCTGATATATTTATTTTCTAAATCAGAGATTTTTAAGTTTTTCTTCATAAGAAATTATTCTTATTCTCTGTGTGTATGTTAATTATGAGTAGGTTTGGTTGAGTAGTATTCCATTATATAAATGTAGCACAGTTTACTCATCCATTCAGCTATTGATGAATACTTGGGTTGTTTCTTGTTATTATTACAAATAAAGCTTATGTAAAAGTCTTTGTATGAAAATATGATTTCATTTCTCTTGTATAAACACCAAAGAGTGGAACGGCTGGATCTTATGGTAGGTGTATGTTTTCACTTTTTACAAAATTGTCAAACTGTTTTCCAAAGTAGTTGCACCACTTAGCATTCATAGTAGCAGTGAATGAGAGGTCTAGTTCCTTCAGATCCTTAGCAGCCCTTGGTATGGTTAATCTTTTAAATTTTAAGCATTCTAAAAAATGTTTAGTGGTATCTTATTGTGGTTGTAATTTGCCTTTCTCTAATAACTAATGGTGCTGCAAATCTTTCATTGTGCTTATTTGCTATCCGTTTATCTTCTTTGGTGAAGTATCTCTTCAAATCTTTTTTTAAAAATCGGGCTATTTTTTTTAATTGCCCATTTAAAAATTTTAGTTGTTTTTTGCTTACTGTTGAGTTTTGAGGTTTCTTAATATATTCTAGATACAAATCTGTTTCAGATACATGATTTATAAATATTTTCTCCCAGTCTTTGCCATGTCTTTACATTCTCTTAATGGCATGTTTTGAATAGCAGAAGTTGTTACTTTGATGAAGTGTAATTTATCAATATTTTCCTTTAAGGATTTTGCTTTTGGTGTTCTATCTAAGAAATCTTTGCCTAACCCAAGTTCACAATATTTTTCCTATATTTTATCTAGATATTTTATAGTTTTAGTTTTACCTTTAAGTCTTGATCCATTTTCCGTTAATATTTGTATTTGGAGCAAGATTATCCTTTTTTTCCAGTGAATTGTTTTTGTACATTTGTCAAAAATCAGTTGTCCATACATGTGTTGGACTGTTTCTGGACTCTCTATTCTGTTACATTAACCTATTTGTTATCTTTCTGCCAATATACTGTCTTGATAACTGTAGCATTATAAGTTTTGAAATTAGGTAGTGTTAGTCCTATTTTTCAAACTTGTTTTTGTTATTCTAGGTCCTTAGCATTTCTATATGAATTGCAGAATAATATTATCAATTTCTATGAAAAAAATTTCCTTGGATTTTGATCAGGATTACATCAAATCTTTGGCTCAGTTTGAGGACAATTGACAGCTTAGCAATATTGAGTCACTTGATCCATGCACATAGTACCACTCTTAGTTTATTTAGATATTTTTAAATTTCTCTCAGAATAGTTTTGTTGTTTTCAGTGTACAAGCTTTGCATAATATTTTTTCAGACTCATTCCTGTTTCACGTTTTTAATGTTATTTTAAATGACATTGATTTTTACTTGTTTATTGCTATTTTCTGTATAATGATCTTTTATCCTGAAACTTTGCTGAATTCACTTACTAGTTTTAGGACCTTATTTTTAGATTCATAGGATTTTCTAAATAGATGACCATGTCATTTGTGTGGAAAAAGGGTTTTACTTCTTCATTTCAATCTGGGTGCCTTTTCTTTCTTTTGCTTCTTTTATTGAAATGTCCAGAACCTCCAGTACAGTGTTTAATAGACATGATAAGAGTGGACATCCTTTTCTTTTTGCTGATATTAGAGGGAAAGCATTCACTTTTTTTCACCATTAATTGAGATATTCCCTGTAGGTTGTTTGTAGATGCCTGTGTGAAGTTAAGGAAGTGCCCTTCCATTCCTTATTTGACAAAAGTTCTTTTCTTTTTTAATCAAGAATGGATATTGGATTTTATCAAAGGCTTTTCTCCATCTACTCACATGGTCATATGAATTTTCCTTTATAAATTGTTGTTATGGTGAATTACATTGATTCATTTTCAAATGTTAAACCAACCTTGCCCTCCACTTGGCCTGGATATATTATCCTCTTTATGTATTGTTGGATTTGATTTGATATATATATATATGTATATATTTTGGTGAAGAAGATTGGCCCTGAGCTAACATCTGTGCCAATCTTCCTCTATTTTATATGTGGGATGCCACCACAGCATGGTTTGGTCTGTGCCCAGGATCTGAACCCACAAACCCTGGGCCACAAGAGTGGAGCACTATGCCACCAGGCCAGCCCTGATAATTTTTTTATTAGAATTTATACATGTAAATTCATGAAAGATTCTGGTCTGTAGTATTCTTTTATTTATTTATTTTATTTCTGGTGTTATGTGTACACTGATCAAGGGTATTGGCCTGTAGTTTCTTTTCTCATTATTTCAAATTTTGATATCAGAGTAATGCTGACCTTTGAGGGGTGAGGAAATAGTCTCTCCTCTTTAATTCTGTCAAGAGTTTGTGTCAAATTGACATTAATCTTCCTTAAAAGTTTGTTAGAATTCTACAGTGAAGCCATTTGAGCATGGATTTTTCTTTGTGGAAGGGTTTTTTAACTAGAAATTTATTTCCTTTAATAGATACAGGGCTATTCAGATTATCCATTTCTTCCTAACTGAACTTTGGTACTGTTTATACTCTAATGAATTTGTGCATGATATCTAAGTTATTGAATTCATTGGAATAATATTTTCTTGTTTGTTCATATGTTCATAGTATTTTCTTATTATCCTTTTAATATCTGTAGAATCTGTGTTGATAGCCCCAATTTCCTTCCTGATAATAGTAATTTGTGTCTTTGATCTTTTTTTTTCTAATCAGTCTGACTAGAGGTTTGTGAATTTTATTGATTTTTCTCAAATAGCTAACTTTGGGTTTCATTGACTTTTTTCTTTCTTTTATTTTATTCTATTTTCTTTTTTCCACTCTGATACTTATCTCCTTTTCCTGCTTTTTTGGGGTTTCAGTTGTTCTTTGTTTCTAATTTTCTTAGGTGGAAACAGAATTCTTTGGTTTAAGACATCCTTTCTTTTCTGATATAGGTATTAGCTACTATAAATTTTCCCTAGGTAGTGCTTTATTGACACTCCACACATTTCCATTTGTTGGTTTTCATTTTCACTTTGGTCAAAAAGTGCTCTCTGATTTTCTTTTTGTCATCTTTCTATGGATTATTATTTAGAACCGTCTTCATCTATTAATTTTCCAAGTGTTTGGGGATTTTTCAGAGATCTTTTATTTTTTTTCCAGAGGTCTTTTATTAATTTCTAAATTAATTCCATTGTTGTCAAAAGAACACACTTTGTATTACTTTAATTCTTTTAAATTTAGTAAGTTATTTCATAGCCCAGAATACAGTTGATCTTAGGAAATGTTCTGTGTTCCCTTGTAAAGAATGTATATTCCACTGTTGTTGGGTAGAGTGTTCTATAATTGTCAATTGGGTCAAGTTAGTTGCTGGCATTGTTCAAGTCTTCTGCATCCTTTTTGATTTTCTGTCTACTTATTCTATCAATTGTTGAGAGAGAGTTATTGAAACAAGCCCCTGTAATTGTGGATTTACCTTTTTCTCTTTGCAGTTCTATCAACTTTTGCTTCATGTATTTTTTTATTGAGACATAACTGACAAAATGCTTCATATATTTTGAAGCTATATTATTAGGTGCATAAATATTTAGGAAATTTATATCCTCCTGATGGGTTGACTCCTTTATCACTGTGAAATGACTTCTGATAACATTGTTTGCCTTGACAACCGCTTTGTTTGATATTCGTAGAATTCGTGTGGGGGGAGGAGATCTGCATGGGAAGAGGTGGCAGCAGAGACAGGAAGTTGTTTATATAGAGGATGATTGAGCACATAAATAAATTAATTAAGGATAACAGGACCCAGGTTTCTCACTGTCTGAGAAGGACACACAAATTTGGAAAGAAAGAAAACCAGAACATACGTGTGATATTGGATTAGAATTGGAAATATCAGTTGGAATTCATGGTTTTAATAGACATAGAAATAAATATTAATGTAAATGTCCGTGTGTGTGTGTATGTGTGTTCGTGTGTGTGGTGCATACTTATATTCCTTAGTTCTGTCCATGAAGAGGGTCTGGAAATAGCAATATACCAATAGCAACCCATACCTAACATCCAAGTCTTTGCTTCTAAATATCATTCTCCACTAAAAGGAATCAGGGCTCCTTGGAGAAATGGCTGATTCTGGGACAGGGACAGTGAAAGTACAAGAGGAGCCTGGAAATATCTTGTATCAGAAATCAAGAAGTTCTCAAAGAATGATGGGGTATGTCCAAAGTTTACAGAACCCAGCTTGCCACTCTCCGAATCTGGTTCGGTTTTCCATCAGCATATATAAAGATAATTATGGATTTCAAACCATTGAATGATATAGGAAACCAGGAGTTGAGTGAGTAATACGCACATACATGCATACAGATATACGTACATACATACAGGTTTGATGAGGATTGACATAGTAACAAAGTTTCACAATACTTCCCCACAAAATATTTATTAATTACAAAGGGGAAAGAGCTATTTTACAGTGGAAAAGCCTGAAGATACCACCTTAAGTAATCAAAGTAATGGGACAGTTTGAACCCGTGGGCCGCCTGATAGGACACAATGAGAAGAACACAGCATCTCTTCTGTGCTATTCCTGCCAAATATTCATAAGCTGAATCTATCCATGGGGAAACACCAAGTAAACCCAAACTGAGTTACATTCCATGAAACAACTAACCTATAATCTTCAAAAAGGATCAAGGCTTATTATAAGGGGTAAAGTAGTACTGAGAAGGTTACAGACTGAAGGGGACTTAAAAGACATGAAAACATATGATTCTGAACTAGGTTTTGTTTTTTTTTGTGTGTGTGTGTGGTGAAAATTATGGGAACAAATGGTGAATCTAACGGAGTCTCTGTGTTAGATGGTAACAATATTAAGTTTCTTATTTTGTTGGTTGCATTAAAATTATATAGGAGAATGCCCTTCTTTGTAGGAGATATACACTAAAATATTTAGGTATGATAGGCTATCCAATTGGCACCTTTTCTTAATGGTTCAGCGTGAAAACGTTCCTTGTATTGAACTTGCAATTTTTCTTTAAGTTGATGATTAACTCAAAATTCTTAAAAATGTTAAAATAAAAAGTATCTGTGCAAAGAGTATCAAGGTTGTAATCTATGTGTTATTGACTAATTTTAACATTATTCTAAGGAGCTTAATGATTTTTTTCCTAAAAGTTTTAAGCAGCCTTGAACTATCTGGGCTATTTCTGATAATAGCCTCTCTGGTAGTAAAGGGGGGAGAAAACATTTTGCAGTGAAGGAAAATGGAAGGATAGGGGGTTAAATTGACTTTCTTTGCTTCAAATAATTGTTACAGCCCCAAGTAAAGTATTGGCTTCTACATTTTCAAACCAATTCCTAAAAGTGTTTTATAACTTAAAATTACGTGCAAATACCTTAACAGTTCTGGTCCTGTGTTTCTTGTCTGAAAATGAGAGAGTTAGATTCAAGTATTCTCCAGCTCTGTGACAGTAGATTGCAGTGTCGCCCTCTCTCAGGGGCTCGTGGACAGAACTACTGGAGTCTGGTTTGATTTCGTCACTATAAAGAAAACTCCCTAATGACAAAATGTCTTCCCTGTGCTCTGAAATCCCAGTATTAGATCCACGTCATTGGATTAAGATAACGCTTCTTAAAGTGTCCTTTATAGAGTAGTAACAGTTTGTTATTTTAGGTCTTGTCAAATACATTAGAAAACTCTGGGTTAAACTAATTTCTTTACCCAGATTTTTTAAAAGTATTAAAATGCCAGAATGCTTTGTGACTTTGTAAGAAAAACAGATGACTCACTGTTTCTCAGACTTAGTTGTCCAGGGCAACTTTTTCTAGAAGCACCTTGTAGAAGTATTGTTTGGTGGAAAACATTTGGGGAAAGGCTGGATAAAGACAAAGTGCATTATTAGGGAAGAATATAAATGAGTCAGTATCATCTAAAATCTTACTTCAGCTTTATTGTATTATATCAGCAAAGTAGACCTGGAGTGCTACTGCAGAAGTTGGGAAGAGTTCTGCTTTCAAAAGCTTAGGCCGTGGGTTATTGGAGTGGGAGGGCCGACTTGATGTACCGCTGAGTCAAGAATTTGAGCAGCCAGTTGGTATCAATGTCATATGGTGGAAAAACCACAGATTGGGAACCACATTGATTTGGGTTACAATCCAGGTTCTTCCAATTCCATACTGTTACTGTTGGTCAACTCGGTAACCACTCTGAGCCTCTGTTTCTCATCACCAAAATGGAAATAAAACAATAATGATAATAACAATAGTTGTAGTAGCAAATACTTGTGTAGTACTTATAGCTAGGTACTGTTCTAATCACTCAATATATATTAACTCATTTAATTCTCACAGAAAATCGCTTGAGATTTTCTTCTTTCTGTATAAAATTCTGACCATTCAAGATTGTAGTGATGATTAGATAAAATATATAAAATGTCTGTTGCAGCACCTGGGACATATTGAGCACTTAGTAAATACTAGTCATCATCATTATCATCCTCATCATGAGAGTACTGGGTACCTGGGTGTGTAGGCAGGGAAGAGGTAGATCAGAAGAGGGTGTGGTGGCTATAAAGGAGAGTGGAGGAGCACTAAGGATGCATTTCACAGTCTTCCCTGAAGCTAATTATGGCCATAACTTCCCATTCTTTATTATTTTCACACACTTAAAATCTTAGTTTTTTTCTATACCACGATGTCCCTTTCAGCAAACAAATGTTTGTTTAATAAACAAATCTGTTTCTGTTAAGTGCCTGCTATGTATGGGTAATAAACAATATAAGTAAAATTTGTCAGATGGTCATAAGCACTATGGAAAAAGTAGAGCAGGAGAGGTAGATAGGAAGTGTGGGGTGAGGACGGGGTTAATTTTTATGCACTTTTCTTCCATTCCTCTCTACAGTTTCCATAGATAAGTCTACACAGCAGAGGAGAAGGCAAAAAGGGAAGAGATGGGAAGAAGAGAAAGAATTAGGGTATAAAACCTATGATTGGCATTTAACATTTGTTTTATTCATTCAAAAGTGTGGAATGAAGAAAAACCTCCTTAAGTACCTGCCGTTCTACCTTATGCTCCTGGGCACATTGTTTTTTTTAAACCAGTATCCTAAAGCCTTGATTTGGAGTCACCCAGACAACCTGATTTGATTAACTTCTTTCAGTTTTTCCATGGCTTTAAGTATTTGCTAACATAATGCCTCACAAATGGCTAATATATTGCTGTGCTAAGCAGCATTTCTGCTGTCAGCAGTGCACCAGCAAACGAAGTACCTCACAAGGGAACCATTGAATTAAATGGTGCACACTGGACTGGCTCTGTTCTATCCCACTTTGGAATGACTTCACCTTCTCAGTTCCCAAGTGAAATAAAACTTCCATCTGCACTAGACTTGCATTCTGAAGGGGTTTTGGGATTTATGATTCTTAGAGATGGAAGGCAGGAGCAAAGAAGCGCTAACCAAATGTAAATTGCCACACTGGCTTTTATAACTGTTACCATTGACGGGGGAGTTAATTGCCTGTGTACTTCATTTTTAACTACTGGGCTTAACTGGAAACTGAAAAGCTGAAAAAATTACAAAAAGGTTAGAAGAGAACAAAAGAAAAGATTGAAGAAAAGACATTGAAATTCAGAATGATTTGGCAGGGAATACCAAATCTCTTTATCATTACTATATTCGGTAAGATGATCAGAATCCTTTTAAAATTTGTATTTTTTAGAAGTTTGTATGCATTGTTATTGCAATAAATGTTACTAGACATTTGTGTTGAATGTACTCCTCTACCATAACTAATAGTTTGGTTGCTAGAGAATCCGTTTTCTGAAACTAAAGGCAGAGATTTTAAAATAACGATGTTAACAGTGTGGTCTATAGATAATGCTAATGGGTATACAATTTGTCCCTATTATTTGGTTAGTGCATTGGGTCTGAGAGTTAATTCGCTTGAAGTGTTCTTAAATAAGAAGGCACTAATTCCTGTCTTGATAATGAAGGAAGAGAAATACATGTAGCCAGGAGTTGGTGTTATATACCAAGGGAGGAATCCTCCCAATTTTTGATCCTAGAACCCAACTGTGGCAATGTTTGGACCTGTGATTGAAGTGGAGGTCTCAGAGAGATTCAGAAAGACTGAGGCCTATTGTTAAACTTTATCTATTTCAGAAGGAAATTGTTTGGAAATGTCAATAATAGTACCTTACTAAATGTATGTTCTACTAGGTAAATATTTGGTAGGTAATGTTAGTTTGTTGGACTATTTCCTTTGTCCCTGGAAACCCTGAAGAACATATTGATGGCATAGCATAATCTTTAATGCTTTAGAAGCCAATATGTCCAGTAAACTAATAAAAGGCTATAATAAGTATTTCTTTTTGTCCACAGAGATGCAACAATTAATGTAGTATACTAAAAAAAAAAAAAAGGTGAAATGACATTTTATACATCTTAATTTAGTAATAATTCCATATATGATTTCTTTCCATTTACCATCCCTAGCTCATTGGAAATGTTCTAGGATCATTCTGCCTGGTAGTTCGATTGAAATGATTATAAATTTGTTTTGCTTTGTTGTAGATAATGTGCATACTAAGATTTTATTGCCATTACTCAACCTGCTACACAAATATTCAATGGTTTTCAGATTTTATGATTTGGACTTGTTAATCCAGCTCTTGTATCCCGCTGCGTTTCTCTCAAGGCACAGCCCTAAAGGATAGGCTGTTACCTCTTACATAGATTATCCAGCCTTCTCTTTTCTAACAGATGTAGGATTGTATAACATCTGTGTTTACTCCCTTTAACTTTTTTAAACCTTTCTCTTCTAGCTAAGCTATCCTTTTACTTCTCTTTTCTATTCTAAACACTTTCCCTCTTTTTATAATTGTCCCCTACAGTAATGACTCACATTTATTGAAACTAGAGCTTTTATGGTTGCTGAAAAAGCACAGAAACAGTCACATATACTGAAACTTAGCATAAGGGAGCTCAAGTTTGGGGAAGAATTTCAGTGTTTCTTTTTGCTCCTTGGACAGTTTAATAAGTAGCTAATAGAGACGACCAAAATCAAAGAACACCAGGCTACCCTAGGAATACCATATAAGATTTTTCAGTCTTGGGAGATTCATCCTATTATATCTCTGATATAATGATGTTTAGAAATTAGAACCTGGGAATGTTTAGGAAACAGTTTATGGTCTGCGCTGTTGGGGTTGAATTTTACTTTCTGACATGCTTCATTAAGAAGTCTTTCTTTCCTTTATAGATGAAACCAAGTTGACTCAATGATAAATTGTAGCAATTTGACTAATTAACATCTGAATGGTAAAGGCCTTAACTCAGCTGTTGGAAAAACACCATCCTTTTAACCACCAAAGAGAATCAAGTAGAGTAGAATAGAATGCAGCAATCGATTCCATGTTGGAAGGACACCATGACTATATCATACCACGTTTGGTCCTATATTGAAGGCCCAAATTATAATAAATAATAATATAATAATGTCTATTTTTATTTTTAAAACATACCTTCTCTTTACTTGGTAAATACTGCTTTCAGATCTGCCACAGAAAAGAGAGAAAAGGAAGAGAAGACCATATTTCCTTAGGATGTAGTATGATACATTTAGTTGTATTTCCAGTAATTTTTTTCTTTGCTGACTTAATTGTAGTATTCAAGTTAGTTAGACAAATGTCATGCTTTTCTGCCAATTAGTGTTGTTTTGGTGTGATCTATTAGTTTGGATCCATCTAAGCTTTATCATGATTAGAGGTGAAGCTGAACAAGAGAATTCTGTCTATGAACCCATAGCAGAAAAATAGACTGCCGCAAACATTACTCCAAGAGGTGTGACAGCACAATAAAATGTGTAGGGAATAACACGAACCTTAGGAAAGGCTAAAATCAATGACTCTGAAAAGAAGTTGCCACCACTGCCTTTGGCTTTCATCAGTTTGTCTGGCCTGCTTCATCCCAGGCTCTACACTCCAGGTTCGAGACCTGGGTCATGCAGCCTGCATTCTCCACAGTGTTAGGAAGTGACATTATTTTGAGAAGAACCCATCTTATCATGGTTCAAAAAAGAGCCTTTGCTCTCGATGGGAGTGGCAGTATAGATAAAATAAGACTGGCGGTGAATTGATAATTGTTGAAAGGTACATGAGCGTTTACAATTTGCTCTACTTTGTGTATGTTTGAAATATTTTCTAATAAAAGGTTAAAACAAAACAATATAAAAACAAAAAACGGAGTCCCAAAAAACAAATAAGAAGGAAAAAGTCCCTTGTTAACATATGGCATTCAAGGAGAAAGAGTATGTACATATAGTTCTGTGGTTTTAAACTTAGAGAATCATAGAATGCATTTATCAGAATTACCTGGGGGAGCTTTTGGCAAATTTAATTCTGGAATCTCGTCTCTGGAGATTTCTTTTTCTTCTTCTTCTTCTTTTTTTTTTTTTGGCAAGGGAGATTGGCCCTGAACTAACATCTGTTGCCAATCTTCCTCTTTTTGCTTGAGGAAGACTATTCTTTGAGCTAACATCCATGCCAATCTTCCTCTACTTTTTGTGTGTGGGATGCTGCCACAGCATGGCTTGACAAGCAGTGCGTAGGTCCACACTTGAACCCTGGGCTGATGAAGCGGAGTGCGCAAACTTAACCACTACACCACCGGGCTGGCCCCTGGAGATTTTAGTTCAGTAGATCTGGGGAGGGAAACAGCTTTCCAGTGATTCTGGTGTGCTGACAGGTTTGGGACCACTGCTACTGTTAACTGGCTGGATCATGTCATGAAACTCATTTTGGCGAAAATAGATTTTGGTGAAGATAGAAAATGCTAAAATTGGTGAAATTCCCCAATTTGATGAAATTGACAGTGAGTCTTAAGGTAGAACTATCACATTTTTTCATAGTTCATAGCCTATGATGTTGGTTTCCTTGGAATGAGATCTAGCAAAAATTCATAGAACATTAGAGCTGAAATTTTACTTAGACAACTCTTGTTCAATATCTTTATTTTATAGATTAAAAATTGAGGTCTAGAGAGACCATGCACAAAACTCAACAGCTAAGTTTAGCAAATATTTATTGAAAACCTGTAAGGAGCTAGGCATTGTGTTTGGATAGGCACTTGGAACATAGACATTACTAAAAGTTAGAGTTTCTGACCTGGAGAAACTTGGCTGTATTTTCTCACTTTCATTTCATTGTGCTATCATACCATGCTGCTTCTCTTATCATATTTCATCTAACTTTATATGTCTTTTTAACTTCAAAGAGAACATTTAAGTTTAAAATTGATTTCCAATATTCATGATTTCTCTTTATAGCTTAAAAAATCAATGCTAATCCTAGAAATGACATCTGTTTACCACTAAGGAAGGTTTACCATGTTAAGAATGGTTCTAGTATGCTTTAGGGTTCCCCCAGCATCAGCATCTGAAGCAGAAAGATGGCTAGGAGCAGCAAGGGGAAGATGGGACACCTGAGTTATTAACACTTACCTGACTTCAGGATAAACTGGGCATTTGAAAGCAAGTTTAGAGAAACTTGACAGAAAGCAACTCACTTTCTTAGAGTCCATAGGGTCATAGGGCCTTTCGGACAAGAGACACTAAAAGAATGTTGTGGTTCAGTGATTTTATTTTTTTAACTTAAGCTTAGCTTTAGAACATAACTCTTCCCCATACGACTTTTTAATTTCCTATAATTCCCATAACACCAAAAACTTCTCTTTATATTATTTGAGGTTATCAAGGCCTAAAATCAAAGAGAATGGAATAAACACTGTAGGCAAGCAGGAATTTCTAGAAATTAGAAATTTCTACCCATTGCCTATTAGCTAGGGATTTAGTAGTTGTCTTAAAGGCAGATGATTTGAATGCCCACACTTATGCATATAGTCATCCTCTTCGTTCATTTTTTAGGTATCCCAGTGGTTCTCAAGTTTAATATGTAAAAGAGTTACCATACAAATTTGTATATACATATCTATATACTGTATTTTAAAGCAGATTTAAGGGATTTTCTTGATTTTAATTATGTAACATCTGACTACAGGTGAATTTAGAGCTCATCCCCAATGTTAGATGTGAGTGCTGTAGTGCTGTAGTACTTGTCCCACTATAACGAAGTGATTGGACCTGATGCAATGGAGAAGGGAGAATAAATGACTGAAAATGGATTTTCGTTCAAGAAGAAAAGAATAATTATTTACTAGTTTCTAAATTCCCTCCAAAATGAGAAGAGGCCAAAGATATATTAACTAAGCATGTAAGCAGAAGTTATATATCAAAATATTTTGCTCTCAAAGGACATGGTTGTTGTTCTTTTTTTGCTAAGAGAAGATAGTACCAACCATCTAATTGTAGGGAGATTTCCTGGAGCTTTGACAGAAGGAAAATGACTGGGCAGAGCTTCTTAGACATCATTTAGGTTTAGTTTCAAGTGACCTGGCCAAGTACAGACAGCCCACAGACAGCCTCCTCCCTCTACTCTTGACAGGGCTCCTCAGGTGCTGTTCCATTTTTTAAACATATACATTGTAGTTCAAATATAATACGGTTCCTGTGGAGGAAATGCATTAGTTCCATTTATAAAAACATTTAAAGGAAAGATGTTTCCTACTAGAAATCAAAGAGAATATTTTATCCATAAAAAGCTAAAATGGAATTTTTGAAAGGACAATAGGCAACTTGTATAAAATGACAACTAGAAGTGAAAGTAGATTTATTTCAAGTTTTGGCATATATAATAATAATAATACCCCAAAAGTTTGTGTTAAACCAGTCACTTTGTGGTTAGCAAAACATTTTTATGAATTTAAATAGGGAGTTATGAGTAGAATTTGGAAGAAATATTAGAGTGAGAACCCAAAATGGAATTCATTGTCACCTTATTCTATTATTACCATTTACCCTAAATCTATAATTATCGATTTTGTCCAACTGGAAACATGTCTTCTCCCACTTTGCTCAGACTCCTGTCATTGTGAAGCTTCAATGAATCTGACAACAAAATTGACATCAGGAGTCCTGAGAAGTCCAGAACCGTTGTGACGGGTAGTTTCTGCTTTAAATAAGCCATGCGATTTCTTTCCCACCATGCAACCAGAGCCAGAAAGTCTGGATGGTATCTGAAGGAAGTGAGGTCTGACTGAAGGAACTTGAGCCTCAGGTCAGGCCTGGGTTCCGGTTAGGATTGTTTCTGAACAGCTGGGTCACCTCAGGCCTTCAACTTCTCTGTGACCCAGTTCTCCTTGTAACGTGGTGTAAATATCACCTCCATTGCTACTACATAAAATTCTTGGGAGAATAAAATGTGAAAATGTGAAAAGGGAAGTATGAGACAAGTATGAAATGAGATTTTTGACTCACCACTTTTATGTATTTGATTTTTCCATCCTAGACTTTTTAAAAACATTTTTTAAAAAGTCAAGATCCTTTCAAATGTATCTTCGTTACTGATGTGCAGGTCAGGAAATGGGCAGGAATCAATGTGAGGTTAAGGAAAGGTCAGGACAAGAGGATCCCTCTCATGGTGAACAGCTGGCTACATAGAAAAGGTCAATGCAAATCTTTTATTTTTAAAATAATTTTCCTCCACATTATTTTTAGAAGGAATATTGCACAAACCTCTAGGATACTGAGAGACCTCAAGTGTTACAAATAATTTACTTATTCAGGGTATAAATGCAGTCTACAGATTTTTGCAATGTTAAGTTTCTGGAATAATCTAACACAAACTTTTGAGTTAGTACTGAACAAAGAGAGCAAATGAGTGCTATACTTGGACTGTCTGGCATAAATACATGATTTACTAATGGTTTAAACTTGGTTAGATGCCAAAGATGCAACTACCTTCTTACTATTAATATTTCATTACTCACTAATAGCTTTTTTCATAGGAATAGAATTTTCTTGTGTTATGAAGTGAAGTAATAACAGTTCCTTTTGTTGATGTTATAAATGATGGAATATTGTTTTTATAAACAACTTGTTGACTTTTAAGTTTTGTTCATGAATCTGACCTAAAATATCTCAATGTGATAATTAGAATATTTCCTCACTTATATGTTATATAAAATGTTCCACTGCTATTGCTTTATGTTCCTGTGGAAGTTTTCTAAACACAAGAGTTCAACTTTGTTGGTGGTGTTTCGTCCAGTGACTAAGACCTTATCGCTAGATAATTACTTCCTCTCCCTGTCCAGGGAGCTGCAGAGTCTGAAGGAAGGCTATTCTAATAAGGTCTTCTGTTCTTTTCTTGAAGCTTCTATAACAATGTTATTTTGTTTAGTTTATTGATACCCCAGTACCTTGGTTTATCAAGTTTGTTTCTCTAAGTCATTTATTGTAAAAACAAATCTTGACATGCATCAGGAATTATTTTATTGTATTGGGTGCCCTTTTAATAATCTTTTAAAATTGCCCATCACAAATATGGCTAAATGTCTCTACTATTTACTACTTGTGTGACCTTAGGAAATTTAAAGAATTTTTCTGTGATTCTGTTCCATTGTTGGTAAAAAGGGGGATAACGGTAGTACCTAAAAGATTTGCTATGGAAATTTAGTAAGAGTTCCTTACATTTTAAGTTCTAAAACATAGTAAGCACCTTATAAATATTAGATGTCATTGTTATTATTATCAAATGTGAAGATTGATAATTGTCATAGTACTGTTATCACAAAAGATACAGGTGATGGAACTTTATGTGTATTTACTCAAATCCTTGAACAGGCAAGTATTTAAAGAAATGAATCCTTGTATTTAGCTTGTGTGCCTATCTCATAAAAATAAAACACAAAATATAGATAAGCCAATCTCTTTACTTGAATCTTTACATTTGAATTGTGTATAATTCTTGCAAGATAAAAAAATACATAGGTAATGGAACCAAAGAGAACATTTAAAAATTAATAGCATTACAAATATTTTGGATAGAACCAAAGAACCGTTTATGTTGTGATTCTTTTATTGTGATTCAGTCAGTTATTATAGTAGATGCTTTCGGTTGCCTCCCCGACAACTATCCCCCTGCCCCTCTTCCTCTTCCTTGGTAATAGATTTCTGATCTATTCAGGTATCTGCTTTGTCCTTAGTGACTCTGGGTCTAGATCCTGATAGATCTTATCCAATTTGGTGCACTCTCCTATTCCTCTTGCCAGTAATTGGTTTAAGTAAGGGCACGTTATTAATAAATCTGTATGTAATAAGACATGAGGGAAAGCCTGCTGAAGGGGTTCTGAGAAATGTTTTATTTGTTCTAAAGTAAAAAAGGTCTTTTCTGCTTCTGGACACTATGATGTTTGGAACTGTTGCAGCCATACTGTGATCCTGAGGTCACAAGCTTCAAGACAAAATTGGTACATGAAGATGGCAAAGCAGGAACATGAAGCGAACTTGGGTCCTTGAAGATGACGTTAAGCATTGAATTTACCAACATGGGAACTGCCAAACCCTTGGGTTCTTTTGTAAGATAATAAATTCCTTATTGGTGTCATTTAGCTGAGTCAGGATTTTCTGATACAGCTAAAAGCATCCTAAATAATAAAAGCATCTTAAATAATATTAGCTAAAACATTCTAAATAATACTCATTGCATATTTTTGTTTTCTTATAATGGCATGTTAAAATTATGTGAATGGAAAATGCAAGTAATTTATAACTGTGGGATTCTGTAGATGCTTAAATTCTTATACAGAATATTTTCTGAAAATACAGCAGCATTTTACATCTCTTCATCAAGTAGATAAAGATACAGAAAATATCTTTAGATAAAGATATAGATAGATGTAAAATAGATAAAGTTACAGAAAAACATTCTATAATGTTGCAGCAATATTTGACAATATTTTTAACTTCTAAAATGTAAATTAAAATTTTTAATTTTTAAAATTTATTTTTTAGCTCTTAAAATTCTTTTACTATATTTCTGCCATGTATACAGTAAACTGCACAAATCTTAGTTGACACTCAATCAGTTTTTATAAAGTGAACACACCCATGTAAATCGCCACCCAGATCAGAATAGGGAACATTACTAGCTTTCCAGAAATCTTCTCCATGCTTCCCATAGTCAACACCATCCCCTTATCCCAAGGGTAACACTTTTCTACACCCTAGATAAATTTTCCTGTTTCTGAGTGTTATACATTTGAGTCATGTAATGTGTACCCTTTTGTGTCTGGCTTCTTTTGCTTAACAATTTGAAATGTGAGATTCATCCATGTTATGCATAGCAATAACAATTCATTTTAATTTTTATTTAGTATTCTATTGTATGAATATACCACAATCTATCCATTCTATTATGATGGACATTGGATTTGGGGCTACTATGAATGATGCTGTTATAGACATTCTCATACATGTCTTTTGGTGTATATATTCCTACATTTCTATTGAGTATATAATTAGGATTGCTGGGTCATAGGGTAGGCAAGTGTCCCTCTTTAGTAGATATTATCAAAGAGTTTTCTAAAGTGATTGTATCAATATATACTTCTACCAGCCATATAGGAATGTAAAATTTGCTGCACACGCTTGTCAACATATGATACTGTCAATTTTAATTTTAGCTTGTCTGATGTTGTATAGTGCTGTCTCATTGTAGTTTTAATTTTCATTTTAATTATCATTTCCCTGAAAACTAATGAGGTTGAGTACCTCATTCTTTTAGAGTTCCTATATACACAGTTTTGTCATTTCTGAATTATAATATTTTTATTTCTTCCTTTCTGATCCTCACACCTTCAATTTGTTTGTCTTCCTAATTGTACTGGTTCAATCAAGTACAATTTTGTTCAAGCAGAAATTCAATTCAATTCACGTATAATGTTGAATAGAAGTGTTCATACAAAGATAGCAGACACCTTGTTCCCATTTCAGGGGGAAAGCCTTCAATATTTCATCATTAAGTGTGAAGTTTGCTGAAGGATTTTTGTAGATAAACTTTATCATATTAAGGAAGTTCCCTTCTCCTCTTCATTTGCTAAGCTTTTGTCATGAAGGAATTGAATTTTATCAAATACGTCTTCTGCATTTGGTGCACTAATGGAACGATCATATATTTTTATCCTTTATTCAGTTAACATGGTGAACTATATAAAATGATTTTTATGTTAAACTGATCTTGTATTTCTGAAATAAATGCAACTTCTAATAAATTATCATTTTATATATTGCTGGATTCATTTTGCTTCACACGTGTGCAGCTTAGAAATCAGAAATGGCTTTGGGAAAAGTACTTACAGGATGTGAGCTTACTTCTTTTTAGTTCTTCTGCTCTTGGATCTTAGTCCCTCAAGTTCTGCCTGACTTAGTAGCACTTAACTCCAGTTTTTGTCTTCCTGTGTCAGTAAGGCTAATAAAAGCTCTAGGTTACACATTTTGTTTGGATTCTGTCTCCCCTGATAGGAATTTGCAAATGTCTTGAAAGGAAAAAAAAAAAATGTGGCAATTAGAGTGTTCACCTCAGTGAGGTTTCTTTTCTCAGGATCTTGGCCCCTCAAGTCCTGGTTGCTTCAGTTGCTCTCCAAAGCCTTCGGGCAATAAGGGTTTTTGTTTGTTTGTTTTCTTTTATATAAGTCTTAGCTCTTCAATTTACAGAAGAGTAAATGGCTAGAAGTGGGATTTCTACAATATGTTTAAAAAGGCTCATGAGCAGGTGTATATATTTCAAGAGGATACTTAGGAAAGAAATAATGTGTTTGGACTCTGTTAAATGTGTACATTAAACAGGGAAATTACACTCAAAGAAAGACTTTAAATAACTGTGAACTATGTTCAGGAAATTAAAAAACAAGATTAAAAATTTCAGCAGAGAACTGGAAACTAGAAAAAGAATCAAATGAATAGTCTAGAACAAAAAAGTACAATAACTAAGTTAACTATTGAGAGCCCCATATTTAGATCTAAGAGCAGATTAGACGGTTGAAGAAGAAAGTTAGTGAATTGCAAGTGAGGTCAGAAGAAGTTATCCAGGATGAAGTGTGGGGAGACAAAAGATGAACTAAGTAGAAAAGAGCTTAAGAAACGTAGAGAATACAATGAGAATGTAGAACATAGGTGCAGTTGAAGTCCTAGAGGAAGGGGAGACAGAAAATGGACCAAAAACAGTATTTGAAGAAATAATGGGTGAGAATACTGATGCGAAATATCAAACCACAGATTTCAGAAGTACTATCAAACCTAAGTAAGATAAAAATAAAGAAAACCGCAACTATACATACAATAGTTAATGGGTGAAAAACAAATACAGAGACAAAATCTTTAAAAGCAGCCAGAGAAAGAAACCTTATTATCAAAGGAGCTACAGCAAGACTGACAATTGACTTTTTATGATGGACGCCAGAAGACAATGTAATGACATCTTCAAAGTACTAAAAGAAATTAAGTGTTGACTTAGAATGTTATCTCTTTCATAAATGAAGTTGAAATAAACACATTTTCAGACTAGCAAAGACAAAAAAATTCATCAGCATTAGAGCAGCACTAAAGAAAATATTAACAAATATGTTTCAGGCAAAAGGAAAACGATTCCAAATGGAAGTCTGGAGATACAGGAAAGAATAAAGAGGCGTAGAAAGTTTAAACATGGGTAAATATAAGTGAATATTGACTGACTAAACAATAATAATAATGTTCTGCTAAAATATGCTAGAATAATGGGTCTGGACCTGTGGCTGAGTGGTTAAAGTTCGATGCACTCTGCTTTGGCGGCCCGGGTTCACAGGTTCAGAACATGGATATGGACCTACTCCACTCACCAGCCATGCTGTGGTGGTGTCCCACATATAAAGTAGAGGAAGATTGGCACAAATGTTAGCTTAGGGTCAATCTCCTTCAAGCGGAAAAAAAAAAAAAGAGGAAGATTCGCAACAGATGTTAGCTTAGAGTGAAACTTCCTCAGGAAAAAAAAGTGCTAGAATATAAATTTGTAGGGAAGTTAATTGGGTATTTTAATGTTCGTACATTGTAAGGGAAGAGAATTTATATTAGATTTCCATAAGTCAAGGATGGATATTGTAATCTCTAGGGAAACAGCTAAAGTAATAGTAAATGGATGAATAACTATGAAGCTAATATGTAGGAGAAATGAAATAATAAAAAATAATCCAAAAGAAGGTAATCAAGGAGAGAAGAAAGAATAAAGGTGTATTTTATTGAGTATTTACTTGTATTGTAGTGGGAGTGCCTATCAGGTATTACCAGCAGTGGAAATTTCTCTGTTCTCTTTTTTGACTTAAACAAACCAGTAATTTTCCTTTCTCCTTCATAAATCATTGTTTTTAATATTTTTCTACCTAGTCTTATTTGTTCTGGAGCTTATCCTGACACTGTCATATAGATCTGTGTCCCTCTTTTGCAGAATTTATCCAAAGTTTAGTCCATCCTTAATATGTATTCTGAAAAAAACACAAAAAAATGAAAATGTAAGCATATGAAGGACCCACATCCTGATTGCCACCCCCCCCCCCGTTAAATGCCTCCACTTCTCTCTCCATAACCAGTTGTGGTTTAATTGACAGAGTTCTTGGTACTTACTGCTCTTGAATTATTTTCTCCTCTAGCATCTTTGGTGATACAAATATACCATACCTCCATATCTTCTTGAAATATGTTAAAATCTAGCATACACATCTGTCTGAGCATAATTTATTTTATTCCTTGGGTAATAGCCCTCTAAAAAAATAACATTAAATTCATAAATTTCTCATAAATCTCATAGAGTTCTTCTTTCTTCCACTTCACTTTCATCATTAAGCCCTGAGGTGTGTACACTGTCTTTGGCCCTTTAGATACCAAAGGGGGCATTTAGAAGCCTAGATGGCAGCAATGACCCTCCATGTTTGCAGTAAGTCCCCACTGCCTTACATCATTCCTTCTCCTATTCCTTATCATTGCATCTTCAGCTCTGTAGTCTCTTGCCTTCTTTGGATTCTGATACTTACCTGATATTCTTTTTCTTTAATAATTCACAGAGATGTGTTTTCCTAAATAACTGACCATCTTTTCAACTCTTACTTTTTACAACTCTATTTTTTTTATAAGAAAAGTAATTTAGCTTCATTGTAAACTTTCGGAAGGCAAAGAAAATTACAATAAAGAAAATACAAAGCACCTAAATCTTACCATCCTAAGATAATCACTATTAAAATTTTGATATATATTCTTGGAGAAAAAAAAGTAATCCTTTCTACTGTTGCAGACAATTATCCTCACTGTCTCTTCAGTTTATCCTTTTTTGCTGATGGTGATATAGGAACAGAGATTAGTACCCTTTCTCCCCGGACTTTGTTGTATATAAATTGGAGTGTAAGAATGAGGACTAAGTTCTTTTATTTTTCCAAATAACTCATATTATATCACAGGACTTGTGATTTTGCATACTTCTTGGTTTTAACGTGCTCACAGAAGTGCAATACCTCTAGTTAAGAGAAGTTCCTGTTGCCAGCCTCAGCCCCATGGGGAGTCTGCTACGGATAAGTGGGTCCCCAGTTTTCTTCACCTAGGGAAGAGATTGTATCTTCAGTCTTCTGATAGATAGATAAAATATTCATCAAGTCAAGTAAAGCATCAATGAAAGTCTCTGATTTAAGCAAAATGAGACTTTGTTTAGATGACTAGCAAATTTCTTGATTTCTAGGAGAGTGAGATTTCGATCTTGGTCATATGAGATGAGTTTAAGATGCCTTCGTAGCCCCTTTTTGTCTGCTGAGGTATTAGAAAAGCACATTGTTTGCCTCTTTAAGCAATTTCTAAATATCCAGAATTTCTAAAATTTGATATTCAGACATTTTAAGAGGTAAAGGAAACCAAGACTCTTGCTTCTAAATTTTGACTTAATTGGGGGAGAAGGAGAGTAAGCAGATGACTAAAACCTGATAAGGCTCCTGATTCATTTAATTTTGTTCAATCCACTTAAAACTGAATATAAAAGACCTGTTTTGACTTTATCTGTTACTATCTGTATATTCTTAGGAAGACATTAAATTTCCTAAATCTACTAGCATATTTCAATTATTCTGCTTACAGAGATAATATTACTAATTTCACACCACATGACATATTTAGTCTATTTCTAGTTTGGTCATAAAATCCTAGAGCTGGTGATATTACAAGTCATCCTTGATTTATCAAAATCTTGTTCAGAAGTTTCTAAACTTTAGAGTGCATAAAGATCATCTAAGGTGCTTTTGAATAGTTCTGATTCCTGGACTTAATTCCCAAAATATTTTGTATTAATAGATCTGAACAGGCCCCAGAAAGCTTGACAAGCACCCCTGACAATTCTACGGCAGGTATTTCATGGACCATCTTTTTTTCTGGTGAGGAAGATTGGCCCTGAGCTAAAGTCCATTGCCAATCTTCCTCTTTTTGCTTGAGGAAGATTGTCCCTGAGCTAACATCTGTGCCAATCTTCATCTATTTTGTATATGAGACGCCGCCACAGCATGGCTTGATGAGTAGTGTGTAGGTCCATGCCTGGGATCCAAACAGGTGAACCCCGGGCCACCAAAGTGGAGTACCCAAACCCAACCACTGTGCTACCAGGCTGGATCATGGACCATCTTTTGAAAAGCATTGTTTAACTTATATGACTCCTAGCAGGTGGTTATTTCCCTTGCTAGAAGATACACAAGACTACAGACTTTGGATCGTTGAAAAGTGTCAGCATGCTCCCAAGAAATCAAACAAAAATCTCATTCTCATTTCAAAAAAAAGAGGGAGGTGCTATTAAATTAGGTGTTTTATTTAAGATCATTATGCATATCAACGAAAATTAGTTCTAGAGGCTAGAGTATAACTCAGACCTCCTATGCTAATCTAAAACTACTGGGTCACATTTGCTTCATTAGTATCCAAATTTCCACTATTGCTCTGTGCTTGGCATTCTTCTCGGAAGACACATTCATCAGGATTCATTGCTTTAAAGATTCAACCAGCCAGAAACATTCTTCATATTGTGCAGCATTAAATTCAAAATCTCAGAATATAGAATCTCAGCCTGCTTTACGGCTTGATTCATTCATAGATAAAACATTCCAAATACTTTATATTCAAAAAAATTAAATATCTAAACATTAAGCATTTACACCATTATTAAGCGTAGGAATGCTAGTTTTATTCATAGTTATTTATATTCATGTAATGCAGCCGCTTTCTATGAAATAAATGCCATTTACTATCCTTGACCCTGTCTTGAGATGGAAGTCAGTGTCCATTTGCCAGGTGACTAAGGACAGACTCCATCTGTCGTGTATTGCCACAGCAGAATATCTAACCTATCCCTGAGTGGTCCTGTCAGGCGACATCCTGCAAACAGAGACAAAAGGGGCCTTCTGCTAGCTCACCATTGGGAGCTCTACTAAGCTTCTCTCTGATGGAGGTCTTTCTCTTGCCCATCTTACTGTGTGGCAAGGTTCTTGACAAGATTTTGGACTTCTATCATAGAATAAAAGTTAAAGACATTATTGTAGTACTTTGACCTCTTGTGAAATCGGACAACAAGAGTATCCCACTTGAATCTTAAACCTAAGTTTGGAAAATATCCACATTTCTAGTAATCCTGTAATATAGCCACTTGTGTTTTTATGAATAAAAAGTGTAAATCTCAGCCAAATTAAAATATTGCAATGGAAGGAAGTAAAAGATTTGCTGATTGAGCATGGAGAGATGTCAGCTCCAATCTCATAATCCTTATAATTTATGGTTATTAATAATGCAAATGTACTAATGATGTTATAAATCTGCTTGTTTTTTTCTTTTGTTTCTTTTTTTTTTTTGAGGTTATTAGTATTAGCTAGATTTCTCTTGTAAAAATTGAAATTTGTTGGCTCATACTGGTTTTCATCATAGTTTGGACTTCAGCTATATAAGGTGTCTTAATAAGGGCTTTCCTTATTTTACAGATAGGGAAACCAAGGCCGAGATAGCCCCATAACTGATTCTATCACAGAAAGCCGCCAAATGAGGTATAGGGTATCATAATCCATTTTAGCAATGCTGGGTCATTGGGCAGCAAGATATTTGTATGGGGGAGTGTCAGGTGATAGGGTGCCTAGAAAAGTGTTGGACTGCAATCCCTGTGAGCAATTTGCGCTGCTTCTAGAGCATACTGAGCAGAAGGCATCCAAGATAATGAGGAAACTGGAGTTTAAAAATAGCATATCCGAGTCTCGGGCCTGGAGCTTGAGCTACTGACCCGTGCCACTCCTAACATGGACATATAAGCTGCGCTTATATATGTCATTTATAATGAGAGTTTAAGAGTTTCAAATAGCCATATATTAAGTTCTTACAAAGCTCTCATGTTTCTGGGTACCCTCACAATTACTTTATTTTGAACAAAGAAATATTGTCCTGGGAAGACAAAACAACTGGACACTACATAATTCAATTTTAGTTTTAATGCTCATACAGTCACTTGACAGAATAAAAGTCACCAGCTTACACTCCCCCCCAAAGGAAAAACACTTGAACACAGATTTAGAAAATATTCCTAGCACCTCAAAATTGCAAGTGTCCATTATAAACAAACTTTTCTCTTTTGAGAAAATGTCTAAAAGAATTCATAATTTTAAACGTAATTTTTTGAAAAACAGATGGAATCAAACAGAGAAGGTAGCATTTTGTAAGTGTTCTTAGGTGCACATTTAACTTGCCCAACTCTTTCCAGGGTTAAATGTTCCTTAACAGATTTCTTGGGTCTCTTTCTAAGGTATTCAGTTCTTCCCATGAGACAGCTATGTAAGAGAAGAAATCAAAGTGCAGTTTATGATAAATATATAATGTATCATTTCTAGAGGCAAGGTTGAATTCACCCTTGTTCTGTTTCCTATGACAACTTCATGTTGGCAAAAATTCCTGCAAAAATGAAGAAAATATATCAGAGTTTTGAGTTATGGAACTTGAACCTAGTTATTGCAACAGACAATGAAGGACTTAGATTCTGTTTTCTGGTATCCTCCAAAGTGCCTGACACGGGAGGGAGAAGTCCTGGGGCATCAGGTTAAGAACACAGCAGTGGTCAGATAGACCCAAGTTCAAATCCTGTCTTGATTTTCACAGATTGTGTAACCTTGGACAAGGTACTTAACCTGCATAAGTCCCAGTGGTATCATCTTTAAATGAATAATAATTGTAGCTCCCACCTCATAGGATTGTGTGGGGGATTAACCGAGATGTTTGTAAAGTACAAATGGTGCTTAGTTCTCTATTGGTGTTGTATCAAATTACTACAAATTTAGTTGTTTAAAACAACACAAATTTATGATCTTGTGGTTCTGTAGGTTAGAAGTCTAATATGGGTCTCACTGGTCAGGTGTGTTCTTCTTTGGAGCCTTTAGAAGAGAATGCTTTCTTGTCTTTTCTAGCTTCTAGAGGCCTCCCATATTTCTTGGTTCATGGTCCCCTTCTTTATCTTCAAAGCCAGCAATGTAGCATCTCTCTGACCTGTCTTTTGTATTTATATCTCCCCTCTGACCACAGGCAAGGTTCTCCAGGTTTAAGGACCATGTGATTAGGTTGGACCCACTCTGATAATCTGGTATAATCTCCCCATCTCCTTAATTTAGTCACATCTGCCAAATCCCTTTACCATTAAGGTAACATATTCACATGTTTTAGGGACTAGGATGTGGATATCTTTGTGTGTGGGGGGGCTACCACAGTGCCTAATGCATTATCGGTAATAATAAATCCTATCATCATCATTATAAAAGCCATCATTTCCATCATAGCCATTTGGATTTGACGTTTGTTATGAGCTCAAAAATACTTGGTTTATATATTTTTAATAAAGGACTGTCTAGAAAATTGGAAGATACTCTTTATGGGGTACAGATAATGACACAGGCTACATATTTTAATAATTTACTTATGTGATATATTTTCCCAATATTTCAAGCTATTTTTACCTAGTATTTTGAACTTTTCAGAAGAATTACAGCATTTTGAAGTTGAAAATGATGTTGGTGATCATATCACCAACTACTTAGCCTACTGGGCTAAGTCTCTGTTGCAAATGTCTACTGAAGGACCTTGGTGCCTATTGTCAAATGTGCATTCCTTCTTCCACACTTCTTGGCTATTGTTTAGTGCTCTGGGCCTGTGCTTGCCTGAAAGCTGCCAAAAAGCTGATGCAGCTCTGAATAATTCTAGTCCCTGGATTATTCTATTTTCTTTGATTTATTCTCCCTGAATTTTTCTATTCTCTAACTACTTTATTTTTCAAAATTATGATGTATTATGGGTAAGTTATATGATTTTCGTGTTTCAAGTGAGTAGACAGAGGTTTCAGGCTTACTCTTGAAAATCTTGGGTAGAAGGCCTTTATAGGTAGACCTGTTGCCCTTCTGAATATTCTTTTATATCTAAAATACAAATGCATGCTGACCCAGAGAAAACATTAAAGGCTATTCACATTGTTACTACAAATATTGCCTAGAAATGATATTTTAGGAAGGAATCAAAAATGAATGGAAGGAAGGAAGGAAGGCCGACTTGCACATTGTATATTGTTCATATACTAGAAAAAACACAAGTTTATATTCTCATCAATAAGTATTACAATTTTGCATAAGTAGGTTACAATGTTAATCACTAAGAAGCTACACATAGTGCACTGGTGTCTAAAGTTAAAGAGGAGTAATGCTGTTGGCCTTACTTAGTGTTCCATATTGCCAAGGAAATAGAAACTGAGCACTTAGCTTCTTTGGTGAAGCCAAAAGCAGATTGTTACTGGAATGCACATATAACGAGTCTGTAAGATCCTCCACAAGGTCTCTCTTCTTTAATTCAATATACATGTCCCCGTATTGGCAGAAGAGCCCCACATTTAAAGCTACAGAACTGGGAGTCTAGGATGTGTTATGTAAAAGATGAAGCTTCAATTATAGGCCTCTTAAGATCATCTGAAACTTACTTTGAAGATTCACTCTAGTCAGGCAGCTGTTTAACTTACAAAATGTTAAATTCTAGTTTGGAGCCTAAAGAAAACCAATCAACCTGAATTCTGATGTTTCTCATTGTTTCCCTGTTGACAACCCAATTCTAATTGTTTTTGAACAGGTGTATCAGTTTCCTGTTGCCGCTGTAACAAATTACTACAAACATGGTGACAACAAAAACTTACCATCTTACCATTCTGGAGGTCAGAATTCTGAAATCAGTCTCACTGGACTAAAGTCAAGATGTCAGCTGGACTGGTTCTTTCTGGAGGTCCTGGGAAAGAATCTATTCCCTCGCATTTTCCAGCTTCTAGTCATTGCCTACACTCCTTTACTTGTGGACCCTTCCTAGCATCACTCTGACCTCCTCTTCTGTTGTCACATTTCCTTCCCTGACTCTGCCCCTCCTGCCTCCCTCTTATAAGAACCCTTGTGATTATATTGGGCCCACCTGGATAATCTAGGGTAAACTCTCCATCTCAAGATCCTCAACCTAATCACATCTACAAAATCCCTTTTGCCATATGAGGTAACATAGTCACAGGTTTCAGTGGTTAGCATATGGACTCCTTTGGAGAGAGGCATTCTTAGCCTACAGAGGGGATAGCTACCCCAGTGTCCAGTGAGGTTGAGCTGGTGATATTTTTTGGTGAGACTAAAGGAAAGCTGTGCTTGCCAACTTCATTTGGAAATTTTGCGAGTGGAATAATATCATGGAAATCTGTCTTGCCTGCTTTGTGGAAGTAGTTTGATTCTTGTTGCAAAGATGATCCTGGTGGCAATAAAAGTTGAATAAAGTTTAACTATGGGGTGATAATAAGTTGATAGGGGGAGGAAGGTCTAAGATGGTGGCTGAACTCACCTCCCCTTATGGACACACTGAATCTACACCTATATATAGAACAATTTCTCCCAAAGAAGAACTGAGGGCTGGTTGAACAGCTTCTGCACAATAAGCAATAGAGGGACTACATAGAGATGAGTGAGAGAGATGGAGACACAGTATTGATGGGAACCCCACCCCTGATGCAGCAACCTGCAGCTGGGAGGGATATCACTGAAGGGCCCATGCACAGGCTCGTCTGCCCTGGAACACAGTAAAAAAAACAACAGTTTAAAGGGAACCTGGACTATACAGGAAGGAAATCCATTTACTAACCCTAGAGCATCTGCCAAATGAGTAGGAACCTGCTGGAACTCCCTCTGGGGTTGGAGGCATCAGTGTGTGCCGTGTTTTGGGTTCCCCCTCCACTTTGATAGCATGGGTGGGAGCATGGTCCAGATGCTCAAGCTGGCCTGCTTAGGCCACCCCAGCATGCCTCAGCCCTGGACCACCCCAGCTCCAGGTGTCCTGCCAGGGTGGCCCTGGTGCAGTGTGCCCCCTGAACCCCCTGGCCTGCTCCCATCCTAGCTCCAGCTGACCCACCAGGGTGACCTGGATGCTGTGTACCCTGTGACTCCCCTGGCTCATACCCATTCCAGCTTCAGTCAGCCTGCCAAAGCCGCCCAGCACATGCAGTCTACACAGGGGACACTCCTACACAAGGTGACTCATTCAAGACTGGGAGAGGTAGCTGTTTTGCCTCATTCATAGAAACAAACACAGAAAGTCAAACAAAATGAGTGGACAAAGAAATATGTTCTAAATGAAAGAATAAGATAAAACCCCAGGAAAAAACCCTAATGGAATGGAGAAAGTAATATACCTGACAAAGAGTTCAAAGTAATGGTCATAAAGAAGCTCACTGAACTCAGGAGAAGAATGGAGGAACACAGTGAAAACTTCAACAAAGACTTAAAAAATATAAGAACCAATCAGAGCTGAAGAATACAATAACTGAAATGAAAAATACAGTAGAGGGAATCCACAGCAAGTTAGATAATACAGAAGAATGGATCAGCAATCTAGAAGACAAAATAGTGGAAATCACCAAATCAGAACACCAAAAAGAAAAAAGGAATTTAAAAAAATGAAGATAGTTCAAGGGACCTCTAGGACAACATCAAGCATACTAAGATGTGCATTAGAAATGTCCCAGAAGGAGAAGAGAGACAGGAGGGGCAGAAAACTTATTTGAAGAAATAATGTCTGAAAACTTCCCTAACTTGGGGAAGGAAACAGACATCTAGGTCCAGGAAGCACAGAGAGTCCCAAACAAGATGAACACAGAGAGACCCACACCAAGACATATTATAATTAAAATGGCAAAAGTTAAAGATAGAGAGAGAAACTTAAAGGCAGCAAGAGAAAAACAAGTCCTATACAAAGGAAACCCCATAAAACTCTCAGCTGACTTTTTAGCAGAAAATTTGCAGATCAGAAGAGAGTGGTGTTATATATTTAAAGTGCTGAAAGGAAAAAACTTATGACTGAGAATACTCTAGCTGTCAAGGTTATCATTTAGAATTGAAGGAGGGCTATAAAGAGTTTCCCAGACAAGCTTTAGAGTTCATTATCATAAACTGGTCTTACCAGAAATGGAAAATGTTCTTTAAATGGAAAAGAAAAGGCTGTAACTAGAAATAAGACAATATATGAAAGAAAAAAATCTCACTGGTAAAGGCAAATATTTAGTAAAGGCATGAATCAGCCACTTAAAAATATAGTAGGAAGGTTAAAAGACAAAAGTAGTAAAATTAACTGTAACTACAATAAGTAGTTAAGGGATACACAAAATAAGAAGATGCAAAATATGACATCAGAAACATAAAATATGGGGAAGGGGGTAAAAATATAGTGCTTTTAGACTACATTTGAACTTAAGCAACTATCACCTTAAAATAGACTGCTATATATATAGGTTGATATATGTGAACCTCATGGTAACCACAAATCAAAAACTTACAGTAGATACACAAAAAATAAAGAGAAAAGAACCCAAACATAATATTAAAGAAAAGCACAGGGGAAGAGAGCAAGAGAAGAAGAAAGGAACAGAGAAGAACTCTAAAACAACCAGAAGACAACTAACAAAATGACAATAAGTACATACCTATCAGTAATTATTTTAAATATAAATGGAATAAATGCTCCAATCAGAAGACATAGGGTGGCTGAATGGATAAGAAAATAAGACTCATCTATATACGGCCTATAAGAGAATCACACACAGACTGAAAGTAAAGGGATGGAAAAAGATACTGTATGCAAATGGAAATGAAAAGAAAGCTGGGTGACAATACTCAGATAAAATAAGCTTTAAAACAAAGACTGTAACAAAAGACAAAGAAGGGCATTACATAATAATGAAGGGGTCAATTCAAGAAGAGGATATAACATTCATAAATATTTATGCTCCCAATATAGGAGCACCTAAGTATATACAGCAAACATTAACAGACAAAAAGGGAGAAATTGACAGTAATACAATAGTAGTAGGGGACTTTAATAACCTACTTACATCAATGGATAGATCACTCAGACAGAAAATCAGTAATGAAACATTGGCTTTAAATGAGATATGAGATCAGATGGACTTAATAGATATATACAGAATATTCCATCCAAAACCTGCAGAATACACATTCTCTTCAAGTCCACAAAGAACAGTCTGCAAAATAGATCACATGTTAGGCCACAAAACAAGTCTCAATCAACTTAAGAAGATTTAAATCATATTCAATCATCTTTTCTGAACACACACTATGAAACTAGAAATCAATCACAAGAAGAAAACTGGAAAAAACACAAACATGTGGAGACTAAACAACATGATACTAAACAACCAATGGATCAAAGAAGAAATCACAGAGGAAATAAAAAAATACTTTGAGACAATTGAAAATGGGAACACAACTTTCCAAAATCTACGGGATGTAGCAAAAGCAGTTGTAAGAGGGAAATTCATAGCAAAACAGGCCTACCTCAAGAAAGAAGAAAAATCTCAAATAAACAATCCAACACTTAAAGGAACTAGAAAAAGAACAAAGCCCAAAGTTAGTAGAAGAAAGAAAATAATAAGGATCAGAGCAGATATAAATGAAATAGAGACTTAAATAAAAAACAATAGAAAAGATCAATGAAACTAAATATTTGTTTTTTGAAAAGATAAACAAAATTGATAAACCTTTAGCCAGATTCATCAAGAAAAATAAAGAGGGCCCCAATAAATAAAATCAGAAATGAAAGAGAAGTTACAACTGACACCACAGAAATACAAAGGATCATGAGACTGTTATGAACAATTATACAGCAACAAACTGGAAAACCTAGAAGAAATGATAAATTCCTAGAAACACAATCTTTGAAGACTGAATCATGAAGAAATAGAAAATCTGAATAGACCAATTACAAGTAATGAAATTGAATCAGTAATTTAAAAACTTGCAAAAAACAAAAGTCCAAGGCCAGATGGCTTCTCAAGTGAATTCTAGCAAACATTTTAAGAGTCAATACCTATCCTTCTCAATTTATTCCAGAAAACTGAAGAGGAAGGAATGCTTCAAAACTATTTGAGGCCAGCATTACCATGATACCAAAACGAGACAAAGACACCACAAGAAAAGACAATTACAGGTCAATATCCCTGATGAATTGATGCAAAAATCCTCAAAAAAATATTAGCAAACTGAGTTCAACAATACATTAAAAGGATCAAACACCATGATCAAGTGGGATTTATTCCAGGGTCAACATCTGCAAATCAATCAACGTGATACACTACATTAACAAAATAAAGGATAAAAATCATTTGATCATCTCAATAGCTGCAGAAAAAGCATTTGACAAAATTTAACATCCATTTATGATAAAAACTGTCAACAAAGTGTGTATAGAAGGAAGGTACTTTAACATAGTAAAGTCCTTATATGACAGACCCACAGCTAACATCATACTCAGTGGTGAAAAGCTGGAAGCTTTTCCTCTAAGATTAGGAACAAGACAGGGATGCCCACTCTTACCACTTTTATTCAATGTGGTATTATAAGTCCTAGCCACAGCTGTTAGGCAAGAAAAAGAAATAAAAGGCATTCAAATCGGAAAGGAAGAAGTAAAACTGTCACTATCTGCAGATGACATGATACTATATATAGAAAACCCTAAAGACTCCACCAGAAAACTATTTGAACTAATAAATGAATTCAGCAATATTTCTGGATACAAAATTAGTACGCAGAAATCAGTTGCATTTCTATACACTAATAATGAGGTATCAGAAAGAGAAATTAAGAAAACAATCCTATTTACAGTTGCATCAAAAAGAATAAAATACCTAGGAATAAATTTAACCAAGGAAGTGAAAGACCTGTACTCTGTTCCTCAAGACATTGATGAAAGAAATTGAAGATTACACAAATAAATGGAAAGAAGTACCATACTCATGGACTGAAAGAATTATTGTTAAAATGTCCATACTACCCAAAGTAATGTACAAATTCACTGCAATCCCCATCAAAATACCAATGGCATTTTTTCCAAAGAACTAGAACAAAGAATCCTAAAATTTGTATGTAACCACAAAAGACCCCAGATAGCCAAAGCAATCTTGAGAAAGAAGAACAAAGCTGGAGGTATCATGTTCCCTGGTTTCAAACTATACAACAGAGCTATAGTAATCAAAACACTGTGGTACTAGCATGAAAACAGAAGCATAGATCAATGGAATAGAATAGAGAACCCAGAAATAAACCCACACATATGGTCAATTAATCTATGACAAAGGAGGCAAGAATATACAATGGAGGAAAGACAGTCTCTTCAATAAATGTTGATAGGAAAACCGGACAGCTGTATGCAAAAGAATGAAACTGGACCACTATCTTACAACATACACAAAAGTAAATTCAAAGTGAATTAAAGACTTGAATGTAAGACCTGAAACCATGAAACTCCTAGAGGAGAATATAGGCAGTCAGCTCTTTGACATCAGTCTCAGCAATATTTTTTTGGACCAGTCTCCTCAGGCAAGGGCAGCAAAAGCAAAAATAAACAAATGGAATTACATAAATCTAAAAGGCTTTTGCACAATGAAGGAAACTATCAACAAATTGAAAAGGCAACCTACCGAATACGAGAAGATATTTGCAAATCATACATCCAAAAAGGGGTTAATATCCAAAATATATGAAGAACTTGTAGAAATTAACATCAAAAACATGACTCGATTGAGAAATGGGAGGAGGACCTGAATAGACATTTTTCCAAGGAAGACATACAGATGGCCAACAGGCACATGAAAAGATGCCCAACATCACTAATTATCAGGGAAATGCAAATCAAAACCACAATGAGATACTGCCTCACACCTATCAGAATGGCTATTATCAAAAGTCAAAAAGTAACAAGTGTTGTAAGAATATGGAGAAAAGGGAACCCTCGTAGATTGTCAGTGGGAATGTAAATTGGTGCAGCCACCATGGAAAACAGTGTGGAGCTTCCTCAAAAAATTAAAAAAGGAATTATCATACAATCCAGCAATTCTACTTCTGGCATTTATCTAAAGAAAATGAAAACACTAAGTCAAAGAGGTATCTGCACCCCTGTGTTCATTGCAGCATTATTTAGAATAGTCAACTTATGGAAGCAACCTAAGTATTCATCAATAGGTGTGGTATATGTATATGTACACAATGGAATATTACTCAGCCATCAAAAAGAATGAAATCTTGCCATTTTTGACAACATGGATTGACCTAGAGGGTATTATGCTAAGTGAAATAAGTCAGACAGAAAAAGACAAATAACATATGATTTCATTTTTATGTGGAATCTAAAAAACAAAACAAATGAACAAACAAAACAAAACAGAAACAGACTCACAGATACAGGAAACAAAGTGGTGGTTACCTGAGGAGGGAGGAGTTGGGGGGTTGGGTGAAATAGATGAAGGGGATTAAGAGGTACAAACTTCCAATTATAAAGTAAATGCCGTGGGGATGTGATGCACAGCATCGAGAATATAGTCAAGAATATTGAAATAACTTTGTGTGGAGACAGATGGTAACTGGACTTATCATGGTGATCATTTCACAGTGTATATAAATAACGAATCACTATGATGTACACCTGAAACCAATAGGATATTATATGTAAGTTATACTTTTTTTTTTTTGTGGGGAAGACCAGCCCTGAGCTAACATCTGTTGCCAATCCTCCCCTTTTTGCTGAGGAAGACTGGCCCTGGGCTAACATCCCTGCCCATCTTCCTCTACTTTATATGGGACGCCGCCACGGCATGGCTGACAGGCAGTGCGTCTGCGGGCGCCCAGGATCCGAACTCACGAACCCCGGGCTGCCAAGCGCGGACTAAACCGCTGCGCAAAAAAAAAGACGATAGGGGCTGAATTTCCGCCATTAGCTAGTGAACTGCATCCAGGTCTGACTGACAAAAAGATGAATGAGAATAGGCTTCATCTTAATTGGGCTGACCCTAACTTACGAAGATCAGTGGGGTATGGAAGGATAACTCTTTCATTAGTGACTATGTATTATGAATATCCAGAAATTCATACTTTTTAATAAAATTCAATATTTTT